>OX387618.1:10000000-11250000 GCA_947568825.1 Sphinx pinastri | reverse complement strand
ATTTTTCTTTTAAGTTTTTGTTTTCACTTATAATAAAACCATTTTCGAGCCTAGAACTTACCTGTAACTTTTTTTGGAAACTGATATCAAATTATTTTTACCTTTACACACACACACACTCACGCCTTTTATCTCCGAAGGGATAGTCAGAGGCGCAACTACTAACGCAATCACTTTTCGTCGCGCGTATTCCGTCACATGATGTGATAGGGGGCGAGTCTATTGCCATATCGGGCACAAATTCCAGACTCCGGTCTGATACTGAATAGAAAAATCCAATATCACTTTGCCAGACCCGGGGATCGATTTTTTTTTATTGCATTGAATGATGAAACGAGCTTGCCGTTCACCTGATGGTAAGCGATACGACCACCCATAAACAGTAGCAACAACATTCAGCAACTTGAGTTACAAAGTACTGTGTGGCATTCCACTGCGCTCGTCTACCTGAGACATAAGATGTTGAGTCACATTATGTTCAGTAGTTACACTAGCTATAATGTCTTTCAAACCGAAACACAACAGTGCATGCCGCACTGCTGCTTGGCGGTAGAAATAGACATTGCGGTGGTACCCACCCAGACGGACTCTTTCATATGAAAGACCTACTACCAGTAAATGATTACTTTACTTATTTACGTATTTTAACCATATAAAAATAAAAAATAATTTTATATCAGTTACCAAAAAAAAGTTAACATCAACGCTTGAAAATGCTTTTGTTATAAGTGAAAACAAAAATTAACCCGATTAATGCTAGATTTGACCTCAAACTCCTGTTACAAGATTATAAATCTTAACCAAAATCTGTATTTTGAATTTCCCGCTACGGCATTTTTTTATGGCATTTGTGTTCACATTTTGCCAATGTCAAGTTAGGCCTGTCCATTCCACCATCTGCAGTATGTCGAAGCGAAGCAGTGGCTACCTTACCAAGACTTTATCGAGGAGTTTTGGCGGCAACAAAAAAACACTTGATTAGCACAACTATTTCAATTCACTTCATTTGAGCTCTTTAATAAAACTATATTGGATAATATACCACCATAATTATGCAATACAACACCAAGTATCACCAAAATAATGAATCAAAACAAGAGCACCTCATGACACTTCCAAGTTCCCGCCAAAACTCCGGCATATATAGTTGTAACGTGACGCTGACAATGTCAGATATTTTGATAGTTCATAGCATAGACTAAATAGATTTGGGCAACTCAATTTATCTTTGTTTGCTGAATTATTACAATAAACAACGTAATAATTTCTTATATTTATATAAATATGTATGTAATAACAAATGGGGCATCGTTATAAGTAAAATAAATTAAGTATAAATTATTGTAATGAAATTCTCCATAGAACATAACCACATAAATATGACGTGATCTACAGAATACAGCTATAATCAGTGAACAAATACTCGATCGACGAGTTGATAATGGCCGTTTTTGATCAGCTAGTCGATCGACGTCGGGAGTGCCCATTTCAAGTTCGAATCCAGAAACAATCGAATCAGTTTCAGGAGTTGCCCCACAGTACAGAACGATTTGTTCGAGGCTCGTATCAATTCATGCAAATCTCGTCCAAGTAGTGTTTACACTAGACGAGACACGTATGCGAATATCGCCCTACGAATACTGGCCTATAATGTAAACAGTTTAAGAGGAGCGAGTCTTGCCTTTGACACTCGAATCCGAGTATCGCTTTATTGCTGCGAGGTTTTATGCTAATGTAAACAACGACAGGCGATAATCGCATGGAGAGTTCTCGCATACGATAATCGCTTAAGATATTTCGCCGCTTGCATTCGAGAAACTCTTCTTGTGTAAATGACGCTTAACTATTAAGTTTCTGGGCACCATCTTGGATCCGCAATCTTGATTTTTTTGATCGTCAACAATTGTTCGAGCACCACAAAACTAGCCCTAACCTATGCCAAGTTATGACTCTGTAAAATTGGTATGGTGGCCATCTTGTTTTCCACCATTTGAATTTTATTTCACCGCCGCTAAAATTTGCCTAGGGTAGAAGTTGACATTAGTTAAGACGGACCCCGCTAAGTCCTACCGTTTAGCCGGGCAGTAGTGCACCATATCCTCGAAGGGTTGAACTCAGGCGTCAGTTTATTCTTAGTGTTCTGAGAAAATCCTTTAATTTGATACCCATATTATAGTAGTGCGTAAAAAATAAGCAGTCCGCCATCTTGGGCTGTCCGCCATATTGGACTTAGAGTGAAGTCATTTTATTTTTAACCGGCTTCAAAAAAGGAGGTTCTGTATTCGACCCGTATGTATGTATGTAAGTTTGTATGGCCGCGATTTTCTGAAAAACTATTAATCCGATTTGGATGGGGTTTCCGTTATTCAAATGTATATTTTTCAGGGAAGGTTTTAGTATATAATTTATTAGGATCTGATGAAGATCTTCGGAGATAGAAAATGCAACTCTTAAATAACTAACAGCAGATGACCTTTTTTTTCGCGGGAAAAAAACGCGTTATTGCTACCACCACTGGGGGGGTGAGTGGACGGTTATGTTGGTTTCACCTATCTTACGGCCCAATGTCGACACTCTGGAGTATAGCATCATCCGAGCGAGCATTGGACCGAGTCCCTAACACTATGTACACCCTACACCGGCATACCAACCAAAACCCGCGGTGGCCGTCTTCGGCGCCTACGGGACGGCCCCGGGGTATCTTGTTGCACGAAGATAGCTGTACGGAACCGCTAAATGAAGGGGTTAAGATGCACCCTACCCAGCTCTACAGGGCGCCTTTGACGTCTACGACTGCAGGAGACCTTTATATTCGCTTAGTACATACGTATATTTGGAGTCGATGCCTACTTTAAATTGCCAGCTAAGTTAAGCAAATACACGAACAAATATACGAAAACAATGTTCAATTTAAATTAATATAATAAAAATACCTAGTCCATCATCTTGGGCCGTCCGCCATATTGGATTCAGAATGACGTCACTTGGCTAACCATGCATTGTTATCCCACGTGTATGCAAAATTTCATCACAATCACAGTTGCTTTAAAATTCAGTTGCAAGATTTGACCCGAATATTTATATATACATAAATACTTTGCAAATTAAATAGTAAAAGCTTTTAAAAAAGAACGGGTTGCACTCCGGGAGTGCCGGCAGAAGTGAAAACTTGAACATTAACGTTGTGCACTTTTGAATATTTTGGAATGGTTAGGGAACAATTTCGCACGAATTGCTTTATTTATCAGTATAAAAGTACTAGCATTTATGTGGTTAAATACAATATTTATTTATTGCGCTATTGTCCAGGATTGAGTGTCGCCATCTAGCAGTATTATTGGGCGTCATTTGCTAATTGTCGATACCTCTGCACTTTGATGTCCGATGGATGAATGTCGGGTCATCTAGTTGACTACTAAATGTAGTAGTTCCCAGCCAATATTGATAGATGGCGGTGTTATTAATTATGCCGCCACAGATAAATGTCAGAAATGCAATGGTCATCACAACCAAAGTAGAATAAATCAAAATTTGAAAAAAGAATGTAACGTTCGATTCTTTTGTACTCGTGCCGTGCCAACGCTGGAGATATAGCTTCTACGCAATGTATTTAAGGTTCATATTAGATTAGTAAGGGATGGTTTTAATGACGTTAATAAATAAAAAAAGTGTGTGTGTACTTATGTACACGCGTTAGAAGTTTTACTTCTTTGGCGTAACAAGATAAAAATCTTTTTAAATAGCGCGCCAAAAGAAGTATAACTTCAATATCTTTCGCCTTATTCTACGTTCAAAATTCAAAACTAAAATGTTGGAATATAGCTAACTTCAGGGTGTCGGTTTTTCGTGACGGTGTACGCGCGCATCGTAAAAAATTACCCATCATTTTTCCCTAACGCGCCAAAAGAAGTATAACTTCAAAAATGCACTCGTTTCAAGAATTATAGCTTCTACGCATTGTAGTTAAGGTTCATATTAGTAAGGGATGGTTTTAATGACGTTGATAAATAAAAATGCACTCGTTTAAAGAATTATAGCTTCTACGCATTGTATTTAAGGTTCATAGTAGTAAAACCTCCGCATGCATTTTCGTCAGATTCGATCACGTGATCCTGATGTGAGTACGCGAGTTTAACATTTTATACCCATCCCAAGAAAAGTGCTCAACGCCGCTAAAGAAGTTTTCACTTCAAAAACATGACGAATTGAACCTTCTTTTGAAGTCATTTAAAATAAAGTCAAACATATAAAAACATACATAATATTTTATTGTAGGAAATAACAAAAAGTTAAAAACAGGTAATCCTTAGGCACTGAATACTTTTAATCTTGTTAACTATCGTATCTACGAATTGGCTCCGTGTTAATGTTAAAATTATTAATCCTTATATAATTTCTGATGTACTCTCGATCGTTTTCTGTAATCAAAGACCAACTTTCTAATTCTACCAGTATTTCTAAACTAATACAAGTTTGTATAATCCTGTCTATTGATAACATTGTCAAAAAATCGGACTGCATTATGCGTAATTCCTTCAAGTATATTAATGGATTTTTATCTAAAATTTTAAACATGAATTCATCAGTTAGTTGAATAGCTGTACCAATATGTATGAATTCAACATTTAAACAATTAGTAAGAAGGAATAACAGTTGATCGTCTGTACATGTAGATACGCAAGTAATTTTTTTTAGATTCCTAAACGGTGGTATTTCTAATTTCCTTGTATACAGTGAAGTGTGTTGTATCAGTGTACAATTGTATAATGTTAAGCTTTCTAAAAGGGGGCACATTTGGCTTATGTACATTAATGCATTTAAATCAATTTGATCAACGTGTTCTAAATGTAAGTTTATAATGTTACAGCCTTTAACTTGGAGAACTTGTTTTACTTGGTCAGCGTAGAAGTCACATGATAAGAGTTTGAGCTCTCTTAAATTAGGTAAACCAATCAATACCATTAAGTCACTTTGTAGGGTGTTATGAAAAACAGTCATGCTTCTTATATTTGGACACATTTGAACAGCTAATTGTAATTGATTTAAAGTTGTGTACCGACTTACGTAAGTAGTTAAATTAAACGAGCCGTATTCTGGATAAAACGAATCAATGTGTTCCAATACTTTACCAATTTCATCACATCTACCTATATCCTGAATATTTCTGCATTTTAAAAGTAAGTTTACGAAACCATCCAGTGTCACGAATGTTCTATACAGCTGTATGGATTGTAGATTTTTTAACTTTGATATTATATCTATACTATCATTTGTAATGCATTTTGAACTGGAAACATCTAATTTTACAAGCTGTTGACAATTTTTTACAATACATCGTAATATGTTATCAGTACAATCATAATTGATGTACAAATATTTAAGACAATGAAGTTCTTTTAAGCATTTTATTATAGCGTCCTCCATGTCAGAGGTTTTCCAACCGCCTGATAATGATCCCATGTTTAAATACACTAAGCCATTAAGCATATATAATTTTGAATAAAATACTGGGCGTAACATCTTAGGAATATTATCAATAGAAACGATTGTTAAATATTTATTGAATAATGTTTCGGCCATTCTCACAATCACATTCATTTGACTTACAAATTTCCCCATACACCCGCGGAAACCTAAGGAGCGTTTAGTTTTTTCTAACAGATCAGTTAAGGCTTTTATGGCTTCAGTAGTTAACAAATCATGAAGCATCCATGGAACATTGTATTCCAAATAAGTGCGTATAGCATTTATACTTTTCGTTAATGCTACTTGTGCGGCGCTTGTGTCCTTTTGCGATAGCATTGCTATTGGTGCCATTCGTAGTTCCGCTTGTTCGGCGATCCATTTCCCTAGGTTGTTCAAAGCTAGGGCTTCTAATTTTGGAGGTTGTTTATATCGCGAAATCATCCCACTGCAATATAAAAAATGAAGGATAACGCAAATAGTACAACGGAAATAATTATATTTGACACATTATTTCTATTATCCTATTACTTTAAAAATGTTCTAATATGTTTCATGCGAAATATAGAATAGCAAGAAATCTTGCAGAAGTCCACTTCCGGGAGCATTTTTTACCGTCTACCTAAGTAAACAATAACGGCAAGCGACTTCTGAGAATTTTAAAGTTTGCAGGACTTGCGGCAAGTCGCATGTGTAGGTATAGAACGATTGAAATATTGCTGCTAGCGTAACTGTAAACGCATCTGGAAGTTCTTGGTAAATACATTTCTGGAAGCACTTACCAGTCTAAACACGGCTTAAGAATGTCATGAAGTAGATTAATTTCGATTTTTTGGTTAAATGGGCAGGAAATATTGCTTAGGTATATCATCTTATACCCCATAGATAGGTACTCTTTGTTTAATAATGAACTGCTTTTGCTAGTAAGACAGGCCAAAACTGTACCTCTACCTATTCAAGACACAAATAGGTATGTATTATAAGCTCAAACGCCAAACGATTATCTACGAAAGGTTGAAAAAGGTGCATCTTGGCCACCTACAGGTACTATGTTGAGCTCTAAGGCAAGTTAGATATTATAAGCTCATCTTTCTCCACAGTTATATTATGGAGATCTTTCATCACGACGCTACCTAAGTACGTATTGTTTACAGGATAAATCAAATCAAAATATCCGTAAGACAACTGGGAATAAAGCAGTAGGTAGGAAGATTCCTAGTAATTAGGTACTTACTGCTGCAGTTAAGCACCAATAAGTGCTTATTTTATGATATAGTGCGTAAAGCTCAGAAGATATCTGTATTCTTTATGGTTTAGTAAATTTATGCTAATTTTATTTACTTACTAGTTTGATTGAACCATTGTTTATTATGTATTTATCATGTCACATATGCTTATTATCACTTAAAAACGTTAATTACGATATTATATTGTGTGTAGATAAGTATAATGTATCCAAATTAAAATGATGTAACATAAAAATAAGAAAATGTGCCCGAAAGTATTGAAGAACGTTTCTACTGCGCATGCGCATGCGTATTATTTTTAGATGGAACGTGTATGTTATTTTGTATCGAACATACTTTGCTACCTACTGCTATAGGTACGTACCTAAATACGTATCTAAATAGTTATACACGCTTATGTTAGAGGAGAAGCTTTGTGTGCTGTGGCATCTCATAGCCACGTATTTTCACCACTACTACTACATAATTTCCTTCAAATAAAATGCATGTAGAGTGACATTCTTCCATCTTTCTTATTTCTTTGCAAAAACAAAATTTCTCGGAGTCTCAAAAACCTCCTAGATATGGCATAATTGCGTCATTATCATCAAATTTAGTGCCAGGGACACGCTCCATTATCACTATAGAGTATGTTGGCTTCTCAGAGAACTGTGTTTAGGGTAACTCCCGATCGAAGGACACGGGCTTTACCATGAAAAATCGGCACACCCAATGACAGTATTCCTCGACGTCTTATTCAATAATTTCGTCAAATGTTAGGATTCAATCTACACTTAGAGGCGAGTAATCTTTTGACTTTTCACACTTGCAATTTGTCAAAAATAATAACATTTAATGTAAATAAAAATATTTATTTCGTTCGATTTCAGTGCTTGCTAGTAACTTTCGGTTATACAGTATTATGTACACAATAATTATCAAAATCTCAAAGGCACTTATTGTTTGAAAACACTGAATAATCATAGTTCAATTATAGTTCTTCATGTTTAACCTTCTTGCGTTGAGGAAATGACCAAAATTCTGATGGTAAGCCTCGCACATCTCTTTCACGTTTCACAAACGCACTGAAAGATGAGACACAGTTTCCAATAAAATAATTAGCTTGAGCTAATATTGCCAAGTCTAAATGTGGGTTTCCTTGCTGTAATTTCAACACCCTTACATCGAAGCGTTGTAGGCTTGCATTCAATTCATCAATCATGTGATTTGCATCCGATGCTACAAACACATATTTTATGTCATCCAGTTTCTTGAGAACTCTTTTTACTTGCCTGAAAAACAAAATAGATATTAAAATACTATGCTATCCTTAAGGCTATAACAGCGACATTTATAATTAGCCGGGATAAAAACATAAACAATAAACATTTTATCTGCGAAGTGTTCGGCATAGGAGCAAATAGTAGGCAGCATAGGTCATCGAGCTTAGGTATATCCGTTCTATGATTTGATAGGAGCCGACTCTATCTAACACAAATTCTACACCACCAGGTAACTGGTGTATTTCTTGAACCAAGACACCATTTTTGTTAAAAGACCGAGGAATCTAGCCTAGAAATTAATATAAGTACGAGAAATTTACTTAGAGAGTCCCTTTATTGACTAAGATCCGTCGCACTTTGGATTCGTTCTCGTACGACATTGACTAGAAGTTAGATCGTATACCTATACATTTTCCTACACTCAAAATACAAGTGCACGCAGGCGACGTCTCTACATTACCCAACAGAGTAAATTATATTCTTTTCTAGGCACGATGTCGTGCGTTTACCTACTCGCGTATAGTCCCGTCGCGTCGCGTTGTAGGACATGGATTTTGTTTGGTTGCTATTACATGCATCCCTATTGTACGGGAAAAGCATTATAAAGATCAAGAATTTAGTCTCATTACTATTACATTACAGTCTACTAAAACCCTACCTTGCTTTATTGTATTATGGTAAGGTCGCGCATGCGAATGCAATCGCTACCCTCTCAGAAATCTGCTCTTGTGGTGAGCTGTGAGTTTGTTTGTTTGTTTGAACGCGCTAATCAGGAACTACTGGACCGATTTTGAAAATTCTTTCACTAATAGGAAGCTACATTACTCCTGAGTGCTATAGGCTAATTTTTATCCCGGAAAAACTTTTCGACGCGGGCGGCGCCGCGCGCAATGCTATTACTAATATGCCGGAAGATAAAATAATATACAATATATCTAATAGTTATTGTTTACTAGTTAAATTGAATTTCTGCATGCTCTATCACATGAATAAATAATAGTATAAAAAAAAGAAAATAAATTAGAAATAAGAATAGTGTAAATAAGGAAAAAAAATATTTTATTGTAAATAAAAAGCGTGGGGGGCTTTTTAAGATATTATCAAAATGATAATCCTTCTACTCATATCTGTCAATAAAATATTTATAACTATTAACACCATGCACCCTCGTTTGAGTATTAGTCTCCCCGTTTAAGTGCACCCCACGCTTTTTTTTACAATAAAATATTTTTTTCCTTATTTACACTATTCTTAATTCAATTCTTTTTTTAATTTATTTTCTATTTTTTAGTTGGATGTTCTATTAAAGCGTGTTTTTTATTTTATGACCATTATTTATTTTTCATTTTTTAATTTAAAGTATTTTATTGTAAAGTTAGATTGCAAACACAAGTTGTAATAAAAATGGTAGTGAGTTATTGAGACCAGCTGATAATACCTACCTGTACATACTTATTACCTGATATTTAAATACCCACCTAATAATTTCAGATCCTTGAGGTAGACACATGGAGATAGTTAAAGGTCCCCTTTCATTTTTGTAGCCAACACATTGAGGAGCAGCAAACAGCAATGAGCTGTCTTGGACGTGCAGACATGCTCTTACCCAATCTTGCCCATTTCTGAGATGTATACCTAAGAAACCACCCCCACTCATATTTTTTTTTATGTACTGTCTGGATTTGTTAATCATAATATCATTCCACTCTAAGTACTTGTGTAAATGAAGATTTTCACTTTGCACTGGAAAACTGGCAGGTGCTCCTGAAAACATTTAGTTCAATAATCTTGAATATTCATTATTCATAACTTATTGAATTCATTAAAGTTTTACCCGTAAACGCTAAAACTGGCCACTGATCCGAAGGATATTTAGTTGTCCACTTTTCCATCATAACAATGTTGTGTGCATCATAATTAAGAGGTCCATAAAACTCAGATCTGACAAAATCAATATTGAAAGTGTCCCAAAATGGACCAAATGGATTTCCTGATTTTGCATTGCAACTCAACTCAATTTCGCCAATTCTTTGAGTGTAGCAAAATGCAATTCTTCTATCTGGTGGCCATATTGAGGGCCCAATAGTTTTCATAAAATCTTCCATTGTAATAACTTTGTGGTATTCTGCAAGTCTTTTTACACTAAAGTATGTATTTAACGGCACTTGCATTGATTTTGGCTCCCCATATCTATATTCAACCCATGGAGGCAAAACAAGCGTTCTGTTAAGAGCTTTACTAAATGCCAGCACACCTAGAAAATGATCCGCTTGGTTCCCAAATCTACCTAAAAATTGTTAAAGGTTATAAAAATAAGGAAATCATTAGGTTATCTATATATTATTATGTAAAGAAAACTTTTTAAGCGCATAAAAGTGTGAGACTTGGCATAATTTTAAAGTTATTATATAAAAGTACAAAAAAAATGTTTCTTCATATAATGTGTTATAAATATATTAAACTAGCTTTTAGCAACAAATAGGCGGGAGATTAAGTAATATTTTAAATTCTTAACAAAAAGTTGTCAACAGATAAAAAATGTCAGTACCTACTCCCTAGGAAATAATAATTATTAAAATTGTTAACTACCTAAGTTTTGTACTTAATAACACAGGAATTAATGAATATAAAATAACCAGATTATAACTGTTTAACAGTATATTTATTTTATAAATAAATAACTTATTAATCAATGAAAATAAATAGCAAAGAGTTCTACGATTATACTGTTGAATATCTTTGATAAATAGGCACATAATATTATATTGATAATGTATATAAAATTTCAAATATAACCCACAGTAAGTATAGTAATAAAAAAAAACATACCCATGCAAGGGCAGTACGCTAAATATCCCTTATTGTCATAATTTATTGTAAGGACGTATTTTACTGCAGATGTTAATATAAGTAATCTGAATATTGTCATTTTAAAGCATGTAAATAGGTAATGTTTCACTGCATATAATACTAGTTTAAATTACATAAACACAAACATGTAAACTTAGCATAGTGGTTATATTCTCCAGAGACAAATAAACTAGAGAGACGGTTAACTTCATACATATTTTTTAACACGATAAGGAAACCCTCACATGCATGCATTTTATGTCTATAGTCTGTTATACAATTAATTCATGAATAGTTGGGTCTCTCTTTCTTTCCCGCGTCAATTGCCTTATGTGCTGTTTTTTCTCTTTCGCACGAAGGTTATGTTTAAAAATAAATATGGCCGTAACACTAGAGATGTAACCGTATTAAAAATCGACTCTGCGGAAAATAGTAAACTTTAAATAATTAGGGATGTCCTTAAGGCCAGGTTCATACTATCACCTAAAATTAAATTTTCTCTATAATGAGTATATGGCTTAATCGTGGTTCCGACACATGTAATATTGACTCAAATAAAACAAAATATTTTTCTTGAATTATAAATATTTATTTTTATTATACTATTTATGTAAATTTTGTTTTCACGCCCAATTTATAATTATTTCCGAACCTACCAATAACCCGCGAAATTCAATTATTATAATTGCAGCTTTATAATAGGCATCTTGAAAAATTGCATTTTCTGTACGATAAAATATACCTGAACAAAGCTACAAAAATACGTAAATACGTAAAAAAAATAGATAATTTTATTATTACTATTACAATTAAATCACTACATACATTTAAAATTGCGAATAAAATTTATATATAAAAATATAAAAGCCAGCTCGGGCTGGCCAATAACAATGCTTTTATTTAAATAGGCCCTAACCTAGCTAACCCACCAGCCTTTCCCTAGCTACCTAAGTGATGACTACCCGAAGAAGAAAGGCAGAAAGAAACTCCGGGCTTATTTTTTTGTCATCAATTACTGTTCTTTTTTTTAAGCATATTGTGTACATAGTAGTCAGATAGCTTACATAAGCTGGTGCACGCACAGCACCGATAAAATCGGATGAATTCAAGGATTGCAGGATCAATACAGGGATTAAAAACCTGGACATGCATAAGCAAATACCAAAAAAGAGGAAATGAATAAATAAATGGTGTACAGCGTGCAGTCGCCTACATTTACAAACGTTATTTTAATTTTCATCTTTACAATTCGGTATTATAAAGGCAAAATGCAATGAAATGATCTTTTACTAGTCTTCCGCTAAATGATATTATGTCATATAAATCAAGACCAACATACAAAACCCAACACTGGATTGTGAATATTTTGCAATACCCGATTAATTACATGCGATGTGACATGATTCAATGAATGATTTAAAAGCGGAGCTATCAAAGAGGTGCAATTTTATTTTTCCCGAACTTATCGACACTATGCAACACTGCGGCGTGTTTGATGTTTTATTCAATTGTATTGTACGGTATTAGAAATAATTTAAATCTAAAATCTATTCCCAAGAGCGTAATAACAAATTTTACATCTGTACTGGCGCCAAATAGGGAGCACAAAAACGGGAGCCCCCATTAAAGTTAAATATGCATTTACAAATTAACTAGTGCTTCACAAAAAGCATTCCATGCATAATGTTATATTTTGCAATATCATGTTAATGGCACACTTGCAAGTAAAAATGCTACAAAAAATTGTTGCGATCCACTATAATGAAAATATAATATTAAACAAAAAGGTAAAATTAAGAATTTCTGCACATTGTAAATCAATAAAAATATGAACAATTGTGGAAACACACAAAAAATACTACTTTTGTAGAAAGGTGATTATTCGACAATAATATAGATTCTAGTAGGCTAATTTTGATAATTACTTATTTATTTAACGGCATGCAAACTTATAGGTAACAAATAATATTTATAGTCCTACACACACACACTCACGCCTTTTATCCCAGAAGGCGTAGGCAGAGGCGCAACTAGCACACCCAATTTTCGCCGTGCGTATTCTGTCCTATGATGTGATAGGTGGCGAGCCTATCGTCATATTGGGCACAAATTCTAAACTCCGAGCTGATACTGATTAACAAAACCCAATATCACTTCCCTCAACCCAGGGATCCGACACCTCATCATTGTCGTCGAGCCTTAATACACTAGTGCTTAAATAACATTGCAATGTTACTATTATTTTTAATAAATAATCTTATTTTTCCAGTAAGTAGTCTTAATATTATGTCTTACTCATCTAATAGTAATTACAAGTAACAATTTTATAGTTATTGTCTACCTCTTTTTTATCTATAATAATATAATGTTATCTATACATATAATAAATCAGTAGTACCGGTGTCTGTACATTTAAAGAAATGTGATATAAAGAATGGGGGCGACTAAAGAAGAGTAATGAAAACAAATCAGCGATTTTTATAATTCTTTTCTGTCCGTCTGTTTTTGTTTGTTTGTTACAGGACATCTCCGAAACTACTGAACGGATTTCTATAAAATTTGGCATACGGGTAGATCATATCCTGGATTAACACATAGGCTACTTTTATCCCGGAAAAACTTTGTCGAACGGGCGGAGCCGCGAGCAAAAGCTAGTAATATAATACAGTAATAGTAAAAGGTAAGATTCTAATTTTAACATCTTTTTCTATACAATAACGTTTAAGGTAATGTTAATTACTTTTTAGTTGAAAAAGTCATCTAATACGTAAAATGAATTAGGGTGTAGGAGCATAATAATGCATATAGGATTTAAAAAAATGAATGCTCAACACTCAGCAAAAGGTTAATTAATAATTTTAAAGACTACCACAATGATTTTATACAATACAAGTGGTCACACTTAGCCTACTATACAGTATGCACATAAACTAATTTAAACACACAAAAAAACATAACATGCTTAATTATACTTAAATATACATTTACAAATTATTCCCTCACGAAAAGCATTCCATGCATAATGTTATATTTCGCAATATCATATAATGGCACATTTGCAAGTAAAAATGCTATAAAAATTAAAAAAAAATGTTGGATACACTATAATGAATATATAATTCTAATAAAAAGGTAAATTTACTGTTTATAAATGAATAGAAATATAAACAATTTCAGATACACTCAAATATACAACTTTATACATACAATTATCTGGTAGGTGCATTTTAAGGTGTAAGAGCATAACTATGCACATAGGATTTAAAAAAAAACAAATCCTTAACAGTCAGCAAAATAATAATAAATTTGAAGACTACCACTATGACTTTACACAATACAAGGAGCCACCCTTAACCTACTATACTATACACTATAGACATTAACTAATTTAAAACCATAAAAATGTGGCTAATACACTTTCAAGAAAGAACAATTTAATTTGCAATAATTGTAATAATCGTAGACAAAATACTATGAAGAAAAAACATACTACAATTAAGTGTGATTAGGTACTACGCCTTCTTACTGATCTATAACTCAATCCTTTTGTGACTTTTTCACGGATTAGAGTTTCCATTTCTACATCTTTAGGCCTAGAATCAACATTATTCATTCTATTATTAAAATTAATACACCATTGCTTAACTTGCATTCTAATCATGTATACCCAAAAAGCTTTAATAAGAGCTGTTTTATGTGAATTACAATTGTACCACGCAGTGTCAATTTTTTTTTTTAAAGTACCTATTAAATCAGAATAAACATAAACACTGCAAATAGATGGCATCATTTTGTCAATAATATAAATACTCTGCCAGACTATTTGACTAAAATTATCAGAAGGATAATATAACCTGTCTATATTAGAGCTATACTCTCTTAAATGAATTAGTTCGTGAAATGACTCTCTCTGAGTTAATAGTGCTTTTGTACAATTATCACAATCTTTGCAGTTCAAATTGGACATCAAAAAACGACAAACTGCACCAGCAATATATGGTACAGCCTTATGTTGGAATATATTCTCGTTAGGTATAGTATTTGCTATAAAGTTAGATTCATCACAATGAATATTTTCAGTGTATGAACCATATTTTTGGTGGCTGACTAAATGTTTTAATGTACCCAACATTTTGTCATCATCATTAGAACAATTAGTATATAAAGATTTACCAGTAGTAATGTTGTTAATTAGCAAGGTTTTAAAAGCCGATACAAAGTGAGTACAATTAGGATTTGTACTGAAATTACCATGTGCCCTTATTTGACCGAAAAAGTTTTCTATTGGATCTTGATTAAGACGTCTAAGACTTAAAAATTTTACACCATCAATTCTCAGTAGATCTGACCATAAATGTCTTATTGTTTTAATATTATGCAAAAAATGCTTTAGTGATAAAGGCTTCCCTTCCCTTTCATTGGAAGCGTCAAAACGCATTGAAGATAGCTTTTTCACAGCATCATTCCAGAATGCAATGTGATCAGAATTACATGAAAGAGCATGTTTTAACTTATTCCCATAATGGCCAAAACCATTTAAACTATCAAACAAATTATTTATGAATAGAACCATTTCTGCTGTGAATAAACCATTTTCAATGTCTGCATTTAAACTTATGTAATCATGATCCTGGAGAAATAGCAGAGACTTCATGTGGATTTCTAGTGATGAAGCCACTTGCCTGCTAAAAACTTGGGCTGCAAATTTGACCTGAAATGTTTATAATATACATATTAGTTCATAAATAAATAGACAATTTTAATTAATGGTATGATTATTTTATCTGTCATGATATTTTATTAAATGGCATAAAGAAATCTATATAAAACACACAGCACTTTCACAAGAATATGGTAATTAAACATATACTGAGTGTACTATTATTTACAAGCGGCGCTAGCCTAGTTGAGAGTGGAACGGACTGTCTAGACGAATGTCCGCAGGCTCAAAACCTAAGGGCACGCACCTCTGACTTTTCTAAAAAACTATGTGTGTATTCTTTGTGAATTATCGCTCGCTTTAACGGTGAAGGAAAACATCGCGAGGAAACCTGCATATCTGAGAAGTTCTCTATAGGAATTTCGAAGGTATGTGAAGTCTGCCAACCCGCACTAGGCCAGCGTGGTGGACTAAGGCCTAAACCCTCTCAGTTGTAGAGGAGGCCCGTGCTCAGCAGCGGACAGTATATAATACAGGGCTGGTATGGTATATGCTGAGTTTAGTAAATCGTATTATTTTCTATTCCATATAAAGTAATTTACAAAATCAAATACAGGAAACTACCCTATTCTCTTTGCATTGGATTCAAGAAGATGTCTTTTATAACTAACAAAAAAGCAAAAAATAAAAAAAAACAGAACCTTTTAACAAAAGAAAAACTGACTCCAAAAGCCACCACAATCCAAAAAAACAATAATGTACAGACATTGGCCTGTTACAATTTTATTATGTACTAGCATTGCGCGCGGCTCCGCCCGCATGGAAAAGTTTTCCGGGATAAAAAGTAGCCTATAGCACTCAGGAGTAATGTAGCTTCCTATTAGTGAAAGAATTTTCAAAATCGGTTCAGCAGTTCCTGAGATAAGCGCGTTCAAACAAACAAACAAACTGTTCAGCTTTATATATTAGTATAACGCATACTCACGCCTTTCATCCCCGAAGGGGTAGGCAGAGGCGCAACTAAGGCACCCACTTTTCGCCTCGTGTATTCCGTCCCATGATGTGATAGGGGGCGAGCCTATCGCCATATCGGGCACAAATTCCAGACTCCGGGCTGATATACTGAATAGAAAAATCCATAATACTTTGCCCGACCCGGGGATCGAACCCAAGACCTCAGCATTGCAGCCGTACCGTAATACAACAACGCCACTGAGGCAGTCGCACCGATATATTAGTATAGATAATACATATATGTAGAGATTAATGAAATCTGTTTCAACGTAGAATCCAACATGTTCCTATTGCACACCTTCTGTCAATCAGTCAAGACTTATAAACAGAACTGTAATAGAATAATGTATATTTAATTACCTTCATTTTGTCATATGAAGTTGGATTTATGTGTTTCTCAGTAAGTTTGGTGCTTCTTGCTCTGCCACCAAAACCATCCACTTTATAAAGGGTCTCAATATATTCCCACTTTGCCCTTTGGTTGCCAATGAGAAGATGTTTTTTCTGAAAATTATTTCGAAAACATTTCAATAAATGAGGTACGTCATAGATATGGTATAATTGGTTGGGGCCTATTTTATAACAGTTATCATTTGTACATTTGTTACTACGTAAGAGTTCAGCATTAGAATCTGATATTAATGACTTAATAGCAGCAACATTGGCAGAACCTTGATCACTGATTGTAGCTCTTACTACAAATCCTGATTTAAAAACTGCAAATACTATTTCTTTGATAATATTCTTTAGAACAAATGTTTTAACCCCATCTCGAGCAAAATAAAATGCAATTGGAATTTTCCAAGGAGAAAACAAACCCCGTAACATGAAAACTAAAGCTTTATCAGCCACATTGCTAGTACGTTTACCAGAACCTATATCTTCAAAACCTTCAATTACCCCAGTAAAGAAATTAAAATTTAAATGTTTTTTAATGGACATCTCATCAAACATTAATGTGCATTGCCTGTCTATTTCGGGTTTATCCAAGGCAGCGTCTGCCAAATGTTTAAATATAAAGTCATTAATACCAGGCCTCAAAGGAATATTGCTGAGGAGAGAATTTATTCGAGATTTACATGGTAATGCTAAATGTTTTCGTAAAAATCCATAGCACTTAGGGCTTAACTTATATAATGACAAAGCAAAGACTTTTTCTGCATCTGTATAACGGCGACCTTTTAATGAATTACCAGACAAACGTAATTGTGAATCTACTAATAACTTCCCATATGTACTTAAAATGTTATATTTTTTCAAAAACATCTTTGTTTTTGGTGCATGAAGGTCAAATCTAGTCTTTAATTTTTTATACCTTGATTGCAAGAGACGTAATTTATTTTTTAAAATGTTAATTGAAGTGCGTAAAATTTGTTTACGAGGGGTAGCTTCACCAGGATTTAATCTAATACGATTAACTAATCTACGTTTTACTCGGCTGTGAGTTTTTAGTTTTTGTTCATTACATACAGCAGTGGTGGTTGATGTGGATGGGGTTATACATATTGGAAGATGTTCCGTATTGTGAGGTATAATAGGAGTGAGTTGAGATGGAGTACTACTATTTGCTTCATTCAATGAGGCATGAATTGATTTTTCATTACACACAGCAGTGGTGGTTGATGTGGATGGGGTTATACATATTGGAAAATATTCCGTACTCTGAGGTAAATTAGCGGTGAGTTGAGGGGGAGTACTACTATTTGCTTCATTCAATGAAGCATGAATTGATTTTACCGCGCTAGATAGCTCAGAATCTATTTGTACACTAGTACAATTTTGTTCTATAGTAGGTCGAGTAACTTCAGAAGGATAAACGACTTTAAAAATAAAGGGTTCAGTAACGCTACTAGTGGGTGAAATTTCTAATATCAAACCTGGGTTTATTTGTTTATCAGAAGGTTCTAAGTTTAATAAGGGAATCGCATTGGGTGTTAATTTTAGATTCTGGTTAATATGTTCGGCAAGAAAATGCTTATGACAAAAACGGATCCCTTCACGTTTAGTGGGAGGATACTTTTGTAAAAAGGGACATAACCTCAACCACACTTCCCACCTTGTTTTATTTGTGAAAGGCACACAAAAATATTTAAAACACC
The DNA here is from genome assembly GCA_947568825.1 of Sphinx pinastri. Classification (NCBI taxonomy): domain Eukaryota; kingdom Metazoa; phylum Arthropoda; class Insecta; order Lepidoptera; family Sphingidae; genus Sphinx; species Sphinx pinastri. Next base: position 11,231,405 of record OX387618.1, on the reverse strand, counting down.
GGCCTCGAGTACTGCACCCGGGAACACAGCACTTATAACCCATTATATTATCAAAATAAATCGAACTATACGAAGAAAACAATTACACGTTTGAACTGGTAAACACTAAGATTGCTTTTATAAAGTACTGTTTACAAAAACATTCGCACACAATAAACGAGATTAATAAGATAACGAATAAATGAAAACCGCCTTTAAATCGAAATTGCGAATTGCAACACAAATTTGCACGCCACGGACAGCGACTCAGAGCAGCGGTTAACCACAATATAAAATGGCGGTGTACGCATTGTTTCAAAACTATCTGACGTTTATTTCTTATCGAATGACAGCTTTTACTATAACACACACACTAATAAAGGTCAGAGTGTAGAAAGAGATGCACGAGTTTACTATTTATAAAATGTATGGAAAAATTGTGAAAAGTGCGATAGTTGCGTAACGCTATTGTGTTACTTTTTTTCGCTGAGTTAAACGGGCCTGATATTCTCTTTGATGTAAACATAGGAACAGTGTTGCCAACAAGAATTTTAAAAATCCTCCAAGTTCGTTGTTTATTTCCGTCAAAAATCCGCTAAAACGAATTTTTATTTGTGAATAATAGACACGGGCGTAGCTATAATAGCTTTCAATTGGGGAGGCTAGGTGTAGGATACCAAAGTGTCCATGACAAAAACACCTCCTTTCAACAAATAAGTCACGTATACAAGCCCCCTCTTAACATTAATTTGAGAAATGTAAAAGGCATATTTAGTATTATTTAGCTGAAGATAGTTTTTGTCCCGTTAAATATCCCGTCAGCCGTTAGAAAGTTTTTTCCCGTTTTTAACGTATCCAAATCCGCTAGATATGACGGGAAACCCGTTAAGTTGGAAACGCTGCATAGGTATATGAAAAAGTAATCGCTACACGTTTTAATAGATTTTTGCAAACAGCTCAATTGGTGTGACTAATGAAAAAACCGCGAAGTAAGTTCACTAACAGCCGACTAAGACATATTATTACTAACATATAACAAACAGTTAAAATGTGGTTATCTGTGTTTCTATAAGCTAAGGTAGATAAGAATATTCAATATAATATTACTCTTGCCTTATCCGGAGGGCCAAATATGATTACTGTCATTGGACACTACCCAGTGTTGCCAGATTAGGCGACTTTTCGCCATTTAGGCTACCTCGGAGGGTGTCGGGGCGACCAAAAATTGTGAATGGCGACTGGTCGCCGTTTAGGCTACGCGAATGGCACTCAGGCGCCAATTTGGGCTACTTTGGAAATTTTGTGTTATAAAGCTTGTTTTTGTCGAATTTGAGGATATTTTTAGCTTTGAGAGTACAAAACATGACAGTAATTGGAATTGGGGAGTTTTTTTTATCTCTTCGCGTCGGCGGCTGAGAGGATTTTTTTGCTCCTTCGCCTCTCCATATACGGTGCGGCGACTTGAGGCGACTTCGTAATGATTTATCGGCGACTTCATCCGTCATACATCTGGCAACACTGTTGGAGGGTTTAGTTTTTGCCAAAGATGAACATAGCGCTATTAAGCATTGTTATAATGATCTATGCATTATGTTATTGAAATTGCTTTAAATACAATCTGATGTAAAATATTGGAAAGAATTATAGCTGAAAACATAAAAAGTACACAATATATATTTTTTAAAACATTACATTACTACCACTTAGTGCAAAAATAAAACGCTTCGGCGGGTGCATTTACTAGAATCACGTCAGTTTTTGATATTGAAACAGCAGTAACAGCTAGCGTGACTTTTAATGTCGAGTTAGATATCAAACTCCAGTTAAAATATGTTAGTAAGTTATAACATGAAGTATGAACATGTCGTTTAAAAGCCGGCGCCATCTGTATGTATATGTATTTATGTAAAACAGTTTCGCAGTTTTTTGAAGTGAAAACTTCTTTAGCGGTGTTGAGCACTTTTGGGATGGGTATAAAATGTTAAACTCGCGTCAGGATCACGTGACCCTGATCGAAAATGCGTAGAAGCTTTAATTCTTAAACGTTTCCATTTTTATTTATTTACTTAATTAAAACCATCCCTTACTAATATGAACCTTAAATACAATGCATAGAAGCTATAATTCTTGCAACGAGTGCATTTTCATTTATTAACGTCATTAAAACCATCCCTTACTAATATGAACCTTAAATACATTGCGTAGAAGCTATTTCCCCAGCGTTGGCACGGCACGAGTACAAAAGAACGTATCATACACACACACACACACACTCACGCCTTTTATCCCCGAAGGGGTAGGCAGAGGCGCAACTAGTGCACCCACTTTTCGCCGTGCGTATTCCGTCCCATGATGTGATAGGGGGCGAGCCTATCGCCATATCGGGCACAAATTCCAGACTCCGGGCTGATATTGAATAGAAAATCCAATATCACTTTGCCCGACCCGGGGATCGAACCCGAGACCTCAGCATTGCAGTCGTACTGAAATACAACTACCACCGAGGCAGTCAAATTTTGATTTATTCTACTTTGGTTGTGATGACCATTGCATTTCTGACATTTATCAAAAACCAGACTAAACGTGAGTTGCTCGCGTTTAAAAATCTACTTTATGTGGTAGGCGTAAGATCGAATTTGAGTTTAGACCATTCCAAAATATTCTAAAATGCTCAACGTTAATGTTCAAGTTTTCACTTCTGCCGGCACTCCCGGATTGCAACCCGTTCTTTTTTTTAACTGTTTTCTTTCTTTCTGGATCTATGATCTTGTTCGATGATCTTTTTCCCTTCCACTCATACACCAATGTTTACTTGTGTTGCACCTGCTAAACAATACCACAGAAAAAATGGGACTATTTAATTGGCAGCCCATTTCTTGTGTCATTGTGTGTATAAACTGTAACCACTAATCGCCATGCCAATTATTTCATTACTGCTATCAGAATTGCAATTATTGTCTTGTGTTAACATTGTATAAGTCATATATATTCATTCGAAAAATAAGAAATTGTGGCAAGTAGTAATAAGATTCCAACTCTCAATTATTTTGTGGTTAGCCGTATTGTTTAAACGAACATTTTGTCAATGTGTGTCATTGTGCGTGTATCGACAAATATGAATCCTTTCGATAGTAAGGTAAATGTCCCCTATTTCGACATTTTAAGGCTTTTAAGGCTATGATTTTTTTAAATATATTACTAAACGTGATATCAGTTTAAAAGCATTTGTGTGACGAATATTGGTATTTTGTTATTCATTTGCATGAATTATGTTTGTATAGTTCGATAATTTTTTTATATTTATTTATATGTAGACCTCTTGTTTGAACGCTATTTCGTGATCTAGAATTTGACTCTGCTTGTAAGTTCGTGAACTTGCGGCCTCTGTTTTGGGATAAAGTTTTTTACAGTGAGTAATGATAATTTATAAAAAAAACGTAAATATTTAAAGGAATTAATACCTAATTAATTGCAACAGCATATATCTTTCGTGCCTAAGCACGTGGCCGAGATATCCTATCTTGCGCTGTTTGATGGTTTGCATCATTTTTCGGGGCATATTGACACTCTGGAGCACGGTAACGTTGCTTACTTTTTGCGTCCAACTGATGCGCAAATTCGTAAATTCCGCCTAGCCAGTGACAAGGAGGAATACAAGAAGCTGACGGCCAACCTTCAACATTGAAGAGGCACTAGAAGAAGAAGAATACCTTATTATTATAAACAGGCCAAAGATATTTTCGAAATAAAAAGATGTGATAGTTAGATTCAATTTAATGACGACAAATAAAGCTTTTTTATACATACAAATATAAATTAAAACTAAAATCGACCCGGAATACAAAGTTTTGTTAAGTTTAAATGCAAATTGGAGTCACATTTCCTATAAAATGTATGGAGATCAAAACCTTTAATGGCCTCATATAGGCTTTCATTTTTCAATCATTATAAGCAACAAGATCATTGGCATCAAAAAAAAGTTTTTGCGTAAATTGCCCATTTTCTTGCAGACTGTACACTTTTACAAAATCTGTGAATGCAGATTTTATGTCTTCAAAAATGATGGACAGTCTCTTTTGAAAGTTTTTTTTTGCTACAGCGGTTAAGGCCTTGCTGGCCCATCTCAAAAATCTATCCTGTATAATAAAAAATATATACAAAAAGGAATAAAATAAATCGAATAACAAACAAAATTATGTTGGTAGTAATCATACGAATTTACTTAAAATTGTGTAATCAGGTCACCTTCAAACTCGTATTATAGCAATTTTAGTGAACAAATCATAATTATACCGAATTTAGCTCATACAAACACATTATTTGTTTTTTTATTTTCATTTAATAAACTTAATTATTATGTAAATACACAAGCAAAAAAAATGTATCTACAATATCCCTAATTCGGGAGACACACGAAAAATAAAATGACCACTATTTCGTGAGTAGATTTATTGGCATTTTAAAGAAATTCTATGCTTGCATTCACCTTTTTTTAAATCAAATCAATTGGTAAGGAACACAAAAATACACTATTGTAACGGAAGTGACGTCAGCCAACGCCCCGCCAATGCCAAGCCGCCATATGGACGCTTCCCATTCGCCGAGCCTATGCAAACAGTGGGGAGTGTGTCAATAAAAGCCTCGGCCATGCCATTTCTGGATGCCACATTCCGTCTTGAGCAGCCGTCTCGGACGGACCTATTGTTGTCGTAGCGTAAGCTCCGACACTTTAATCCCTCCGAGTACCTGCTCGGTCGGACCGTAGCGACCTCGCTACACGCCAAAGCCGACAGGGAACAATAGGACTATTGTCCTATTGCTACCTGAAAGCTTTTCGGGCTAAACCGCGTCCTTCTCAGGACAGGGTTTCGCCCAAACTTCACGTCGAAAGTTTTTATTGCCCCTTCAGGGCTAGCTCGGTGGTTAACCTACCGGTGTGAACAAGCCGAGCTAGCGGTGACCCGGCCACGCGCTGCGCCCCTTCAGGGCAAAGCAAAGCCGGACGGGTGCGGATTTGGAGGCTGTGGAGACACACCACAGTTTCCACCGCATATCGCCTTCCCTACCTTGCCCTTCCCCGAAATCCATCCCGTGTATCGGTTGAGCGTGCGGTCCTCGGACCAATACCGCTTACGGTACACGGACTGTTAGGAACCCTTTTTGCACAATAAGACTGGCAAAAGGGAGTACAAGCTTAGGGCACACCTAATTTAAGTACACCCCCCCTCGCCTATACCCGGCGAGGAGGGCCACACACGCACTCACCCCCGGGCACACCCACCCGGGGACGTAGTATTAAATTCACTACCGCGTCCGCGATCCGCGACCGAACGTCTGTGTGATAGCCGCCTGGTTTCTTGTGCGTTCTTTGACAGGCGGAAAACACACCCGGGGATAGTGAACGCACACGCGGTCCCCAAATAAATTTTAACCATGGACGTGGACCCAGCCACAAAAATGGCCGGTTCCACGTCCATTGAACCCGCGCAACCCGAACCCTTCATCGCTCCCGGCATCACGCTGTCGGCGATAAAGGCCGCGGTACGAAACCTAGTTGTCCTGGACTCGGAATTCAGGAATTATATGTCCACGTTGATTAGCAACGTAAATGAACAGATCTCAGAAACCCCGTCCCCGCCAGTGCCGTCCGAGGCCCCGGCCGCTAGCCAAGCGCCCGAGACCACGGACGACTCTGCGATGGAGACCACTACGACGGGCTCCCTCAAGCGTCCCGTCCCTTCCTCTTCTTCCTCCTGCGAATCGCAGGCGGAAGAATCGTCATCGGAACCCGATGACGATGGCTTCACGGCTGTGAAGCGTGGGAGGAGGAAGAAAAGGGCGGTCGCTGCCGATAGTGTCCCCGCGCCTTCTGCGCCTTCAGCGCCTTCAGCGCCGTCTGAGCCTTCAGCGCCACCCGCATCGGCGTCGACGTCGTCGCCACCGCCGCCACCAACCCAACCTAAGGCTAAAAAGCCCCCGCGACTGAACCTTCAGTTGCCCGCCAACATGTCCATTCCGGACGTCTTCGCTGAGCTGCGCCGGCAGCACATCAGCATCGCCAGCAACTCGTGGAACAAAATCCACAAACTTCTTGCTCTGCAGCCCGCCTCAATCGCGGACCACAGAGCGCTAACTAAATTCCTGGACTCCAGGAAATTCCATTATTTCACTTTTGCTCTCCCGGATGAACGTCGCTTCCGCTACGTCATCCGGGGTATTCCCGTAGAAATGTCTGCCCAAGAAGTCAAGGATGGCCTCCTTGAGAAGGGCATCAAAGTCTTAGAGGTGCACAGGATGCACCGTCAGTCCCGTGCCTCCCGGCCGGGCATTCAATATGAGATGGTTCTCGCCATCTTACAATCCTCGGACGACGTTAAACGTCTTTACGAGATTAAGGATATCTCCGGGCTAGGCGGCTTCACCGTCGAAACCCCTCACAAATCAGGTCAGGTAGGGCAGTGTCACAACTGCCAAAAATACGGCCACAATTCCCGTGGCTGTCGCCTCCCCGCCAGGTGCGTCAAGTGCCTCGGCGAACATGGCACACTAGAGTGCCCCCGTCCCAAAGATAGGACTCAGTGCACGGAGCCCCCTTCGTGCACTAACTGTAGACAGACGGGCCACCCCGCCAACTACCGCGGGTGCCCTAGGGCCCCCAAAAAACAGTCCAGAGCTCCTAAAGCTCTAGCCCCTCAGGCCGCCCCACCAGCTTTCAAGCTGGCACCTGCTCCGGTGCGCAACCCGTGGTTCCCTCCCACGGCACGCCCGGACCCCCGTCTTAAGGCCCACGGCGGAGTCACTCCCGCCACCCCGGCCACAACTCCAAAACCACCTCATCCGTCCCCTTCGGCTACCGCGGCCCCTCCTTCAGAGGCAGCCCAGCCAACTCCAACCAAACCCAAACCCAAAACCCGCCAGGTGGCGACGACGCCGGCGTCGAACAACTCTGCGGAAACAGTCTCCGCCCTCCTATGTTCTCCGGAGATCATGCGTCTCCACGGCAAAATTGCCGAACTCTCCGCTCTCCTCGCCCGCTCTGGGGACGAGGAGCACGAAATCCTCGCGGAAATTTACCTGACCCAAAATAAAATTTACTGGGCCATCAACAACGCCGTGCGCCTTCCGTCGTCATCATAAATGGCGAACAACAGCGCGGTGCATCCCCCTAAGCGGACCAAACCTCGCTCCCTCAGAGTGGGGTTTTTTAACATCAACGGTATTCACGGCCAGCGAGCCGAACTCTCTGATTTTGTCCGCACAAACAACTTAGACGTTTTCCTCATCCAGGAAACGTTCCTCAAACCCGCCCATCGCAGTCCCAATATCCCCAATTTCAACCTGGTACGCAACGATCGTACCAGCGGCCCGTTTGGTGGCACCCTCATTTATTTCAAAAGGTCCCTGCACTGCATACCCCTAGACCCCCCAGATAGCTTGAGGAACATTGAGACTTCAGTTTGCAGGCTAGCTATGACAGGACATCCGCCGATCACCATCATATCGGCCTATCTCTCGCCCTCTAAGGAGCTCAAGACCCTATTGGAAATGGGGGACTCCGTCATTCTGGCGGGGGATCTCAACGCCAAGAACACTCTCTGGGGCTGCAACTCAACCTCTGGGAGAGGTGCCGCCCTGGAGAGCTGTCTTGAAACAATAGATATGAGCATACTGGTTCCTTCTGAACCTACCCACTATAGCGCAATTGACTACGAGTACCGACCCGACATACTCGACATAGCGCTCGTAAGGAACGTAAGCCTTCGCGTGCGTTCCATGCAAGTGCTACAAGAGTTAGACTCTGACCACAGACCTGTGATCCTAGATTTAGTCCCCCAAAACTGTCCAACAGACACAGGTCCTAACGTTCCGATGAAGGTGAAAACGAATTGGCGCCTCCTAGGCACCAAACTCGCGGACACCTCATCCACAGATCTTTCCGCGATTCCGACCAACATCGTGACTCCCGAGGAAACGACCAGCGCGATACGCTCCTTCACCAACCACCTGCAAAACGTCCTGAGCGAAAGCTCCGAGAAGGTGCCTGAGACTGTCCACAGTCAATGGCAACTTCCCGACGACGTGCGAGAGGTGGTGAGGTTGCGTAACTCCACGCTCAGAGCCTGCGCGACGAGCCCCACCCCGGAACGACGACATCTTGCGCGCTACCTCCAACGTGAGGTTAGACGTCGCATAAAAGAGGTCGTCGATTCGAGATGGGAATCTCGCCTAGCAGAACTCGACCCGACACATCAGGCCTTTTGGCAACTGTGTCGTTCCTTCAGGAGAAACGATGTGACCTCCATGCCTCCGCTCAATCGTCCGAATCAACGGCCGGCGTTCGATGACGACGAGAAAGCGGAACTTCTGGCCTGCAGTCTGGAGTCTCAATGTTCTCTCTCAACGATACCCGTAGACCACGACCATCTTGTTGCGGTTAATTCACTCGTCGAAAGTAGGAACGCGGTCCGGCCACCGCCGATCTCTAACTCAAACGAAATAATATACATCGACGTCGACCCGGACGTCGACCCGCCGCCGCCCGATCCCCTTGCACCGGTGACAATCGAAGAAGTCATCGATCTGATCAAGGCACTCAAACGTCGTAAGGCCCCCGGGGGCGATAGGATACCCACTCGCATGATCAAGATGCTCCCGGAGCATCTGGTCAAAATCCTTACCGCAATCTATAACGCCGCGTTTCTTAACTGCCTCTTCCCAGAGGACTGGAAGGAGGCAGTTGTGATAGGCATCCATAAGCCGGGAAAACCCGCATTCGAGCCATCTTCTTACAGGCCTATCAGCCTGCTTAGCACCTTGGGCAAAATTTACGAGCGGATCGTCCTCGACCGCCTCAAAATCGTAGCCCACAATAATAATTTGATCCCTCCTGAACAGTTCGGTTTTCGCACCAGGCACAGCTGTGTCAACCAGGTGCTCCGCATCACGGAGCACGTTCATGATAGGTTCCGCGTCGGCATGCCAACCGGCGCTATCTTTTTCGATATTGAAAAAGCATTCGACAGGGTGTGGCACAACGGCTTGCTCTTCAAGCTGTACACTCTCAACGTGCCCACACATCTCGTGCACATCATACGAGAATTCCTGTCGAATCGTGGATTCAAATATCGCGTGGAGGGAACTCTTTCTTCCCGACACTCCATCACGGCCGGAGTCCCGCAAGGCTCCGCCCTCTCCCCCTTTCTTTTCTCGCTGTACACAAGCGACATCCCGAAACCGAAGAACGCCCATCTGGCACTCTTCGCTGACGATACAGCAATCTACGCTTCACGTAGAGACCCTGACCAAGTGGTGCGCATTTTGCAGACCGCCGCCGACCAGCTCGGTGAGTGGTTTCGCAAATGGCGAATCACCGTCAACCCCACCAAGAGCCAGGCCATCCTTTTCACTCGGAAAACGAGGTCCCTAGTGGCTCGCACCTCAGTCCGCATGTCCGACCAGGTCATACCCTGGAAGGACAAAGCCAAATATCTAGGAGTGATCCTTGATCAGAAGTTGACCTTCTTGCCACACGTAAACGCGGTACGCGCGCGAGCCGCATTCGCGATGAGTCAATTGCATTGGCTCACAAACAAAAAAAGTAAAATGTCCATCCGCAACAAGATTAGGATATATACCGCGTGCATTAGGCCCATAATGACGTACGCGTCACCCGTATTCGCTCACATACCGCCCGCTCGGCTGAAGCGTATGCAGGTGTTGCAAAACAAATTTCTCAGATACGCTCTTGGTGCCCCGTGGTACGTTCGCAATCGCAACCTCCACGTGGACACCAACATGCCGACCATCAGGCATTTCATGCACAACATCAGCAAACGCTACTTCGATCGGGCGGAAAAACATACCAACACGCTCATCCGCAAAGCGTCAATTTATACTCCATTTGACCGCGCCAAATGGAGACGGCCGCGTTCAGTACTGACAGATCCAGAGGACGAAATCACTCTGGCAATACGTGAGAAAAACGAGTTTTTAAAACTCTTACACTCCACAAGACCGCAGTTCCGTCCTCGCCGTCGAGGACCTCGCCGCGTTCCCCGTCGCCCTCCCGACCCCCATGACAGTTCCGGCCCGGGTGCCGATGTAAACAACCCGAACTGATAGGATTAGGAAAAATCCTTCCCCCCCACTAATCGTTGAATGTCTCATATTCTCCCCTCAGCGACCGTCCTGAGCCGAGGTTCGTAACCCGTTAGTGGGTTGCCCTCAGCATGGTTGCTTAAATTCAGGGTTGCGAGCGCGCCAGCGTTCACCCTAAAGACCGGTGTGGCCAGAAAAGCCGACCCTAGTCAGGCTACTGGCAGAATAGTCAGGGACAAAAAAAAAAAAAAATTTCTGGATGCATTTTCTGACAATTAAAAGGAATAAGTGAAACTCTGCCCGAATTGTATTCTGTCCGTTTCACTCAGAAGTGGTATACACAAATAAAATGAAGCGACGTAATATACCCGCGCAAAGTGGAAATTCGGAGTCCGAAGATGAAGAGGGAATTTTTACACCACCCGCAAGAAAGCTATTAAAAAATCTGCTTGAGAAGAAGGTTCAAAAAGCTATATGTGATCTTCAAGAAGAGTGTTCCGTTTTTGACAAGTCGAAACACCGTGCTGCTTCATTAATTCCAGAGTTCGACCCCGATAGTGACGAATATACGGTGATTACATGGATCAAAAAAATTTATCAAATTGGAGAAATTCATGGTTGGAATGATAATACGAAATCGTTCTACTTGCAAGACAAATTACGTGGCCAAGCGAAAAATGGTACCATCGCTTGGAAAATTATGATTACTCATGGGCGGAGTGGAAAGAAATGCTGGTGCGCGCCTTTCCTAAACACAAGGATTACGGAAACATGTTGGAAGAATTGTTGCAACGCAAGAAACTACCCACGGAAACTATGACAAAATATTATCAGGATAAGATTGCGATGTGCTTTCGGTGCAAATTATCTGACAACGCAAGCATTTCTTGTATTATCCGTGGCTTACCAACATCTCTGCAAACAAATGCCAGAGCATTTCAATGCCAATCGCCAGGAGAAATTTATGAAGGTTTTTTATGCGCGCTAGATGATTATCGTAGCACACCTCAAGAACATTGGCAATCAAAAGCGAACAAGCCATTAATTGACAAAAAAACTGTCACGGCGAATCCAGAAGTAGATCCATGTCCTCGATGCAAAAAAACTGGCCACTTGTTACGCAATTGCACTTTGCCGGATACTCGCACCTGTTTTAAGTGTGGAAACCAGGGACACATAGCCTCACGTTGCTCCAGAAGTTCCTCAATCAATACTGTACCGAGCTCCAATTGCAGCATCAAAGAGGTATATTATTGAGGCATTGCAATGACAATATCTACAAGAAAGTGGTGAAAATTAATGGCGTCCACGTTAAGGCTTACATTGACACTGGAAGCCAGGTCAATGTATTAAACAAAGAAGTCTCAACTGCTTTATCTCTCGAAATCAAGCCTACGAGTTTGGTATTAAAAGATTTTTCTGGAGGACTTACCACGAGCCAAGGTGAAGTAGAGTTTGAGCTAGAGATCGACGGGATAACTATTAAATGCCAAGCTCATTTAACTAACATGAAAATGAATGAGGTGAACTTGCTTATTGGACAACCAGTTATTAACAGCGAGAGTATGACCTTAACAATTAGTAAGGGTTCTGTAAAATTTAAACGCATACCCGACTACGTGTATGGCACGGATGCTGTTGAAGAAAACAACCGGTTTAAAGTCGTCACTGCTCATGAAGAGCGACTTCCACCGGGTTCCTCCATCATTCAAGTTCGCATTTTAGGAAACAAGATGTGTAACGACGTGGTTACTCCCCCGCGGCACTATGACTTTCACGGCGTATCATATTCTTTGCCCGCGACTCTGCTTCGCGGCGAAGATGGCTACATCAAAGTTGTCAATATGACCGGTGAAACGATCGCGTGGCCCTCAGGCCAGGTACTTACCAGGGCCGAGAGCTGCCTGGTGCCACAGCCAGCTAGTCAGGTATGTCGCCTTTCTGAATGCCATATCTCTAATAAGTTTTCTCTGAATCCCAGCCGAACTACTTCAATTATATTTTCACACATAGGGGGTGTCGAAATAGAAAATATAAAAATAGGCCCATTAAATGAGGACGAGCATTCATCTCTGTTCAAATTATTATCTCAATACTCTCATTGCTTTGCTTCTGGCACACACGAATTAGGCTGTACAAACCTAGCACAAATGAAAATCAATCTCTCCATAGATAAGAGTGTGCATCGCCAACCCTACAGGCTTTCGCATTGTGAACAAGCAGTAGTAAATTCAAAAGTAAATGAATTATTAGCGGCAGGTATCGTCAAAGAGTCTGAATCTTGTTATGCTTCTCCAGCGATTTTGGTTAAGAAAAAGAATGGAGATAGTAGGCTTTGTGTCGATTATCGCGCATTAAATGAAATCACTATAAAAGATAGATTTCCCTTGCCAAATATAGATGATCAGATTTCTAAGTTAGCGGGCAAAAAATACTTTACTACTTTTGATATGGCTCAAGGGTACCATCAACTTCGCATAGATCCGAGAGACACTCATAAAACTGCTTTTGTTACTAATCAAGGTCAATATTAATATACCAGGGTCCCTTTCGGGCTAGCAAACGCACCCGCAGTATTTATGAGATTAATTAATAAATTAGTTGCTTCCGTTGATACTTCTACTCCTAACGATATATTAGCTTTTTTAGACGATTTACTTCTACCCTCAATAGATGTAAAATCTGGTTTATTAATTTTAGACAAAGTGCTCGGTAAACTAGCGAATCAAAATTTAAAATTAAACATGAAAAAGTGTGTGTTCTTGCAAACTCAAGTTACGTATTTAGGACATGAAATATCGGCCAATGGCATACAGCCGGGTAAGTCAAAGTTATTGGCTGTGTCGCAGTTCCCAGTACCTACTGATGTGCATCATGTGCGTCAATTTATTGGGTTATGTAGTTATTTTAGGAAATTTATACCTAAGTTTGCCTTGTATGCTCGTCCGTTAACTGATTAAACAAAAAAGAACGTTACGTGGATATGGGATAGTGATCAACATAATAGTTTTGAACAACTTAAAAATAGTTTGTGTTCCGAACCTGTGCTAGCGTTATATGACCCTGTGCTATCTACGGAGATACATACAGACGCATGCAAGCTAGGCATAGCTGGTATATTGCTGCAAAGACAAACGGACGGGTCGTTGCGACCGGTCCAGTATTTTAGCAGAGTCACATCACAAGAAGAAAGTATGTATCATAGCTATGAGTTAGAAACTCTCGCAGTTGTTCATTCTTTACGTAGGTTCCGCGTGTATATCGTAGGCAAACGTGTTAAAGTAGTAACTGATTGTACAGCAGTGCGAGCTACCCTCACTAAACGAGATATCATTCCACGCATTGCCAGATGGTGGCTTTCGATACAGGAATATGACATTAGTATAGAATATAGGCCGGGAGAACGCATGAAACATGTTGACGCGCTTAGTAGACATCCGGTTGATACTACGAACATAAATTGGCTTGAAATTGCAGATTGGTTCTATACATTGCAATGTCAAGATCCTAAGCTTAGTTCCATAATTAATCAGTTAACCAATAATACGGCAAATTCGGAGATTATAAATAACTTTGTTATTTTAGATAATAGATTATATCGAAAAACCTTGAATGGACACCGCTTAGTAGTACCAAGTTTAGGTAGGTGGAAAATTGTACAGATGCACCATGACGACATTGGTCACGTTGGTTTGAATCGTTGCATGGAAATAATTAAAAATACTTACTGGTTTCCCAAAATGAGCAGATTTATAAGAAAATACGTGACTGCATGTCTTCACTGTGCATATGGTAAAGGTAACTACGGCAAAAAGGAAGGGAAACTACATCCCATTCCTAAGCCTTCTGACCCGATGATTATGGTACATATAGATCACTTGGGGCCTTTCTGTAGGACAAGAAAGGGTTATCAGTACATGCTTGTCATAACGGATGCCTATTCAAAGTTTGTGATTGCCGAGCCATCACGGTCTGTTAATTCTATAGAGACCGTTCGTTTATTGAAAAGGATCTTTTGTCTTTTTGGTTATCCAAATCGTGTCGTGACAGATTACGGAAAAGCTTTCACGAGCAGGCACTTTAAAAAGTTTTGCACGGATAAACAATTTAGGCACACATTGAACGCGATCGCTTGCCCACGTGCTAATGGTCAAGTCGAACGCACTAATCGAACCATTTTGGATGCTTTGCGGGCCACAGACCCAAGTGAAGCATCTTGCAACTGGGCGAATTCTCTACCCGACATAATCTGGGGAATAAATAACACTATTAATGATACTACTACGTACAAACCCTATGATCTAATGTTTGCCCGTACCAGTAGATCAGTGTGTGATATATCTATCCCGGGACACGAGTCTGAACCAGTTGAGTCTAGGCGTAGGAAGGCAGTAGAGAAAATACAAAAGGCAAGCATTAAAATGAAGCGCAATTTTGACAAAAAACGTAAATGTGCCCGTGTCTATAAAAAGGGGGATTTTGTTCTTTGGAGACAAGCTCCTACCAGTAGCGCAGCTAGGGTTAACACTAAGCTAGACGATTTGTATTCAGGACCATATGTTATTACGAAAATAGTCGAAAATGATAGGTATCGGATAAGGAGTATAAAGGGGTTACGTGGTTACAAGAGTTTTTCAGGTTTGGTCGCTGTAGACTCCTTAAGGCCTTACAAAAGCATAGCACCTGAGACCAATAGTGCTAGAAGCTCAGATGAGCAACTAGAGACAGAAGATTTAATTGATTTACTCGAAAGTTGATTACTGCTAATCATCCCCATTTCCCATTGCGGGAGCAATTTGTTACAGGATGGCCGAGTGTAACGGAAGTGACGTCAGCCAACGCCCCGCCAATGCCAAGCCGCCATATGGACGCTTCCCATTCGCCGAGCCTATGCAAACAGTGGGGAGTGTGTCAATAAAAGCCTCGGCCATGCCATTTCTGGATGCATTTTCTGACAATTAAAAGGAATAAGTGAAACTCTGCCAGAATTTTATTCTGTCCGTTTCACTATTAAAGGTTTTACTCAAATGGCCAAATACCTTTACCTTTCTGTAAGCTTAAGAAGCAGAGTTGCCAGATTAGGCGACTTTTCGCCATTTAGGCTACCTCGGAGGGTGTCGGGGCGACCAAAAACTGTGAATGGCGACTGGTCGCCGTTTAGGCTACGCGAATGGCACTCAGGCGCCAATTTGGGCTACTTTGGAAAATTTGTGTTATAAACCTTGTTTTTGTCGGATTTGAGGATATTTTTAGCTTTGAGAGTACAAAACATGACAGAAATTGGAATTGGGGACCTTTACAATGCCGCAATCCAGAAGAACCTTAAAATCAAGTCTTTTCCATATGGTACACGGCGGAGAAACATTTGGCCAAATCAAAAACGTCTTTTTGACTTCGTAAACTTGGAAAAGTCTTATGATCGTGTGCCGAGAAATAAGCTTTGGGCAACGTTGTCATTAACGTATGGGACTGAGGGCCGCCTGATGACGGCATTGAAGTCTCTGTAATGAGAACTCCAAAGCCTGTATCAGGGTAAAGGGAGCAAGAATACGGATTCGCAATACTGTGCTGTTGTCGTCGCTTATGTGCGGAAGTGAATGCTGGTTTGGCAGAAGAAGCACGAAAGTCGAGTAGATGCGGTGGAAATGCACTTCTTACGGAGTATATTATGTAGTCACTATTTCTTATCGCATGGGTATAGTATGATAAGAGAATGTTATAAATTTAATGATGATGTGGTGACTAAAATTAAAAGAAGCTCACGCCGAGAGGATGGTTGAAAGACGAGTCACGAAAGGTATTTATAGAGCGAATTTGGATGGTTACGGATGGAGCGGATGCACATAATCGGCGAAAATGTATGAAGAGAACTATCAACAAAGATAATTATAATAGTACTGAAAACTATCAATATGGAAGCGGTGGAAGAGGTATGTCATTATCGTGGCATGTCGCGCTCAATAGTCTGCTTCTCTCTGTCACTGTGTATAAATAAGTTTTTTTTTTCATTTAGATTTTTGTTCATTTGTTGAGCTCAATTCATTTAATCTAACAACATTCATTGATGTCTCATCCTCTCCTAGTGACCGCCCTGAGCCTTGGTTCGTAACCCGTTAGGTGGTTGCCCTCAGTATGGTTACTTTTAAATCAAGGGTTGCGAGCGCCTAAAGCGTTCACCCGAAAGTCCGGTATGGCCAGAAAAGCCGACTCGCGTCAGGCTACTGGCCTGTAGAGCCACTCAAAAAAAAAGAAAAGATTTTGTGTATTTTCATAAAACTATAATAACATATTATAACAAATATGCGTATTTTATACACATTTAAATAGTATAGTACGTGAAAATCTACTGAAATCATGACCATTTTTTAATAATACAAAACAATAATAATTAAAAATAACAAGAAATTTTAATGAATTTTAAATCAGAAATTTACGAACGCTACTTCGACAAGATTCCATCCCATTCTTGTCGTGCGCGGATTTTATCAACATTTAGAGTGGCTATATCAACATTTGACACCTTTTTTTACAATACAAATACATTTTTTTCTTACTTACACTATTCCCACTATTCACTATTGATACAAATTTATTTTCTATTTTTAGTTGGATTTTCTATAAAGCGTGTTTTATAGTTTTTTTTTATATAATTGTTATGGTGCCGTGCAGTGTGCACCTAGGTATTGTAATATGGACTTACATGTTTTGTGGCCCAGATTATCCGTACCATTTCAAACAGTATTGTTCGATTTTTATTTTCGCCCTAAGCTAAGGCGGTGGGCCCGAGCCGCGAACCCCCCCACTCCCTCACAACCTTACATACGCCCATAGATGCAACATAGCGTGGAAGTAAAGAAGAATGTGTGCGAGACGCTAGTTTTGAATCTTGACAGGCGAAAGCCATTTCTTGTTTATATTACTTCTATGAATTTAAATAATATGTAATTTACAAATAACGACAACTACATAAGACCTCCGAAAAAATCAGACGCATTTTTAACACTGCTAGAAGGTAAATTATTAATCATATCCTTTTTCTTATTTTGTTTTTGATTAACGTCAATGATGCTATCTATAGATTCAAAATATGATATATTCCAAAATTTTACATCATTATCATGGGAACAGGAAGCTATAAATTGACCATCATGACTTATGTCAAGGCATTCTACAGGTAATCTATGTTGACCAACAACACCAAGTTGTCTCTGAGGGAACATGTGTGCAGCTCTCAATATACCATCTTCTCCTGAAGTGACAACTATATTCTGGGTTACTGGAATCATACAACTGACAGCATGTTTTTGTCCGACATACTCATCGCTATGTAATCCAAACTCTTTCCAGTTGAACAAATATAACTTTCCAGTTGAGGAACCCACTAACAATTTCGTGTCAGAGCGAAAAAGTCCTAGGCATGTGAGTTCGCTGTCATAGTCTTCAGATCTGACATATATTTTCCTGGAATATAAAACATTAAATTATTATAGCTTCTCATTATTATGTATTACTAGTAAACAAATATTTTATACTTGATGTTAGTTACTTGATTTGCTTTTAATGAACTTAGATACTTCTTTTATTCTACATCCTACTAATATTATAAACGCGAAAGTTTGTAAGTATGGATGTATGGATGTTTGTTACTCTTTCACGCATAAACTACAGAACGGATTTTGATGAAATTTAGCACACGGGTAAATCATGTCCTGGATTAACACTGAGGCTACTTTTTATCCCGGGAAAATATAAAGCGGTACTTTTATCCCGGAAAAACTTATTCACGCGGGCGGAGCCGCGGACAAAAGCTCGTAGGTATGACATAACATAAATAACTGTATGATAAACCTTTCATCATATTGATGAAGTAAATCTTTTGGCTCATTTTATAGCTCACAGCCTCAGAATAAATGATTTAGTCTTTATTCTGAGCTCACAGCCAACTACTGCCCCAAACAGTCATGCAACATCACTTAATTTTATTTATTATTAAAGTACACTGAATGGAAATGCACTGCGTTAAGGGCGCATTTACAAATTTCCATAGTTTTGAGGTACCATTTATTGAATCAGGAGTTACGCTTATGAGGAGATCTTGGTATATAAATAAAGATTAAACATTCCTCTTTGCTTATAGCATATAGAAATTGTATGCTTCCATACAACATTATCACGTAAATACGTTTATTCTGGAGCAATAATCGCTGAAAATGACGAAAAATAGGGTCGGAATCGGAACCATTATACCTTAAATTAATGAATATTTTAATATAAAACCGAAACAATATGATGGCTTATATAGTCTTCTCGCTTTATGACTAATTATTTTCAAGTCAAATTAAATACTTTTCCAGTAAAGAGAAAAAATATAACCTGAATTGAATTTCTTCATACATTTTCCAATTTCGGGCTGTCATTCCGCGCTGAGACGCGGCCGAGGAAGCACGGGTGTACAACTTTTTTTCAAAAAATAAATACGTAATAAATTGATCGCGATGTCATTATACTACGAATAAAATAGTTGATACTATTTCAAATTATTATTTTTCAAAAAGCAAGTATGAAAATTTAATATTACAATAAGTCAATACAAATTTGATTTAATTAATGAAACATTCATTTATTTTAATGCAAATATTTAAATTTCATTATTAAAATGGCATAGTATTTTTATATTTGCAAAATCGACAAGTTTTGCAGTATATGGTATTTACTATTTATCTATTTATAATTTTTAGTATCGGTGATTATTTATTTTTAAATTTTACTAGGTTTAGTTCGCGTTTTTGCCCGCGTTCAAAGCCTTTCCCGGTACAAAAATATCTAAACACTCAATACTACAGTACTACAGTTCAGCCACAACTACTCACTAGGCATGGCTGCTTCGGTGAGTAGCTGTGTCGTATCGTAGGTACCGAGGTGTCGGCTGTGTGTGCCATTGTGACAGTTGCCCGCTGGATACGGCTTAATATACGTTTGAGTTTTGCTCAGCCTGGAATGAGGAGCGCAGCGCTCTCAAAGCAGTCGTCAGAGGCGGCTTCTCGTTGCCGGCCGTGGACGCTCCCATGGTCGGCAGTCAGGAGGTCTGGCGTGTGTTGGCTCACTTCTGCGAGATACTCCTCTCGTAGAAGGAGAGTGCTGAGAGAGTTCTGGAACGCGAGGATTCCTCCCGCCGTCAGAGGAGACGTAGGAGGCGCCGGGTGGACGACTGACCGGCGTCTCCCACCCTGTGGATTGAATGTGTTTGGAGAATTCCACCACGGTATCCCCTGCCTGTCGTAAAAGGCAACTAACAGTGGCCACCCGGGCGTCGCAGGCGGGTGCCGTCTCTAGCTTTGTCTTTTTAGCACATTGTTGCGACCCCCCTGATGGACAGCAGTGTGGCAGGTAGGCCTCACGCTGCCGTTGACGCCGAGAGCGCCGAGATGTACGGGGGCTCCTGAGCCTATATCTCACTTGCTTTACATGGATGATCTCAAGTTGTTTGCATCAAAACAAACAGAATTGATTGAGTCGTTAAAAATTACTGAAAGATGTAGCAAATAACTCAACATGGAGTTTTGTGTAGATAAATGTGCGGCTATCCATATGAAGCGAGGAGAGGTCGTGGTCTCTGGTGACATACAAGTCTTAGAGACTGTAAGACTTAGATCCCTTTCTGAGACGGAAACTTACAAATATCTGGGTATGCCTGAGGCACTGGGGATTATGAGTGCCGACGTAAAACAATCGCTGAATGACCGTTTCTTCGGCCGCCTGGCAAAAGTATTTAACAGTTTTTTGTCAGGTGGTAACAAGATTTGTGCTTTCAACGGTTGGGTTATGCCTGTACTCATGTACTCTTTTGGTATACTCAGAAAGAAAGACTCAGACTGAATTGGACGCCCTGGATCGAAAGTTCCGGACCCTACTGACTGCATATCGTATGCATCACCCACGGTGGTCAGTGATGAGGTTGTACATCCCGCGAAGATGCGGGGCTGAGGCTTACTTAATGGACTTGCATAACCGCGAGGTATGCAATCTCAGGAATTATTTCCTCCACAGCGAAGTAGGCATGTATAAGATTTTAGTCATGGTGGATAAGGGATTTATCCCACTTTCCTTGGCGAATGAGAACTGGCGAAAACCTATGGCGATGGGCATTAGGGAACGCGATGTGATATAGAAGATCAAAGAACTATACGGTCGGTTCTATCGGGGCCTTGTCGTTTCTGCTCATGGGTTGATACCGGAGTCTCGACCAACACCTGCTGAAGCTCTCAATTGGTAGTTGGGTCAAGAGCCAGATGCAGAAAGTAGTA
The DNA here is from genome assembly GCA_947568825.1 of Sphinx pinastri. NCBI lineage: Eukaryota > Metazoa > Arthropoda > Insecta > Lepidoptera > Sphingidae > Sphinx > Sphinx pinastri. The sequence continues at coordinate 11,211,024 of OX387618.1, read as the reverse complement.
CTTCTGGACACCGCAATGTCAATGTCTTTTTCTATCGCCAAGCAGCAGTGTGCATGCACTGTAGTATTTCGGTTTGAAGGACATTGTAACCAGTCTAACTACTGGACATAATGAGAGTTAACATCTTATGTATCAGGATGACGAGCGCAGTGAAATGCCACACAGTATTTTGTAACTCAACGTGCTGGATGGTGTTGCTACTGTTTATGGGTGGTCGTATCGCATACCACACGCATTGTGAGGAGATTCCTCATTTTGTATCCCTGACTATCGGTAGCTTGGGTCTTGAGCCTCGCCATCGGAGGGTGATACACTTTTTTTATATTTTTATATGTATAACCTAATTATTATTTTTTATATATAAAAATGGTGGTAGGTCTCTCATTATGTAAGAGGCCGTCAGGGTAGGTACCACCGCAATGTCTATTTCTACCGCCAAGCAACAGTGTGCATGCACTGTTGTGTTTCGGTTTGAAGGACATTGTAGCCAGTATAACTACTGGACATAATGAGACTTAACATCTTATGTCTCAGGATGACGAGCGCAGTGGAATTCAACACAGTACTTGGTAAGTCAAGGTGCTGGATGGTGTTGCTACTGTTTATGGGTGGTCGTATCGCTTACCATCAGGCGAACGGCATGCTCGTCTCGTCATTCAATGCAATAAAAAAATGTCTATTACATGATGAAATTATAATAATTATTATTATTAAACATAATTGTCAACATTCGACAATTCCAAAAAAATAAATATGGATGAGTAAAATAATAACTTCAAGTATTAAGATTAGCTCGTTCAAATGGAAAATCTAGTTTAAATCGGTTTCGATGTGTGCGCGTGTAGCAAAGCGCGTTCTTGTCATTCAAATATCTAAAATCGAAGATGTCAAAAATGTAATAGCGTCCTTAAGCGCAAATATGATCATACAAGCCACTTTCCTGTTTCATTTCTAATATGCAAAGAAGAAGGGAAGATGCAAATTTTTGTTTTTGCTTTCATTTGAATGAATTTCATGTAGAATAGATCATGAATTTATTAAAAAATTAAAATACTATAATTTATTGCTAAAAATTGCGGTTTGAAAATGACAGTATACATTTTCGCGCGCAAACCACAGAAGTATATTGCTTGTTATACTTCTGTGGCGCAAACGGAGATACATGCTTAGTGACGTCACACCGCTCATATTCGTTCGCTGGTGGCATACATAAATGCATAAGTTTGGACTTTCGATGTTTTTTGAATAAATAAGTACATCAATGTTACTATGAACACACACACACACACACGCCTTTTTATCCCCGAAGTGGTAGGCAGAGGCGCAACTAACTGCACCCACTTTTCGCCGTGCGTTAGTTTAGATTTGGATATAACCGATTGCATTGTCGCCATAAGACCTGAAATTACTGCTATGTGTAGTTTTGCTGCTGAATGAAATAGAAATAAAAGTCTCACTGTGATTAGTTCGTAGTAGTTTAGTTCCTTTTTTCCTACACTTGAAAACTCTGTACTTTCAACAACAAAAAATTACAACCATGTGAACATTAACTTTTGGTATTTCTGGATTCTTCTTTACTGAACCCAACTTCCATTTTGATTCGAAAACCTATTCATTTTCGCAATTAAAGAATGTTTACCTTTACAACTCTAACCTTAAACAAGTTGCCATTGCAGGTGTGATGTCACTAGAGGTAGATTGATGTATTATAACACGTTCCTTTTCACTTACTTTCAATTCGTAATTATTGTTAAAAATCGATATTAATTAAAATAAAAACATTGCAGTGGCCCTTCTTTTATGTTTTTGTAATATTTTAGCCACAAAATATTGATAAATATTATTTTTGCATCTTCCCTATAATAACATAACATGGCTTAGATTAATAACAACGAGATTATCTGTTGCCCGTAGCGAACGAGTCACAAAAAGTCTACCAAAATTGGTAGACTTGCTCGTCACGTACGTCAGTATCAATTCAGCTCGCGAAATTAATAAAAATATGCTGGTTTATGCTATAAAATTGTTTCGCAATTGAGTAGGAAAGTATCAGAGTAACACCGTAATCACTTTCCACTGATAAGTTTTGCTGTTTAAACATTATTTTAAGAGTACATTCCATCATCCCATATTTATTTTCCATGCTTAATATATTCACATAGCAAACTTCATTACAAACGGTTTAATTTCTCCCTATATTACCCCCCTAAGTATGGGTTAGTAAAAAATAATAATATCCGATGTTTGTTTTCTAGCTTTGAGATAACCCCATACAAAATTTCATTACAATAGGTTCAGCGGTTTAGTTTCTCCCTCCTTTTACGCCTCTTAAATAGAAGTTCATAAAAAAATGAATATCCCATTTGTTTTCAACGTTCAAGATTTCCCCATACCAAGTTTCATTACAATCGGTTCAGCGGTTAAGTTTCTCCATCCTTTTACGCCCCTTAAATAGTAGTTAATAAAACAGGGGTCGGCAAGTAATTTCTTACGGGGTCCGGATAGTGTTGAAAATTTGTATCAAGGGCCAAAAAAAAACTCATACTACTAAATTAATGTAGAGCTACACACTCCCACACACACACACACACACACACGCCTTCTATCCCCGAAGGATTGATTAGGCGGAGGCGCAACTAATGCACCCACTTTTCGCCGGTGCGTATTCCGTCCCATGATGTGATAGGGGGCGAGAATTATTGTAAGTAGATAAAAGGTAGGTATGTAGATAGGATTTTGTGAACTTGGCCGAGTCACTTTAAAAGTAGTTAGCAGCTAATGCCAGTATTACGCATTATCACGCAGGCGGGCGCTAAAGATCGCGATTGTCAGCCACATTGATGTTGCGGTGCGTAGGTACTGAGTACAAACTACAAAGCAAACGCCGAAAAGGCGGTGGTCGCCGCGCGGCACCCGCACCGGCCGTGCGCGGTCGTTGACCTGTCAGATGATATTCGTGTTTCATAACTTTTTTAAAATATTGACTTTTATTCCTATTTTGTTCAGAATAATAGTTTGATTTATCCACTCATACGTGACGCTGTACAGAAATTTAAGAAAATCCTACAAATATTGTAACCATTCGATCGCGATTTTTTTTTTGACATCATGTCGGGAATCACCAGCACTATCACCTGTATTCGTTTGCGATAGTGTTTCCCTTCCAGCCGGTATAAAATCATTGTTTTATTTGCGCCAAAGTTCCAACAAAAGTGCAAAGAAACTTGGGTAAATTATTTAGAGCAGGTATCCCTTTACGCGCAAACATTTAACATTGTCAGTTTGCCGGCAAGTAATTACTCGAGCACACTCACACAAGATGCGCCTCGGCGCGATTTGTGCACGCTGCACTTGTTTATTCGCATTGCTCCGTCTATATTAATCTAAGATGGCAGCGCTGGGTTTATATAGAGTAACTAGCTTTTGCTCGCGGCTCCGCGCCGCCCGCGTGAAACAGTTTTTCCGGGATAAAAAGTAGCCTATGTGTTAATCCAGGATATGATCTACCCGTGTGCCAAATTTCATCTGCATCCGTTCAGTAGTTTCGGAGATGGCAGTAACCAATAAACAGAAAAACAGACAGAAAAGAAATATAAAAATCGGTGATTTGTTTTCCATTACTCTTCATTAGTCGCCCCTTTTCTTTTTTTCACTGTTCTATAAATGTACAGACACACCGGTTCTACTGCTTTATTATATGTATATATAGCTTTTTCCCGCGACTTCGCCCGCGTAGAAGTCGAAAATGGCTTTTTAATGAAATCTGATTGAGTTTTCAAATATGTGTTTGAATAAAATGAAGAAATTAATTGAATGTGTGAAATCAAAAGGATCAAAGGTCGGACAACGTTAGCTGGCCGTTATGATAGTATCCACAGACGATCGGATTTGGTACGGCCGTACCATTTTTTTAACCATTTTTTTTATGCGGTACGGTCTTCACGCCACACGAGCGTACCATACCACGCATTGTCCAGTTTTTTTTGTGCTAGCAGCTAGGGATGGTGTGTATTTACGCGACCAGGTATTTACTTGCAAGTACGCCGACCAGGTGCTGACCCGAAATACTTGCAAGACTTGAAAGTACTTTACTTAGCTACTCTCTCGCGACACGATGGAGTCACGTGACCTCGCCTCGACCCGCCGCGCGCGTCAGCGCTCAGGCGTCGTCGTCCGAAAATTTACTAATGGTTCTTATTTCAACAAACCCAGTGAACAATTTCCTTTGCAAGTATTGAAGTGTTAAAAGTATTTTATTTGTTAACGCGGATGTGCTCCTTATTCGTACCGAAACATGGGTCAATATCCTATGAAGTAAGAAAATACTTGAAAGTATTTCGATTTTCGACTATCCAAGTGCTATAAGTACTTTGTTTATAAACGCAATTGTGCTCTTTATGTATACTGAAACACGGATCAATTTCCTCTACAGAAAGAAAGTACTTAGTATTTATAGAATCAAAGTATTAGAAGTTTTTATTTGTGAGCGCGATTGTGATCCTTATTTTTATTCCGGAAAAATATATAGCGGGAAAACCTTTACCACGCGGTAAATATAAAAAGTAGCCTATAGCGCACAGGAGTAATGTAGCTTCCTACTAGTGAAATAATTTCCTAAATCGGTTCATTAGTTCCTGAGATTAGCGCGTTCATAAATGCGCCCGTGGTACTTGATCTTTATTTTGTTGCGGAGTTAATTTATAACTATGATATCTCCTAACATATTCATTGAAATCAAATGACGTTCAGGGCAATTTCGTTCAAAATAAAATACTTGTGATGAATAACGTATTTAATTGGATAAGGATCAATGTCATGTTCATAAAAATACCTTCGCAAATAATGCATTATTTAAGAACAAATTTGATTACCACAAAAAAGGTTATACTGAGTCAAACTTAAAAGATAGACATATGCTGTCGCGGACTTTTTTTAGAACTTTTAAAGGGAATTAATTCCTTCATACATAATTTTTACGTACGATCGTATTCGGAACGGCCGTCCCACGAAAACGGTACGCCACCGTACCATATCCGATCGTGTGGCGCACGGTATGCTGTACATTATTATTATTATTGACGGTATGGTTGGTTCGATCGCTTGCACATCGGATTTGGTATGCTCCGTACCAAATCTGGTCGTCTGGCCGACCCATCGTACCGTTCGGTGGTTCAGTCGCTATTCAACCTTCGCAAACGTAGCACCTTATCTGTCGTCGTAATAGGTTCCGAGCGCGATATTGTTACGGAAAAATACAGTATAATAGAGTAGTTAGAATTGTATACAGATTTGACCTGCTTATGGAATTCATCCCTCAGCCTATATTGCAATAAAGACGCACTAAATCAAGCGATGCAAATTCTTTTAGATAAATGGAAAGAACATTATCAACTTGCTACGGTGAACGACCTTAGGAAGAAAATTTACTTTTTAGACTTGCGATAAGTCCTAAGATATTAATTAAAATTATATGGCATAATAGGCAGTTATAATGTGCATGAAATGCTTTAGATAGCTAACGTATTTAATCGGATATGGATTAATACTGTATCCGTCTAAATAGCTTTCTATATATTATGTGATATTTTTATTTTTTTTATCATTAAAATCAGTATAGTAAGCTATATTTAAGACCCCCCGAGCAAATGGCCCTAATTCCATACATTTCAACGCACGATTTACGGGCGGTAATATGCAAAGATTTACGAATAATTTATGTAACAAATAAATTTTAGATTAGCCAGCGCCCAGCGATCCTATAAGTGACGATAGTATTAGATTTAATTGTTCTAAATTTCTAATTTTAACTAGCGGCCCCGACAGATGTTGCCCTGCCCTAAAAAGGAAATAAAATCCCAGAACCCGAGTACAGCGCCACCTACCGGATCTAATTGTTAATCAACCATTTTTTTTGAGTAATGTTACCATCGTATAAATATTGACAAATATTAACATTAATATGTATACGATACTAACATCACTCAATTGTGTTGCCTTCCCGGAACCTCTCTATTAACACAAACTTTATGGTATGGTATTAAAGTTCAAATTTACTTTCAAGTATTATTAGGAATCGATTGTATGGGAGTATAGAAAAGTGTTGTTTTTAGACTTTTTCAGGCAATCTTTAAATTTTTCTCTCCATAAGAACCATCCTCGTACTGCAAGGAATATTCTAAAAAAACATTTAGCGAAATCGGTTCAGCTGCTCTCAAGATTTGCGCTTAGCAACACATTCAGCGATTCATTTTTATATTATAGATAAACAAATGCCGAGTTGTGTCATAAAATTTTACATTCCATAAATTTTACTGCACGCCGCTATTGACAATGATGTACAGCAATTAGTAGTAGTTATGAATTATAAAAAAAATTTACTACCAAAATAAGTAACAAATTGTAGAAATATGAGATAATTTTTTTTTCTGTATGTATTATAAATTTCGAATAGATAGCTTCCAATACGGTTAGCGCGCCATTTTGCTGACATATATGCCATCGCGAACTTTTTTGTAGACCTATAAAAGATTAACAATTCTACCATACATTATTTTATTATATCTCAAAGGAATAGGCAGCGTTAGCAATGAAAACTCCCAGTCGACTAAATTTTTTCCGACGTCTTCGACAATAATCGTCATATTTCAATAAATTTACATGAAACAATTATAAATTACAGTGTAAACTCTGTATAACGACAGCGGAGGGGCGTTAAATGGAGATAAAAAAATATTATTTTACTATTATGAATCTCCTATAAAATATACAAACAGCAAGCATTAATATTAAACCAAATAACGCTTACTGCGTATAGTTGTCTGAGAAACTAATAATATGATAACGTATTGATTATAATCCATCACTACCTAACAACAGTCTGCCCGTGTAAGGTAATTTCAAAATAAAACAAAAGAATGAATTGCTTTGAATTTTCGGCGCGTGCGATAACAATAGTAGAGTCAATTACGAGCTAGGTAATAAAGTAACAAAATAATAAACAAAAGAAAGTGCACGCCGCAGTTTTACAAATTTTGCCAACTTAGTAATTACTGTTTATCACTTATTTCTCGGAAACGGCTAGTCTGATTTGAATGAAATTTTGCATTTCTTTCACGCAAATACTACTAAACCGATTTTGATGAAATTTAGCACGCGGGTAGATTATAGCTTGGATTAACACATAGGCTACTTTTCATCCCAGGAAAATGTAAAGCGAGACTTTTATCGCGGGAAAACTCATTCACGCGGGCGGAGCCGAGGGCAAAAGCTAGTTCTATTTAAATATGGTTTGGGGATCTCTTGAAACTTATAAATAACGTATGCTCACGCCTTTTATCCCTGAAGGGGTAGGCAGAGGCGCAACTAGTGCACCCACTTTTCGCCAAGCGGATTCCGTCCCATGATGTGATAGGGGGCGAGCCTATCGCCATATCGGGTACAAATTCCAGACTCCGGGCTGATACTGAATAGAAAAATCCAATATCACCTTTGCCCGACCCGGGGATCGAACCCGAGACCTCAGCCTTGCAGTCGTACCGTAATACAACTACGCCACCGAGGCAGTCATAAATACAACTTATAAATAAATATGATATATTCAGTTTTTTATTAACTCTTAAATAAAAAGGTTAAAAAAGAGGAAAGAAAATAAACCGTTGAAACGATTATGGTGAAATTTGATATAGATGTACCTTGAGTATAAATATGGGATATTCATATTTATTAACTACTAACTTAGGGCAGCTAAAGAGGGGAGAAACAAAACTGGGAAACATATTTTTAAGACCAAATTTGTTGCGGATATAAATAAACATAGGACATTCGTCTTTTATCAATTCGTAAATAAGTGAAACGAGAGATGAGAACTGAACCATGTGCTCGTGATGTAATTCAATATGAAAAAAATATGAAACCTGATATTTAATATAAAATCTGAACCGCTGATGAATCGATTTTTTTGAAATTAGTGTTTCTGTAGGTATCAACTCCTTTGACTTTAGTCGTGAATATTTTCTTAAAATGGAAAATATTATTAGCACCTACTTTAAAGAAATAAATAACATGTATAGAAGGTATTCAAAAATCACCCGAGCTAGGCTCGGTCACCCAGGTAATTAGTTATTAATGACGTATTGTTGTCGTTATTGCGAGTTTTTGGTGCAGTGCGGACGTGTTCACGCGCTGCTAGCACAAAAAATACTGGACAATGCGTGGTGAACGATTGTGTGGCGTGAAGTCTGTACCACATAAAAAAATGGTATGGCCGTACCGAATACGATCGTACGTAAAAATTATGTATGAAGGAATTAATTCCCTTTAAAAGTTCTAAAAAAAGTCCGCGACAGCATATGTCTATCTTTTAAGTTTGACTCAGTATAACCTTTTTTGTGGTAATCAAATTTGTTCTTAAATAATGCATTATTTGCGAAGGTATTTTTATGAACATGACATTGATCCTTATCCAATTAAATACGTTATTCATCACAAGTATTTTATTTTGAACAAAATTGCCCTCAACGTCATTTGATTTCAATGAATATGTTAGGAGATATCATAGTTATAAATTAACTCCGCAACAAAATAATGATCAAGTACCACGGGCGCATTTATGAACGCGCTAATCTCAGGAACTGATGAACCGATTTAGGAAATTATTTCACTAGTAGGAAGCTACATTACTCCTGTGCGCTATAGGCTACTTTTTATATTTACCGCGTGGTAAAGTTTTTCCCGCTATATATTTTTCCGGAATAAAAAGTGACCTATGTGCTATTCCAGAGTTGAGACTATAATCTATCTCTATGCTCTAATGAAAGCGCTCCATATTAGTTTTTCTTCAATAGGTATCTATAATGTAGCCTTTTTCGAGAGAACAGAGGCATACTTTGAGAGGTGTTCACGCGCTGCTAGTAGGCATAGGTGGTACTTGCAAAATCGTGAACGAGGGCTTACAAATACGTCCGCCTAAAAAAACCAGCGCCAAAAACCAAGGTTCGAAATACTTCCAAGTATTTTCTTTTTGCATAGGAAATTAATCCGTGTTTCGATACAAATAAGGATCACAATCGCGCTCACAAATAAAAACTTCTAATACTTTGATTCTATAAATACTAAGTATTTTCTTTCTGTAGAGGAATTTGATCCGTGTTTCAGTATACATAAAGAGTACAATTGCGTTTATAAACAAAGTACTTATAGCACTTGGATAGTCGAAAACCGAAATACTTTCAAGTATTTTCTTACTTCATAGGATATTGACCCATGTTTCGGTACGAATAAGGAGCACATCCGCGTAAACAACTAAAATACTTTTAACACTTCAATACTTGCATAGGAAATTGTTCACTGGGTTTGTTGAAATAAGAACCATTAGTAAATTTTCGGACGAGGACTCCTGAGCGCGGATGCGCGCGACGGGCCGAGGCGAGGTCACGTGACTCCATCGTGTCACGAGAGAGTAGCTAAGTAAAATACTTTCAAGTCTTGCAAGTATTTCGGGTCAGCACCTGGTCGGCGTATTTGCAAGTAAATACCTGGTCGCGTAAATACACACCATCCCTAGCTGCTAGCACAAAAAAAACTGGACAATGCGTGGTATGGTACGCTCGTGTGGCGTGAAGACCGTACCGCATAAAAAAATGGTACGGCCGTACCAAATCCGATCGTCTGTGGACACTTTGAGAATTAAAAAATTTCGCAACGCGATAACTTTGTGAGAACGTCTACCCAAAAAATTGAAAAGTCAACTACATAATTACAAATACTTATCATGTTCTCCATACATTATAACAAAGAATTTCATACTTATGTAACAAATTTGAATTAAAATTGTAAAAATATACTGAAATAATGAATGTAACAAAATTAACAATAAACACACACATACACAAAAATATGATATTAAATACACAATCAAAAAGTAATTATTTTACAGAGAAAAAAAAATATATCAATCTTAAACTAGACAGTTTAAACGGTGACTCATTTAGACCAGCTGATCTGACGTAACGATATATGATAATGCCAGACAGGGTTACCAGATAGACATCTATTACATATATTTAAGTCACGTTATGGTTACCAGTTACCACCATGCTAGTGATGTAACGAATGTTCGATTTCCAACATTCGCGAATGCGAATACGAATATTTGACTCCAATATTCGCGAATGCGAATACGCATAGTTGTCTCTAATATTCGCGAATGCGAATACGAATATTTGTCTCCAATATTCGCGAATGCGAATTCGAATATTTGTCTCCAATATTCGCGAATGTGAATGTTGGAAATCGAACATTCGTTACATCACTATTATACATATGTATAGATTGTGCAAAATAAAGCTGAATATAAATTAATGCCTTAAGAACTCTCTTGCATACCTTCCTTTAAGATCTATAGTGTTTAGTACACCATCTCCTCCTGCACACACCAAATACTTTTGATCTTCATTTGTTATCATGTCAGATACATGCTCTTCACCAACTTTAATACTAAACACTGGTGTTTCTTTCCTCATGTCCCATAATTTCACTGTGCCTCCATCATCACCTGTACAAACAGAAAAATTCTTTAGTACCAGCTTTTGTAAGCCATTAGACTTCAACACAAACATGTTATACAATAAACTGCATAACATTTACAAAAAGAAATAGTTCGCACAAAAAACACGGGACATTTATATGGCTATAAGTGTATTCATCAATGACATTATCTATACTACTATTATAAAGCTGAAGAGTTTGTTTGTTTGTTTGTTTGAACGCGCTAATCTCAGGAACTACTGGACCGATTTTGAAAATTCTTTCAATAATAGGAAGCTACATTACTCCTGAGTGCTATAGGCTACTTTTTATCCCGGAAAAAATATATCACGCTGGCGGAGCCGCGCGCAAATGTTAGTATTATATAAAAAAAACATGTACATACAACACCTATATTGTAATGCTGTCGAAATTGCACAATATCACATACAAGGTTCACTAAATATTGATGTAACACACTGCAATAGAAGATGAGTCAAGGACGGCACAGGACACAGGAAAGAGAAAACTATTTGTTTGCTAATTAATAACACTTTAGTGATGTTTAGTCTTATGAGGCTTGATTTTTTTTTAAATAAATTGTGACTGGACCAAATAGAGAAATGAGGCTTGAATAATTTGATTGTCAATTTTATTGTTACTACTGTCATATTTTCTCATGTTTTTTCTATGAACAAGAGACCCTTAAGGATATCATTTGCAATTGAATAGTTCATGATAAAAACATACCTGTAACAATTTTATTGTTTTCTAAAGTTCTTAAGCAATACACTGGTTCATCATGAGCATCCTCATAACATTTTTTCAGTTTTCCAGTTTCAACATCTGTGGCCATTATTACTTTGTCCTTAAAAAAATTGTTTCAATGGAATGTTGAAAGGAAGAGTAACTTAAGGCCCTTCCCCCAGGTGAATGGCAACCTAACCATATTTTTAGAAGCTATCTAAGTATTCAAAATTACAACGCTTTTATAACGGTGTTTCATTATATTCGTAATGAAAATGCCAACAAAATTGTTAATTCCATACAACTCCTAAAGCACATATCCTTTTAATTTGCAATTATCTATGAGATAGTTAATTTAATAAGGAATATTTTGGTAGCAATTTTTTTTAAAAAGACCTTAAATTGTTGTACCTTACTTTTATTATAAAGAGGAAAAATTGTATTGTTTACTTGCATTGAATAGGCTCCGAAAATACTGGACTGATTTGTAAAATTCTTTCACCAATATAAACCTACATTATCAGCGAGAACATAGGCTACTTTTTATCCGAGGCAAATATAAAACGGGACTTTTATCCTGGAAATACTCTTTCATGCAGGCGGAGTCACAAGCACAAGTTTATAATTTTATAATATATAGCTTTTGCGCACGGCTCCGCCCGCATGGAAAAGTTTTTCCAGGATAAAAAGTAGCCTATAGCACTCAGGAGTAATGTAGCTTCCTATTAGTGAAAGAATTTTCAAAATCGGTCCAGTAGTTCCTGAAATTAGCGCGTTCAAACAAACAAACTCTTCAGCTTTATAATATTAGTATGGATTGATGTTATTATTTTGATTTCATAAAATAAAGGTGGTATATATTTGGTTGCACCGATGCTGTACACAGTTGTTGATGTAAGTTGCAGCCAAAAAAAAGTAATTTTAAATAAATTAGTTGTATATTTTTACATATTCCTGTCTGTAGCTTGTACTAAACTAACTAAATGTATGGAACCGATTGTCAAGCCCGTCAACTCAGGGGAGGGCCTAAATGTATCATAAAGAATACCTTAGCTGTTGTATACATAGTAACTCCTTCATCATCAAATTCTACTGCTCTGCAAGCTTTCAAGTGTAGTTCCAATGTGTTAATAAGTTTTGTCTCTTCATTACTGTACTCATATAACAAAACATCACCTACTATGTTAGCTAGGGCAATTATATTTTTGCATGGACTGAATGATATGTCGACTATAAAGTCCTCGCAGGTTATAGCTGGTGGGTGTGTGCGCGGTTTGTTTTTTTCCGCTTTAATTGCTTTTACCAGTTCATCGTTTTCATCACCGTCACTATTTTCTTCCTCTTCAGCTTGTTCTTCGCTCATTTGGTGCTCATTATCTGTGCTACCTGAAAATATTATCCCATGAAGTGTGAAATTAATAAAAAAAAAACGTATATTAGCTATTATAATTTGGTAGGAAACAAATCTTTGGAAACAAATAATATCCCATTACCAGACGAATCACCGTCTTCGCTCATACTTTCATTAAGTAAACTTTCTTCGTCTGATGATTCATTATCAATTTCTTTAAAATTTTTAGTCATGTTTTGTTCCGTAATGATCAATTCAATTCAATTTCTAGGTTATGGCTTCCGTAATGAATAATGATCGGGAAGAGTTTTTTTTTTTTTTTTTTTTTTTTTAACGCGGACCTAACGGCCAGTAGCCTGACGAGAGTCGGCTTTTCTGGCCACACCGGACTTTAGGGTGAGCGCTTTTGGCACTCGCAACCCTTTAATTTAGGTGACCATGCTGAGGGCAACCCACTAACGGGTTACGGACCTCGGCTCAGGACGGTCACTGGGAGAGGATGAGACATCAGCGATTAATGGGGAAGATTGGTTTTTAACCTAATCCTATCCGTCGCTTACGTCGGCACGCGGGCCGGAACTGTTAGGGGGGTCGGGGGGGCGACGGGGAACGCGGCGAGGTCCTCGACGGCGAGGACGGAACTGCGGTCTTGTGGAGTGTATGAGTTTCAAGAACTCGTTCTTACGGCGGATGGCCAGAGTGATATCGTCCTCTGGATCGGTTAAAACTGAACGCGGCCGTCTCCATTTGGCGCGGTCGAATGGAGTGTAAACGGACGCTTTGCGGATCAACGAACTAGGGTGATTTACCGCCCGATCGAAATAGCGTCTGCTGGTCGTTTGCATAAAATGCCTGATGGTCGGCATGTTGGTGTCCACGTGGAGGTTGCGATTGCGAACGTACCACGGGGCACCAAGAGCATGTCGGAGAAATTTATTTTGCAATACCTGCATACGCTTAAGACGAGCAGGCGGTATATGGGCGAACACGGGCGACGCGTACGTCATTATCGGCCTAATGCACGTGGTAAAGATCCTGATCTTGTTGCGGATGGACATCTTACTATTTTTGTTTATGAGCCAATGCAGTTGACTCATCGCGAATGCGGCTCGCGCGCGTACCGCATTTACGTGTGGGATGAAGGTCAAACTCTGATCAAGGGTCACTCCTAAATACTTGGCTTTGGCCGTCCAGGGGATAACCTGGTTGGACATGCGGACTGAATGATGAGGCACATGGACTTTCCTTTTCAAAGTGAACAGGATAGCCTGGCTCTTTGTGGGGTTGACGGTGATTCGCCATTTGCGAAACCACTCACCGAGCTTGTCGGCGGCGGCCTGCAAATCGCGCACCACATCGTCGGGGTCTCTACGTGAGGCGTAGATTGCGGTGTCATCCGCGAAGAGCGCCAGATGGGCGTTCTTAGGTTGAGGGATATCGCTGGTGTACAGCGAGAAAAGGAAAGGGGAGAGAGCGGAGCCTTGCGGGACTCCGGCCGTAATGGTGTGTCGGGAAGAGAGAGTTCCCTCCACGCGATATTTGAAGCCGCGATTCGACAAAAAGTCTCGTATGATGTGCACGAGCTGAGTGGGCACGTTGAGCGTGTACAGCTTGAAAAGCAAGCCGTTGTGCCACACCCTGTCGAATGCTTTTTCAATATCGAAGAAAAGAGCACCGGTAGGCATGCCGCGTTGGAATTTGTCGTAAACGTGCTCCGTGATGCGGAGCACCTGGTTTACGCAACTGTGCCTAGAGCGAAAACCAAACTGTTCCGGAGGGATCAGATGGTTATTGTGGGCGACTATTTTGAGGCGGTCGAGGACGATCCGCTCGTAAAGTTTGCCTAGCGTACTAAGCAGGCTGATTGGCCTATAAGAGGACGGTTCTGATGCGGGTTTTCCCGGCTTGTGGATACCTATCACAACTGCTTCCTTCCAGACCTCTGGGAAGAGGCAGTTTTGAAAAGCTGCATTGAAAATCGCGGTGAGCGTTTGGACAAGATGCTCCGGAAGCATCTTAATCATACGGGTAGGGATCCCGTCGCCCCCGGGGGCTTTTCGTCTTTTGAGCGCCTTGATCAGAGCGATGACTTCTTCGATCGTCACCGGTGCAAGGGGATCGGGCGGCGGCGGGTCGACGTCCGGGTCGACATTGACGTTTTGGTTTATCGGTCGCGAAATAGAGATCGGCGGTGGCCGGACCGCGTTCCTACTTTCGACGAGTGAATTAACCGCAACAAGATCGTCGTGGTCTACTGGTATTGATGTGAGGGAACATTGAGACTCCAGGCTGTCGGCCAGCAGTTCCGCTTTCTCGTCGTCATCAAACGCCGGGCGTTGATTCGGACGATTGAGCGGAGGCATGGAGACCACATCGTTTCTCCTGAAGGAACGACACAGCTGCCAGAAGGCCTGGTGTGTCGGCTCGAGTTCGGCTAGGCGAGTTTCCCATCTCGAATCGACGACCTCTTTTATGCGACGTCTAACCTCACGTTGGAGGAAGCGCGCAAGACGTCGTCGTTCCGGGGTGGGGCTCGTCGCGCAGGCTCTGAGCGTAGCGTTACGCCTCCTCACCACCCACCGCACGTCGTCGGGAATTTGCCATTGACTGTGAACAGTCTCCGGCACCTTCTCGGAGCTTTCGCTCAAGACGTTTTGAAGGTGGTTGGTGAAGGAGCGTATCGCGCCAGTCGTTTCCTCAGGAGTCACGATGTTGGTCGGAACGGGAAGAGTACTCACAAAGAGTATTATATACATTGGGAAAGAGTACTCAGTAGTATTATAATTCTCTTTGGGCCTACTGACCCCAGTTTATTTGTCTCTGATGTAGTAATCAGTGTTGCCAACAAGATTTTTGAAAATCCGCCGATTTCGTTGTAAATTCCCGTCAAAAATCCGTTAAAATGTTTATTAGTCTATGTAGTCTAAAGTTCTATGTACACGGGCGTAGATACAGCTTTCACATGGGGGGTGTAGCGTAACAAATAAGTCACGTATAACACCCCCCCCCCCCCCCTGTCTTGCGGCTCGAGTACGATTTATGACTCGAGTCAATTGAGTAATTTCAGTACGTCACTCGAGTTGACTATATATTTACACATCCTGTAACTCTAGTAGGATTTGTTTCAATATTTTCAAACTACCCTTTGCTCGCGACTCCACCCGCGTGAAAAGTTGTTCTGGGATAAAAGTCCCGCTTTATATTTTCCCGGGATAAAAAGTTTCTGTCTGTCTGTCTCTTTTTCTGTTTGTTTGTTACTGCACATCTCTGAAACTACTGAATGGATTTCGATGAAATTTAGCACATAGGTAGATCATGATCTGGATTAATACATATGCTACTTTTTATCCTGGAAAAACTTTTTCACGCGGGCAAAGCCGCGAGCAAAAGCTAGTATACAATATAATAGTTATTGTTCACTAGTTAAATTGAATTGGCAACAATGTTCGCGACGTAGTCCGTAGACAGCGACCAGTGAATTAGCGACTTCTAGTCATTTCTAGCCTAGTTGACTCGGTAGTTCGAGTGCAAATGGACTCGAGTCAATATTTTTTTCACTCGAGTACGAGTCTGACAAATTCACTCGAGTCACTCGAGTAAAAACACGACTCGAGTCGCATCACTAGTGTTCTGAACATCAGGGGTATGTCACAGTGTTGCCAACCGTACGATTTAAATCGTATTCATACGACCATTTTGGCTTTGATACGATGTACGATCGTAAATTAGAAATCGTACGCAAATATACGATCTTTTCAAATCTTTTAATACCTACTCACAGCAAAAAAAAAACGTATTAACTTCATTTTTTCTTATAAAAAATCAATAACAACCAACAGATTTGAACGAGCCTTAAACTTCTTATAACGTATAATCTTGTAAAATATCTGGTACACCTGTCATCCGCCTACAAAGTAATCCTCCTAGCCAGTTTCAGCCACGGCGGCCAATCTCAATGGAGATCAGCCAGGTACGCAGGAGATATTATAGTGCACAAGCGTGTGCGCAATACTCAGATGCACTCGCTATTCCTTCACTCTCATAGTCCGGTGAGACGGCAATCCGATATGACCGGAGAGAGATCAGGCGCAGGACCAACGGCTTTACGTGCTTTCCGAGGCACGGGGGTATCATACCGCCAACTTCCAGACTCCGAGCTGCCGAAAAACCCAGTCACAATGTTTTTGGCTCGACCCGGTATTCGAACCAAGGACCTCAGCGCGCAAATCATATTCGTAACGCGTACGCAATATAACTACGCGGCCGAGGCAGTTCGCCTACAAATTCGTGATTTTAAGCTATATCTGTATGGAAATGTTACATGTCATAGGTATTTTCCTATATTTTAGAAGAGATGTTATAACCAAGGTGAAAAAAGTCACTACTTGTTATCTTTGTTAATCTATTATAGATAGATTATCTACATGCCAAATATTAATTGTTAAATTAAAGTTCGCATTTAATTCATTTACTTTTGTTGTATTGAAATTTTAATGCGTACTATTTTTTTTCAAAAATTCTTGGTAAAATACGATTTTTCTTAGTGTCTGGTACGATCATCTAAAAAATAAAGTTGGCAACACTGGTATGTCAGTCAAAGTGATCTGTCGGGAGTTTTGGCGGGAACTTGGAAGTGTTATGAGGTGCTCTTGTTTTAATTCATTATTTTGGTGATACTTAGTGTTATATTGCATAATTATGGTGGTATATTATCCAATATAGTTCTATTAAAGAGCTCAAATGAAGTGAATTGAAATAATTGTGCTAATCAAGTGTTTTTTTTTGTTGCCGCCAAAACTCCGATAAAGTCTTGGTAAGGTAGCCATTGCTTTACTTCGACATACTACAGATAATAAAATGGACAAACCAAACTTGACATTGGCAAAATGTGAACACAAATGCCATTATAAAAAAAAAAAAAAGTGATCTGTCAGATGCTTGTCATATTTAAATATAGTTTGAGTTTTGGCGGGAACTTGGAAGTGTCATGAGGTGCTCTTGTTTTAATTCATTATTTTGGTGATATTTAGTGTTATATTGCATAATTATGGTGGTATATTATCCAATATAGTTCTATTAAAGAGCTCAAATGTAGTGAATTGAAATAATTGTGCTAATCAAGTGTTTTTTTTGTTGCTGCCAAAACTCCTCGATAATGTCTTGGTATGGTAACTACTCCTTTACTTCGACATACTACAGATACTAAAAAAAGACAACCCGAACTTGACATTGGCAAAATGTGAACACAAGTGCCATAAAAAAAATATATAGTTTCTTTGAATTACCAGAAGATGGCACTAAACTTACATTTCAAAATAGTTCAAAACAGTATAATCTCTTTTGTTGCAACCTTTGTTTAGTTTTCTGGTTTTGACATTTTTAAAAATCTTTTCTTTTGTTTGTGTGCGCCAAATTGATACCGTCAATCAATTAATTTATTTTATATATTTTGTTGTTATAAAAAATAATAATATTATTTGAAAGGGAAATTACAAACATATTTTGCCTGTATTAATTATTACGGTAAGTAAATTATTTTTTGCTTAAATTTAATAGGTATAATATTATGTCAGTTAAAATAAACTCCTGTTTTCTTTTCATGCATTTGATTCTCAGGCTATCGCTGTGCAGGACGCATGCGCTAAACAAACATCACATACACGGCGCATGCGCGGTATCGACGCCTGCGCAGTGAGTATTACACGCCCTCTGAGCGAGACGGGCGGTGAGCGAGAGCACGAGTCAAATCGTGTGTTATCACTAGTGACGTTATCGCGCCCTCGCACGCGCGGTATCAACATACCGGCATCCAACCGAGCGCGGTAGCTTAGCATAGGGTTTTGCCTACCCCGCTACGATAGCGGGGTCGTTATATGTGTAACAGTAACGATGTTATCCAACTAATTAACACCTTTGTGCGTCGATTGTGACTAAACTTAGCCTAAGTAATGTAAAAAATGAGAGGTGTCAAGGGACACCCGGATGGAACGAAGTTCCTTTCGATTAATTAGTGAAGGAATTGTAATAAAATTTTATTTATATAACAGAGAGTGTATATATATAAATATTTTCCTATTTCCGTTCCAATACATAAGTTTCTAGAGAAAAAAAACAAATAAATACCTGTGGCACTCGGAGACTACCGCGGTAAAGCTATTGCATAGCATTTTTAACACAAATTTTGATTGACTAAACACAAATTCGATCTTACGCTTACCACATAAAGTAGATTTTTAAACGCGAGCAAAGCACGTTTAGTCTTGTTATTGATAAATGACAGTAGTAGTAAAGTAGAATAAATCAACAAAATTTGAAAAAAGCATGTTACGTTCGATTCTTTTGTACTCGTGCCGTCCCAACGCTGGGGAAATAGCTTCTACGCAATGTATTTAAGGTTCATATTAGATTAGTAAGAAATGGTTTTAATCTTAGAATAATAACACCTAGAAACCGTGAACATACACGCTTAGTGAGGCAAGTAAAACTAGGCTATTTAGCCTAGTAACCAAACATCCCGCGTCAGTGCTCAAGGCCGAATCGTAGCGCTATCAGCTCTCGATATTTTATTTTAAAATGATGGTTTGTGCAATAAACTGATGTCACAGTATCTCGGATAATTTTAAGAAACATTGTAACATAACATTTCACATGCAATTATTACGATTAATCTAATATTTTGACATAAAATAATAGCTAAAGCAAAAACAATAATTCAACAATTTTATAGACGCCATTGTATCAAAATGTTGCCAAAAAAAAGAAAATTGATACCCCAAATGTTGATGTTCATATTCTAAAATTAATATATTTCTAAAATTAACTTATTTAATTGGTACCTTTGCATGCTTTGGAATTGTGTTGCCAGTATTATGAAAATAATATTTTTCTGTTGAGTTGTTTTTAATTGACATTTCAAATTTTAACAAGCTTATATTATTATTTTAAATGAAAATAGTTCTAAAATAAGGACACCTGTATCTTTTCTTTTTTAGAAATTATGAAGTTATCATTTATAATTTTAACTTTTAATTTCGTCTTTTTTTCAGCAGACGTAAGCACTAAGCTTCAAATGACGTCAATTATACGGTTGAATGGTGAATGGTGATGCTGCCTTTTTTACTATGATTCGCAAAAGAACCGTAATAAAATAGAACCAGATACATTTGACATTATTGACATAAATAAAGGCATTCATTCATATCATCATCATAAAACTAGAATGGAGGCAAAGGTAAATACCGCATTCAACCGTTTAATTCACGTCATCAACGTAATTTGTTTTTAATTTGGTACTGTTTTGGTCATTCTAAGGGATTTATTTTATTATTTTTATTTCAGATTTTTATCATTATAATTAAGGATAAAGTAATCCCTTACTGTGAACAATAATAATAATTCCATAATTAAATAATGACTTAAGGTTTTGGGGAAAATCCGATACCACTAGCAACATTATTTGCACCCTTGTGTGCGTGCGGCAGAACGTCAATACGTGTGGCCTACGCCTACATCAATGAGTTTTACGCTTCACACTTGACAGTTTTTTGATATGAAACTATCATTCTTGGCGTTATTATTCTATAGTTTTAATGACTTTAATAAATAAAATAAATAAAAATATACTCGTTTCAAGAATTATAGCTTCTACGCATTGTATTTAAGGTTCATATTTGTAAGATAATAGAAAAAAGTGTCGTGACAACTTTCCGTCCAGCCCCCTTTCACAACGCGCGATAAGGAACTTCGTTCCAATAACTTTTTCCGCAGCGCACATAGAAAGTTTGTGTTTTGTATAACTTGTAGAGTCCCCTGATGCCTATGTGCCCAGGTATCAGTAGTTTAGGGAAATCAACGAACTACGCCGTAACGAGTGAATATGTGCGCGTTACGTAGTACATAACGGCCATTGAACACGGCCTGAAATTCAGGTCTCTCCTTATGGTATAGCCCTGGAGTACTTAAGGGAGCCCGGTTTTTCGAAAAATCAGTTCGAGCCAGTGAAAACCAACAAGAAAGAAAACAACAAGAAAGAAGTAGTCCTCAAGCAAGAAAAAGTCTGCAAGAAAGAAGCCTTGTGTAACTTGTAAGTGAAAAGAGCGTATGCAGTTGTATCCGCCCCCCGCCGCTCACACTTTCACTGCTACGTGCTACGGTGTGCTGCCTACGGGTAGCCACGTACCGCCGCAAGAAGATTGAAGACGTTGTAACGGTTGTATATAATGTATATAATTGTGTGTGTGTAAAATAAACGCTGTTGTTTATTTCCAATTGTGCCTTTTTGACCTCGTAACACGGCATCGTCATTCCCCTCACGACAATCCCAGCAATAGTAAGTAGAGGTACGGGCTATAGCTGTACCCTACAATCGCTAAATAGAATTATGTTATTATTCTAAGTAAATATGTCGAAAAATATGAGTACATTTTATTTGCAATACCTTAATTATTATTGATAATATCTTTCTTTACATGGAAGTTTTATTGTTTTAAATTGCATTTATTTTAAAATTTTAACAAATTTGTTTCATTTTATTACAGGCACAGATGCCCATCCATTCTCTTAACCCTAAAATAAAATAGAATTTTGGCGCAAATATGTGGATAATAATACAGAAAAAGTGTTCGATACAGTAAAAAAAACCACCACCAGTACACCAGAATATATGGTTATGAGTTTATCCTGCACTCAGTTTGAATCTGGGGGCACGGTAGTGCCCCCACCAAGTCGAGCAAAAAAGAGGCACGGCCGTACCATCCTTCTCGAAGCAGTTCAGGGCATTTTCGGCCCCCTGTAACTTCGTTGTGGATAAAACTAGAATAAATGTTTAGACTGTGTGGGAATCCGATTTTTTGTGCCAAATAAAGCAAATCAAACATTGAATAACATATTGACGAACAATCTTCCAACCAAAGGATTAAAAAGATATAATATTATGTCTTATGATTGTAAGTCATTGATGTATAATTAAAAACAACCCTTATAAGTATATATTTTATTTTATTTTATTTTTATTTATTCGGAAAACTAACAGTGACTATTAACATCTATTATATAAACTTCAAATTATAAAAACTAGCACCATTTTAAACGTTTTCACATATATGTTGCTCTATAGACCTTATTCGTTAACTAATATAAACTAAGGAAACAAGTACAAATAACATAGTGAATACATTTACAATAACGTAGTGAATAAATTTACAATAGTAGCAGAGAACGTCTTTCCTACTAAATAATACTAATTGTTATCGAACCAGTGCTTATGTAGAAGAGATTTAAATATGTGTGGTTTAGTTGAAAAAAGATCAAGTTCAGCGAATCCAACCATTTTATTAAATTCTTTTGCAGTTCTATTCAAATAGGAGTTTTCTCTATAGTTGGAAGAGCAATGGGATGCGATTAAAATCGTTGGGTATCGTTGAGACCTAGTAGGAATAGCTAAATTTATTTTAGAAAGTAGATACGAAGAATCTACATAGGATTGTGCTATTTTCACCAGAAATATAATGTCTGCAATTCTTCGTCTCTCTTGAAGAGGAAGCATATGATGTCTCTTGCACCTCTCTTCATAATGTATGTCGTGTTTATTGCACTTGTACTGTACAAATCTTAAAAATCTACGTTGAATTGATTCTAACCTATTTATATATATATTGTATTGGGGATTCCATATCTGGGAACAATACTCAAGGATGCTACGCACAAAGGAGCAATAAAGAATTTTGAATACCTTAATACTAGTAAATTGGGAGCAGCTTCTTAAGACAACTCCCATCGCTCTATTAGCTTTATTGGAAATTTGATCGATGTGTTTGCTGTATGTAAGTTTTGAGTCGTGAATTACTCCTAGATCGCGAACTTCATCCACTCTTTTGAGTTGCGATCCGTTGATTGTGTAGCTGTATTGTGAGAAATTTGGCTTTCGGGTAAAAGTTATTAATTGACATTTAGTTACATTTAGTTCTAAGCTATTAATCCGACAGTACTCTTCAAACCTCTGTAAGTCTTGCTGTAAAAGGTTGTAATCAGAAATATTATTAATTCTTTTGTAAATCTTCATATCATCGGCGTAACATAGGAAATTGGAGTATTTAAAGCAGCTGCTAATGTCGTTTATAAAAATGTTAAACAATAGAGGAGAGAGTAGGGATCCTTGCGGGACTCCCGAGGGGATGTTGTTCCAGTTGGAAGTAAAGCCGTTGACGACTACAGCCTGAGAACGATTATTTATATAAGAACAGAACCATCTAAATAGATTACCATGTATACCTGCCATTAGGAGTTTTTGCAGCAGCATGTGGTGGTCAATTCGATCAAAAGCTTTACTGTAGTCAGTAAATATCGCATCAACTTGACCACCAGCATCCATATTTTGGGTAATGAAATCAACAAATGTAAGTATATTCGATGTTGTAGACCTATTTTTTAGGAAGCCATGCTGTTCGGGAATAAAGGAGGAGGCTAATACCTTGTATACTTGTGTGTGAACAATTCCTTCAAGAACCTTGGCAAAGACACATAATTTGGATATTGGTCTGTAGTTCATTATATTGCTTTTACTACCACTTTTGTGAATGGGAGATATATAAGCCGACTTCCAAATTTTTGGGACAGCACCTTCTTTCGTCGATCGCTCAAATAAAATAGATAAAGGCTTGGTCAAAGTTTTAGAACACTTTACGATAAACACAGGTGATATAAGATCGGGCCCTGCACCTTTTGAAACATCTAAGGCTTTAATAAGGTTGAAAATGGTGTCCGTGTTTATGTCTATGTGATTAATGTTAGAGCAATAACTGTTGCATGACAGCCGTGGCGTCTGTGTTAGTTGGTTAACATGAGTTGGAGAACGAAACATTGACTGAAAGTATAGAGCAAACAAATTACATACATGTTCACCGGTATCTGCTGATTGTTGTTCGTAGTGCATGGATGAAGGGAAAGAAGTGGAATTTTTGTTAAAATGTTTGATAAAGGACCAGAATACTTTTGGATTTTTTGTTATACCTTCCTCAGATTTTTTTATGTAGTCTATGTAGCATTTTTTTTCGAGCAATTTAGCTCTTTTTCGTAACATAGAAAAGGTGTCATAATCAGATTTATTGCCATAAGTGTGGTATTTTTTTAAATATTTGAACTTCTCCTTAAGAGTTTTTTTTAAGGATGAATTATACCACGGAGGGAACGATGAAACGGCTATATATTTATGAGGAATATATTGGTTATGCATATCGTATAAAATACTATAAAAGGAATCAATTGCATGCTCAAGTGGTTTGTTTTTTAGAACAATTTCCCAGTCAGTGTTTTTCAATGCAACATTAATATTGTCAAAGTTACCCAGTTCATAGAAGTATTTGATTCTACGATTAGTTGTCAGCGACTCGACTCTCGAGAGCTCCATAGTAACATTTAAGGATTTGTGGTGTTCATCCTCCTTCACTAAGGGGTCATCGCAGTGGGTTACCGTTAAATCTTGGTTACACAACACTAAATCAAGAAGCCTGTTATTGGCATTTCGGCAAAAGTTAAATTGGTTAAGATTACATTCTGAAAGTGTGTCAAAAAAATTTATTTGGAGTTTTCCTGAGACACCTATAGGCAGTACATTGTTATCGACGTTTTGCCAATCAACATTGTTTAAATTGAAATCACCCATTATGATGAACGTATCATATGGATGCGAAATCCTTACAGTTGATAATTTTTCTGTGAAATTGCCTAGCTGAGTGTTGAATGAATTACCATGGTTTTCCGAACAGAGATATAACGTACATAAGTGTATGTTTCTAGTACTATGGTCTTTATTCTTTAAAGTGATTGAAACCCAAATATCCTCAGCTGACGATCTCCAGTCTGAATGTTCAATTGCCTTTAGGTCTCGCCGTGTTGCAATTAGTACACCTCCGCCGTATTTTAATTGCGTATTTAAATAGTTACGATCTCTTCTCCAGATAACATATCTATCATCGAAGAGCTCGGTATCATTTATACCTTCTAACAGCCAAGTCTCAGTGAGTGAGATTATATCATATGAATTTAAGCATACGTTCCGTTTAAATATATGTGTCTTTGTGCGTAGTCCTCGAGTATTTTGGTAGTACATATTTAAATTAGACAAAGCCATTTAAAAATCTGAGCTCAGAATAACTAGTATACAACGAATTTATACAATCGAATGGTTTATAATATATTATCCTACAAATAAAACGTTGTTTTAAACAGGGCGAGTAATTTGGACATTCAATGTTAAAAATGCGCAGTCTCAACGATAAAACAACTAAATATAATCTAATAATAGTGCAGTGAATTGCATCAATAACGGAAAGAGATACAAAATAATTCAATTGTAATGGTATCAACTTGTTAAAAAAGAGCAGGGTACTTTTAATTATACCGGCAGCTCGACGCAAACCGACTTTATGACACATCGCGAACAAATACCGGCTCTGTAGTGAGATCGAGCAGGCCATTATAGGCGCTAAGAAACTGTGGTAGCATTGTAGCGCTATAAAAAACTGTATGAGTTTTAGGTCACTTACGTGCGAGAAATGGTTGACTTCTGCTGTATGACGTGTATTGTTGTTTACTTGATTGTTATTTCTAGTACGGCATATGGTTCTCAAACTGGTAAAAGTAAGTAATATGTATGAAAAAAAAATTTATTGAATCGGTAATACGTTAAATAGTTCCTCGTGAAATTTTCGATAAATCTTTCTCGTTTTTTATAAGAAACAATGGAGAGGTGTCGGACTTCCTGGCCATTATCTTTGAATGTTTCACCCATATGTATTGGAAATTATTTTCTTTCGCTAGTGATCTTGCTTTATTTAATAAATTTTTGTTGCGTTGTGTCAGATGATCATTTACATAAAATGTTTTGGTGGAAGAGAATCCCATGTTAGAAAGAGTGAGATTTTTGTTTTTACGTGCGGATGATATAAAATCTTCTTTAATGTATCGATTATTGAAAGCTATGATGATTGATTTCTCTCTATTAGGAACCTGAGTTGGAATTCGAGCAATGTAGTTAATAGCTTCTTTCTTTATGGGGTAATTAATTAATTTTGACAAATTATCCGCAATCTCGTAAAGATTTTCATGGTTCTTTTGAGGGATACCCCGAATCTCGACGTTGTTTGCTCTATTCCACTGATCTCTATCTTCAAGTTCACGATTAAGTCTTGATATTTCAGCCTGCAGGGTGGGAATATCTGTGGCCACTTTCTCGACGTTATTTATCCGGTTCTCTAATGAACTTACTGTGCTTGAAAAATTGTGAATGAGATCGTGAGCCATGTCTAATGACTGTCTTAGATCGACGAGATCAGATTTGATCAGCCTGATATCTTCCACTAATGATGTTAATGGTGATAACTGACTAGAGATCTTGTTAAGCTGTTCCTGCATCTTGTCCAATTGATTTGTCGGCGGTCCTGCGGTGGTGGCTGGAGATTGTGAAGAGATGGATTTGCACTTAGGGCACCGCCAAGTGTTCTTCCTATCGCCTAGTTTACGATAGCCTGCTTCGGTAATACCCGAGCATTGAAAATCGTATTGACGACGGCACACGCTGCAGAACGGTCCATCGGCATGTTGCAGATGACAATTGGCACAAATGAAGGATGGCATTTTAATAAAAGTTTGGAAATCACAGAAAATTTAAAAGCAACAAACAAGCGTCTAGTCTCGAACGATGCCGGACGGCGACTGATATATTAGGCAATATGTCGGCGCCAGGCGCAGGTGCTAGATAAACATATTAAAATTAAGCTAAAATTTAATTTATATTTGAATTATCGTTTAGGAATTTTATAAGTTATGTTTTTATATTATAAAACTCTTAATAAAGATTTTTAGTTGAAAGAAGTAACTTAAATCAATGCCAATTTATGCCATTCATTTATTTCGTTCATCGGAATATTATAATAGGTTTCTTTTTTGACAACATATGTCAATCTACGCATAAGCCGATAATAATATTAAAATAACTATTGACCATATTTTCTTTAATTGCCCAAATTTATCTGTTTCCCCTGTATGGTTTAATCCCCCCTTATATTCCACGCCCTACAAACTCTATCTGCTTGCTTTCTCGAGTTCACTCCCCATTTATTGAAATTTTATCAAAATTCATCCTTATTAATAACATAAAATTATAGTATTTTATACTTTTATTTCTTAAGTCCCACCCCCTTTCCCTCTTTCTCTCTGTCTCTCTTTATCTTATTCTCTTGACCTTTTTGTAATTTTAGTTGTTCGTCTACAAAGTCATTAAACAGTAACTCTTTGTTCATCTTTCTGCATCTTGTTTGAATGTTGTTGTTTCTCAGTGTTTTTGTTTCTGTTTCGTCTGGTCATCTGGCGTAGTACTTTTTTTTTTATTTCTTCTGTACATGTATCCGCCTCACTTGACATTGGCAAAATTGTCCTAAAGGACAGAGCCAGATAGGGAAAAAAATACAGTAAGTTTGTGGTTAACATGTTTGTATTGATCGTATAAATAAATAAAACATATGATTATCATGCTGATTTGGCTTCTTTGAGTTACATTTTGTTCATAATTTACTATTACTCTATAAAAACACGCAATTAAACGCAGTCGCGTAAAAACATTTTGATAGTAATTAAGCTTTATTTAACTAACCACCCTATTACTCTCAAAAGTGTATTTATGGTTAGTGATAGTGATATACTGTAAATAAGGGATCTAAGAGATTTCATTACGATGGCGCGGCAGATACAGATTGCTTTAATTAATGTTAACTGGAAATATAATTTTCTTTGGCTTGCTGTCACGTAATCTACTTTTAGAACCCTTCTTTTGCAGTGTATTTAACAATCACTGTAAACTAAAATATTAAGCAAGAGATTGCGGTGCCACCTGCAGGATTTTAGCAGCAATAAAACATCATCAGTGGCCTCTGTTGGTAATTTTTGAAGACATGCCATAATTTGACAGTTGTTGATTGGCAGAAAAAGGGTACAAGTAGGTTCTCTATTTCAGTAGTATTATAATTCTCTTTGATGAGCATTATAATACTACGGAAAGTTTTACTCTTGTTCAGTCTCGTTCTTCATTGGGTAATATGAACGTAAACGTCGGAATTACTTAAATCTAGGTAGTTTCAGTGAGTGAGGGAATAGTACAACAAGAATTTGCAATATAATATTGTGTCAATCCACACAATAAATAAAGCAATCAGTTCTTGTAAAAATTGTGTAACTATTCTGTTTAATTGTCTTTGAATCAAATCAAAATTTTTCATTGATTTAAAAAATCAGGAAATAATCAAGTTTGTTAAACATATTGCCTTTAATCTATTTTTTGCAACAGCATTTTACATTAAAAGTATCCATAATAATAAAAGGTTCACTCATAAAAAGTACATAGCTATAATTTCTTATATAAATAAATATATATTAGTGCTGCTATTCTGTGTTGTAAAGACTATTGATTCCCATTGATTGATAACTGATACAATACACAGCAAATTTGGGTTAGAAGGAGAGGTAAGTTTTTATTTTATATGCATTTATTGTAGTGGTTCTCTAGTCCGACTGATTGTCACTTTCTGAATGAAGCCCATTAAATTCTAAAGATAAGTTTAGACTAGCAAGTTCTCCCAGCAACTTATTGCACAAGTACTTCCAGATGCGGTTACACTATCGGCAATACTTCTTTAGCATCACGCTTTTGGAAGAGACCACCAAGTGAACTTGCGCATGTTGTTGCAAAGCTGTTAACATTACTCGAAGAATATTTATTGCTTGCCATGTTCTTTTTTCTTAAAACTGAATGACATGGCACGCCAATCCTTTTGCCTTATTTTTATGAATCTAATAATATGCTTTTTGGATGATGAGGTAAACAAAATAATCCCCTTTTAATTATCAACATAAAACAGAATTTTGAATTACACAGTCAAAACTTTTATCTGCATGTAAACTGCAAGTTCTCACGCAAGTTGTCACATAGTGGTTACACATGCAACTTGCCAAAAGTCCTCCAAGCTTAGAAATATTGCAGAAGTCAGCTTTCCGTGACTGTTTACACGGCAGAAATAGCTTGCGCAAAATAACTTCTGCAAGTTTTCTTACTAGTCTAAACCCCGCTTAAGAAATCTAGTTATAGATTGGCTACAAGCAACAATTATTAATTTAAAATTTATACCCAAAATATTTTAAAATTGAAAGATAAAGTCTTAACATGCTTCAAATATAATAAATGATTTTAGAAATAATGTTTTATAACAACTTTACAGGTATTTTTCATTTTTGACAAAAATCTATGGAATGAGAATCTCTTTCCAGTAAATTTTTTGATGTGATTTAAATTCTATTGGTTTTGCTTATTCTTCACGAAATAAAAGTTTTTTTATTTAACAGAGAAAAAAAAATGTTAGAGCCTCACATGAGCCACACTATAAAAAACCCCAGCCACCCCTATGATTATATTAAAAAACTTAAAGAACACCAATTATACATACAAAACTCATTTCAATGGATTGAAGAGCACATAAAATTATAACCATGGAACCGTGGAAGTGACTCCATGGAAGTTACTACTTTCCATTGCAATCTCAAAACCATGTGTTTTAAAAATTGCACTCTGGGAGTGCCGGCAGAAGAGAAAACTTGAACATTAACATTGTGCATTTTTGAATATTTTGGAATGGTTAGGGAATAATTTCGCACGAATTGCTTTATTTATCAGTATAAAAGTATTAGCATTTATGTGGTTAAATACAATATTTATTTATTGCCCTATCGTACACAAAAATGACAATTTATATTACATAAAGTACTTCCTCTCCTACGCCGCGCCGGCGCTCCCTCCGTCTGACGAATTTTCGATCAGGTCACGTGTCCTGACGCAAGTTTAACATTTTATACCCACCCCAAGAAAAGTGCTCAACGCCGCTAAAGAAGTTTTCACTTCAAAAATTGTGAATGATCGAATCTCACTATATATTTTAACCACTAAAGTTATGTGTAAGTCAATCTGCCAATTTATGAGATATTTTCAATTTTTATGGATGTCACCTAAAAAACAAAGAGTGTTGGATGTACTTTGAGAGAGAGGATTTGATTTTATTACAAACAAGCGTTTGCCCACCGCATCGACCGCGTGATACAGTTTTACTGGGATGAAAAGTAGCCTGTCCAGAGTGTCAAACTATCTCCATACCAAATATCATCGAAATCTTTTCAGAAGTTTTTGGGTTGTTTGGTGTTAAAACAGACAGACAGATGCGGCGGGGATGTTTTCAGTGGCGTAACTATAGGGTGGCAGAGGTGGCAAAATGCCACGGGCCCCCGGTCCGAAGGGGCCCCCGGCCGTCGGGCGCGAGCTCAGATATATCATATACAGTGTTGCCAGATGTATAACGTTTGAAGTCGCCGAAAAGTCATTATGAAGTAGCCTCAAGTCGCGCATCGTATATGGAGAGGCGAAGGAGCAAAAAAAAAATGTTGTATCCCCAAAATGTTTGCACTTAGTGGCGTAGCGTGGTTAATTGTAAGCAAAAAGGGGGGGGGGGGGAGGGGTTCCGGACCCCCTAACCCCCCCCTTATGTAAATAAGTCTTCACTTACCATAAGTGAAGACTTCCTTCCTTCTCGCAATGATCGTGGGAGACACGATCTTCGACCTCTTAAAGCGTGCCTGCAGAATAAGTGATCTATTCCTAGTAAAGCTACTGCTTTACCAGTGTAAAATTGTATGATTCAAATTAAGTGGTAAAATGAATTCAATTAACATATTTACGTATGATGTAAGCATTTGAATCAAACAATAATATAACGTTTATATTGTAATATCAAATTAGTATCCAACCAAAGCTTCCTTGGGGAAACTTTCGGTTCCTAGTAAGTGCCGAAACCAAATGAAATTTTAATATATTAATTTTTAATTCATAATGATATTATTTTTGACATATTGCTAGGTAATTTTTTTCATCTCTAGATAATATTTAAAATAAAACGAGCTTTAGCCCGCGGCTCCGCCCGCGTTTAAAGGTTTTTCCGGGATAAAAGTCCCACTTTATGTTTTCTCGGGATAAAAAGTATCCTATGTGTTAATCCAGGACATGATCTACCCGTGTGCCAAATTATAACTAGATTAACAATAAACAATTAACTACATGATTCTTATTGCTAGTGTTCAGACAGTGCAGGTCACTGTTTTTCATAAAAGTACCAAGGTTTTTGCGGACATACATAATATTCTGAAAAATGTATGCGGCCGGTAAAGTCAGTATATTGACCTCCTTAAACAGTTCTCGAAGAGAATCGCGAGATCGAAGGTTATAAATAGCACGAATTGCTCACTTCTGTAAGACAAAAATGGTCTGCAGATCTCCAGCAGAACACCACAGAAGAATGCAATATGACATAATGCTGTGGAAGTAAGGAAAATATACTAACCTCTCCGTAGCCACGTCAGATATATGTCTCATTTTCCTAATAGCAAAGAAGGCAGGACTCAATTTGCTTGCAATTCTTTGAATACGGGGTCCCCATT
Organism: Sphinx pinastri; assembly: GCA_947568825.1. NCBI lineage: Eukaryota > Metazoa > Arthropoda > Insecta > Lepidoptera > Sphingidae > Sphinx > Sphinx pinastri. The sequence goes on along the minus strand of OX387618.1, from coordinate 11,179,877 downwards.
GCAATTTATTATCGATTGAAACCCCAAGACCTTTGAGGGTACTAATTCTTGTTTATTCCTGTCTAAATCAATTTTTACTTCTTTTTATTGTTTAGTAACGAGAATCGGACACATTTATTTTTTGCCGCATTTGAAAGTAAATTATTAGCAGGAAACCAGTCGGAAATCAATCTTAGTTCTTTATTTGGCTCTGTAATATTCGCTTCCCTTCTGTTTACCTTAAATATTAACGAAGTGTCGTCAGCGAATAATTTTCATCATGATTATTATCCACTCTGCCGCAGACTGCTTGATGCTACAGCATCAAGTAAAAGGTTGCCATGTCTTGAAAATACCACCGAAGTAACAATAGGTACACCAAACTTCAAATCAGTCGGACCTGTGAAAGTGAGAAATGAGATGATTATATTCAAACGCCTGAATGGATCTTTCCAAATTATAGCTAAGAACACTCTCGATCACACCAACTTTCAAACAAAAAATAACGAATTGAAATCGGTCCATTCATTTCGGAGATACGATGCCTCATGCGAGATACACACCTTTTTGTTTTTACACGGGGAAATCCATATACGGATTTCTGCCGGACTCACCGGTCGAAACCGTCCTACCGACCGGTCGAAACCCCGCCATTCTACTCTCTCTCCCTTATATCGAAGGTCGCGGGGTGCGCATGAGCATGCAACCGCAACCCTCGCAGACAGATACACACCTTAAACTTATAACACCCCTTTTTTCCGTCGGTTATTAAAAACAAAGGCGCCCGCTGCGTCTATGCGCGATAAACTCAAAATACCGAACGGATTTCGATGAAATTTGGTATGGAGACAGTTTGAGATTTGAGACTCTGGGAAGGTTTTAGGCTACTTTTTATCTCGAAAAAATATTTAACAGGACGTTTATCCCGGAAAGACTTTAACGCGGCCGAAGCCACGAACAAAAGCTGGTAGAAAATAAGTGATAATTAATTAATGATTTCATGCGTCAACATTATTTAGTTTTGATGTTTTAGGACGTAGTTAGTAATGGTAAATGGGAGTAAAATATTAGAATTTCTAGTCTAAAAATATTTTTTTATTATAAATTGAATGCAGCGCGGCGCACGTTATATTTTCTTAAAAAAGGCGTTATAGTGAGGTAGGTGGTTATATAGGTATAGTATGTTGTCGCTGGCGTCACGTCAGTGCGGCGGAGGAGCGGAGCGCGGAGGCCCAGAGGTAGATTCCTCGCACTGCGCACAGCGCCGAGTCCGCCGCACGTGCAGTGAACACGCGACTCGCGTGAGCGCGACCTACTATTGGTTCGTAGGATAACGTTGTTTATGCTCACGTGGTACGTGCTGGACACTTTTCATTATGATAGACGCGTAATATTTTATTTATCGGCAATCGTTGTTTCTCTCATTGTTTATTGTGAAAAATAATAAATGTGCTCCATTGATTTAATTTGTTCATAAATATATGTGAGTTTGATAAAAATAATTTATTTAATATTTTTATGCACCTCTTAGTGTTATGTATTTTATTTGAAACCTCAAACAACTATAATAACAGTGGCAGAGCCAATGGGCTAAGTGAATTGATTGCTGAATATCTAGGTAAGTCCTTGTTTGAGATCTTGTGACGTTGCTAGTAAAACCCTTTAATTAAGTTTACGACTTAAGTTATAAAAAATTATATCCATCACGGTACAATGTTTACAACTTACCTATGAAATAAAATTGGTATTTACGAAAATTAATAAGAGATAAGCCATGAAAATCACGAAAGAAAAAAAATATGCTTCTTTAGGTAGTTATGTACATTTTAAGGTGCTTTATAGGTAATCATATCCTTCTATCGACTAGGTATTGGCATGTTGATATTACAGTTAGTTCTTCGCAGGCATAAGTTTACAGTAAGTATTACTTCCGTTAACAATATGTTTACAGTTCCTTCCAGATTGTCGTCTTATTTCAAGTCCTTGTGAGATTTTCGTATTATTATGTATCTACTACGCCTATATCACTAATAACAATTATAATAACTTAATTAATAATTATGATTGTGTGAATTACTATAATGAAGTTTTATTTTAAGACAATAAACTGTACGTATGTACGTTAAGTGATTGGGACCAGGGCCGGATTAGCCTAAAGGCAAATTAGGCAACTGCCTAGGGGCCCAGCATCGGCCAGGAGCCCTCCGTTCCGAGAAAAATATGTGAAATTTATAATAAATAAATATATAAATTTAACGTCGTATTTAATAAACCCGTTATCCGATGACAATATTATTGCCTTGATTTTCTTTATATTATATTGCAATACGTTTTGGAATATATTTTAAGTTATTAATAAAACCTACTTATTTTTTTGCAGTCGGCTAATTAGGTTGTGGTAGAAGTCAGGTTTTTTTAAAAGTAATAACCAACTTCCAAGTGATAAAAGATTTTAGCGTGTGAATAAAAAATAAACTGATTTCGCTAAATCAAATACATCCGATTATTAAGATTTTTTAACATAAATTTCATGATTTTTATCAACCCAGGTTTCTTAGTATGTGCGTCCAATAAAAGATTCTCGCATTCGTTGAAAGCTAATATCCATAGTAAGTGCTAAGTTTCTGGGTTTTATATAAGTTTCTAGTAGGTATCTGCTTTTTAGGGTTTCATACCTCAAAAAGAAAAAAGGAACCCTTATAGGATCACTGTGTCGCCCGTCTGTCTGTTAAGACCCTTTTTCTCAGGAACGCGTAAAGATTATAAATTGAAATTTAAATCAAATATTCGGATCCACGGCCTCTTTCGGCTGTAAAAAATTAAACCTATAAGTCAACGCGATTAAAAGATATGACTGGAATGATAGGAATCAAAACCTATAGGGTACTTCCTGTTGGCCTAGAAACATGAAATTTTGCAAGAAGCCAGGTCTTACAGCACACGTAAAAGAAAAATCTAAAAACCGTAAATATTATGTATTTTAATAACAAATAAAGCGAATTTACTATTACAAACTTTTTAAGTTTGATCTGATGACTGCCTTGGTGGCGTAGTTGTATTACGGTACGACTGCAATGCCAAGGTCTCGGGTTCGATCCCTGAGTCGGGCAAAGTGATATTGGGTTTTTCTACTCTGTATCAGCCCGGAGTCTGGAATTTGTGCCCGATATGGCGTTAGGCTCGCCCCCTATCACATCATGGGACGGTATATGCATGGCGAAAAGTGGGTGTACTAGTTGTGCCTCTGGCTTCCCCTTCGGGTATAATATGTGTTAGTGTATGTGAAATTTGATTAATTAATTAATTAATTTTGGCGAACTATTGAACCTTTATACTAAGATATCTTAGTCCTTACCTACAAGTTTGTACGGAACCCTCGATACGCGAGCCCTACTCGCACTTGTCCGGTTTTTTTATCGTTATTCATCCTCTCTGCATAAAACGTGTGCGAGCTCCACCTCGTGTAGAAATAAAACGTTTCAAATACTTACGAAGTTACGACTTACGTCTGACGCTCTATCGACCCGTTCTACAGTTTTCAGACTCACGTGTTTTCTCCATCTTATGTCATGGAATTACAGTGTAGAAAGTCTATGGCAGAAAGGGATCTGTCACCGACCATGAGCACCGAGCATGTGTTATGTCTCGTATTATTAGTTAGTGCATTGTCCGTTTTTGTTGTGCGTAAATGTTTTTCTGTAACATTATATTTGTTAGCATAACAAGAAATAGCTCAACGTATATCTATAAGTTCAGTAATCCAACTAGGAGGGCTACCATAATCTCTTATTCAGACTCAATCCAGGACCTAAACTGAACTGGTTCGCTATTTTGCACCATGATGTCGTTAAACACGACCAATATACGTCACTGCTTAATTAAGTCCATATTGAATCGGAATCGGGTTTCATTCAATCTTTATCGTACCAATACTTTCAACTGAATCTAAACTGAGTCGGCTATCTGTCAAAATAAGCGATTCAAAACAAGTTAACATTTTTGTGCCTGAATTGATCTTGTTTGTTATTAATAAACAAAAAATAACTAATAGGTGTTTTAAAAAAATAATACTTTATGTTGCAACTTGCTTATTAAAAAATGTTACAAGAGCATTTTTAAAACAGTCTAGAGATGTTTATCCACGTCCATCGTCATTGATTCGTCAATCCTCCGTGTATTAGTCACATAATCTCTCCGAGATTTTTGGTATCTTGTTTTTCTTGTGTTGTAATATTAGTGTAGATGTAAGTTTAAATGAAGGATAAAGGTGAAATTTTGGCCCGAGATAAAAAAATTACGCCTAAAATCACTGACTACCGTAATAGAAAGATTCATTATGTATAATTTAATAAAAAAATTACCCTGATGACTTTTTTTTTTTTTTTTTTTTTTGGGGCAACCGATTTTTTGTTCTCTTCCCTACAAAAAGTATTCTGTGAAGTGTCAACAAATTGTCATACCGGCCAGATAGGATTGTCGGAACTATAGGTATGTAAACGACAAAGATATTTTTATTATTTTACTTATAGAGATTTTGTGCAGTGTTCGAGGATATATATCAAGATATATATCCGATTTATATCCGATATATATCAAACTGGGTCCGACGATATATATCCAAGGTTTTTTTGAATAATATATTGCAATACAAATATGGTTTAAAAAAATAATATTATACAGGGTTATTTTGTCATTGCGTTAATAAATTAAACCACATACTGATCTTAGCCTCTGCTAACATTATGCCAAAAATCATCCATGAAAAACTAATATTTTCACCAAAAATCTCAATTCTACTCTCCTGATTTTTTTTATCGTTTTGTAGTTTACCGCGAATATGGCGTGTGCGTGAGTATTTTTCTGACTGAAAGTGTGATGTAGCTGCAACAAATCCTCTTATGACCGATTTCTGAATCTCCCAGTTATACTTTCAATAACTATTGATCCATTAAAGTTAAACTTAAGATAAACGTCGGTTGACTTTCACTGTGTTTCTGAACATATAATGAACCATTCGATAACTATGAAGCCAACAACCAGTTCCTTATTTTGCTACTAGATGGCTCTTTTTTAGCAGTTGACTTTAAAATGGATTTTATTACAAAAATTCGTAACTAATAATTGTTTTATATACAATAATAACTTATTTTAACATAGATCAACGCCTAAACATTATTTTAATTTTATTTTGTGGTAATTTGTTATTTGTCTCTGGCTGATGAATGACATCATTGCCGAATTAAAAAAAACGTCAAACAGTTCAACAAAATGTCTTATGTCATGCTAACACTAGTTTGCTAATTTGTGTTTTATGTTGTTTTATTTAGAATTTGAGAATTTATAACACTACTGAAACCGTTGTGATTGGCCGTATCAATTATGTTCCTCTGTATTGTAAATAATATTTAGCAAGTTGCCGTCGTTTGTGACAAAATGACACGTCAAATAGTTATGGAACAGATAAACGGCAAAAATTGGCCAGTTAAGTTAAAGTAAGTTTAAGATGAGTTTATCTTGCAGTGCGTGGTTCAGAAACGCAATTTCATGGGTTATCGAACCAATAGCGCTAACGGATAGATAAACTGCCGTCAATAGTACTTCAGAAACCGGCCATTAGTAACGCAATGTCAAAATGACCCTGTATAGTATTTTTTAGCGTTTCTTAACGTATTTCTACTTCCCAAATGTATATGGCGTGGGAGTAGAGTTAAAAACTTAAAACATACTCCCTAATGGTTATTGTTTTGTTACCTAAGTGTAAGTATGACCATTGACTGATTAGAATTTATAAAAAAGATTTTGTTTTTGAGTAGATTTTTTGATATATGTACTTACAAACTTTCGCGTTTATAATATTCTAGTAGGATTTATTTGAATCCATAAATTTTTAAAAAACATGATTTAGGTTCTGTAAATTTTTACTCTCAGAATCTTAAAAAACATTGAAAATCAACTGAAAATAGAATAATTAATCTAAATATATTAAGAGTTGTTATAACTTCGAGCATTTTTATGAATGCCAGAGGTTCAGTTCTTTTGTTAGTTATTTGATTGTGTCGGTTGTACTTTACCGTATACGGCTTCCTATACATTTGTTATTTCGAACGTAGCTGTTTTATGGTTTCTGTTAGAGCATTAAATTTGATAGCGGTAATTTGAGATTTTTAATCAATATCCCATGGAATATAGTTCAACAAGTACTTATTAAATACTGTTTATAGGAAAGGTACTTTCTTGCTCTAACTTTATGACTCGTCGAACCCTTACTAAGGAAAAGTCACCAAGTAGATAGATACACAGTATTTGCGATACATTATTTGATCACTTATTGGTTTTTCTATACATATATCAGCATACGTTACATAAATTAATAAAAAAAACCCCGTCAGAAAAAGAGGGGTGTTATAAGTTTAGGGTGTGTATCTGTGTATCTTATTTTTAGAGAATTTTGGGTTATTTGAATAAATTTTTATTATTCATTTGTTTACTGATCAGCAAAGTCAAAACATAATATTAATTAATTAATATTAAGGTGCTCTTACACGGCAATTTTGTTTTATCAATTGTAGCTTGGCGACACGTAGGTCAAACCGGAGCAATATGTAGCAATTTAAATAAATTGCGGTAATTGTTTCGGAAATTATCTTTCGTATTGCTCCATATATTCCATAAAGTATTGCCTAGTCTATAGTCCTATTCTTGAAGTTGATCCATATCGCTCAATATTGTTGCAAAACATTTTACCAAATTGATGGTTGTCGCCGGTATCGTAAATTTCGTGATATTTTGTGACGTCATAAACGTCCAATATTGCTCATAATTAGTGTCCGAATGAATGTTGATTTCTGACCGAAGTCGAAGCAGATTAATCGGCTATTGTCACAACTTTGGCCGAAGACGCAGGTTTATAATCCTAATAAATTAAAATTATGATTAGTCAATTAAAATTAGATGTAAAATGTATATCATACTAGGTGTCGCTCGCGGCTTCACCCGCGTTAAGCCATTCCCGCTACAAAAGTCTCTAAAACATAGTACGACGCCAGCGTCATCTACTAAAAGAATCAGATTAAAAATATCCATTATTTCCCATGGAAGCAAATTACCGGGATAAAAAGTTGTCTATGTGCTAATCCAGGAGACGAGTTACCATCGCCCTGTGGATTGGCGGCTTTTAGAGAATTCCACCACGGTATCCCCTCCCTGTCGTAAAAGGCGACTTATAGGGACCACCGCGGGTCGCGGGCGGGCGGCAGGGGGCTGTCCGTCTTTAGTATTGTGTGTTATTAGAACATTGTTGCGACCCCCGTGATGGACGGCAGGGTGGCGGGTAGGCCTCACGCTGCTGCTGACGCCGAGAGCGTCCTTCGGTGCGTGGGGGTGTAAGACACTTTTCGTCTGAGCCTGCAGCCGTCCGTAATGTGCCGAAGATGGCCACCGCGGAGTTTTAGTTGGTATGCCGTGCACAACTTTACATTATGCAATTTTTTTATTTTGAATGTGTGCACGTAGCATAATTAATTATGAGCATAAGAAATCATAAAAATATTCCTGTAACTCTATTTTCTTTAGGAGCCTACGTTCAGCGTTAGATACCTCAGTTGCCAAACCTGCCACCAGCTCGGCCGGACACCCGAGAGCCAAACTGGTCCGACACTATAATGAAGACATCCCGGACATCAGCCTGAGCGAGATTACGATGGCCCTTGGACAGCTCAAAAACAATAAGGCGGCGGGCGAGGACGGAATCACTGCAGAGCTTCTGAAAGCGGGCGGTGCGCCGATACTAAAAGTCCTTCAGAGGGTCTTTCAATCCGCTCTACTCGAGGGTGTAACGCCTGAAGCATGGAGTAGGAGTGTGGTGGTGCTGTTCTTCAAGAAAGGTGATAACGCTTTATTGAAGAATTATTGGCCCATCTCACTCCTGAGCCATGTTTATAAACTGTTCTCGAGGGTTATCACGACTCGTCTCGAGCTCAGGCTAGATGCCTTTCAGCCTCCCGAACCAGTCGGATTCCGAAAAGGCTATAGTATATAACTTGCCACTTTATTCAGCGTTTTTGGACTATGACAAGGCTTTTGATTCGATCGAGACCTGGGCTGTGCTGCAGTCTCTCAAGCGGTGCCACATCGACAGTCGGTACATTTAAGTGCTGAGAGTGATTTAAGATATCGCTACTTTTCATATATTCTAACTTAAAAACATTATTAGATACCTTCTCCCTAATTAAGTGAAACCTAGTATCTATATGCTTCGTCCAGCCGTGGTGTACTGGATTTCGAACGAGGTTAATGGCACTTTAGCTATCAGAAGGTAAGATAATTGAACAAAGTTTACCTGTTATCACGTATATAAACCGACGTAAGTAACACGCTTCCTTCGTGGCAGACGCTACTGCAATGAAACTAAAACAAACAGGCCAACTTTTCTTAAGCTAGTATGCGTGACAACTGTGTCATACGCTATCGCTGCAGCATTCTGCGTATCCTTGTGTGCGCGTATAATGATACCAGTTATTATATCGTTTCCATTAAAACGGGGAGAAAATTATATCCATGAACGACAACAAAAATTAATTCACTCGGAACTCATTTAGTGGGGAACAGTTCGCCTCTATTTTTTTCGACGCGTTTGAAACGTTCAGTGTCTATCTAGGTATACAATTAATCAAAGCGTCGTTAATTTAATTATGTTAAATCTTTAAACCTTCAACCAATAATGTCATGACACTTCCAAGTTGCCGCCAAAACTCTCAGAGTATAATATATATCAAAGAGTTTTTACTTTATTTTTTTTATTTGTTCCTGAAGGAATTGGATAAGGTCATAGATCATGCTGCCAAGTCACAAGTGATATTTTAGGTTGTCTTTTTTTTATCCTCTGTAGTATGTCGAAGTAAAGCAGTGGCTAGTGGCTACCTTACCAAGACTTTATAGAGTTTTGGCGGCAACAAAGAAACGCTTGATTAGTACAGTTATTTGAATTCACTTTATTTGAGCTCTTTAATAGAACTATATTGGATAATATACCACCATAATTATGCAATAGAACCCTAAGTATCACCAAAATAATGAATCAAAACAAGAGCCTATTAGCCCTCTCGTTGAGTTTTTATGCCAATTGACATATTAGGTCATAATTACGGCTGCTTCAATTATTCTTACATAGAAGGCGTTCACGCTTGGTTGCCATAAAAATCCTATATATGGCAGTGTTTCTCTTTAAACTCATGTTTACTCATACTGTAAAACGGTTCTAAAAGCAAGGCACTACATGACGAAAGTGCAATTCAAGTGAAATGCTATTGTGTTATTATTCTAAGCTATTTACAGTTTTAGTATTTATAAGCAAGATAGATTATGTCCGCCGTCTCGTCGTGGTCTCGTCGTAATACAATGCTTTTATAGCCTTATTTACATAATGATTTCTTATGTTTACGCGAATGTTAGACATTTAAATAACCTTAAGGCCTTTTTTAATGGTGGTAGGTCTCATTATGTAAGAGGCCGTCTGGGTGGGTACCACCGCAATGTCTATTTCTACCGCCAAGCAACAGTATGCATGCACTGTTGTTTCGGTTTGAAGGACATTGTAGCCAGTATAACTACTGGACATAATGAGACTTAACATCTTATGTCTCAGGATGACGAGCGCAGTGGAAGCCACACAGTACTTTGTAAGTCAAGGTACTGGATGGTGTTGCTACTGTTTATGGGTGGTCGTATCGCTAACCATCAGGCGAACGGCATGCTCGTCTCGTCATTCAATGCTATAAAAAAAAACACATGTTGCTATTGTGTCGGTTTTGTGCTGCCACTGCACGTTCCCTATACTAATTAAATACACTCAGGTGGGTCGGGTAATACTTTAAAACCGACATAATAGTCTGGCGTGTTTATATCTGGACTGTATATATTCTAAAGTAAAAAAAAAAATACATATAATTCCAAGTTGCCTAAAACATATTTTATTGGTTGATTTTTTTACACATACTATATACTGCGCAGTTGCAAAATACCGCAATTACCCTGTCCGACTCACGATTTGAGAATCTCCTATTCATAAAATACTATTTTTTCAATTTTTGAAAGCGCCTAAAGAAATGTTTGAAAGTACCTTCCCAAAATGCCTCGCCAGCTCTTGAAATATTAGGTACCCTTTACAATACCAAAGGGCAGACCGGAGATGGTTAGCGATAGGGGCAGGTTGAATAACAGTCAAAAACTCGAGCTATTTGAAAGTGTTGCGTCGTCCTGATATACACGAATAACCATTATCTCTTTCCGAATCTTCACCGCAAACGCGGCATCGCGGGCGCACGTAATCTGGGACAAAAAGCGATTTATCGAAAAATGATACATATGAGTAATTATTTACCTCTGAATATTGTTTGTATTGAAGCCTTTATACTCGATGTTACTTACTTTCAAGCAATTTAAATTTTAAAGTATGAGTTTGGTTATTAATGATAATCTGAGTGTATTTTTTTTTAATATTTTGCCACAGTTTTGAAGTACTCACATGTGGTGGAAAATTAAAAAAGGAGTTTGGGGCTGGTCGACAAACTTTATATTGGGGCTAGTTGACCTAGAAAATGTACTACGTAGTAATCTAGATATTCTTCACATGGAATAAAATGTTTTTTTTTGTCAATTTTATCAAAAGTTTGTTATTTCAAACTAATGTGGATTTACAAAAAAATAACTAATCGAAACAGTAAACCCTCTGCTGGTGGTAGGATTTTTGTTTCCGCTCCAATAACGAATATCGTACAAAAAGTGACAAATTATGTGTTTATTAAGTAAATGTTAATGATATTTTGTCTCAATAAGGCACATTGATAATAGTAAATAAGTACTTGTGGTGTTTTGTTTTATTTTATTACCGTATTTTATAACAATTAGTTCTTAGGTCAATTTACCCCTAGGGAATAGTCCACCATCCCCGGGCATGGGGTAGGTTGACTTAATTTTCTTGGCCCACAAAATCGATTTTGTACACTATGTTATAAACAATCGCGAGATTTTTGGTATTTCTTTCGAAAGCTGAGTGCACCTATCGAACCTGTAGGCTTTTTTGACATTATATACCTACTAAAACAAAAAGAAATATAGGCGTCCAAGCTGAAATTTGGCCAACTATCCCCGGTCTCCCCTACTCTTTTCAGTTAGATATTTTTTCTTTATTGCTTTTTAGTTTCTCATATTGACATCTGTTTGTCGTGGAGTTCTTGAGTTTGATTTCAAGGTCGCGTAACTATATTACATTCAGTGGACCTTTGGTTCGAAACAAAACCACTTTCTCCCGTCACCTCACATCATGGACAGAAATAAAGGAAGTGACACGAGGCTTATGCCACTACCTTATCAGGTATAAGTGTATAACGGCATAATCTTTTGTATTTCTTTTTGTAGATAGAAGATGGATTGGGTTCTACGAAGTCCTCAGATCCACAGCACATTTAGTAATCTTGGATTTCTTCATGCAGATGGATACCACGTGAAACAAAATTGTAATGGTAAGTGTCGTACCGAGCAAAAGCCGTTTCAACATTTTAGTATTTTGTATAGTTATCTTGATTATTTTTGACCAGCCTGGAGATAGTTAGGTACCCACCATCTAGAACTCCTGTCACTCCTGCTCTGTGGATTGGGAGCGTTTGAAGAATCCCACCACAGTATCCCCTGCCTGTATAAGAGGCAACTAATAGGGAACAATGGAAATAAAGGGTGCGCGCGTTGTAGCAGCTTTAAGTTTACTGCACTACGTAGGTATTCAATGCTTCTGTACTCCTCTCCCACCGGTCCATATTTGGAGACAGGCCATTAGGCAGCATCGGACGAGTACGGTTGCGTTGGTTACCTTGCCACATTACTAGAAGAACCCGTAGCCGCCCGATGTCTACCATCCGATATCTGCTTCACGCTGGGTTATAAGACTGGTAATCCCATCATAACCGTCCTTGACATGATCGACACTGAAAGGTCATAAAAATTTACGACAGCTGTACAATTTTTCTTAAAAGTATCTTATTATTTTCAATAGCTATTCTAACGTACTATATTTATTTTTAGCTGCCCTTGAAGCGATCCTGCACAATATTATAACGGAAGATAAATATTTACGTACATTTCGCAGAAGTATAAGTTTTGGGCAGAATATCAAGAAAGATCTAATACCTCTCTTGATACACACTAAGGATGACAAAACAACAGAACTCTTGATTAGAATATTAGTAAATTTAACTATTCCAATTGAGTGTTTACTTTCAGTTGATGTTATTTCACAAAATGATTTTGGTCGGCATACTATTTTTGAAATTAATAATCTACTTACATCCACCAAAGTTGCATTTACAGATCATAGAGCAACAAAAGTAATTTTAGAGTTCTTAAAGAAAAATGTAGATTACGAACAAAAATCAAAGCTGTCTTCAGAACAATGTACAAATATAAGCAATAGTCTTCTGCTGCTCAGAAATATCTTGCATATACCTGAAGACAACAGAAATCAGAGTCCTAATTGTAATGGACCTGCTCACACCGTACAAAATCTGATCCTATGGAACATATTCAGCCAAAGTATTGATAAAGTTCTTATCAAGTTGATGACCATCCCCGATGCGGTAAGTGATATAAAAATGCTAAGTATTCAACCCATTCCTGTTATGCTCGCTGATGGAAATATAAGGAAAGTAGTTTGTTTGTTCTTTGTGCGCTATTTGCAATAGACGAGATTTGTGTTTTGTAAATGTTTCTCTTTCAGACTAAATGGGCGGTTACAATGGTTCAGTTAATAGCTTTATTATACAAGGATCAGCATATCGTCACGTTGCACAAACTGCTCAACATGTGGCTCGACGCATCGCTCTCGGAAAGCTCAGAAGACAACGAAAGTAACACTTCTAAACAAGATAGAGGTAAATTGAATTGACACCAAGTGCTCCTTAATTTTTAAAACATAAACAAGCCCGTTTAGCCTTGAAAAAGTAACGAACGCGATTGACAAACTTATTTTGCATTTCTATTACTAAGATAGTTTCAGTTAGGATTGCGATAATTCCAATTGTTCCAAATTAAAATCAGGTAGTGAAGACTCATCCCCAATTTTAACATCTGATCTCACATCGGATTCATCCGACACGGGTGCAAGCGGAAAATCCAATGATGATCCGAACCTGGGCAACAACGGGTGGGAGACTACATCCATGAATAATCAAAATGAGAACCTTAACGATACATTTCAACAAGCAAATAAAAAAGATGATGAAAAACATGAGATGGAAAATCCCCCAGGTGAAGCGATGAAGGCTATGGAAAATGTAAGATTTAACTGAAGTTACTTTACTATTATTTTATATTTATTCACTTAAATTGTGTTGTATGGCTGATGTTTTTTTCGGTTTACTTTGCACAGGATAAAGCGGCATCTTGCAGTAGCAATGTTTTTTCAGAGCGATGTGAGAAAGCTCAATCACATGCCCTAGAATTAAAAACAATGATATCTGAAAATTCGGATTGTGGGTACGGAACACAAATCGAGAACCAGGAATCAATTTCAACATCCAGTAATGAAGACGAGCTGCCTGCACAGAAACCCGTTCATCAGAAGCCTCACAATCCTAAACAGAGAATCAACAACAAGGTCCGTTCTGGGGTAAATCTTCAAGAACGAAAAAGGAAAAAAATTGTCAAAAGAGGGAAAGCTAATATGTGGGTATATATTTGAAATATGTATTTTATTTTAAATTGTATATGATGTCTTATATTAAATACAAATTATTTTTTCTTGATTTAAGAATAAACGTGCAAGGACTGTCGCATAAAACACCGACGGACGACGATATATCAAACGTGTTAAAAGAATTTACAATCGATTTCCTATTGAAAGGATACAATTCCTTAGTTCAAACCCTTCATAGCCAAATTCTCACCAATATGCAGTTAGAAATCGACACGTCTCATTTTTTCTGGCTTGTGACATATTTTCTGAAGTTTGCTACACAAATTGAACTAGATTTGGAACATATTTGTTCCGTGCTATCATTCGACATCCTGTCTTACTTGACTGCGGAAGGCGTAAATCTGTGTGAGCAATTTGAGTTAGCTGTCAAGCTGGATGGAAATGATTTGAAACCTTGCATGAGAAGGCTTCACTTAGTAAGTATGCTTTTCAAACTACAGTAAAATAATTAAATATTATTGATCTACGAAATAAAGTGAAAGTGGTGTTGCGACTAAAAGTACGCCTTAAGGTTTTCCGACTCACTCTTTTTTGTAGTTTTATCGAGTTGTTTCTTTATTGGTGGGAAAGGTCATTGGAAGCTTAGGGCCGTTTGGGTAGCATCAAAAGTAGCTAAAACTACTATGGTGTTCATATAGTGCTACATATTTAACGTGACCCTAATATTCTATGCAACTAAAGTACTCTAAATGTCGTGAGCATCAAATGCTGCAATTATATATGAGCACACACACACAGATTGTCAAATGTATCTAAGCAAACTGAATGTGATTGCTATTTAAATTAAAAATAACAAAAGCCCGACTGCGTCAATATTTGCACTGTTGTGTTCGGGTTTGAAGGAAATTTAAGCGTAATAACTGGGTATTATGAGAATTAACACTTTTATTTCTTAGGGTGATGAACGTAGTGGAGTGCCACGCAGTACTTTTGTAATTAAAAGTTCTGTATGGTATTGTTTATGTTTAAGGGTACTGTCGTATCGCTTACCATCAGGCGACCGGCATGCACGTCTACTCATTAAAGAGATGTACCCATATTGTATTGTTGTTATTGCGTCAAGAGGCCTAGTGTTACAACGTTCGGTTTCCGCTGCCAACGCTTCATATAAATAAGATCTGCTTATTTAATTTTATAATAATTGATTTAGAATTACAAGCTACAAGGCTCTGTCTTCTGTTACCAGAACGTTTTATAAATAATTCCTACCTCATTATACAATATTTATAATCTTATATTTAATTAATACTGGCTGTATTTGATATAGAATGTTTTTGAATCTTAATGTGACGTGGCGAGGAATAATGTTTTAAATTTAAACAGAACACTCTTGATGTATTGAGAGAATACAATAAATATTGTAAATGCTGTGCTGTTTAGTTTTCTTCACCTACAAAATCCAGCAGTCTTTCTGTGCATCCCGCTCTCTATTTCACTAGTTCCGAACATAAAATGACGCAACCTGACAGGCTTTTATTTTTTATTATTCAAAATACCTAAATATTAAACGTAGACGCGTTTAGAGGTGATGACAAGTGTATGATCTAAGGATGCGATATTATGTTCAATTAAAGTAATTTAGTATCGGAGGTAAAGAGGGTCCTCACCGTCCAGCTGTGCACGTGTGTAGGGAGACGAACTGGAAATCGCTTTAAAACAGGCCATGCGACAACTATACAGATACTTACAATACATTTTTTTTAATGTAATTTTAACAAAAGTATCCAAAGAAACGTATCGGTAATGCTGCTATATGATTAAACACAAATAAATTATAATATTAATTTCCAGGTAGTGACTGCTATAAGAGAGTTCGTTCAAGCCATTGAAGTGTACAAAAAGTTCTCTCACATATGCAAGGATGATCAGGAAGAGCTCAACAAGTTGCAGATCAAAATGTGCGAGACTGAAGAGCTGCGATCTCTTCTGGTGCTATTGTTACGTCATTATAACCCAAGATACCACACTAAACAATATTTACAGGTATGGTTTAAATCATTATCAGTATATCTTATTTTACAATTTTTGTTAACATACACTATAAATTAGTAATATGGCCTAGTAAGTAAGTAAATGGTCTACCTACTATAATTGGGGAGTTAATAGAAAAGGTGGGTACACAATGGCCCTAATTAATTAAAAACAAATAGGTATACAATATAATAAATATAGTAGCGGCGATAGCCTAGTTGGGAGTGGACCGGACTGCCGAGACGAATGTCCGCAGGTTCAAAACCCAAGGGCACGCACCTCTGACTTCTCTATAAATGTTATGTGTGTATTCTTTATGAATTATCGCTCGCTTTAACGGTGAAAGAAACCATCGTGAGTAAACCTGCATACATGAGAAGTTCTCTGAATTTCGAAGGTATGTGAAGTCCGCCAACCCGCACTAGGCCAGCGTGGTGGACTAAGGCCTTAACCCTCTCAGTTGTAGAGGAGGCCCGTGCTCTGCAGGGCAGTATGGGCAGTACATAATACAGGGCTGGTATGGTATGGTATACAATATTAATATATATATATATATATATATATATATATATATATATATATATATATATATATATATAATATCTACTCAACACGCTTCAGTGTGCTTAGAATGTGGCAAAAAAGCACGGCACGACTCCGTTTCGTTTTATTGCGATTGGTTGAGAGACAAACAAGTAGGTATTGGTCTCTTGATCAATCACAAACACCAAAATTAAACGGCATCGACTTTGGAGACATTCTAAGTAAAAAAACAAAAAAGTAAGCCCGCAGTTTCTTTCTGCCTTTCTTCTTCGGGTAGTCATCGCTTAGGTAGCTAGTGAAAGGCTGGTAGGTTAGCTAGGTTAGGGCCTGTAGTGTCCTCACCGGCGAGGATCGCGACGCGTTCCTCCCATTATTTTATTTATTATAAAAATTATTAATCGATTTTTTTCTCCCTTTATCTTCTCTTTCCTGCCAGCCCGAGCTTGGCTTCTCTATTTATTTTTCATTGATTTTACTCCCTATAAAAATTTTAAAATGTCTGTAGTTATATAAGTGACTTTTTGTTATAACTATTATTATTAATTTAATGTATCTTGACTTATCATAAGTGTAACTATGTTCGCCTACGTGATGAATAAACTATTTTATTTATTTTATAAGCACATTGATATTTTTTCGACACAAATTAATTGATATTGAAATATTTCAGGATCTCGTGGTGACAAATCACATTTTGCTATTGTTTTTGGATAACGTCATGAAGTTGCCTGATTATCACGGCTCCACCAATATGCTCGATCACATTAAGCAGTAAGTTTCTTACATTTTATTAAAATTTCCTGCAACATTGTTACCAATAAACATTATACAAATGGGGCCATGGGCGTATATGTATAAGGGGGGGTTCAGGGGGTCCGGACCCCCCTTAGCTTCTAACATGGCGAAGGAAAACATCGTGAGGAAAGCTACATACCTGAGAATTCTCCATAAGAATCTCGAGGGTATGTGAAGTCGGCAATCCGCACTAGGCCAGCGTGGTGCACTAAGACCTAACCCCTCTCAGTAATAAAGGAGTCCCGTGCTCGGCAGTGGCAGTATATAATACAGGGATGATTGTATTGCATTGATTGCTACAATTTCATAATTAAATTAGTTACATTTACCACATCTCAGAACTCATCTGACTCATATTATCAGAGTCGTGTTAATAAAACTAAATACATTCGAGAAGAAGTCTGTTCTATAAATGAATTAATATATATTTTGTTTCAGATTCGCTACTCCGGAGGTAATGTATCAGTATGGCCTCCTGCTAGAGGATTACGCGGGCAACGGGGAATATGTGAACGACTGCATCTTCACTTTGATGCACCACGTTGGAGGCGAGCTGGACAGTTTGATAACGCTCTTCCAACCAAAGATATTGAAAACATTTACCTCTATATGGAAATCCGAGTTTGAAATATGTGACGTAAGTGACTACATACATAAAACCCAATATCTTCTGAATCCTATGATTAAATGTCATTGATTAAAAATGAATTATTTTCAGGACTGGTCTGATTTGATTGAGTATGTAATAAACACGTTCATAAAGAAACCGCAGACGTTACAAAGCATGGCTAACTTCAGACTGGATGCAGAAAGCTTTGAAGACAATAAAATGGTTATAAATCCGACCGGAGAAATAGATTGCCAGCAAAAGACAGAGATGAATCCACCAGATATAAAGTAAGTAGCAGGGAATAATGCCACAGGCAACCCACCTGAACAGACTTAATATTTTTTTTAAACAGATGCATTGCACATATAGCCAAATGAATCGTCTGATG
The DNA here is from genome assembly GCA_947568825.1 of Sphinx pinastri. Classification (NCBI taxonomy): domain Eukaryota; kingdom Metazoa; phylum Arthropoda; class Insecta; order Lepidoptera; family Sphingidae; genus Sphinx; species Sphinx pinastri. The sequence continues at coordinate 11,161,847 of OX387618.1, read as the reverse complement.
GTAAGTGACTGTCGCAGGCCGTGAATGAACGACCATTGCGCCAGAAATATTGAGCGCGTTTCCGATGGTTAACATTTTTAGGCTTATTGGCCACAAGAAATGACCTAAAAATAATAACATTTGTTTTATCAATAAACCAATAACAATATGAAATCCATATTTTATTCCTGTACATTTTTATTAGTATGTAACATTGAAACGTCGCGTTGGGAGAAAATATAAATTAAAAAAGCAATGAGAGGTGTCAAGGGACACCCGGATGGAACGAAGTTCCTTTCGATTAATTAGTGAAGGAATTGTAATAAAATTTTATTTATATAACAGAGTGTGTATATATATAAATATATAAATATTTTCCTATTTCCGTTCCAATACATAAGTTTCTAGAGAAAAAAACAAATAAATACGTGTGGCACTCGGAGATTGCCGCGGTAAAGCTATTGCATAGCATTTTTATCACAAATTTTGATTGACTAAACACAAATTCGATCTTACGCTTACCACATAAAGTAGATTTTTAAACGCGAGCAAAGCACGTTTAGTCTTGTTATTGATAAATGTCAGTAACCAAAGTAGAATAAATCAACAAAATTTGAAAAAAGAATGTTACGTTCGATTCTTTTGTACTCGTGCCGTGCCAACGCTGGGGAAATAGCTTCTACGCAATGTATTTAAGGTTCATATTAGATTAGTAAGAAATGGTTTTAATGACTTTAATAAATAAAATAAATAAAAATATACTCGTTTCAAGAATTATAGCTTCTACGCATTGTATTTAAGGTTCATATTAGTAAGATAATAGCAAAAAGTGTCGTGACAACTTTCCGTCCAGCCCCCTTTCACAACGCGCAATAAGGAACTTCGTTCCAAAAACCGCAATCAAATCCGTAAAATAGTTTTATTTCTATGTCTAACATTTGCGTAAAAATAAGAAATCAGTACGTAACATATTTCCGGGGTTCTACAGATGGACGGAAGACGAAGTATCATCTCTAAGCTGGAATTACTTGCAATGCAACTCATCGCCAGATGTGGTAGGAGAGATAATCAAGTTGTTCAAAGAAGACGGTATCATTAAGTCGAGAGATTCTGTAATTAAGAAATTGTATCATCAAAATGTTATAAACAAAGAGGATTATGATAATTACGTGAAAGGTGAAAGTGAACGTAACTTTAAGGCAGTTCAAGCCAACAAACAGTTAAGGGAAGACGAGATCGGGAAGCTTTGTGAACAACTGGCGCAAGACGGGAAATCTAAGTTCTTGGATTGGGTGCAGAAAGTGTTGCTGAACACGTACTACGCCAAGATATATTTAGAGAAGAAAAAGAGCACTGACTCTACTCTGGAAAACACGGATTGCAAATTGTTGAATTTTGAACTGTTCAAAAAGAAGTCAAATGATTATCCGGCCATGTCACCGGTGTCGTACCATTCCCTGCGTAAGTTTTCTATTTATGATATTAGCCCATGGGCGTATATAAGGGATGGGGGGGGGAGGGGGTACGGACCTACGCTACGTCACTTGGTATCCTAGGACCTCCCTATGTGAAAGCTGTAGCTACGCCCGTGTATAAGCCGTGTTCTTTATACAATAGTATTATGATAACATACACAAAACATAATTATTTAATTCTCAGTGAGAAAACCTTTGTTATATGATGCATTTTATTTTTTAGTTTTCAACCAATCAGTTCCGTTGGTTCCGTGGAACTGCAGTCAGGCTAACATATGCAAAGATTTAAAGTTCATGCAACTATTGCATAAACTGGGATTCCATATGCCCGTAGATTCGGGCAAAGTATTTATTCGCATTCCACATTTCTGGACGGCTGAGTTCCTATATGACGTAGCATCCAAAATAGCACCTATAGACAAATGTAAGTGTTACTGAATACAGAATAATCAAATCCGCCATTTAATTTAACATATTATGTTTATTTATATTTAAACTTTTGCAGCTAAATTGAAGTTTTCTATAAGCGATATCTCCATAGGCGGTACTAATCTTATAGCAAACACAAAACCAGAAAGCAATTTGATGCTTTTAGATGATTTTAGTAAAGACGTATGTATGATGGAAACGTCGGATAATCCATATCAAATCCAAAAACAAACTCATTTTGCAACAATGGTTAACTCCACTCCCATGTAAGTATATAGGAGCAAAACAATATGTACGTATATTTAGTTGTTTACAAATGAAAATAGTATTACACGTACAGAGTACACACATACCCTTCAAAACGTCGGAATAAATCGAAATTTGCCATACTTATCAAGGACCTATGACAATTCAATATTTTAAACTAAAAAATGAAAAATAAATAATAGTTTAAAAAACTAAAAAACGCGCTTTTATAAGAAATCCAACTAAAAATAGAAAATAAATTTTAATACATTTGAATTAAGAATAGCGTAAATAAGAAAAAAATGTATTTTATTGTAAAAAAGCGTAGAGTGCATGGTGTCACTAGTTATAAATATTTTATTGACAGATATGACTAGAAGGATTAATCATTTTGATAATATCTTAAAAAGCACCCCAAGCTTTTTTTACAATAATTTTTTTTTATTTACACTATTCTTAATTCAAATTTATTAAAAATGATTTTCTCTTATTTAGTTTGATTTTCTATAAAAGCGTGTTTTTTAGTTTTTTATTATTATATGATAATTTGTCCGTGCACAGCAATCTGACTGTTCGTTTGAATAATTGCACTTGATCTTTGGTAAACCTAATATTGTTTTTAGATTTACTTTATATAATATCGCTTTTTTTGAAGTTTTATATGTTGTCGTTTGTCGCAGGCCTGGAACTTCTTTCTATTCAGACAGTGGTGAAGTGGACAAGCACAACTGGTTAGAGGTGGTACAGAAATCTCAAGAATACAAAATCAGTTTAACTATGGCAACGTAAGTTATTAAAAGTCTCGTGATAGAGCTCTTTATATTTCTGTTTAAATGTAATAAACGAAAGATGTAGCTTATCATCGTGTGGCCCGACCGAGGAAGGCGGTACTATTGTTAGGTTTGGCACTCGCGCTTGACGCCGGGATTGTTTGGTACATGGGTATGCCTCGGCGATCTTCCCAAGTTTCTCCTGTAAGTATTGTTGATTGGTTCGACAATACAATGGCTGTATCCGTGTGTAAGAGATGTGTTTCGTTTGGGCTGTAGCCGTTCGACGGAGGAAGAGGATGACGAGTGCTCGGACGTGGTGATGCAGCTGCCGGTGCCGGTGCCGGCGCTGGTGCCGGCGCTGGTGCCGGTGCCGGACGCGATGCCGGAGCCGACGCTGCCGCCCGCCGCCCAACACATGCCCATCTTCAATGTGAATCTCGCTGAATCCGAATATTATAATAATAGGTATACTTATCAATTATATTTATCACTACTTCCAGCAGCTTCGTCTGCGGTAAATAAAAAGGATAAATGTTTTCGGGTTCCGGTAAATGTAGGTTCCAATAGAATCATTTTCAAAATTAGATCAGTAATTTTAAAGATTATCTCGTAACACCTTATTAAAACCGTACCAATTCGTAATGAATCTATCGTTCACGAGTTTGTACAAAATTTCCATGAAAAACGCATAACTATCCAGAACGGCCCAGCCGTTCTCAAGTGATGCACTTACCAACGAACAGAATTTTGTTTAAATATATAAAACATATTATTATTATAGATTGTACTTTTTATTGCATCACATTGGTAAATGAATACGGAAGAAAGACACTTTTCGATTTGTTTTAATTGCACTGTAGAGTGTGATTAGGTATAACATGCACCATGGACATCGACGTTTCTGTAATGAGATGCCGGCTATGCTGTTATATTATATAACTTGTGCTGGCAGTTCCGTGTAATGCATGAGCGGGCGTGCGCCGTGCTTTTGCAATAGACCCACAAAAGTCTGTTCTATATTTTTTTGTTGAATGGACGGAAGTAAATTTATGAAAAAAGTTATTAATTTGTATTTATTATGAAACATATTACATAATGCAAACAGGTATTCAATGGAACGTTACGTCGCGAGGACTTTCATTATGTAATGAAGTCCACTCCGATTCTTGGGCATAAAATCAAATATATTGTTTCATATAGAAAAGGAAAGGTTTAAAATTGTGTGTTTATTGAACGGTTGTTGATGTACTTATGTTATTTTGTTGCAGTTTGTGTGAAACTGCGTCGGTTGCTTCCGACTTGACTCGAATGTACGTCTCGGACGAAGACGAGAAGCCGGAGGTGCTTCACCGTCCCGTGGTGGAGGCGCCTGCGCTCCAAAGCGACCCCAACACCGAGCCCACCGAACCCGTCGGGAAACGGCCGCGCGTCGAGTTCTAATTACAATCACAAACTACATACAATAGTTTTAAATAAATGTTTGTGTGTTTTGACTTTTAACTATCTCTAAATGGTGATTTATTAATGTAATGTTACGAGTTGTATGAACTGGTAGACGTGTAGATTTATTTGATACAGAAACCTGCATTCCCTATTTTGTACTGTTTTTTATCCGACAGTGAATGTGAAATATATGTGTAAGTTGTTAATTTAAATATTTCAAAGGTTTTATGTTTTATGCAGGTATTAAAATATATGAAATAACTTGTAAGGTGTTAATGACCCTGTAAATAAATAGTATTTTTTGTAACAAAATCTTTTTACTAGTAACTAAAATAACAACAAACTTAACAATATTACGTAGCACACATACAACAACAAATATTCTTGCTATATACATTATGTAACAAAACAGAATTATGCTAATAAATACCTCTAAAATTCATTCTGATCATTCACAATGTCCTGAATCACATTAAGTTATTGTATTCACCATTTCAAATTCACTGTAGTTAAGTACCACTGTCATAGATATAATAAAATAATTTCCTTGCTGTATGGTTTGATCATCACAATATATCTTCCAGCTGTATTTTACAATAAAAATATTTTAAATGATTGTCGCTATTTCTTAATTAATATAAACCGTGGACATTATTATTATTAGAATAACTATTATAGCTTTGGGATGGGCCGCCGTAGGAACCGCCAGGGTATACCTGTCCTTGGTATTCGTCGCCAAAAGACCCTGCGTTTTGGTTGTACCCAGAGCTACCGCCCTCGAAGGCATATCCTTCACCGGAAGGAGCAAAAGAGTGTCCGTTATCTGATCCAATTTCCTGAACCCCATAAGAGTTGCCGCCTTGGCCACTCGGTAAATAAGAATTCTGCGCGCCCTCACTACCACCTCCGGCATCGTCATGTCCATAGTTTCCTTTCGTAGATATGATGTGCGGCACTTTGATGATTTGAGGGACGGGCACAGGGTAAGGCTTAGCAATAGGGACGGGGTATGGCACTTTCTCTCTCACTTTCACTGGATACGGTACGGGTATTTTAACTGCGATGGTTTTGGTGATTTTTACTACTTTCACAGGTGTTTCAGGTATATCAACATGTTGGCCTAGAACCTGTAGTTCTGTTTCGTAACCCTCTATTGGTATTGTGTGCGAGTAGTGTGACGCGATGCTGTAGTATGTGCAACATAGTAATATTACTAATTTCTGAAACAAACAAAATACACAGATGTAGTTATTAACACCATTTATTGAAATTAATTATTGGCCAAGAAAAATCAGTGCGATATTATTTATCAAACATGATGTAACATTATTTTGTTATAATAATTACGGTTTGCATAACATAGCCAGTAGGGAAATAGGCGAGTATTATGCAAGGCATTACACAACAATAATAATCCTAATACAAATTAAATTACGCTACATCGACAAACGTAGCTTTTGTTGTCAAGTGCAAATTTCATTAATAATAAACGTATGTAAATGAGTAGGTAGATATACGAACCGAAATGGCCATTGTGGTTTGTGTGTATGCGACAACAGCGCGGTTAAAAAACTATTGCTTTGCAGGTCCATTTAGTCGCTTATATATGAAACATTCTCTCTGCAGCCGAGAGACAGGCTATAGTGGATCAAAAGTTGCTTTCTTTCACCGGTTACTTGTGATTACGGAGTGCGCGGTCGGCGGCGGTAGTAGTGGCTAGACTCTTATGTTATAACGATCGCTTCGTCGCGTCGAAGCGCTCCGGAAACAAACTGTACATAAACAAAAAATAAATTATATTGTATCTAAAGTATAGTTTTACTAAATTATAGTATGGTTTTTGTGTGAATGAAGTCGCGATCTAAGTATATATAGAATCTATATTTTAGAAGCGAAAATTAGACCGGCCTATGCTGCGGGTCATGCATTTCCGCCCATTGAAAGCATATTTAAGTACTAGGTAGGTAATATTATAATGAAATGTTTGCCATGCTGCGACAAATCGCAGTAGGCTATAACCTAAATAGTAGACGATTTCAGAGCCGTAACTAGACTTGAATTTAAGGTAGGGCAGCTGTGGTTACAGGTAGGGCGGAAGTAAAAATGTTACTTGATCTCTTCAGGTCAATCGATTTTTGGCTTTCTTAATTTGTGAACATGTGTAAGTCAGTTTAATACTTACATAATTGTTTGGGTGATATATAAGGTGTATCAAAATTCATAATCTGCTTTACAGTCCTTTGCTTATTGTTAGTTGATTATTAAGGTAGGGCATTGGTATTTTAAGGTAGGGCATTGCCCCACAATGCCCCCCCTCCCCTTAGCTACGGCCCTGGGCGCTTTATGTTTGACTACTTATATGCAGCAGCGGCTCTAGTGTAGAGCGAGGGTGCTGTCGCTCTAGACACCAAAATGTCAAATGCGAAAAACAATTTCAAGCGAAAAATACATATAATATTTTTATCGCGCATTTCAAAAGGAAATTGAAATTCAAGAATATTCAAAATTATATTTTTGGAGGTACCCCGTTTAGCTCATATTTATTTTTTATTTAGAAACTTGAATATAGGGTAGCCGGCGTTGCCTCTATGAATAATGAAATTTTACCTATCGTCTGGTTACTGGTATCCCGCTAAGATGTAGGCATCTACAGCAGCGTTAGGCAAGTGACTAACAACATTCAAATTAACTTAATACCTATCTTCCATCGGTCAGTGCATTCCCGTATCTGATGCAATAATTGGTCACTGTCGTTCTATGGTAGAAACGTCGTTGATAATAGTTACGCCTTTGTTTATTGTTTACCTTACCCTTACCATACCATACCAGCCCTGTATTATATACTGCCTATATATACTATTATATACGGGCCTCCTCTACAACTGAGAGGGTTAAGGCCTTAGTCCACCACGCTGGCCTAGTGCGGTTTGGCAGACTTCACATACCTTCGGAATTCAGAGAACTTCTCAGGTATGCAGGTTTCCTCACGATGTTTTCCTTCACCGTTAAAGCGAGCGATAATTCACAAAGAATACATACATAACTTTTTTAGAAAAGTCAGAGGTGTATGCCCTTGGGTTTTGAACCTGCGGACATTCGTCTCGGCAGTCCGTTCCACTCCCAACTAGGTTATCCCCTTTACTCGCCTTACCCTTACCTAAGCGATATGAATTATAACGGATATGTAGGTATCTACGTAATATGTTAGCGAGATATTTGTTACATCAGATAGTTCATTAGCCTAGACTACTGATTCGGTTTTAAGTATGAGATGTTTGTTGTTTGAAGTTGATGGTTATTAGTCGCGGGCCGAGGCACACACTCAGTGTGTATATCTCTTGGTTGTAAATCACATTGAGGCCTAAAAGGGCCCGCGAACATTTCCTGGCACCCTCTCTTTCCTGGGAACCTTCCTCCCTTCCCCCCACCTTCCCTTCCATATTCCTCCTCCACTCCCCTCCCAGGCCCCTGCAGTCGTCAAGCGGGGGACTCCAGTATCCCATTCGCAGGTTTCCCCCGGTGTTGACTGCAGAATCGCCTACCAAAAAAAAAACCTATATACCATACCAGAGACAGACGCGGCGCGGCGGGGGACTTTATTTTATAATATGTAAGGAATAAGGATACGTTGCGCTGTGTAGAAATTTAAGAAAAACCTTGTATAATAGTAATCATTCGAACGCGGTTTATTGGACCGTCACGTTAGGGATCACCAAAATTATGACCTGTCTTGGTTTCCGGTAGCGTTTCCCTTAGGTACACCCGTAGTTTCGAATTATCTATTCAGTATCAGCCCGGAGTCTGGAATTTGTGCCCGGTATGGCGATAGGCTCGCCCCCTATCACATCATGGGACGGAATACGCTTGGCGAAAAGTGGGTGCACTAGTTGCGCCTCTGCCTACCCCTTCGGGGATAAAAGGCGTGAGCATGCATACATAACTTCGAAAAGTCAGTATGATTCCTTATGTTTACGCGAATGTTACGACATTGAAATTAAACTATTATAACGGATCCGTTATAATAGTTTCATTTCAATGTTCGAAAAGTCAGGTTTGGGTTTTTAACCTGCGGACACTGTCTCGGCAGACTGTTCCATTCCCAACTGGGCTATCGTCCACTACTACTAGCTTTATAAGTGACTTATTACTTATTGTGCCAATTTTGAAAATTCTTTTTCCGTTAGATTTTGGATAGTGTCAAAAGGCAAAAAAAGGGCTTTAAATTTTAACCACGATACTTTATATATATTTGGATAGTACTCCCAAAAACTAGGCTTTTGCAATAAATCATATAATTTTAGTCCTCCGATTTTGAGATTTATGTAATTTTATTTTGCTTAAAAACTACACATAAAATAACGTTTTTAAAAAAGTTAGCTATAAATGGAGGACACAGAGATCTAAAAATATTTTTTTAATGGGTCCAAGATCCATATTTTTGCTCTTTTAATATCCATGAAGTTTGAGCCTGGTTAGGTTTTGAGGCCCAGCACCCATTTAAAAATCGGACATCTCCTTTAGTAAATACAAAATTCCTTAAAAAAAGTACTTCAAATTAAATTCAAAATGCTTCTTAAAAAAAAGGATATAAAAAACAAAATATGTATTTTGCATTTTAAATATAACTGGCGTAAAGTGGGTGCATTAGTTGCGCCTCTGCCTACCCCTTCGGGGATAAAAGGCGTGAGTATGCGTAAATATAACTATTTTAAACACATCTTTTTAAAATAAATCTATACTTTATTATTAATATTATAAAGCTGAAGAGTTTGTTTGTTTGGTTGAACGCGCTAGTCTCAGGAACAACTGAACCGATTTTGAAAATTCTTTCACTAATAGGAAGCTACATTACTCCCGAGTGCTAGAGGCTACTTTTTATCCCGGAAAAATCTTTTTTACGCAGGCGGAGCCGCGATCAATACCAGTTACTAATATTTATAACATCGAATTCTGCTATCACTACAGGTCATTGCATGTGCCAATACCCCTCCCCTTCCCTAAAGCCGGTAACTACATAGGTACTATAACATATTTTAACATTTTCCTTGTGACAAAAGGTGATTCAGGTCTCCTATTGACTGGATTATAGTTACTAGCCAGTTTTATGTTGTACAGTCAGCCACATAAGGAGCTGAACAAATTCAAAACTTCAAATGGCCTCTACACTTTTGTGTTCTTACCAATTTTCGTTTTCTCTTCACAAAAATAAAATAAATGAGATTTCCTTTACTTTCACAAAGAAAAAAATTGTTGCAATTAAACTTAATGTGTACAGGCGATTTAAAATTTTGAATTTATTCAGCTACTTATGTGGCTGACTGTACATTACTGTTGATTGATGCAAGCAGGAATACAAATTTTTGGCAATACAAATTTATTTTATTTTGTTTCATACATTTTGCAGGCAATTATTTATCATAGGTTATGGAATAGAACAATCAAATCAATTTGCCTTATAATAATTTATGAATTTATTTTCATAATATAATATTCACCTTACACACTGCTTTACTTTTCCCTATTTTATAGATTACATCACATATTTATTAATACAAATTAAGGAAAACCTTTTTTACTTCATGAAATTTAAAAGTATACTGTTAAAATTGTTCCATTTACAAAAGTTATACCCGCATCCTATCCGACAACACTCTCACAATAGACCCAAAACCTCCAATGTTGTAAGCTTTCTCATGCCATAACAGAAGGTGACCACTGGAACCTTCTGAAGGGCATTCAAATCCTCTGTAAATATACTTCATTAGTACATCAATATCCTCAAGGTGTAACTTCCCAACAACTTCTTCTATCTGTGCAGACTTTATTGCCAGCAATACTTTCAAAGTTAGAGCTAGAGCATTGTCCTGTCAACAAAAAAAATCTTGAAAGGTTTTAGAAACATGAATATCCAAAACATGAAATAATATCTATAAATTATCATTATATATGCACACTTTTCTTCATCTGCTGCTACAAAATTATTTACATAACAATAAAAACATTAAAATTGTAAAACTACTCACTTTGACTTGCTGGTTTGATGATCCAAGCGGAGCATTATTTAATACCACCCTTAAAGCATCTATATACCGACCTGTGATCAATAGTTAAGGAAAAAATGTTTTGAAATGTTATATTGGGGGTTCGGTGCAAAAATTACACACAGATTGTAGTACTTTACTTTTTTACACAGGCAAAGTGGCTCCAGTCCACTTGACGAAAGATGATTATTCCTCGACAATCAACACAATTATGCCAGCCTAATCGAAAAGGCATATACACAGGCTGATCCCGGAACTTTTCAATTTATACGATATAATTTTTCTCTCTGAAGCATTCAAATCAGAACATAAAAAACACAAACTTATGTGAATAAATAATGTAGGTATAGTTCGGACAAACTAAGCTGGCCGGTATGACAATTCAATTCTTTTCCCGACGTGATAACTCTGTGAGAACGTCTACCCAAAAAATTCAAAACCGTCTCATGTCATACCGGCCATATTAGTTTGTCCCTACTATAGTAGGCTTTTATTTGCGGGAGTGCTAGTGGTGACAAACTAACAGCTAGTGGCGATATGTAACATGTTTTTGAAAAGGATATTGATTTAGCAGTGCGCAGACTTCGCTTTCGTCAGGCCCAGTCGGTCCGGATTGTTCAGCTTCATCTTCTTTAAAATTGTCCTCGTTGTATTGATCTATATCTATTTTTCTAAATGCAGAACTAGAGGTATTTTTTGCCATTTTTCAAAATTTATCAATCCAACTCTCAAGGTTTTACGGTTTTACTTATTTTATTTTTATTGACTTATCTGTCTACTGACGTGAGTCTGATTCACAATTCTCCATAGATTGTAGACTTTCGATAAGAGCTTTAGGCCAGGTTTATACAGTCGGAACACTTCTGTTCGACATTCTGAATTTGGACAGCATTCTGGATTCAGAATGCCATTCTAGATGTAAAATTAAAGCACAGCCTTAGGAAATGGTGACTGCAGACTGGCAATATGATGTATTTCCGTTAAAGGCCCCTTGGCCCCTCCTATTGATGTTCCATCTTGACGTACAGCATGTTGTATGGGGGGTGGCACTACATCAAATTCTTTATTGTCTATGAAACGCAACGTTAGAGTACTATCCAAATATGTATATAGTCTCTTGGTTAGAATTTTAAGCCCGTTTTTGGACATATTCTTTGGCATGGGGATATCTCAAACTTATAAACCAAACATAGGATATATATTTTTTACTAACCAATAATTGAGGGGGTAAAAGGGGTAGAAATTAAACTGTTGATCCGATTGTAATGAAATTTGGTATGGGGATATCTAAAGCCAGGAAAATAAATATGGGATGTTAATTTTTACTTTTACCCCTAACTAAAGAGAATAAAAGGGGGGGAAGAAACTAAACCCCCTTTATTTATTTTTTCACTGGATAAAAACGCGTTATCGCTACCACCACTGGGGGACAACTGGAAGGGTTATGTTGGTTTCACCGGTCTGTACAGGGGTTTAGTTTCTCGCGCCGTGTGGACAACTGACCGGCGCCTCGTGCCCTGTGGTCCGGGGGCATCTAGAGAATTCCGCCATAGCATCCCCTGCCTATCGTAAGAGGCAACTGAATGGGGCTAAAAGAGAGAGTCGCGGGGCGAACAGTGGGGGGCTGCTAGTCCAAGATCGTAAGATCGGTGAAATTAACATAAGCATTCCACTCACCCCATAGTGGTGGTAGCAATTACGCGTTTTTTCACCGCAGTAAAAAAAATAAGTGAGGCAAGGGATGAATTGAACCATTTATCAACTCGCGTTGTATATACGTTTGTAAAATTATGAAACCTGAGAATTAATATGTGATAGGTATCCATTTTTTAATCAACCCCTAACAAACGATATGAAGCGCGTAAAATCTGAACCGCTGAACCATTTTATTTTAAATTAGTAAAAGTAACTGTAGAAATCGATACATTTGACTGATAGTCGTGAAAGCTTTCATAAAATTGATTTTTTTTTATTGACGATACTAGCATGCTGCCGTTCGCCTGATGGTAAGCGATACCACCACCTAAAACCAGTAGCAACACCATCCAGTACCTTGACTCACAAAGCACTGTGTGGCGTTCCACTGCGCTCGCCATCCTGAGACACGAGATGTTAAGTCTCATTATGTCCAGTAGTTATACTGGCTACAAATCTACAATGTCCTTCAAACCGAAACACAACAGTGCATGCACACCGCTGCTTGGCGGTAGAAATAGACATTGTGGTGGTACCCACCCAGTCGGACTCTTACATGTTATAAGAGACCTACCACCAGTATGGTATATTAGTAGGCCTACTTTAAAGTAATAATTACCATGTATAGGTATAGTATTAAAGAATCACCCGAACAAAGCTCGGTCACCTAGGTATTATTATATTGTCTAAGAATAAAATATTAGTTGTGTACATTTATTTCTTTGAGTTTTTAACCATACTCAAAGGTTTATTTTGATAAAAAATAGTCAACGCTTTTTTAATAAACTTTCTAAAATAGGTGATTTTGTTGGCAGTTTTAGAAAGTAAAATTAAAATGTTGGAAAATGAACGCCTATAGTTAGAAAAGTGCATGCTCGACCACCTTAAGGTTCTAATAAGTCGCTTGCGCGTCGTCTGTCAGCAACACGCAACTTACAACTAAAGTAGAGAAGAAGAGTTATCTGCTGTTTTCTCTGTACATCTCCGAAACAATGGCACCTGCTTGGTAAAATATGAAAAATGAGCGTTTTATCTTGACTCTTGAGAAAGTGTACTAGAACCAAATTGGGTGATTGTACATCGCCTGTCGTGACGTATTTGACTGACAAGTAAATATTTTTAGTAGTTGGTAACACTGATATCAGTCATCAAATTTCAGAAAAATCTATGTATATGCGTATGAAAGACTTGTATCCATGGTCATGAGCATATTCAAGTTACTCTATGGTCATGAGTAAATTAAAAAAAAACCTAACTTCAATGAAATTTATTCAATATTTTATTTGAGTCTTGAATCAAAGTCAAAGAGAGTTATAATACTACTGAAAGTCAACAATCAACATTTTCGATTACGAAAGTGTATCAAAAGTCAAAATTAACGATTACCATATTGGCTAATTATACGTTCCGTGTGTAATAGGAGTGATAAAAGGTCATAATTTCGCAAATAACATAGAATAATTAACTTTAACCACGATGACAATGGGCGATGAATTGCCTGTTACTTCTCTAGTTTTGCCAGTTCTAATACGTCCTGTTTTAACACAGGTGAGTTGTTTTACATAATGTTCTAAGAACTGGGTCTATATTCTTTCTAGTAACTTAGATTTTACACGGAATTGTGTTTTAATAATACGGAGTGTTGATTGTGACATGACAAGTATGTTCGTGAAGAGATTACTCAATAGCCTAATGAGGAGATATCAGTTAATAATACAGCGCAGTAAATTGAGGAAATAGGTACCTTCCATGAGACTTAAAACTTCGAGACTCTAATTAAAATTACACATATAGGTCCAGTTAATATTAATTCAAACCTTTGTGTCTGGCTTTTATGTTGTTAAATTTTTATGAAACTTGACATCACAAACGCGATTTATGAAGTAAACACACGGGCTAGAAATGTTTTCTTAGTCAGGGTTTTTTGTTTATGGGTTTATAAAACTAAAATTAGTAAGCCTTTGGTAGGTGTAGCTGTCAGCGAACAACTTTACCCATTCTTTTTTTGGATGTTCACGGTCGCATGGCGTATCGACCGAACAACTGGTAGATCAGGCAGCTTTTGCCTCCTGCACACCACACAAGCCCCACCTGCTGGGTCAAGTTGTTTGTCAGCATCTATACCTTATAAGGCATTGCATTATCTCACTTATAGCTCACTAAAACTATAGTATAATATTGCCCGAGTTTGTAGCACTAATATAAGGTAAAAAAAAAATCATAAGTCCAAAGAGTTGGATTACAATAGTGTAATGTAATGTACACCAAAGTATTCTATCATAGTTCTGGCAATAGAAAATTTCTATAGCATATGGCAATAGATTTCAAGTTACTTCTATGCCAAAAATTCAGAAGACAATGGACCAAAATTAACTTTAGCTTTTTCCTAGTCTACTATAATCTATATATATAAAATAAAGTTGTGTTAGTTACACCATTTATAACTAAAGAACGGCCAAACCGATTATCAGGTTTTTTGGATTCGTATCTGTTCCGAATAGCAGAATAACTATAAAAATATGGAAAAAGTTCACGATCAAGAAAATTATGAAGAAAATTCATTTTCTCATTCATTTTATTTGTAATTAAAAGATTAAACATGCCATTGTTTATTTTACCCTTTGACAGCTGCTTCAGTAGCGCAGTCCCTTTGGCGGTCGCAAAGAGTATATTATAATGTCATATTACCTCCTTTTTATTGCATATGTTGCGCTTAGCCATTACACAATTAATTAGTGTCTTTTCTTAGTTTTTAAGTTCTATTCAGTTCTCGACCATGTTTATATTTGAATTCGTTTTTATTAATACTCTTCATCCGATTTTTTTTTTAATTCGTCAGCGAAAAGTAATTTCAAAGAGGTAAGTTCCAACTCTCAAGATGTTGTAATTAGCCATATGGCATCGACAATGAATTCTTTTGATAGTATTTTAAATGCTCTTTGATTAATCCATTCGATAATTTTCGTATACAGAGAAAAGCATTCTGGACTGTGTGTTTGATTTACCAATGTTATTTATAATACCATGATTTAGAAGAACAAGAAGATCAAGTGTTTTCCATAAAGTACATGGCGAAGAATCATTTGGCCAAATCAAAATTTCTTTTGTGCCTTCATAAATTTGGAAAAGGCTTTTGATCATGTGCCGAGGAATAAGCTGTGGTCAACATTGTCCTTAACGTATGAGACCTAAGGCAGCATGGTGAGGGCATTGAAGTCTCTGTAATGAGAACTCCAAATCCTGTATCAGGGTAAAAGGAGCAGAATAGGGATTTGCAATACTGTGCTGTTGCTGACGCTTATGTATGGAAGTGAATGCTGGCTTGGCAGAAGAAGCATGAATTTGAGTAGATGCGGTGGAAATGCACGCCTTGCAGAGTATATTATGTGGAGTTCACTATTTCTTATTGCAAGGAAATAGTATGATAAGAGAATGTTATAAATTGAAGGATGATGGTAACTAAAATTAAATGTAGTATGCTGATATAATTTGGGCATGTAGAGAGGATGGTTGAAAGCGGAGTTACGAAAGGTATTTATTGAGCGAATGTGGATAGTACAGATGGAGGGGATGTCCATAATCGGCGAAAATGTATGATGAGAACTATGAATGTGGAAGAGGTGAAAGAGGTATGTCATTATCGTGGCATGTCGCACTCAATAGTCTGCTTCTCTCTGTCTCTGTATATTATATATGATTATTTCATTTTGATTTTTGTACATTTGTTAAGCTTAATGCATTTTAATAATTCATTATGTCCAGTAGTTACACTGGCTACAATGTCCTTCAAACCGAAACACAATAGTGCATGCACACGGCTGCTTGGCGGTAGAAATAGACATTGCGGTGGTACCCACACAGACGGACTTACATATAAAAGACCTACCACCAGTGTTATATATTTTGTATTTTATTACTTTTGAGTTTTGATTATTAAGTGGAGACATCTACATTCAAATCACTATTCATAGTAGTAGGTATTTATTGCATAACTAATCATGAAGAATAATGTTGCTTTCAGCTGGAGAAGTATGATTTGGGGGCATCACAAAGTTTGCGAGCTGCTCTTACTAAAGCAGAAGCAGCCGTGCCTGGCCTTAATTACGACTTGGTGGCCGGTATCATGAGAAGAGCTGACATCCCAGTCAATATGAATGAAAGCTTACTTCGGCTACAAGGCACTCTTACTGAGACTGAATGTAAGATACTATTGTATGAATTTATATAATTGATATAATATTTAGACAATTAAGTAGGTGAGATTATATCTACTATTTTGAAGATCATGCCTATGTTTTGTATTGATTAGATGTTCTTTTCACACACTTGGTTTCTTTACACATAATTTAAAAAAATATTCTTTATCCTTCCAAATAACGCGGCCTTTTTTTTAGGTGCTGATCTGAGACTAAACAGAACTGAAGAAGCATTCCAAGAACTGAACAAAAAGTCAGCTGCACTGAAGAAAATATTGAGCCGGATTCCTGATGAGATTACTGACAGGAAAACATTCCTTGAGACTATCAAGTAAGTACAAATTGAATGTTGAAATTGTCAAATCAGGTTCATACTTGTATTCATTTTGTATTTACATTTAGAAATTATATACCATGTTGAATCATTATTATTTGATGTATGTTATAATCATACTCAGAAAAAGAATCAATGAAAAATATGATTTACATTCTAGACATATTTATTTGATAACATTTAATTAACATTATAATGTAAATGTATATATATGTTGTAGCTATAAATTATATTTCATAGATACATTTATTTATGGTTTTCAGAGAGATAGCATCAGCGATTAAAAAGTTACTTGATGCAGTGAATGAAGTGTCCACCTACACTCCAGGGCCTGGCAAACAAGTGCTGGAGCAGAGAAAGAGGGAGTTTGTAAAGTATTCCAAGAGATTTTCTAACACCTTGAAGGAATATTTCAAGGAAGGACAGTGAGTATTAATATATTTTTTTACTATTAAGTTTTATAGTTGTAGTACTATTAAATTCGTTCAGTAGGATACAATAGCAATTTTTTTTTAATAGTGTCCTAATATTTACAATTAATCTATTATGTTATATATTTTTGATACTGTTGTACATACATACCACTTGTACAGTTGACGAGTTTCACGTTAATATGGAATTGTTAAATAACCGTCTTGACATTGAAATTAAACTACAATTACGGATTTTATCGCGGTTTATTTTATTATTCTCCCGACGTTTTGAAGGCTTTGCAGCACTTCGTGGTCGCGGGGCAGACTGAGATGTTGGTGGTCCGAAAAGTTAATGTTACAAATCTACCTTTAATTAACAATTTAAAAAGTTAGTCATTGTTTACGATCTGGTCTATGCAATAAGAGCTCACAATGTCTTGAGGTCTGGCAGTAGGTCTTTTGGGTCCCAATTTAGTAGCCTTGTGCAAGGTTCCAACCATCTTCTTTATTGAAATTGGGATGTTTTTTCATTTTAATAACCTCGCGAATCATCCTAGGCTGGAATCGGTGTTCTTTGGTGTCTTGACTTGTTTGATAACATACAATATTAAGATATTATTTTCGTTTTTTCAGAGCGAATGCGGTGTTTGTCAGTGCCCTCTACTTGATACATCAAACTAATCAAATACTGTACACTGTTAAAAGCAAATCGGAGTAACATAACAGTATAATCTCAGCATTGTTTGAGAAATTATTGTTAACTTTTAAATGAAAATTATTAATGTTACTGTTTAATTTGTTATTAATAAATATTTAACATATTAAGATAAACCATCTAAATGGCTGCTATTAGGAACAACTTAGAAAAAGATAATCAATAATTTCAAAAATACATTAAATTGTAGACATAATACAGAGTCTGTGAGATAGTTTTGGGATTACCTTTAAATTTAGACAGGTTCAAAATACTTTCAATGAGTTGCAACACTTTAAATTATGTCCAAATTGATCACTAACATAATTAATTCTTGCAATATAGCGCTATTTTTTTAAATATTAGGTAAACAAAATTACTTGACTTTGGATGTTGGGTTGGGTTGGGTTGTAATTTCATTGACACCATCTTAGTTTTTGGGTTACTATTTCATTTCTAGTGTCCCACCTGTTTTGGATGGTTTATCTAACTTGTATTAATAGAGAATATATCACTGCACGAATTAACGCGTCATTACTTAGTATAATTTGTTCAAAACGTGTTATAAACTATGTAAAAATAATACGAAAATACAAATATTATTTATTATGCTTTTCACAAGAGGAAGTATTTGATGAGTTGGATATACATTATACATTCAGTTCTTGTGAGTTCGTATGTACCAATTATTTTGATGTAAATTTCTTCACTACATTGTTACAAGTAACATAGATGTGTAATATAGTATATTTTAAAAATTGATTAGTTTCTTTGTTATTTTATAATCCCTAAGTATATTAATATTTTACGGGGTTTAATTATGTTGGCTTTTCCATTAAAATGTTTTAACTTTTAATATATGTATATTTCGTATGTTGTGGTTTTTTCTACCCTAAATTAAACGTAGGCACTTACGTGTAGATTACCTGTACAAAAATAAGTCGGGCAACTCAAGTATTTTCGTGTGGAATCTGCCTACAAATAGACACTTTACTGGTGCTAATTTACTGGTGGTAGGTCTCTCATTATGTAAGAGGCCGTCTGGATGGGTACCACCGCAATTGTCTATTTCTACCGCCAAGCAACAGTGAGCATGCACTGTTGTGTTTCGGTTTGAAGGACATTGCAGCCAGTGTAACTACAGGACATAATGAGACTTAACATCTTATGTCTCAGGGTGACGAGCGCAGTGGAATGCCACACAGTACTTTGTAACTCAAGGTGCTGGATGGTGTTGCTACTGTTTATGGGTGGTCGTATCGCTTACCATCAGGCGAACGGCATGCTCGCCTCGTCATTGAAAGCCATAAAAAAAAAAGTAACACAATCCGTGTGGAAGAGTGCATTGCTGCTTAAGTCATTTTGCTGTGCCTGAATCCTACTAATATTATAAACGCGAAAGTCTGTAAGTATGGATGTGTGGATGTTTGTTACTCTTTGACGCAAAAACTATTGAACGGATTTCGATGAACTTTGATACACTGGTAGATCATGTCCTGGATGTTAATCCAATATGTGTTAGCATAGGATACTTTTTATCCCGGGAAAATATAAAGCGGGACTTTTTTCCCGGAAAAACTTTTTAATGCGGGCGGAGCCGCGGGCAACACCTAGTAAAAAAATAACAATAACACCTGTTATATAAAAGTTAAATTTTTAGCCAGGTTCGCCCCTTGATTTAAACAAAAAACATATTGTATTATTACAACATTCGATAGTGTCGCTAATAAGGATAAAATTCTAGAGAATAATGACACACGGCGAACTACATGAAAGGGCACAGATTTTATTTTTAAATATAACTACAAACACCTGGAAATGGTTGCGACCCGGCTAAATGGACTGGCATTTTCATTTTTCAACTCTGTGAATATAAAATTCTAAGATATTGAAATTTTAAAATGCCTCAAGAACATTTTCAGTAAAAATAATTTTGCATTTAAAAATAATTTAAGACCTGCACCCCTTCAGCTAGGTCTGCATTATCGTATTCAGGTATAACTAGGAAAAGTTTTTAACAATGTAAAACATTGCTTCGATCTTCCCGAAAATGTCTATCAGCTCTCCATCTACAAACCGTTTTGCTTTACCCTAAAAAAGTAGATTGAAATTATTTTGTGTTAGGCGACCATTATCTTTAAGAATATAATTGCGTTTCATTCTAAATTAAATTAATAAAATACAGATTATATAGTACCTAATATGTCCTTTTGTTCTTTAACCTGAAAGGTACAAAGGTACGTCATATATCTCAGCATAAGTGAAAAAGATAAAAATAGGTACCTACTCATGACTTTTTGAAATATTACGAGTATTCGTGCCACGTACAAAAATCACACCTGACAACTATGCAGCAGCTCTTCTATATGGTATAGTTGTTCTGGATGAGTAAGCAATAAGTAATAACTAATAAAAGATAAATAATAAAATATCTAACCGCGCCCATAACAAAAGAGCGCAAAAGAATTACCGCTCATCAAATAAAATTCGATAGAAATAACGTCACGATTGGTTTTACCGTGAAAGTCTGTGGGAAAAAAGTGATGTTTTTGGCGTTAACACATTGCCAGCCGGTGTCAATGAAAAAGTCTGGGTAAAATGACTTCGTGACCGCGTTTAATGTGTCATGGAGCCTGCGTTGTGATTCGTCCCGTCGTGCAAGCGCGCACAATGGCTGGTCGTGCCAGTTGCCCCCGCCGCGGTCGTCCGCGCTCTCTGCCCGGCCTGCCCGTGACACTTGACACAGGAATCCGTAATCCACGACCTCCAAATATTTCCGCGTCCAACTTTTTTTTACGTTAAAACGTGGCTATCAATGTACGCCACAGTTAATCATTGTCGGTGTCGATGAAAACTCGAGTTTAAAGTTATACTAAACTATTTTGGGATCGTGTGTTTGTATAAGTACTTTAGTAATTTGTAAACACAATATTATGAAAAGTAGTAATACACAGGTATTTATTATATTCTTCAAAATTTTGTTAAGAATTTGCCCCATTGATCTACAAGTGGCTCCTACTTGGGCTGTGGCCTGTGAATGACGATTCACACGTAACTTCACGAAGTTACGTGTTCGATACCCAGGGCGGGCAACGTAAGCTCGTTTGACTTTATGTATTCATTTAAAAACACTTCTGACTTGACTGGAATTGAAATTTGTACACTTTATGGTACCAAGGGCGTAGGTAGGTATGGTTAACGAACCCGAGACCTCAGCAGTCATACCTTAATACAACTACTAGCTACCGAGGCAGTCTCCAATCTCATCAAGATTTTAATCTATATATTAATATTTACGTGTTGAAAACTTTGTCCCCCTTTTAAAGCAGCCATATTGCGCGCACGGAGTAGTGTGAGATTTGGCATAATTAAAGTTCATCATTCATATACAGAAGTAAAATGTATGTTTATAATGTGTGTTACAATTAATATATTAAATAGATGGTCGAATTTCGAACACTGGACGAGCACTAGTAGGTACCTATAAACAATTCTGTTTGCAACACTAATATACAACTTAATATTACATGCTCACATTCACATGTGCGTCAAGCCATTCAATACAATGGGTTACTTTCTTTCCGGATCAAATATGAACGTTGCTCTTATGATACTGAATCCCAACAATGAGTCAATCATGCGGATCAGTTAAAATATTCATAACTTTGGAGCGGAGGCGTAATTGATTTTAAGTTGGACGTATACGGTCCTGCGCAGGCGCCGTATCGCCCAGATGAAAGTGTGTGATATGGTGGGTCAGTACTGTACGAACGAGTAACTCGTATAGAGTTATTGTTACCCATATGGTACGAATAAAATGTTCTTCGACGCCGTTTGTACTTCACATTCCTTTACTAAGGTGAATCGGTTATGCCGACATGTTGTGTAGGTTATCATTACGATAGTGTATGTATATGATCTGTGACTTTAAAACGAGTGTAGCTGTCTGGTCAATATAAGGTAACTGACCCAAATAAGGCCTAACTTAATTTTAAAATTACGTAATTAATAAGGTTTCTAAGAAAATGTATATAATTCTTTAAAACCACCGTGTGTATTTATATCACTCTTTAAAATAAATGTAACACAATCAGTTCTGTACCAAAACACTTCTGTGATAAAAATATGAAAAAAGTAGTTTCGGCCTACTTGGGAACTTGTGCCCCAATAAAGCCCTCCTATATAAAAGAAGAATAGGAATCATTTAACGTCTTAAAATACTTTTTGAATTAATATGAATTTTAATAATAATGAACTTAAATGGTTAATTGATTAATTGAACTGAATAATTTGGTCTTTTTAATGAAATCAAATTATAAAATGTCACGAACTTTTAGTTAGCCTTTTTATATGTTTTTACGCTGTCTCCAGAACAATAAAATTCATGATCAGCATCACGCATAGATCATGATACCAGACACCACTAGTAACTTAGAACTTTCCCGTAAAATATAAGAAAAGGGGCTATCAACTTCAAATTGCTGAAAATCCGTAAAAACATCGGGAGAATCTTCTGGCTTTCTTAAAAGCGTAGATAAAAATCTTTCATTTCGGTTTTTCGGTAGGACTCTATATAGGTAGAAATACCGAAAAATCGGTATGTTCGAGACCACTGCTAGTAAGTCACTTCCTCATGTGGTCAACTTTGTCTTCTTTACATACCATTCAGTACCATTAGCCATTTTACCACGACTTGTCCTACAGATGGTTTAGGACTTAATTGATGTCGATACCTTACATACGGAAGATTTGGAATAGCTAGCTTTCGATAAAAAACCACTACTGAGGTTTAGGTCTTTTCACTAACTTATTTAAGATCCGCCTTGAGTTACTGACGGGGATGGAGTTAGGTGATAACTGACAATGATTTTGGCATATCTGTGATTATTTTTTTGAAGTTAGCACATTACTGGTTGTTTCTGCCATAGAATTCTTAAAGTTATCAAATCATTTTGGTAATTTATCTTATTATGGGGTAGAATAGGGGAGCGACCAAATTTTCCATTGTAGACCTACTCCTTAAATGGTTACGCTATGTCCTGTTTAGAAGGTTGTACCTGGTAGAAGCAGTGGCGTAACTATATCATCTAGGGCCCGTGGCAAATTAATTGGATGGGACCCCAGTAAAAATTGTCACGTTGCATTGTAATTTAATTTTAATAAATCACTGAGGTATTGTGTGCATTATAATTAAATATCTAATACTAGAGGGCCGGGGGAACTTTGTAACACCTGCAATTTATTTAATTAAGTTTAACTTTTGATCAGCGAGTATCGATCATTGAGATCAATAATACGGGCCGCATCGTATACGACTTGAATTTCGCTAGGTTAATAATTGAAACTTGCTTGGAAATAATTGGAAATTCACTTCAAACAAGTCTTTTCCTAAAATTTTATTGCCTGAACTTAAATACGCCATAGTTGTATTGCATGCGCGGTACGACACCGCTCATAGGTCCCGGGTTCGAATCCCGGGTCGGGTAAAGTGATATTGGGTTTTTCTGCTCAGTGTCAGCCCGGAGTCTGGAATTTATGTCCGATATGCCGATAGACTTATCCCATACCACATCAAGGGACAGAATGAAGACGATAGATGTAAGAGGGCATCTGCTCACTCCGAGATTTTGTTGCTCTACCTATATCACCAACCAAATTTTGAGAAGTGAGCGTGTTATGCCTCCGACTGCGTTTGTGAACACTGTCAACTAAGATTATTCAAAACCAAAATAAAATACTCAAATTAAAATCTTGTTTCTATCTTTTCAGTTCTTCAATGAATTTAATAAAGATGGCTAATATTGACGCAGTCGGGTTTTTTGTTTTATATAAATAGGTATATTTTTTTATTACCATCTTTTTAGTTTTTAGCATTTCCTATTCCAAACTACAATAAAACGTACAAGTTATATATATATACGTAATCACCGTTAAAAATTCTTGATTTTGATACCACACTCGATGTATTTTGAAATCAATTTTTTTTGAGATTACTTTTTGCCACCAAAAATCTTCAACTTTGTTTTTTTTTTTAAATTTTGATGTACCCAATGTCACTCTCCTGACTAAGACGAATCTATTGATACACTCACATAAAAATACGACAAGCCGTTTAGGCTCTAGAGCGTGCCAAAGAAATATATATACATACATACACTCGAAAAACATAACCCTCCTTCTTTTGCAGTCGGGTAAAAAGTACAATCTATAATATACTAGCTTTTTCCCGCGGCTCCGCCCGCGTGAATGAGTTTTCCCGGTATAAAAGTCCCGCTTAAAATGTAGCTTATATGACACGTTCGTAGATTTACCATAGCAGCGCCATCTATTGATTACTTACTCAACCCAGTCGAAAGGTATCGACATCTGTTAGAATCATTTGGAGTTAAGATAATTGTGACTGTCAAATAATAACAGACAAATAATTAGCAATAAATTAAAATTGCGACTATAATTTGAGATTTAAACTATCCCATCTCTCAAGTTGGATCGAACTGCACATGGTGTGCGAATTTTATTATAATCGGTTAAGTGGTTTAGGAGTCCATTGAGGACAAACATTGTGACACGAGATTTATATATATTAAGATAAAAGTAATAAGCCTTATTAGGACATATCATATACTAATTAAAAACGTTTGGCACATAAAGTACCTTACTGCAAAAAAATAATATCAAGCGCGTACTCTGCGTCAAAAACGTTCGCGGCTGCAGGTTTCGAACGGGTTGTTGCTTGAAGTGCTCACTATGCCAGTGCGTGTATACCATGTTCACACATACCACTATAAACTTTGGCGCTAATGGGTAATTTGAAAATCAGGACTGATTGGGCATTAGGCCTTATTTGGGTCAGTTATCTTATATGCACCATAAAATATCTAAAATCACTATAGGGACCGTGCGCGTCGAAAGCTCTGCCATCTGGTGGCGCAATCGGAACTTTCAGCCTATCGGTACTTGGAATTGACGTAAAATATTCATATTTAATTGGTTTATAATGTATTGCTGTGTATCTGGATGCTCCAAAACATAAAAATAAACACATCAACTAGCGTAAAATCCTATTACGTTCCCAAGAATAGTACCTAAGTACATACATTCAATGGTTATGTTAAAATAGACAAATAATAAAAGAAGCTGTATAAAACGTACCTAAGTATGCATTTATAAATGTCTCATTACGTAATTTATAAAAATAAAGAAGTTATGAAGATAATATTCAATACAAACAAATCTGTAATTAAGGGAACATAACCTCCTAATTTTGCTTCAATACTGGTGGTAGGTTTCTCATATGTAAGAGTCCGTCTGGGTGGGTACCACCGCAATGTCTATATCTACCGCCAAGCAGCAGTGTGCGTGCACTGTTTTGTTTCGGTTTGAAGGATATTGTAGCCAGTGTAACTACTGGACATAATGAGACATAACATCTTATATCTCAGGATGACGAGCGCAGTGGAATGCCACACAGTTCTTTGTAAGTCAAGGTACTGGATGGTGAAAGAAAGAGTCGATGAACTTTAAAAGGGTAATGGGATTTTCTTAAATGCGGCTAAGACGATAACATCATTTAAATCTGAGATCAAAATCGGTGCATTCGTTTGGGAACTACAAAATCACAGACGGACAAAGAAGTGCAGGGGCGGTTGCGGACGACAACTTAGACACTTCCGTCAGAGGAAGCCCGCAGTCGTCCCTAATGCGCCCAATATGGCCACCGCGGAGTTTTGGTTGGTATGCCGTGCGTTGTACATAGGTTAGGGACTCGGCCCGGCGGTCGCCCGATGGTTCCATCTCTCCGGGCGGCTCAACGTCGGGTCGTAAGGCACGGCGACCCCAACATAGCCGCTCAGTCGCCCCCCTTGAAGGGCGGTAGTAATAAGTCATTTTCTCCGCGAAAAAAAGGTGTTGCTCCGCGTCAATAGCCTTTTCCGCTACAAAAGTACTTAAATCACAGTACTGATCCTGAGCGCCACCTGTATGAAACCACCATCTGTACGACGTCAGCGCCATCTATTTAAACATTAAATTATTTCCTACGGGAACAAGTTACCGAGATAAAAGGATCCCATGTGTCCATCGAGGGCATGGTATGTGTGTGCTAAATTTCATCCAAATCCATTCAGCTGTTCCTAAGTATACTTCTAAAAAACATCCAATCTCAAACTTTCACATTTATAATAATACTAGCTTTTGCTCGCGGCTCCGCCCGCGTGAAAAAGTTTTTCCGGGATAAAAGCCCCGCTTTATATTTTCCGAGGATAAAAAGTAGCCTATGTGTTAATCCCGGACATGATCTACCCGTGTGCCAAATTCCATCGAAATCCCTTCAGTAATTTAGGAGATGTGTAGTAACAAACAGAAAGATAGACAGAAATAATTACAAAATCACTGATTTGTATTCCATTACTCTTCTGTATTCACCCCTTTCTTTTTTATCACATTTCTTTAAATGTACAGACACACCGATTCTACTGCTTTATTAAAGAACCAAGGAGTATTGATATCAACTTCGAAGCAAATCAATGCCAAAATAACTTTCTACCCCTTTTTAACCCCGTTAGGGGATGAATTTCAATAAAATACGAAACACATCTTCCACCAATTCTATAAAAAAAGGTTTTTGCAAAATTTGAAGTAGATTGGGCCAAGGAATCACGTTGTCCCATACAAACTTTACCCCTTAGGGGTAGAATTTCGGAAAATCCTTTTTTATCGGACGCCTACGTCATACAAAGAACACACCCTCCAAGAACACACCATCCTCCTCCAAGTCTCTACGATTAGCGGTTTAGGCTTTGCTTTGATCCGTCAGTCATTCAGGACAAAGCCTTTTATATGTATAGATAGATACCTATTATTAGTAAGAAGTAAATTAGGACTACTTTTGCGGCGGCGAGATAAAAAATGATTCTAAAAGTACGTGTTAAGATATTTGAAAATCTTTAGAAACGTAAATGATAATTTTTGGAGCACCATTCCACTTTGATCATACGGATGCATAAATCAAAAACAGCTATTTGTAAAATGGATTGCCAGTGTCGAATAAGTTTTTCACATAAAATGTAAAATAGAACGATCGATGTGTCTGTTGAAGATCCATTTATATCCACTTGCCTATTAGCATCACAGACTTCAGAAAAAGCTAGTTGACGATGCAACACATTTTGTATGTATGCTCGAGGAGCATCCCGTAATTGTTGCACATCAATCTCCGTTCATAGTTGCAAAAACAAAACATTTTTTATAGGAGATAATATCATTCGGTAACCGAAACTGTTATCATGATTTATACAGACAATTCAAATTGTAACATTATACAAATCTAAATTGATGAAACTTCAACGACGACTTATGGTTAATTCAAAACGGTAGGTGGTAATGATAATTATGTAGGTAAACGCGTATTACCAAGAGGAGTCTCGTTCACGTAAAAATCGGCTTTTAGTGTCTATCCGGATAAAGTTCTTTTCACACCTTTTGGTACTGTTAACCATAAAGCCTATGAATACTTTTTTAATAGTTCACCGTTCATTAAAATACACGAACCAATAGTTAAAGAGCGAATTTCAAATGAGGAAGAAACCATCTGACAAAATTTAGCAAAATAAAATAATTCCTGGAAGAAATATAGATGCATCTCTCTACCGACTACATCAAAATACGGTTGTTGACTGTGAGTACCAGACGTGTGAATGTATAATTGATAATGTCATGTCTAGATTTCCTGCTCAATGAATAGAAAATCTAGGATGATATTGACAGACACCGGTAGGTACAGCATAAATTTTTTAGACTTGATAAATTTCCATGTTTCAGCAGACAGATGTGTCGATGAAAAGTTTGATGGTATAGCAACCGGACTACAAATTGTGTCCAATGTTATGCGTGATGAAATATTAATGGAGCATCTGCTGTGGCGCTGGTGGAGGGCGCTCGCGGGGGAGCGACACGGGCGGCGCGGCGCGGGGGGCCAGCGTCGCATATGCAATGGCGTGTCACCGCGACAATCGGCACCCAGATCGATGCTAATCCGATTCACATTTTGAATAATGCGCTGTTTTGACGGGTCAAGTGTCTGTTTGTTGTATGTATCATAATTTATTATCCCCAGAACAAAGATATTTTTACTAAAGCTTACGCGTACCGGTGCGATGGGTGTACATGATTTTATATCGTTGTGTCTGTTACAAGTCTAAACGAGTTGATGAAATTAGTATAAAAACATAGGGATATGACTTATGCAAGGTGCATCCTAACATTAGTTACCAGTATCTATGTACAGTCATCCACATAAGTAGCTGAACAAATTCAAAATTTCAAATCACTTCTACGCGTAAAATTTAATTGAAATACTTTTTTTTCTTTGTGTGAAGTAAAGTTAATCCCCTTTATTTTATTTTTGTAAAGAGAAAATGAAAATTTGTAAGAACCCAAAAGTGTAGAGGCGATTTGAAGTTTTGAATTTGTTCAGCTACTTATGTGGCTGACTGTACATTTCTTCTTTTTAGGATAGAGTTAGTTCCTCACAGTATCTTGCAATAAGTAAATATTGAAATTTTTTGTGTTAAGAAAAGTTGGTATTTATTAAACTTATTACTTGCTACCATAAGTAACTTATATGGTAGCAACGAAACGCAAGTAAAATTCTCTAAGGATATTTTCATATACCTTTAATAAGTAATGATGCCAACCCGCACTAGGCCAGCGTAGTGGACTAAGGCCTAAACCCTTTCATTAGTTGACAGACTTAGAGAGTATATAATATAGGGCTGGTATTATTATTTACGAGAGTTTGCCCGCGGTTCCGCCCGCGTGAATGAGTTTTCCCGGGATAAAAGTCCCGCTTTATATTTTCCCGGGATAAAAAGTAGCCTATGTGTTAATCCAGGACATAATCTACCCGTGTGCCAAATTTCATCGAAATCCGTTCAGTAGTTCTTGCGTGAAAGAGTAACAAACATCCATACATCCAGATATCAAAACATTCATACATCCATACTTACAAACTTTCGCATTTATAATATTAGTAGGATTATTATTGCGGTCTACGATAAAAAACAGTATTAATACCTACAAGTACATTCTAAATCAATATTGACACACTCCATCGAAAAGTTAAATGTAAAGCAAAAATTGTAGAGTCGAACTATACTGTTAGCATATTTCTGTTCACAGGGCTACGAGTTCTGAGTTAGCAGTATTCTTTTCCTTCAAAATTACGAAATAATAATTTTGACACAGTTTTCAAGTTCAAGTCTAACGAGGTTCGGAAAACTCGAAATTAAAATAAATTCTTTGAAAAGACATACTTATTCTTATGTCAGATTTTTATGCCGATATGAGAAAAAAGCAAAGCAAAAGCAAAGCATTCCACTGATGGAAATAGTTGAGCTTTACGACTGCCAGTAAACAGTACCTACATCACCCGAAATTGAACCTACAATACTTTGCTGTTGACTCATCATTTTTAATTTTGCATAACCCGCGGGAAAGAGTTTTCCCGGGATAAAACGCAACCTAAACCACTCCCATGATCTCAAACTATCTCCATACCAAATTACATCGAAATCCATTCGGTAGTTTTGAGTTTATCACGTACAGAGACGGCGGGCGACTTTGTTTTATACTATGTACTAGATGTTGCTCGCGGTCTTGCCCGCGTAAAGTCTTTCCCGTTACAAAAGTCCCAAAAATATCCATTATTTCCCATGGGAGCAAATTATCGGGATAAAAAGTAGCCTATGTGTTAATCCAGGACATGATCTACCCGTCCAAATCTGTTAAGTAGTTATTGCGTTTAGGTTTTCTTCTAACAAACATCCAAACATATAAGCATCCAAACATTTTCACAAACTTTCGTAGTATTGTACTATGTAGGAAGGAAGGAAGGAAGGATATGCAGATGATTGCATTTTTAGCCCCCGAAGAAGAGCGGGGAGTTATAAGTTTAGGGTGTGTATCTGTGTATCTGTGGCATCGTAGCTCTCAAACGAATGGACCGATTTTGACGCGGTTTATTTTGTTTGAAAGCTGATGTGATCGAGATGGTTCTTAAATATAATTTATGAAGATCTGTTCAGGCGTTTGAAGATTATCAGCTCATTTTCAACTTTCACAACTCCGATTGATTTAAATTTTGGACTTCGGCAATATTTCTAAGACATGTTAACCTTAATCTGATGCTGCAGCATCAAGTAGTCTGCGGGTTAACCAACTCTTTAGCAACTTATAGCAGATATAGCGTGTATGGGCTCATAAGAATGGTCTCAACGAGTAGGTGTTAAATAGTTGATTATCAAGGCCCTATAATGGAGTAGGTATATAGTAATTTAAAAAGTTTTAAATAAAAATTAAATAAAAACTTAAATAACCCCCGACACAAAAAACCTCTAAAAAGTAAAAAAAAAATGTCTGTCGCTTAAATACCTAGTAATATTTTGACCCAAGCATCCTCGGGTCGGAGGACCGAACTCCGGACCAGTGAGATGAAAATACTTCTTTAGCGGTCCACCGACGCGACGACGTTTGGATCAAAAGATTACTAGGTATTTAAACGACAAACACATTTTTTTTTTACTTTAGACGTTCTTGTGTCGGGGGTTATTTAAATTTAGATTAAATTTTTATCTTGCTATATGTATTAGTACTACTGAAATGACTCCCACATTACAAAATATAATAAAACTTCCGTAGAAACCTTTGTACCATTATAATACATATTTGTATGGTAAAACAACCCCACCAGATTATGAACGCATTGTACAATATTTAGATAAATGTTTTTATTCCCATAGCGGCATCATTTCCCACAGCTCTCATGAGGGTCACTGGTGAGACAATATTGTGAGTGACGGTGGCGGCGGCGGCGGCACCCGCCATCTGCTCGCTGTCGTGGGAGTGCGTGCGGAAATCGATCGCGTTAACAATAACACACAAATCAACGGGCGACCTGCCATGGTCGCCTCGGACTCACCCCTCTGGAAGCTGTGGGAACCGTTCAATTAACAATATCACTCGCGAAATCCCTACACAAATCTAAACAAGCTGCGCTTGAGGCCGATGTGGGGTGAGATAATGGGGAAACTTTGAATACAACTAACTGTACTGACCGGAAGTACAAACAATTTGTCCAAGTATTATTTGATTTAATGCCATTACAACTTTTTTAATGTTCGTTACAGTGAGGTAATATTTCGCAGTACTGAGAAGTTAAATTTACCCAATATTACCTTACATTACAGTAATTTTATGAATCATCCGTAACAACAGTAAGTAACATGTCACATTTTGATTTGTTATCGTCGATCGTGTTTCTAATTTGTTTTGCATGCGGAAAATAGTAAACCGCAGTAAACTGATTAACAGCTAACTTTCTGCTACGTACTGGCTGTTTATTCATAATATGTTTTTTGTAAAGTTTATTATTTATTAATTTACTAAGTGGGTGACGTAATACCCTTAAATTATGTGTAATGAAGTTATGGATGGGCCTGAGGGCGAAACGCACAACTGACGGTGTCGGTGATGAGCTAAGCGTGACCACTATGGTGTAT
Source organism: Sphinx pinastri (assembly GCA_947568825.1). Lineage (NCBI taxonomy): Eukaryota > Metazoa > Arthropoda > Insecta > Lepidoptera > Sphingidae > Sphinx > Sphinx pinastri. The sequence goes on along the minus strand of OX387618.1, from coordinate 11,130,573 downwards.
GCATATGTTGTTCCAAATACATTAAGTTCCTATAACTGGAGTTTGTTAGGGATCATATCCGCGTAGCTAATAAACTATTGCAAAAGTATAGTATCGTGTTATAGTTAAATATCCATGATAAAACAATTTATCCCTTTCCAAACATATTTTGAATACATTTTTTTAAAATGCCTATGTTATAAATAGAGCTTGATTTACACAATAATTTTATACGATTTCTTTTAGTAATCACAGTATACCTACGTTTAATTATGTCATTTTTTATTTATTTGGTTTACCGCCGTTTGTACACATCAATACTTGGACAAGAAACATGTAAAATACATAGCATCTTAGTAACAACATGCATAAATATATTACAATAGCAAATAAAATAACAAAAACAAGGTATCACAACAAGGTAACCGTACCCGACTCTGCTATTTATGGCATTCAATATTGTTAAAAATACAAGAAAAAAATGATGATTATTTGGCGGAGCTTGGTCGGCGAATCATTGCGAATGTCCAAGGGGTCACTATATTCATAAAATAATGAATAAAAAATATGTAGGTAATATACTCCTATAACTCTAATTGAAGGTCTTTAAGTAGGTACTGATGATGCTTTGCGAAATTATCATTACTATAGTAAAAAAGTAACGAGTGTTACGGATCATAAGTTTTTCGATTAGATCGGGCGCGTGCCGCGTGTCGACTGCATGCCGCTCATGACGCTCGCAACACACTGTCAGCAGTCGCGTGTCCACTTAATAAGCTCTTAATGAAATTAACGACTGTTGTGCCGCACTGATGGGGATGACCGACACACGTAACAATTACAAATTTCGTATGTTGTTGATACGCAACCCCTGTGCTATCAAATAAATTACCATTAATATTACCTTTAAATTAACATTGCGAAGAGTATTATTTTTATAAATGTATTGTTTTTATGTTATATGTAGAGCCAGTTATGTTTTACGTCCAGTTACGTCTCTGAGGCAGCCCACGATTCCCCTTTGAAATTATAGTTGTTTAAGTATTTTAAGTCATAGTATTGCCCGGAGCCACAAATTCTCCGTAATGATTTTAACTCCATTAGGAATTTGATATTTTTGTACCGCACTGAATCTATACTTCTTCTGTGTGGTTGAACGCTAATCTCAGGAACTACTGAACCGATTTTGAAAATTCTTCCACTAATAGAAAGCTACATTACTCTTGAGTGCTATAGGCTACTTTTATCCCTGGGAAATATTTTTATCTCGGAATAACTTTTTCACGCGGGCGGAGCCGTGAGCAATACTAATATTTTATAAAACTTTATTATTCTGTTTTTCTAAATCTATGATATTTTGAGACGATCTATAAAGTAAGCACTGTTTTATAAATTGGTCACATTTTTTTAAATCGTGGAAAAATATTACCATGACGTGTTTACAGGATTATTGAGATCCCTTCGGCCAATAGATATATGTCACAGCGGTGGATATAGGCGTAGAATAAAGGTGTTCTTTGTGAAGATTATCAGTGGTGCGACACATATGAGCGGTGTTTACCTACGGGTTGCTTAATGTCCCGTCGTCCTGTCCGTTCCCTTATAAGACGGGTGGTGTAAAAATGAACACGTGCGCACGCGCAAACACATGTGCTACTTATTCACACCGGCTCCTTTCAGAACCTGATTAGATAAGGCGGGTAACTAATATAATTTTCTAGGGTAATGTACGGTTCACACATCGCACTCCTCTTATTGGAGTAGAGCTTTCATCTCTAGTTTATTCTGATTTTATTATGTGCGATTTTTTTTAAATAATATCGAATGTTACATAATAACGTACCAATCTTAAAAGCGTAATTCTATAGAAGAGGGCTAGGCACAGATGCAACTAACGTAATCGTATTTTGCCCAGTTTATTTTTGATGCATAATGTGACAGAGGACGATACCGAGACATTGTACAGGTGGACCTGAAATGAAACTTTTTAAATTACTATATTTTCCATCATGGGCCCTTGATAATTAACTATCTAACACCTACACGTTGAGACCATTCTTATGAGCCCAAATACGATATATCTACTATAAGTTGCTAAAGAGTTGGGTATCCCGCTGACTACTTGATGCTGCAGCACCAGCTGAAGGTTAAAATGTCTTAAAAATATTGCCGAAGTCACAGTACACCAAATTTAAAATCAATCGGACTTTTGAAAGTTGGAAATGACCTGATAATCGTCAAATGCCTGAACAGATCTCAATAAATTATAGCTAAGAACCATCTCGATCATATGAGCTTTCAAACAAAAAAAAACGCATCAAAATCGGTCCATTCGTTTGAAAGCTACGATGCCACAGACAGACATACAGATGCACAGATACACAGACACACAGATACAGAGACACCACAGATACACACCCTAAACTTATAACACCCCTCTTTTTTTTGTCGGGGGTTAATAAATAAATCACCAGGAATCTAACCATGATTTCTAAGTCTTTCTTGCGCCGCTTCATCTTCACAGCGATAACATGTTCCGAAGCGGTGGTAGATTCATGACGATTCAAAAGAGCTCATCAAAGACTGTTTGAATAAAGAAAATTTTGAGTTTGAGTTTACAGTCTACAAAGAAGAAGAAGAAGGAGCGTGAAGAAGCAATTATACAGGCCAGCATAACTGTGCCGACCGACCAAGGATGTTTATCTCTTGCCTGTTGACATTATTTTGGGCTTCACTTCATTTACCATCAGATGCAGTGAAGCCACTTTATCGAGCCATCGATAAATGAATAAATAAACGCTGCAACCAGGCTATGCACGCGCACCGTAAAACTTGTATAACGAATTTACAATAATTTTGTATATTCGTAACAATTACAGCCTACCATTATCAATAACCACAGATTTTATAGTTCAAGGTAAGTATTAGTGATGTAAAGAATGTCCAATTTCCAATGTTCGCGAATGCGAATGCGAATATTTGACTCCAATATTCGCGAATGCGAATGCGAATATTGGATTTTTGTTTTGCACCAAAAGATGTTATCGTGCAAAGTGACCCCACTGAACCTGATAGTAAGCGTCGTGAAGCACAGATAGAGTGGCCTGTTTGAAATATGTCAGCAATATTCGTTCTCTTACGAGTCTGTCTCCTCATTTCCAATTTGATTGCGCAGAGAAACACCGAGCATCTTCATAGCTCGCTAAGAGACTGTGATCCGTCTTGGGTGGCCCATAGTCAGAGGCCACGTCTCAAAGTCGTACGTCATCATTGGTAACACTCATTGATTGAAGATTTTTTTCTTTAAGCACTGAGGTATTGTAGACCAGAGGACCTTGCCTATTTTCCCGAACACTGCTCAACCGAGCTGGTTTTGACCTCTATCTTGAAGTTGGTCTTACCACTTTTCTTAGATAGACAGATTCGTCGACAACTTCGAGAGTTGCGTTCTGAACACTAATTGGCATATGCACAAAATGAGCATTGGAAAAGATTTTTCATTTTAAGGCCTACCAGGTGGGAAACTTGGCTGAGGTCTTTGAGCAAATGAGCATAATGCTATGATTCTCAAATGATTCTGAAAAGACGACAATATTGCGGCAAATCAAAGATGAGTAATGTAATCGTCATTGAAGCTAATTCCAAATCCTTTCTTATCAAAAAGCTTGAAGATGTCGTCCAACGCGGCAGTGATTAATTTCGGAGAAATAAATTCTCCCGGTCTCACGCCTGTGTAATGGAATGGCCTTCGTGCTCTGCTCTTGTACTTGGATTGACATGGTGGCGTTGTTGTACAAGGACCTCATCACTTTAATGTACCAATAGTCAACGTGGTCCACAACACTTTGGGACCTTTGTTCCGCTCGATCGTGTTCTTGGTGCTTTCAACATTGTAAGCACGGACGTCGTGTCAGGAGGATCTTCCTGCCTGTCAATCAAGCTTCCGATATGCTTCGGCGTCCTCCAAAGACTGCAACGCCATATATCGACGTTGGTGACTTAATCATTGCAATTTAAGAAAAAAACACTAATTGTGGTATAAAAAAATATAACTAGTCCATTCGGGTTAAGTAAATAGTGAGTCATCAGTGCAACTAAAGGATTTAAAAGGTATATTGACATTGAAGGAAAAAAATCAATAATTTATAATATTTTAAAAGATTTTTATGAAATGAAATAATTTATTCGAACCCATAAAATGTTATACATTATTTAGATTCCGTCAATATTAACTCTACCACCAGTTCGGAAAGCAGTTCTCACTAGAGAAGAACGGGCAAGAAACTCTAGTGTTGCTCTTTTCAAAATCAGTTCAAGGTATAAAATACAATGCATTATGTAGAGAAAAAAATGTGTTCAATTTGTGTGTTATGTGTTCGTGTTATTCTCATAATATTTTACAATAATTGTATCACTAATAATAGATTAAGTATAGAGAAATCTCGTATAAATAACAATATAAATCCTATCACGTTAAGATCTTGGTAAAAAAATAATTTAAAGTACTTAAGTGCGTTTAGAAAGTTGAAAGTTTATTGTTTTCAAAATATATAATTTTTATTTTGTATGAGGGCTATAAATACTAACAAAATTATTATTTATACATTGTAAACATAATCTGTTGTAGTTTTATTTTATAAATTATTTTCACATGTCATAGCCAAAATATTCGCAAAATATTCGCATGATTTATTGCGAATGCGAATGCGAATATTCGTTACACCACTAGTAAGTATAACTCAAAACCACTTATTTCATCAATGGAATTACAAATTAATGACACCAGCATTGTTACGGATTTTAATTAACAATTCCACGGTGCAACCAAACAACTGTTATATACTTGTTTGTGCGTGGTGGAAACCATTTCTCAAAGCGCTAGGGGAGGTATTTTTATATTTAAATAAATGTGGGGTGTAGAGATGGGTGTTGTGAGTGATCTTAACTCGAACACGTTCATAGGAGTCTGTCGTTGATGGTTCACAGTGTACGTATGTCGCAAGTGTAAAGATTTTTTTATAAATATAAATATTTATTTGGAGCATTTGCAAGGATGGATGATAGGAGACTGATAAAGGGGATTTATAAGGCGAGTGTGGATGGAAGAGTTGGTAGGGGTCGACCCACCGAACCTTCGAATGTCAGATGTTTTACATTCTTGATAAAGGTCAGGTCAAAAACAAGTATATAATAAGATTGATGAACGTGGAGGAAGCGAAAGAAGTGTGTCAGAATAGAGCAAAGTGGCAATCCATAGTCTTTGCCTACCCCTCTGGGTTAGAGGCGTGATACTATTCATGTATATATTAATATTTATAGGTATCGATTAATTATCGATACAACTCAGTACAAGTTAACCACTAGTCGAGCGATCAGTTTATCTATACCTAGCCCATTTGCACAAACGATAATCAATACTTAGATTTACAAATCACAGCGTGGTACGGTACTGCTTTTTATATCGCAACATTTTGAGCAGCTACAATAGTATATACAGTATTCTTAAAACCAGAACACAATTTCAAGAGTATGCAACAAATGAGACCGAGGTATTTATCAAGAGGACTCGTCTTAGTACGAGTATGCGAGGTTTACTTACTATCCATTAAGAAATATAATCGATACCTATACATAATCATTGACATTCTGTGACATTAACATTCAAAAAAATCGCAAAAGATTAGTTGTAGCTAAGTTTGCTAAAATTTACAGCAACGTTTACCAATGCCGTTTAGTATTAGGTTTTCAAACATATTGCATATAGAATGTTTTTTTATAAGTATTGCTTCCCTGTGAACAACCAGCAACGCCTCGTAGATAGTTTAGTTTAATATAAATTGATGTTCTAGATTTTAACATATTTTTTTAAGTAATCGATATAATCAGTTAGTGTGTAGCGTACCATGCGGCGGCATCGCTAGTTGCGCCGCGCCGGCGCGATAAACGCCGCGTAAGATGCGTAGACGTCATCCGCGGGCTCCGCCGCAAATGACGCTGCATTTCAAGCAGTCGCCCACCGCAATGCGCGACACCCCGCGTCTGGATAAATGAGGCCTTACTTTAGACTTTTCAACATATGGGTTAGTACTGTGTTGCGATGACGCGTTGTTGATACTCCTTAAATACGTCCCCCATATGCCGCATATTCTGGAATCTTAGCGATCTTCAAACTTTCTCATACTTAAGAAATGTCAAAACAACATTCCCTTCATTTGTGATTTAAAGCCACCACTAATTTCTCCTGAGAAAAATAATATTTAAATTAATCCGGACTGATACAATTCACACGTAAGTAATAAAATTATGCATTTTTATTGAAAGGATAACGTCCATCGATACGAAATGAAAGATGAATTTGGTGAGAATATTTATCATGTCGATTGCTATGAATATTCAGTAGCAGTGATATATTGTATATTTGTGTTAATTAACAATGTAATGTATGCTAAGTGCTCCACATAATGTGTTTCGGGAACGGTTGGAGCACACCTGCCCACAGCTTCCGATTGCTTCTTTTGAAAGGGAGAACGGTTTATTCAAATATTTTGTTGTCTAATGTGAAAGCAATACAGGTTTATAACAAATTCAAAACTATGGGTACTGTACATTTTTGATCAGTGTTCCTTTGTACCAGTGACTGTCCGATTAAAAAATATGTGCATGCGAGTTATGGGATTTTTAAAACTGTTATTATTACTCATTTTATGTCTTTTTTTTATCGTACATTGACACGAGTATGTATGTGTCATTTATTACTACAAAGATATTGTCTTTTGTGACAATTACATAATAAGTTTTCAGAGGCAGATAATTATTTTTTATCTGGATCAGTGTAGCGTATTGCAGTATAAGCCCCTTCTTTAAACAAAATGTAGATTTATGTTCTGCAGTGGGACCTAAAATTTCCTAAAATTAATGTCGACAAATTTAAAAATACTGAAGTTAGCTTGAGCCGCGGTAACCGCTCAACCTGAGTCAGAGGGTAATATTAGACAGATCATATTGCTATATCAATAAGCAATCGGAAGTCGGCGGCAGGTGTGTTTGATATGATATCCCATTGCCCGGTGTTACGTTTAGATTCATGCTGTACTTATCACCTATGAGAAAAATCTTTTAGGTTTAAACCCCACTACGGGTTATAAATATGTAGTGCCTTCTATGGATGTGTAGAGCATTTATTATTTTATATAATTGGCATTCCTTTTCCTTTCCTTTTATTTATAAACTGGTTATAGCGTCGTTACGTAGTAGTGCAAGTGATAATTTCATTTTAATGGTTTTTAACCGACTTCCAAAAGGAGGAGGTTATATTAATATTATATTCAGATTATTGTTCTAATGTATAAAAGTTGGGGCACATATTTTAGAATGTTGTAATCGTTACTTTTCATTTCCGACTGGAAGCTAGTCTCAGAGGTGTTACAGTTATAAGTGTTTAGATACTGAAACGACAGGTGGCGTAAAAGGCGAGTGAAGTAACTAGTTTAAAGTCAACCACAGAAATTAGAGAAACAGTAGTTTAACCATCAATGTAGTGAATAGTAGAAAATAAAAGGATAGTTGATCGAGTAAGCAGTTTTTTGCTATGTGACTTTTTGCTGTGTTCATCATTAAAAATTTAAATCGTTAATTTATAAAATCAACTCAGACGTCGAAAACGTCTGCGCCACTGTTTTAATTAGGATATTAAGACAGGCCAGTGCATTAAGTTTTTTTGCCATCCGATTTTTTTCATGAAATGCCAGATTGTTATTTACGGCTGCGACATAAAGTCACGGTATTTCTATTCCGGATGTGGGGACTTGAAGTACAAATCATATTTGGGTAAGAGCCGCGAGCTCCGTCACATATAACACGTGCTCGGTACATACGCCAGGTAAAGGGGGAGCGTACAGCTGTTTCCACAAAAGTAACATTAAACCACGGCTGCGTGACTCCGTCTTGTGCAATCACATTACAATTAATACTCATGTTTTAAAGAAAATGTACGGAAGAATACAAAAATAAGACAAAATGAAATGTTAAACTGACACCAAATGTAGGTTACTCAATGAATAAATAACGTAATACATTTAAAGATAATTCATTGAGAACCCTACATTTTGTTACTTATGTGCATAATGGATGTGGAAACATAGAGATTTGGGAAGTAATTCAAGATTCCTGCTAGTAGTAGGTAAATAGTAAAATATTGTAACTTACAGGTCTGCTGTCCTAGAGACCGCTAAGCGGTCTCATACCTTGTACTCTCTATTAGAACTTCATCAAATGCTAAATAAGGGACGTAAACTTGATATACTAAATATTATGACATAGCCAAAGTAAGAAGCTGTTCATTTTACTGCCAGTGAAACTTGGCTTTTGTACTCACTAAAGGTTACCGCTGTATTACCTAAAATTTTATTTTCTTCTGATGACTAGCGAGTAATAGCTCACTGCATACCCCGAAAGCCCTAATTGGCTCCAAATGCTTATGACTCTGGATGACCCATGTAATTCTCTTGAGCTTTACCCAAAAAGTAGACGATAGCCTAGTTGGGAATGGAACGGTCTGCTGAGACAATGTCCGGAGGTTCAAAACCCAAGGCACACACCTCTGACTTTTCGAAGTTATGTGTGTATTGTTTATCAATTATCGTTCGCTTTAACGGTGAAGGAAAATATCGTGAGGAAACCTACATACCTGAGAATTCTCGATAAGAATTTCGACGGTATGTGAAGTCTGCCAATCCGCACTAGGCCAGCGTGGTGGACTAAGGCCTAAACCCTCTCAGTAGTAGAGGAGGCCCGTGCTCAGCAGTGGGCAGTATATAATACAGGGCTGGTATTATTATTATTATGTTATTTACCCAAAATTATGGTGCTCGCACACGAAGTCTAGTCAGGCATACAAGAACCGTTTAAGCATTATATCATGTGTCTATAAAAACATTTTTTTGCAGACAGGAATGTGTACACGAAGTATGGTTTCATTGAAAGTGAGAACAGTCGGCGGCGCCAATAAAACCTGCAATGATTCTATTGTTGTTGATGGACGTCGATGCAGCTGCCAGGAACGGTTCACCTTACTTTCATGCATTGTGCCCCAGGGTATGTGTGAATGTACAGTATGTACGTATGTTATGTTCTGTATGTTCCTATATTATCGAAATTAAATAAAATCTCTACGCATTAAATTAATGAATATTATAATATTGGGGTCTTAAGTATCAAAACCAATTTATTTGTGGATTTATGATAGCTTTTTTGCTTTATATTTAAGTATGTCTATATGTAATTTCTTTCATTTCAATTTTGAGTTTATTTATTTCCATAGACTAATAAAACTGTGTCTAAGTAAAAATATGAATACCTGATTATACATCGATATCCTTTCTTGTAACACGGAAAAAGAGACAGCAACACATTTTGATATCACGCTTTGAATAAACGCTTAATTTTATACTTTCATTCATTTCAAAAGGATAAATGGATTTTGTCACGATTTTACGACGGTTTTTGTGTTCCCTGATTTTTGTATGCCTTTATTTATTTTGCTAAATAAAAATCAATTTCATTGTGTGCTCTACGGACCGCGCTACCTGTGCATCAGCACATGCCACTTTTTGTGCGATCAGTAGTTACAAAGTATTCATGTGTTGTGATAATTCTCGAAACAATTGCAGTTACGTAATAGCAAAAGGGAATTATTTGCAGAAACAGATAACATTTTTGTATGACATAAAGTTGCGCAAACGTCGCCAGATCAGTAGGCGCAGATAAGAACAGCCGTAGCTCAGGCCCTGAACTCAGCTAACCTAATTGACAAGCGGTGCCCGCGCACGCGCACACATCATCGATCAACTTGACCACCTCACAATCGAGTTACGAAATTCACATTCGTCTAGATATTGATCCTGTACAATTACTGTAACAGTCGGACTTGACGGAGTTGCGTTACGAGGAAGTCAACCTATTCGCTACATTATTGTGTTTTTGCACTCGTTATAGTGATCCATTCTTTGCGCTGAGCAATATTTTATAAAAACACAGCTAATGCTCTAAATGTAAAAAATAAGTTGCTTACTATGTTCATAATAATTGTAAATGTATTTAAATATGAAATATCAGAGTTAATGTACAGGTATAAATTTGTTACCAAGTTATAATTCTGTGCAACAAAGCAGGCCAGTGTTTCCGCAATTTTGCACGGATTGCAAACAATAGAACAAGTGGCAGGGCGGTGTCTTGTTGCGGGCGTTTAGCCATTTAAAATTTACTATTTACTAACTGGTTATTAGCATGGCGTGCGCTAGCGCTACAAACTGGTTAGCCACGCGCGCTATCTCTTTTTTTTTCATTAACGCTGCTCATATATGACAATGTATTTTAATTTGTTAATTATTAATGAGCTATAAATATATGTTATTGTAAAATTTTGTCCATTATGCCTTCATTTAATGTATGCTTTAATGCATCAGAATGACACGTCGAATGTTGTTTGTCTAGTGGCAGATCAACATCTGTCAGAATACGTTTATGTATTCAAAATACATTCATTTAGTAAAGCATTTTTTGCATATGGTAATGTCTGTATCTGAAAAAAGTACACGTGTCAAAACATTGTTAATGAATCTGCACTTCCTATTGCTTTTTAATTTTTTTCATAATATGTTACATGATTCGGATATTCCTGTTACAGCAGTCAATATAAGTGGTATAGAAGTTAATTCAAGTAACGTCTGGTGATCTTATTAGCGCATAGCAGTAGATGACATGTCCGGCGGCCGTCGCGCCGCAGATACTAGAACAATCGGCAAGCGGCGGCCGGCGCCCGCACCCGCGCCCTCGCGATTTCATCTAAACTCGTGCTCTATGAGATATAGGGCACAAGATTATAGCGTTTTTATGTTGTCGAATATATTTCATATTGCTCCATGTGTCTTTAGTTTTTTTTGTAAGAAGAAAATAAAAAATAATCATTTAAATTATAATTTAACTTAATTATTATAGGTTTCCTCCTGGAGAGATTTAAAATAGATTCAAAGGGTGTTATTAAATTGACCTCTCACAATCCTACTAATATTATAAACACGAAAGTTTGTAAGTATGGATGTCTGGATGTCTGGATGTATGGATGTTTGTTACTCTTTCACGCAAAAACTACTGAACGGATTTTCGCCAGTGTGTTTATCTTTGCTTTGGAAATTTTGGGGTCCTGGAGACGATAGAGTTATAATTAAAAATATATAGAGATATTTTAGATCGAAAAATATAGTGAATTAACTTGAACGAATAATCAAATACTTTATTAATGTTACCGAGTTTATTAAAGCATTTCATATATTATTTTGAGTTCGTTAGTTTACGTAATTTATTTATCGAAGATCGTAGTAAAATTTGTGGATAAATAATACATCACTTTACGCTCGTAATTCCTCTGTCTGTGAATCAGAGTATTTCATACTTATAATAATTAGGTACATGATTTAGTGGGTACACAATAGCAGTACTCGTCTCTCATTACTTGAGCCGCACCGTGCGCTACAGTATTGCTTACAATCGTTTTCTACACGCAATGCTTCCATAATATACGTACATCATTATTTCTCGTTACTGACAGCGCAGATAACTGAGTGAAGATGTTAACTGACGCCTCCTTGTTGCAAATAATTGTGTAAACATTTTATTCATGTACACATGTATTCCATTTTGTGTTGCGTCCAGTGTTTGACGGACTGTAAAGAGAACATCGAGAGAAATTAATCTTTATGAACTTTCAAACCCTTTGCATTTACGTATGTCGAAATAAAGTATGGCTGATTTCAAAAAATATTTGTAGATGTGAGGCGATGGATTCTTATTGGAATTTTATTACAAATATCACCGTAGGCATATTTCTCTAAATATATGAAATATTAGGTATTTGTTATATTAAAATAAAATTTTGGCGAATTAAAACTCGCCATTCATTAAAATGTCATGTATCCGGATAGTAGATACGTGCAGACTGGTTGCTTGTAGACTTAGAGTCCATCGCTTCCACCTGTATGAATAACAAAACACGACTCCAATCAATAGGGTAATTTCCAATGCTTAATTTTGTACATTATTTTAGATGTAACAGAAAATAATACGAAAAAGAAGTTCTTCTGTAAAATCATAATCAAAATTGGTTCACAATTAAAGCAGTTATTCATATTTGAAATAGGTATTGTTGTGAGCAAGAGTGGGGGCGTAGTAGGGATATCGCGTTATCTCTTTCGCACGCACGCAGCGTTATGGCTGGAGACACCCGGTGACGTCACATTCTGATATTACTGTAATTTGACAACTAGCCCTTCCATCAAATTTTAAAGCTTTATAACTTCCTAATTATTGCGCCAATTTTGAAAATTCTTTTTTAGTTACATTTAACATGACATACATTATTGATAAATGTATTTTTAAAAAGTCGTCAACTACCCTATTGTGACATAGAAATTTATTTTATTGCATAAGTCATACGCCATAAATTAAACACTATTTGATATTATTAAATCCCTTGCAATTAAGCACACTGCTCTGATCTAATAATTGTGAAAAGTTATTTTTTCATATTCAATTTGAAACTTTATTTACAAGTTGTCTACGAACTTTTTTCATGCCTCGATTCTATTAATAGTTTATTTAATGTAATAATTCTCGATATTTGAATACATATTAATTTATGGATAGCTTAATTCTTATTTAATTGTATGAGGTTAGTTGTTGGTATTGGATCAGCCATCGACAGATAGTGGCTGTAAACACGTCGTCTGTATCGCAACAATCTATTTATAATCACCGGCCGGCGAGACCACTGTGTGTTAAATGTCTGATATTTACGATTACGAGCAGGAGACGCCGATTCTAGTGATGTTTGTCCCCGGCGTAATTGTCGTATCGATAATGTTTTATTATTATGCACTACGAGTTATGGTTGATTGATGAATAATGACAATGGATGTCGTTAGGCGGGTTCAAAATATCCATTGCGTTAGCGATTTACTATGCGATTCCAAATAGTGTGTCTTTGTGATTTTATTAAATAATATTTAAGAATGCTTGGCACGTCAGCCGGCTATAAAACGAAAGGATACGTCACACATCTCCAAATTGAGACCAATGTTTGTGTCCGCAAATAATTATTTCAAGTTTAGAAGTTGGAGGTATCATGCTATAAGACACATGTATGTGTTACAAGACTGCATCGGTGGCGTAGTTGTATTACGTACGCGTTAAGGGTACAATTTGCGCGCTGAGGTCCTGGGTTCGAATCCTGGGTCGGGACAAAAACATTGTGACTGGGTTTTTCCATCTTAAAAATTACTCAGTCGCAGCTCGGAGTCAGGAAGTTGGCGGTGTGATACCCCCGTGCCTCGGAAAGCACGTAAAGCCGTTGGTCCTGCGCCTGATCTCTCTCCGGTCATGTCGGATTGCCGTCTCACCGGACTATGAGAGTAAAGGAATAGCGAGTGCACCCTGTGTATTGCGCACAGACTTGTGCACTATAATATCTCCTGCGTATCTGGCTGATCTCTGTTGAGATTGGCCGCCGTGGCCGAAATCGGCTAGAAAAGGGGGTATATGTGTTACAAGTAAGGTGATTGTGATTAACAATAACACAATACGTAGATATAAGTGGTATAATATCACAAAAGTATATTTTTCGAAAATGAGTGTTTGGTTGAAATCTTTTCTACAGTCAATAATAGTTGCATTCAGAATTACACTTAACTTTTTATTAAATATAAATACATAATTTTTTTCGTAATAAAAAATATATTATAATTGAAAATGATCGATACGATAGCGACGAGTGCGTGCAAGCTCTAAGCTGGGAACGATTAGCGCACCCGCGGCCGTATCGGCGCGCGCACGTGCGCCGTTCGCCAGCCGGTGAGTAAGCTCGGGGCTCCACTTTACACAGATAACTTTGTTAATCTCAACCTCACTTTTATAAAACCGACGGCTTTATTTCTTTAACATATGGCACAAAATACCTTGAATTTTACGAATGACATATGCAAATTGACAGTAGCCGGTATCTAGCTCTCAGTTCAACTATCTCTTGACTGTCACGCAAACAAAATCCAAGTGAACAACTGTTCTATAAATGTAACTCAAATTTTAGTTATTTTAATGTAGTGTAATTGATCAATTAAATTATTTTTTTCATAACTGCAATTACAAGACTTGTACTGGGTTAAAGTTTAATAAGTTGTTAAGAAATAAGGCGCTTGTTAATTAATTACCTTACGAGTTAATTGCAAGAATAAGTTATAATCGAAGTCATTCTAATTAATTTAAATTTTTAATACTTAGAACATAATACACATTTTTAAATAATCATAAAGATTCGGGATCAGTCCAATCATTTCCAATAAAACATTTTTTTGTGTAGTAGGAGTCTGGCAAATAATAATAATATTAAGAGAACATAAAATGTATGTACAATACCGTGTGAGAGTTGAGGTAGCGCGCCGCGCCGCGAGTCGAGATGTTATTGCAAGTCTCACCTGCGCGTGCGCACGTGCACATCTGGACAGAGACGTGTGGAGACAGTGACGTCACAACCGATCGTACATATTGTTGTCACAGCGTACGTTATGCGCAATCACTGTGTGTGATATAGAAGAATAGTTATCCTTACAGAGTCAATTATAATTATATATATTTATATTATGTGGAATGAGCTGAGGTAAAGTAAGAAATTGCAGCTAATTTTATTGTGTGTAACTTCATTCGTACCCTAATAATTATATCTTACTTATTATAATACTAGCTTTTGCTCGCGGTTTCGCTCGCGTGAAAGAAATTTTCCAGGAGGCCGCGGGCGACTTTGTTTTGTACTGTGTAAGGAAGGATTATAAATACGAATGTTTGGATGTTTGTTAGTACTAAATGCAGACATTGCTGAACGATCTTTGATGAAATTTGGCACACGGAGAGAACATATCCTATACTCCATCGGTTTAGTTATTTAACTAAATGGAAACAATAAATCACATATCATTCCCAGGTAGTCAACATTTTATTACGAAAGTGTTTACGAAGATAGTAGTGTCAATGAAGCTACGGCGTACAACAAACACTTAAAATTATTAAATTCACTGTAGAAACGAAATAAATAACTAACAACAACTAATTATCAGAACCAAAGCAAAAATATGATAAATAAAAAAAAATCTACAATGTGGAAATGTATGCTGTCTAGTTAACCAATTAAATTAAATGGCGGTCAGTGTTAATGGCGTGCTACGTGACAGTGGTACTTTCAAAATTTGTAGGGGTTTGTGTATCTATTACGACTCATTGGAAAAATGTTTAGCGTGCCTGTCGTATTAGCTCTTTTACAGTTGACAGATCGAGATCTCTTATAAAAGTATTGTAATTTTTAATAATTAATTGTGTTCGCGCTTATTAAACAATAACTATAACTTTATAATAACCAAATAACTTTAATAAACGGGAATAACAGTGCTAAGTGTTGTGTAGGTTATGAAAACGTTTATTTGGTTATAACGTATTTTGTAGAATGGACAGGTAAAATACCTTTTTTTATGATTTGTTTACATTTAGTTAAATACCTAAACCAATCGAGTATACATTATCGCCTTTTTATCCCAGTAATTTGCTCCCGTATGAAATATTTAATTTTATAATCAGAATTTTTAAATTGATAGCGTAGGAATCGGACAATGTTATGGATCTCTATAATGATTTAGGGATTTTTGTAATGGGAAAGGCTTTTCAGGTGGGCGAAGGCGCGAGCAACACCTAGTAATCTGCAATTTGTACTGTTATCATAGTTGATAAACTTAGTTGAACACGATAAAATATACCACAGTTATAAGTATTAATTCTTACTTGTAGCAATACTTACAGGTGAATTAAGACCATTGATGTATTATAAAACCTAATACATCAATGACTAAGACGTAAAAATATGATTTGATTTCGGGAGATTAAGTATAAGAATAATCAATTAATTTTAAATCCTAAATCGTAATGCCGTAGAAATCACAACTACATCATACATTAGCATGAAATCATCTAAGAGCGTAATTGCTATAGCGTTCCATCGCGCATCGGTTTGTATTGTTTGGAACCAGACTTTCAACTATAGGTTCATTATTTACAACCGATTGCGTTATTAGAGTCACGTTATTGTTTTAAAAATTAAATTAGGGGGTTGGAGTTGTATCCGCGGATATTACATAGGGTGTGGTGTACCTGCGCTTTCGATCCGCGTGTTAGTGACGCTCATCAAGCGCATGCTTCCACCCTTCGCCGATGCGGAACATTTCCAATTAATTTCCATTAACCTCCACCCATTTACATTCATTCATGATTAACATGATTCCAGGCTTTTAATGAAATTTTAGTTACTGTTTTTTGATCATCATCATTGTCGATGACTCATTTGTTTATTACGAATAATATTGAATTTGAGATTTCGTTATTCACATGTTATTTTAAAGGTGTTCAGAACAATTTGATATCACAATTATTCGTGTGTACCTTTTAATATATTGTTCAGTTTCCATTCATGTAATGCAACCGTTTGTTTGGGTGTAGAACCAGCAATTTATTTCTCAGTCGTTAGAAATTAACAACGATCCGCCATTATGCCGATTAAGTTTTACGATTATGTATCGAAATCATTATGTGTTAAGTTTACATTATTAAATGCGTTTAGTGTACGACCAACCCTTCATTATACTTTGATCCCCTTATTAATGAACAATTGCGTATTTGAATAACAATATGTAATTGAAAATATTCTCATGGTTTCACCCGTTACGAAACAACTTCAGTTCACAGGGGAGAGCGATTAAAATCGATATACTCTATTTTCTCACTTGCACAACAATAAAAATAAAATTTCACCTAATACCATTGAGACTTTTGTGAAATATTTATGCGTTAATTTAACGTAACTCAGTGTAATAAAGTACATGGGTACACATTCGTTTAGAATTAGTATTTATGTAATTTTTATCAACATCTTAATGAAATTCTTAGTGCAGCACGAATAGCAATTACCCGGTTCTTTGTCAAGCGAGATAAAGAGCCGAGCAGTGCGACAATAAATAAAAGATAGAAAGTGGCTTTATTTCAGTACTAAAATATTCAAGGCGCTCCACGGCTGTGCGGCTCCACGGCTGCGCGGCTCCACCGCACCGAGGTGGCGCGGCGGCGCGGGCGCCACTCTAATTTACAATTCGTTTTTACCTCTTCGAGATCTTTTGTTGCGGTTGTTTTTTCACGCAGTTGTTTTACTTAGTGTAATGATTAGACAGAAATATTTCGAGATGTCGAAATCTATCATCGCTTTTCACTTTGGTAGTTTTCAAATTAGCTTAAGAATATACTGGTAGTAGGTCTCTCATAATGTAAGAGACCGTCTGGGTGGGTACCACCGCAATGTCTATTTCTACCGCCAAGCAGCAGTGTGCATGCACTGTTGTGCTTCGGTTTGAAGGACATTGTAGCCAGTGTAACTACTGGACATAATGAGACTTAACATCTTATGTCTCAGGATGACGAGCGCAGTTGAATGCCACACAGTACTTTGTAACTCAAGGTGCTGTATGGTGCTACTACTGTTTATGGGCGGTCGTATCGCTTACCATCAGGCGAACGGCATGCTCTTCTCGTCATTCTATGCCATAAAAAAAAAAAAAAAAAAAATATAATTTAGATAACTTTGTTTAGTCGTGATTCAAAATAGAAGGGCGTGTTAGTGTGTTAATCATAAAGATGTGTTTAATTACTCATACACACGATTTTGTTTGTCGTTTATAAAATTAATACTAATAATATTTTAATGGAATAAAATTAGGAACACACACGAAAGTAAATCATTATGGTATTGAATTAAGTGAATCATCAGCTGTGATCGCAGCGCTCAGGCGACGTCAGCGGCTGCTTACCGATAAAGCGTGCGCTAAGTTAGCGCTAAGTGAGCTCCGATACCCGCTGACGAGTCAATCGCGCCCACGCAGGCTGCCGTCGCCGCGCGCCGCCCGCGCAGCCCGCGCCGCCCGCCCGCCGACAAACCGCCGCCTGAGCCGGCCGACCACTAATACTGTCTTGTATAACTTTCCGGGATCCCTGTCCTGTTAGGATAATGTCATTAAAAATTATTATTTATTTGTTTGAATTGCGATATCTTGTGGTCAATTAAATATAATAATAATGGTTATTGGTATTAGTTCTAATGGCTCAACTTAAGCTAAAGCTTGCTGATTATTTTATCAGATACAAAATAATTTACATAAAATGTTAAATCAATACTTATTTTTAAAGATCAAAATATAGGTATCTAATTAGGTTCCCAAATACCATATAAAAATCTTGTTCAACCTCTCATTATCTCTATAAAAAATAGTTAAAAAGAATCCGCCCAAGTGCAAGTCTAGCTTTGAATTGAATTTATAATTTTTGACGTATTCATTAAAATCTATAAAATAGCAAGAGACCATTTTTTGTCTTAATTTTTAAATTCCACTCAATGGTCTGAATCAAGCAAACTTACCCTACATTCTATAACAGGTAAACCCTATCTAGTTTAAAATTACGGCTCAACGTTGATATAATTAAATGCCTTTTAAAGATTTTCTTTTAATCGTGTTGTGTACACAAAAGTGAAATGCAAGCGTGATTACACGTTGAATGTGCGCGCGGCGGCAAAGGAGCCGCCGGCCGTCCGTAGAAGCCCTAATGCAGTGTCTATGTACGCGGATAGCTGAGGGCTATCTGCGCCCGCGCCGCCGTGCCGCACCGCCGCACCGCCACGTCGCCACTCCGCCGCCACACTGCGCTAACATTGCTACTTGCGCGGAATTACTATCGATAACCGTCACAGTTAAAAGGCTCACTAATCACCCTCTTTTGCCTTGGTACGTTGTGGCTTTTGTAAAGGTGCTTCGAACATGATTGTAAAAATAAATCTGAAAACATTAAACATCTAGGTCTAATTAATACATTTGATTATTGCAGTGAACTTAAAAATGCATTAAGTATGATAAGAATATCTTTGAATTCCAATTCCTAGTTGGTTTTAAAATAATTTTCAGCTTGGTTAACTTATTACTTAAAGTATCTTGATTATGAGACTGACATTCTTCTTGCAGGATTCGAGATTAACTCAAAACAACAGATGATAAAATCTCGCAACACTATTTTGTGCTCTATGACGTTATTAGGACACATTCATTACTCGCTTTAAAACAATATTGTTGGATACTCATCATAAAGAGCCGGTTACACAAGGTGCGATTTTGAATCCATTGTGATGAAGTGGATACCTATTTATTCATTAATTGAATACGGAGTGAGCGTGCCGTGTGGCGTGTGGCAATCTGGCTATAGCGTCAAAAAGTCACAATTATCTCGTCACAGTTCTAAGATCAATCAAACCATATCACGTTATCTGGGTCATTAATTACTGTAAACAGTAATTACTTTAATTATTCTTGACAGTCTTTGTGTAAAGTCGTGAAATCGCCGCACGCTGTTGAAGGTCGTGGTGTCTATTACAAAGAGGACTCGAGAAAGGTCGTATTCTGCTCCCGTCAAAGCGCACTTTGTGAATGGGATTTCATCATTGCCGCATTGATTTGACCGTTTCTAACATGCAACTATATGTCTTGTCTCGGCAATTAAATGATATAAGTCGATATCTCACGACTTTATAATTACTTAACTATGAACTACCTATCTCTATAGAAATAGACAGGTACATGTGCAACATCTAGTTTCAAATTTTGAAGATGGCAGATGACACGATTGGTTGTATAAATTGCGTGTTTGTGTCCAGCCTCTGTACCCAATAATCATGTACTTATCTGCATTTTATATTTCTTTATAGTGGACGTTTTTTGACGAGCGTTTTCACAAAAAGCTTATTACTGATGTTTTTTTTAAAAAGCTAAATTAATTGCCATCTATAAACAAACCCTGTGTTTTGTTATACAGTTGTAATGCACAATTTATTCAGGGTGCTTGCTGCTCTACAAGATAATAAATGCCATTTTAGCTAGATACTTCTGCGCTTTATTCAGCTAATTGATCTACTAATAGCAATTCAGACCTTTTGATACTAATAATTATATTATAACCTCTATTTTTAACACATTTTTTTACACATTGTAAAAAAATAATTGCCGGTTTCTATAATACGTGTACCTTGTTATACTCTCACTCGGTAGAACTATAACGAGGTGCTAATTTTGATAAACGGTCTTATTTTGTAGACCTTTTTTGATGGTATTAAGTTCTCGACTTTTTAATGACTGGATCCATAGCTAAGAGCTCTGTATAAGCGTAGGTAATTACATATAATATTAAGTTTATAATATGATAAAGCTAACTCGCGGAATGATGTGCTTGAGCTGAATAGCTCGAATGTATGATGATGCGTACATGTGCATTGTGTATGCAGGCTCGTAATGTGTGCGTTAGTTGCATAGCGCGCTTCAAAGCACCCCGTCAGGTGATCTTTGGGTCCATGACTCAACAGTTACACTAACGAACCGGTGCAGCGCGGCGCGTGCTCTATTGTGCCTTATTATCTATCTTTATCTTTCTTAGCCTACATACGGACGTATTCAATAATGCATGTAGCAATATGAAATGTAAAACAATAAACTTTTAATAAAGAGAATGCTTACCGCAACTTCTTGTATTGAACCGGATTAATAAGTTGTGCAACCCGGTACGCTGTGTCATGAAAGGTTGGGTACCGTATCTATGGGTCAATGTTAAAATGATCACTGATCACTTTTTTGTTATTGTTTCGTCTGATAACAGTTAATTGCTTAGGTATTTCAGGCGTTTCGATACAACTGCACCGTGACTCACTCATATATTATGTTATAAACATTATGTTTTAAATTGTTACGAAATGTTATTATAATTGCTATTCATATATTTATACGGGTACAAATTAAATTATTGAGCAATGGATTAATGTTCTATGCTACAACCAGTTCCAGTTGTCAAATGAATAAAATAATTATAATATATGCAAGTCGGAAAAATCGCCTATAAACGTTCAGGTTTAATTTGAAACATTTTTTTCTTTGTGTAGTAAAGTAAATCTCTTTTATTTTATTTTCGTGATGAAAACAAAATATTGATAAGAACACAAAAGTGTGTAACCGATTTGAATTTGTTCAGCTTCTTATGTGGCCTATTGTACATGTTATTATTTTGTGAAAATTAACGTTGTACTATCTATTTATACCTTTTTAAGTTAATACCGTTTCCGAGATCTAGCAATTCGTTTTTGTGCCTCTAATGAAGTCAATTAAATAAATTCTAAATATCTAAGACGGGTTAAGTGACAAGAAAGGGAAACACTAACACGAGACTCGAATGCGTTCTAAAATTACCCAGGGCTTTGAGCCTTTGGGCCCAAAAGGAGATTTCTAGCCATTTTGTTATTATTATTGTAAGTATGCCTCATGCATTGGTCGAGTTCTATTGTCATGTGAACTTTGGTTGAGTGAGGACTTTGATGATGTAATATTGATATATACTATTATGACTTCTGATAGAATTGTATAGTAGCTATATATTACAAATGAAATTGGCGTTTTGTATGGGAGGAATACAAAGTCGTTTTTTTTTTGTAAAATATAATTAACTAGCTTTTGCTCGCAGTTCCACCCGTGTGAAAAAGTTTTTCCAGGACAAAAGTCCCGCTTTATATTTTCCTGGGATAAAAAGTAGCCTATATCATTTATCAGGCTCTAGACTACCTGTGTACCAAATTTCATTTAAATCGGTTCAGTAGCTTTGGCGTGAAACCGCGACAGACAGACAGACAGAGTTACTTCCGCATTTATAATATTAGTAAGGATTAATCAAAGTATGCAACTATGTTATCTATGCACTTTGCTAAAACATGTGGGCAAGAATCAATAAACTCTAAAGGCGGTTTGGACTGCCACATCAGAGTTTATTTTTTTTTCTTGCAAAAAGTTATCCAAATTATGGAAAAAATGGTAATCTGTTGGAGCAAGGTCCGGGGCGGACGGTGGATGACGCAGACATTCCAATTGCAGCTCCTCTAGTTTAGCGGCCGTCTGTTGTGCAGTGTGTGTGAGTTGTTTCAAGCTTTTTACTTTCCCGATTTTGCTTCATGTGGATTAAAACAGTTTTATCACTCACATTGAAGTCTGCAGCTAACTCTGAAGTGGTTTGCGATGGATCCGCTTTCACAATAGCCTTTAATTGCTCACTATCCACCTTGGTCTCCGGCCGTCCACGGGGCTAGTTCTAAAGGTCGAAATTTCCAGAACGAAAACGTACCGTGTTTTCTTTTGCGACACCCGCGCCATACACATCGTTAATCCTTCGAACTGTTTCTGCAGCACTGGTGCCACGGTGGAACTCATACTCGTAAATATAGCGATACTTCATGTTTTCCATTGTGCGATATGAAAGACGCCAAAGAAAAAACTAATCAGGAAAAAACAAATAAATGACTGTCTTCGAAACTCACATGTACCAGTTAAACGCATTTATAAATTTTAATTTGGAATTCTTAACTAAAGGGGAGATATTTCAGATCAAAGTGGCTGGTACGACAAAACGCCAGTTTCCTATGTAAGGACCTAATATTATAAACAAAAGTCGCTGTGTGAAACAAAATTAGTTCGTCATTCCGAAGAGTAGTGCGGATAAAATATTCAGACTAAGTTTTTATAGATTTAATTTGTATATTTAGTTGTGTTCAATGTCAATTAACACAACTTGCTAAAGCTCAGTGATAATACATTAGGTACTACGTTCATATCACACGTCAGTAAGACAATAAAAAACTGGTACGTAATTCTGGTAAACGGTAATGACTATAACTTAGCGCAATTTGCAAGATTTAATAAGAAACTCAGGCAACCTGTCGCCACATATTCGATGCAGTAACAGGTTGTCCGAGATTCGTGACATGTATGACACTGAAGAAAATAAAATTTTGACGCATTAATGTGTGTGTACTAGTGTAAAATATTTCAAAAAAAAATATATTATTTACGCAGAAAATTAAGAATATAAATGAAGTTAATGTGATTTTTCGAAGTTTATTTAAGTTAACCTATATAGGTCTTAATCACCCATAAATAACATAATTATATTGCTATTTACACTTTTAATAATTTATTTTCTTATTTTATACTTCATAAGTGACTATACTACATTATTTATAGAATTATAATTAATTTTTCATTGTTACTGGGTATATTACAAAAAGCACAGTTTATGAGCGGCTCACACCGTAGCAGGTGAAAATAAATCACCGACAGATTAAAGATACTCACCTAGTTGTCTGAGCTAAACGTTTACGGACCATGATTAATTCCATTATGTTCACTTTATGATACTTATCGATAGTTATTATGTTTCATTAGCGTTGTAAACTGTCTGTAACGTCAAAACGATCCATCAAGGTGTTAAGTAGAATCATTGGCGTTTTCGGACCGCGAGGTGCCCATCGTCTATTTATTAACGCGTCCAACAACGCCAACACCTGCCAAAGATATCCAATCGTAACGTATGAGGTGCTAACGCATGCGTTCTATCGTTAAATCATCGATCCAAAGGGTGTTATGTTTGTTTATTATAATGCTATGGAGTAAAGCGATACAATTTTAGTATCTGTGACAGTTGGAATAGATAATATATTTAAGAACAATGCTATTGTCTTCCTAAATTAAATGCTAACTATTTTTGTTTGGTAAAAATATATTTGAAATTATAAATAAGAATTTTTTTCTAATGATACCCCACGGAGTAATATAATAAAGACGTCAAAAAAGTGAGAGGACGTACCACCCTGTGAAGGTTTCGTCGATTGTTACGATGACGTGATGATATGCCGAATCAAATTACAGTATCATTTAGATTATTTAGATAAACAGAATGTAAATCTTACGCAAGACCCGCTGTGATACGGAATCACGTTCTATAATAAAGTTATGTCTCGTTCTTGTTGGGTTTGAGCTACTCAGTACTAAATTGGATTATCTCGATAAGTGTCCGGGAGGACATAATATTTAGCTTGTATTCAAATTGGCTCAAAAGAATTAGTGTTGCATCATGCAAAACTAATTATTTCATATATAAGTATGAAACAATTTAAATATATTCCATTACTCCGTGTCGTTTGGTTTCTATTCTCTATCTAAATGGTGGACACACATTTTTTTAAATTAGAACTATAATCACTCAGCTCAATCACATTTTTTAATAATAATAATAATAATGGCTTGATAACAAAGAGCCTTGACCAACCTCTTAAGAGGCTCTCAATTGGTCGTTGGGTCAATGGCCAGATGCAGAAGGCAGTACAATTTTTTTAACTTAGGTATAAAAATGTATAAAAAATAACTTTTAGAATAAAGGAAATAATAATAAAACCAGCCATGTATTATATACTATCCTCTGCTGAGCGCGGGCCTCCTCTATTGAGACG
This sequence comes from Sphinx pinastri, assembly GCA_947568825.1. Taxonomy (NCBI): domain Eukaryota; kingdom Metazoa; phylum Arthropoda; class Insecta; order Lepidoptera; family Sphingidae; genus Sphinx; species Sphinx pinastri. The sequence goes on along the minus strand of OX387618.1, from coordinate 11,106,104 downwards.
GTTCGGTATTTTTCCGTCTTCCAAATACCTAATAAAGCTTTATTTTTAATTTAATAAGTGTTTTGAATATAAATAGTTATTAATATATCAATTACTTATTGAAATCAGAAATACGAATAGTTTCCGAAACTTATAAAGTCTAATTTACAATATACGACACAACATATATAATATACAATACTAGCGTCTGCTCGCAGCTCCACCTGCGTGAAAGCTCCTTTTGCAACTGGCGAATATGCAGTTCACTCCTAATTCAGATACTTTTGAAAGTTCACGAAGGAGTCCCCGTTCGCTCCGGTCCTTTGCGAGCGGTGTGAAGTTTGATTGGAGTGCATCAAGTAGCTAATTATTTGTTCAATATTAATCTGCCTCTCAAGCCTTCGCTCAAGTAAACGCTGAGTCGAAAATGTTAGTCACGATTGTAAGATTAATAATATAGTCTATATGCGATGTCGCAGTCGTTATCGGCGATGTGACTTTTTCACAACACGCTCCACGCGGAGCCGCCGCGTCGCCGGCGAGTGTACCGGTACAGAAGGAGGCTAAGATCAGCATCACGATGTCGCTACTCAACTTTCGACTGCCGCGTGGCTGTCGATTAAGAATCACTTGCGACAACACTGGCTTGATCGATGTAGCCCTTGGCATTTGTGTGATATAACTGTACACTTTATAACAAATAGATGACACAGATTGTGCCTACATGACACTGAGCGCGTCGTCCAATTGACGCGGTGCGGCGCAACGGTTGATCAAATTTAAATGCACGAGTTAAAATATTTAGAAGGCACCTCACAGAGTTGGAAATAAACGTAGAATTTGCAAAGTGCCGCCAACCAGATTCTTTTTAAATCTGCAACGTGAAGGAATTTTTGTTGCATAAACAACTATAAAACAAGTAGCTTCTTCTTAATAAGCCTAACATGAAAACGGGTTGAGGCGACCGCACGTGGATAACCGCTGTGGTCGGCACATCAAAGCAAACACTCGTTTAAACCAATTGTGCGTGCCGGCGCGCGCGCAACAACAACGTGTAATTATACGGTTATAGGGCGCGCACCCCCGCGCCTCCCCCGCCGCCTCCGCACCCGGCGCCCGAGCCCTTACCGATAAAAAATAACCATCTGTTGAACCGCAACCAGGATAACGCCTGCTGGGTCAGTAATTGACCGCCAACATAGTGTTTTCTAATGAAAACCTTTTTTTGTACGAGTTAATCATATTTTTTCGTAGAGTTAATAGCCAATTTATTTTGATTTGCATAATGTTCGGTAGCATATGATCTCTCACTTATGTGTTGTTTTAAATAATATCAAATTAGTGCTGTGAAAACTGTTACGTAGGTCACTTTGTTTATTATGAGTATCTCGCGTTTGTACAAATACTGTGTAGTATATTGGACATAATAGGCTAGACTAATTTTATAGTATAAGGCAAAGCTTGCGCAGTCCTGCATTCTTAATAAATTTCAAGGGCGGGACTCAAAACTTTTAAACTATAATTTATATTTGTTTTCTCAAATGTATAATTACTAGTTACATAATAAGAAACACGCGCAAAACAAATAAAGAACAGTAATAAATTTATCCTTTCACCTCTTATAATTGATAAAAATCAGGGTATCACAGCAAAAAACGCGGTTGCTTCTGTATCATCATATTAATAACATAATATTAATAACGGCGCAATTTAAATCAATTTCCGCCGCACAGGCCAACCCTTTAAGTCGGGGCGTTACAAGCATTATATTTCATAATAGTGTGTAATCGAGTTGTGTGGATCCACGTCTCGGCTCTCAGTTCTCGCATCAGCTGTGGATATCGAGATAATTTCTATTTCTGTCCATCGTAATGGAGGTTATGAACCGTATAAATTATGAAATAGTCAATTTTGACGTAGCTGTCACTTTAACTAAGGCACATAATGGTGATTTACTGCCGAGCCGTGTGTTACAGGTGGTTTTGAAGTACAGTAATAAACATCGACACATTCTGCCGACCAGACGTACTTATATGTATACATATGTTTATTTATACATATTTTTTCCTGTTGAGTGTTGACGTGATGAATGCTGACAGACTCTGCAGTCAACAGTACCGGAATATGAAGCTAATCCATATACATCATATCATGATATGAAGAAAGTTGAAAAAATATTACGTTCAAAGCATTGTTATAGTATTAACAAAGCTTCATACATTTTATAGAGAGTCTTTTGATTATTATATGTATAAAAAATTTAAGTCTGTCTAGCTATTTTAAACATATTTATCACCCAAACAATTGTCTTATCAACTATGCTTTTCTGTAATACAACTATGTATTTCCCTACCGAGCTCACTACTGGTATAATCTATACCAGCGCCACAAGGTGGGAATGTTGGAAAAGCGAACTGCACTCATTTACTCATAAGTGAGACTAAAGAGGTCTTCTTTGATCGATCTTATCGAATCAATTATTTTTTATGCTCTTCATAATTTAATCACTAGTTCTCTACATTAACAGTAATTTAAGTATCCCTATATAGGCGGATGTTTTCCACATGGATAAACTCAAACTGGAATACCGGTGTAGACTATTTAATACATACACCATTCAAAGTCGATTTTGCATATTGGGAAAAGATGTTAAAACACAGTAGAGCCAGCAGTTTACTGTCTTTTACTTATGGTGTGCGTGTTCCTATTGCACTGTCACGTTTGAGGAAACTAGCTGTAAAGTAATTTAAATCAGGTGGTAGTGTAAGAGATTGTGTTGGTCATAGTGTTTGCACCACGTGCTGCAGTAACAATAGTGTAATTGGGTGTTGGCGCATTGTTCCGGCAGTAAAGTACCGCCAGCTCGCACCCGCAGCGCGACCGCGCGCCCGTCTCGGCTGCGGCGCAGGTGGCGCGCAGATCTTTGTTTCAAATGAAATTCGATTGTTCTCTTTTACGGTTATTACTCACCATTTATTTACAAATCCTTTTAGGCATTTTAAACACTTATATTATTTCATAATATTCCGTGTCCGAAGACTTAATTCCACTCAGATATGACTTAATGAATATTTGTAAGTCCATAGACTTGACTAATCGAACCAAAAACGGTTATTACGAAGATGACACAGTAACGTTGTTAAAGATCGACATCGGTCACAGTTATTACGATCTATTACATAGTTAAACTATTAATAATTCTTGGACCATCAATCACTGTAAGGTCAAAGCTGCACGCGGAAACGGTTCGTTCGCTCTTAGCAGTTTTTTATGAATTGTTTTTGTGTTATCCATCATTAAATATGGAAGTGTACCGACCTACGTTGGTGGGCGCCGGAGTGACAAGCACCAACGGATTATTTCGACGGACTATTTATAATGTGGGGCTCGCGGACGCGGATTGCGGACGATGGAATCTGCTCCTTTGTCATTGAAGCAACCTGTTCTTTGAGTTCGGACTCACGGCGAGCACAATGTAATGTAACGGGCCACCTGATTAACCGCCATTCCACCCGGCTATGCAGATATCGGCTTCCACGGAGCCACACCGTCGCACCGCCGCACACCGCCGCGCTGATCACTGATCATATTAATTTTAAATGATAGATTGCTTTTATAAGGTAATACCTTATTGTGTAGATAACAGCGGCGAGGTTACTGAACTATTTTAAATACGTATTGTCTTTGAAATATGTGGAGCGGTGTGTATGTAGCGAGTTAGTATGATGCGTGTGTGTGGTGATGTTGTGACGTAGGGATTAAATACTGTGGGAACATTACGTCGCACGTGTGCATGTGTGTATTTTGGCATTTTTTACATTACAATAAAAACTTTCTTTCTTCCTTTCAATTTTTTGTTGTATCCACGAAATTTAAGAAGTGAACCTGTAATGGGAACATTATCTCAAATGCATTGTATAAGGGGTCGTCCATTTATCACGTGAGGCACGAGGAGGGGGGGGGGGGGGGGGGGAGGTTCGGCAAAAATCACGAAATATCACAAGGGGGCTGTAGTGATATATCACGTGTATTTATATTTTCGCGCGCGATATTCAAACTAGATTAGGTATACTTTAACCTGCATTTGAAGATAATACAGTAAACTTTTTAAGATACTTTGTGCCAAAAAAAATACACGTGATCTTTGATAGGAGGGGAGGGTACAAAAGTTGCTTACAAACATCACGTGATTAATGGACGACCCCTAACATACAAATGATCATATTTGTCTCAACTTATAATTTAACGTTGTTTCTAAAATAACTAGTATAAGTTAAAAAATATTACCATCGTATATACATATTATTGAAAGTATTTATGAACCTAGCTTTATTCCGTAACATATAATCGGTAGCGTAATATATTAATTTAATTAAATACATGGAGGTGTCATATTTCACGATTTAAAATCATGGCCGTTATAATGCATAAATTACAAGTGGGAAACAATTTATTAACTGTGACGAGAGGATTGGGATTCCGGAATCACCCTTCAATCTTACTTGATCCACTACAACTTGTAAAAAACGTGCACCTTTTGCGACATCCGCCGTCAATTCTCACGAGACAGGTAGTTGCTTCCGTTTAAATTTATCTAATGCGTGAGTAAGGACAATTATAACAATATGTGTTACGCTGGAACTACCTACAGAGGTACAATAGCATACCCGATGTTCTATGAGTTCGAGTTTTGAAAATAATTCGTACCCGGTACCTACTTGAAATAGAGTTTGCATTTTTTTTATTTGCGCTTGAATTTTAGAATAATGTACATTGGGTATGATTTAAATAAAATTAAAATAACAATATAATAAACTTTGTCTAGGCTAGCGAAAAAAATATGTTGTTTTATATGCGCATTTCAATTGTCTGGCATAAAAATGTAACAAAATATTTATTTAAATTCACTGCGTCTTTTATTATTTAAATGTTATATAATATAGGCGTGATGGATACGAGACATTTTTGTATTTACATAAGTAATTCAGGAAGTAAGTCGGCAGGTTGCGACAGTGAAGTGCGGGAACTGGTTAACTCGACAATTTGCAGTGCACACAGAAAGGGCGCTTATTCGGAAACCACGGCTACAGTACACACACGATGAATTGGCCGCTGCGGTTCAATATTATAGTCGTCTATTACAATGACGATGAACATAATTTAGAAATACTGATCATTATGTTCATTCATGATGGACGCTTCAAAATACTTTAACATTGCTTAGCTTTGTTAGTGTCATTGGGACTTATTACATTTGACATATTTTTCTGCATTTAAAAATGTAAGTCATTATTATTATATTGTCATTAGATTATTCCAATTTGATAACACGTACCCTTTTTAATTGGTAAAAAAGTAAAATAAGTAACATAACAAAACGCAATGCATTCTTAATTTCTTAAATATATATTATGCATTAAATGCAATTTATTATAAATTGAACAATATTTCCTAATTAAATATATACAAATTCTAACCATTGTTATTTGTTTACAACCTTAAATGTAGACAATAAGAAGGCGCTAAGCTGGTCATAAAATTATGAATTGACCAATTCAAGTCGGTGGAACAACAACGGTCCGGGCGGGGCGCAATTCAACCCTCCAATACAAGCTATGGGATCTATTGTTTGCTGGGAGAAATGAATTGGAAAAAAAACAGGTTCCCAAACGTGTCGTGAGAAATCATAAAATGTGCTCCGTATTCATTAAGCGCTCGGGAATCAATAATATCAAATTTCGGGTTAGCCGGTGCCATTTTTTTGGTGACTGTTACTGGTCTTACGTGGTCTTTACTGGTTTGTGAGGCAGGATTGGAACGACGAGGATGCGACCCACTAGCGTATTTATTGCGTATCTGCTACGAATATGCGCTTTAAACGCTAGTACGATAAACGCACGAAAAAAGTTTAGGTATATACTAATATTTTTCATATAAACATAAGATAATAATATTTTACCGAATATTCAAATTCCTCAAATATTATTTTAATCAAAGAAAAAAATATTACCCAAGTAATTATATTTTTTTAATACAAGATGATAGATCCATTTTCACTAAGTCTAATTTAATAATTGTACTTATAGTATCAAATATAAAAATGCTGTATTATTTTATAGATAGTATAAAGTATAATATTTGAAATATGGGAGTACCTAACTACCTGGTGGCGTAATTTTTTCAAGGTTAAACCACCGTTACTACACTTATTATGTTGAGTAAGCTGAAATAGATATTGAATTCTGAAAAGTTTGAGCGTTTCCACGCAACAATGCTTCGCTCTTCAGACCTCAGTATGCTTATTATACTCGTTGATTTAAATTAGTGCCATGATTTTGCATTTATTGCTTTTTTAATACAAATGATGCGACAAGCAAACCGCCCGCGTACAAGTAAGCGACACCACCGCCCATAACTTTGAATTACATATTCTGCCTGCGGTCGTCACCCTGACAGTTGAGACGTAAAATGTTGGGTCTCATCGTCATCATCATAATCAGCCACATAAAGTGCACTGCTAAACATAGGACTTCCCAAAAGATTTCCAGACGGACCTGTCCAAAGCGGCCTGCATCCAGCGTGTGCCTGATACCTTTATCAAGTCGTCTGTCCACCTTGCAAGTGGACGTCGAACGCTGCGCTTGTCAGTGCGTGGTATCCACTTGAGATTTTTGTGCTTCATCTGCCATCAGTTTTGCAAACTATGTGCCCTGCCTACTGCCACTTTAACTTGCTAATCCGCTGAGCTATGTTTGTGACTTTATGTATCACTTGTAGTACTGCCCAGTAACTAAGCTAGTTACAATGTTCTTCAAATCAGAACACAACAGCTTGCACACTGTTGCTTACCGGTAGAAATAGACGTGACGGTGGCGCCTACTCAGACTGACTCTCATGCCTCGCTTACGAGAGACCTATAACTGTCTAGAAAATACTAGTAGGTGTTACTTTGAAACACCCTTATATAAGATTCAACTGGAAATTTCATTCAGTCGTGTGGCAAACAAAAATTGTAATATCATACGAGTTAAGAAATAAATGTCCTCAAATAAAGTCAGCAAGCCTAATGTACACAATCTTTACGCTTTGTCGTATGCTGCAGGCGCTATTCGACTCTGGTATCAGACGCATACAAAATCCAATGGGGGTCATGACTCAAATTGGCTAAGTGTATATAAATCATCGTAGAAACATTTCAAATTACCAATCAACGACATTAGTAATCTAATCTGCTCAATTTAAAAAAATCGTGTAGAGTCGGCGATCATTTTAAGGCACAAAAAAGCTTTCGTAATAATTATACTATTGATTGTAGGCGGTCAGGGGTAAGTTACAATGCATTTGGCAAAATTATGATGGAGTAAATTTGTGTATGTCAGTGACATGTTGCGTAAAGCAGCGGCATGGCCGGAGCAGGCGCACGCGACGCCGCCGCCGCCGTGTCGCCACCGCGGCCGGCACCGCGTGACTCATGCGCGTGGACTCCTGTTTTGTACTTACCACTATCACTGCTGCCTAACTCTGATATCGCGAAAGCATTGTCCTCGCAGCGCGAGCAGTAAACGTCCATGCATTTTGATTGTCTTTAATCCTATTAATACTCTTCATTCATTGTGTGATATTCGTTTGTTAAGTTTATTTTAAACACATTTGATTTTAGATATACAGTGGAAGTAATGACTTGTAAACTATTAGCATGATCGAAATCTATTCATAGTTAAGAGTAATTTTTCTGTATCGTATTTATACAAGGAAAAAAGATATAAAACACAATACCCCATTACCTGATAACGGATTAGTTTGTTCACATACTGCAATAGAAATACTGGATGTGTTTATATTAGGTAATTCGTAACATGAAGATGATTAAATAGTAGTCAAACTTTGCACTTAATTATTGGTATAGATAGATGTATAAGGTGATGCCAATCTTAACAGACGGCTTAAACTTTATCATATGATTCCGCCCATTCCTCAATGATTCCGCCTCTACATTTTCTGTACTCCGGTATCTAACCTGCGACGACCCGCGACTAACTTCAAAGCCGCCCTAAAGATTGACGTTAGCTTTAAAAAATTGAGATAATTTGTTCACACCACGTAATTAATTTCATTATGATAGCAATTATTTTACTGGTGGTAGGTCTCTCATATGTAAGAGTCCGTCTGGGTGGGTACCACGCAATGTCTATTTCTACCGCCAAGCAGCAGTGTGCATGCACTGTTGTGTTTCGGTTTGAAGGACATTGTAGCCAGTGTAACTACTTTTTTTTTTTTTTTTTTTTTTTTTATCGCGGGGAAAAACGCGTTATCGCTACCACCACTGGGGGGTGAGTGGAACGGTTATGTTGGTTTCACACAGTCTTACGGCCCAATGTCGACATTCGGGAGTATGGCATCATCCGAGCGAGCATTGGACCGAGTCCCTAACACTATGTACACCCTACACCGGCATACCAACCAAAACCCGCGGTGGCCTTCTTCGGCGCCTACGGGACGGTCCCGGGGTATCTTGTTGCACGAAGATAGCTGCACGGAACCGCCCCTGCGCTATGCCGCATTGCGGCCCCTCTCTAAACGAGGAGGCTGAGAAGCCTCCGAACTCTAAAGCACGCTTTTTGCGTCTACGACTGCAGGAGACCGACCACCCGCATTGTCGTCCACCTCGTAGTCGCTTACATTGAAGTAGTTGAGCAAGCAGACCCCCACTGCTCACCCCGCGACTCTCGCCACCCCATTTAGTCGACTCTTACGACAGGCAGGGGATGCCGTGGCGAAATTCTTTAGATGCCCCCGGACCACAGGGCACGAGGCGCCGGTCAGTCGTCCACCCGACGCCTCCTTCGTCTCCTCTGGCTACGGGCCGGATCGCTCTGCTCACGATCCCGCTCGGCGCTCTCCTTCCGCGAGATGACGCACTCGCAGAAGGAGGCCACAGCTCGCCATGACCTCCAACCGCCGACCATGGCGCACACCACGGCCGGCAGCGAGAGGTCTCCTCCGACGACTGCTCTAAGAGCGCTGCGTTGTAGGTCCCAGGCTGGGCAATCCTCAAGAGTGTGTTGGACTGTGTCCTCGCGGCCGTTGCCACAATGATGGCACACCGCGGACTCCTCCTTTCCGATCCGACACAGAAACGTGCCGAAACAACCGTGGCCCGACAGCATCTGTGTCAGACGGAACGTCGGCGCACCGTGGCGCCTGTCTAGCCAGCTTAGGAAGACAGGTCGTACTGCCGCGACAGTCCTCAAGCCCGCACTCGGGCTCTCCAGCCTGGTATGCCACTCCTCCACGGCTGCGCTGCGAATGGAGGCCAATTGGGCCGCGACCTCCCTTGGAGCCAGTCTCCGCCCGAGACGGAATGCCTCCTCACGCCAGAAGAATACCGACGAGAGGTATTTGGCATCCAAATCCCAAGGCAGAATACCGGCCAAGACGCAGGCAGCCTCGTGGGAGATTGTGCGATAGCCCCTGATGAGTCGCTGCGCCACTAAACGTTGCGGCTTGCGCAGTAGAGTGACGCATCGAGCATTCAGAGACCCGGCCCAGACGGGACAACCGTATAAGGCCATGGACCGCACAACTCCAGCGTATAAACTTCGGCAAGGGTTACCGGGACCTTCCAAATTTGGCAGCAGGCGACTGAGCGCCCCTGCTGCCCGCACCAGTTTCGGCGACAACATCTCAAAATGGGCACGGAAGTCCCATCGGCTGTGCAACACCAAGCCCAGATACTTCATTGTGGAGCCGATGGGAATCCGCACCCCCTCCACTAAGATATGGGCCTCCGAAGGTGGCCTCTTCCGGGGCCCGTGGAAATAAAGGGCCTCCGTTTTGTTCAGGGCCACTGAGAGGCCCAGCCGCCGAATCCTGCTCACCATGTGCTCCGTACCAGACGAGGCGAGCATGGCAGCCTCCTGGAAGGTCCTAGCCGTCGCTGTTACCAGGGTGTCGTCTGCGTAGCAGACGACAGCGACGCCTTGAAGGTTGGTTCCACGGAGCACCCAATTGTAACCGATGTTCCACAGGAGAGGGCCCAAGACTGAGCCCTGTGGAACACCGCAGGTCATTGCTCTTCGGTGCCACCCATCAGCGCCCGGGTACACTATATACCTGTCTGACAAGTACGCTCGGACCAGACGCTGAAGATATGGTGGCACCTCGTGGTACCGCAGTGCTTCGTGTATGCAAGCCCAGGGAAGAGTGTTGAACGCGTTGGCGATGTCAAGAGACACCGCCACGATCACTTCACCCCGGGCGATTGCATTCTCCGCTTGTGCCTTGACCCGCAAAATCGCATGGATTGTAGATCGGCCATGCCGGAAACCGAACTGGCAGTCTGCCAAGTTCGGCCCGACCCTCTCGAGGTGCTCGACGAGGCGAGCGTGAATAATCCGCTCGAAAAGTTTACAGACCTCGTCGAGCAGCACGATAGGCCGGTAGGCCGATGGTGACTCTGCGGGTCGTCCCTCCTTCTTGAGCAGGACCAACTTGCCAGTTTTCCACCGAGATGGAAAAAGGCCCTGCTCAATGCACGCGGAGAAGAGGCCGCGGAGCCTCGTACCCAGATGCTTGACGGCTAAAACCCACGTACGGCCGGGTATGCCGTCAAGACCTGGGGCAGAGTTTTTACTCCGCAGCCGAAGCACTACCGCCCTAAATTCTGCGGGCGAAACCTCCGGTATATCTCCTGCCGAACTTTGCGACGATGGCGACGACGAGTGTGACGCCATCGGCGGGGGAGTGACATCCTCGGTGGCGGGGAACAAAGTCACGACAACCTCTTCCACAAGCTCGCCCCGGAGACTCTGCGTCAGCGGGGGCGCCCATGGACGGTACCTCTTCATCGCCACACGGTACGGGCGCCCCCACGGGTCGCTGTCGAGAGTACTTCGGAACTCTTTTTGCGCCGCTGAGTTTGCCCTCACTATTGCCACTCGCAGCGCTCTTTTGGCCTCTTTGTAGAGGCCGTGAAGCAGCCGCTCCTGGTCCTCGTCGCCGGGTAAACGAGTCCGGCGACGTCGGTGCCTGCCAACTCGGCGGAGGGCAGCTACGCAGGATGTGCGCAGCTGCGTGAGCTCCGCCGACCACCAGAACACCTGGCGTTTCTCAGGGAGGCGTCGTACTCGGGGCATAGCCGCGTCACAGACATGTGACATCGTCGCCCCGAACCACGCCGCCTCCTCTTCAACCCGTACTGGCCCGTCCGGCACGGGGATCCACGCCTGGGCCAGAGCAGCCTCCTTCAGGGCCTCGACATTGAGGCGCTTTAACGCCCAACGTGGGCCGTCCGATCGCGGGGCGATCATGCCACCGCGAGACCGGGGAGAAGGGGGCAAGGCGACGTCGAACCGAATATATCGGTGATCCGACAACGTCTCCTCGCCCACCAGGACCCTCCAGTCTCGGACACGGTGGGCAAGCGCTAAGGTGGCGAACGTTATGTCCACCACCGAGCCGCCATTGTGCCGCACGCACGTGTCTACCGACCCGCGATTTACGACGGCCACGTTGGACGCGATCGCCCATTCCTCCAGGGCCACGCCACGCGCGTTCGTCGCCGACGAGCCCCATGCCACAGACTTGGCGTTGAAGTCACCGGCGACGATAACGGGGCGAGGCTGACTGCCTTGCACCACCAGGGCCCCTACCCGAGTGAGAAAATTCTCGAACTCAGCTAGGGATCTGTTAGGGGAGAAATATACTCCCACAATCCAGACCCCCCCTAACAGAACCGCCACACATCCCGAGCCCTTCGCTACTTTTTCGAAAGGCGGGGAGCCGGCAGCGCCCCGAGTGACGACGGCCACCGAACCATCCAGGTCCCCTGCCCAGTCTTCCCTGGGAGGAACATAGTACGGCTCGGAGACCACAGCCACATGAATCGACCACTGCGCCAGGCTCTGAACTAGTAAGTCCTGTGCCCCAGCGCAGTGGTTAATATTCGCCTGGAGGAATCGTTGCGCCATATTAATGGGCGATCTCCATGGTCTCTTGTTGGGACGGGTCCAGCTGGGTCACAACCCCGACGCCTCCTCCGCGATTAACGCGACGGGGGCGGGAGGAGGCGACACATGCCTTGGCGCCCAAGTGGTGCCCCGCAGGTTTGCCCGCAGCAGCGCAGATTGCGCAGTGCGGGTCCGCAGAGCACTCCTTGGCTTTATGGCCCTCTTGACCGCAGCGGTAGCAGATCCCGCTGCGGTCACACTCTTCGGTGCAGCGCATCCTCACATGCCCCTTAAAGAGGCAACGGAAGCACCGCAAGGGCCGCGGCTCAAGGAGCCGGACCTGCGCCACAACCCAGCCAATGAGAACACGTCTAGCCCTGATTATTTTATCAGCGGCCTTGGCTGGGCATCTTACCCACACTGCACGAAGACCCGACCGGTCGGGACGGATCTCCCCGACTTTTATATCCTCGGCCGCTATTTCCCCAGCTCTTGCAATGGCCGCTGCGACCATTACCGGATCGGCGGATGGGTCCAGCCCAGACACTCGCAGGTCCGCGGTCTTGAATGGTCGAGAGACGCGAACAACTTCCGCCATATCCGATCCGCGGAACACCTCCCTCATTTTTTCCGCGAGGGAGTTAGCCTTTGTCTCAGAGTCTGGGCCGGGTACCTCATAAAGATACCCACCCGTCGCCATCAGTCTCGCACGCGTTCCGGCAATGCCGAGACCGGTGAGGCGTACTTTATTTTGGAGCTCCTTCATAACCTGGGCATATGTCACCCCTCGCTCCACACCGGCCGGCATCACCGTTAAGGTGACAGCGGCTTTGCGGGGTACCTGGACCCTGGGCTCAGGTTTCCGGCGCTGCTGCGTCATAGCAGCCGGAGCTGCGGTTGACGTGGCCTGAGGGATTTCCTTCTTTTTTTGCCCCGCTTTGTCACCACAGACCAACCCTCGCCCATGGACGTGGGGAGTGCAGGCAGAGGCCGAGACTCCTCCTGTGCCCGAGCCGGGGCTGCATCGCGTTTTCCCCTCTTCTCCCCTTTGCTTACCGAGGAGGTTTGCCGAGGGGGAATTCTAGGTCCAACGGACGCAACGACTGGTGCAGTACTAGCATCCCCGGCATTAGTTTGGGCAACTACGCCAAGGGGTGTCTGAGGTGTACCCTTGCCCTTCCCTTTCCCTTTACCTTTTGTTACCGGTAGACCGGTGACAACTGGCAAGACATGCGGGGACCGAACGACAGCAGATGATGCAGTCGATGGTCCAGCTACAGCGGGCGACAAACGGGCAGCTGCTTCTACTCTGGCCCTGTCGGCGGCCAACGAAGGACGGACAATGGGTTCTGGAGGGAGCCTCATGGACAAGGCGTCGAAACGCGCGTCCATTATATTAAGTCGGCGCTCCAACAGCTCAAAATGGTTATCCCCTTCAGTAGCAACCACCGAGTGAGATGTCTCCTGCGACTGTCGGGATGAATGGACAGCAGCGGCGAGCGCCTCTTCCAAAAGCTTACCCTGGGCCGCCAAGGAAGCCTCAAGGGCTGCAATGTGCTGTGCCATTGCAGCCTTTTCTGCCTCTAAGCGAGACACTTCAGCAGAGGCAGACTCATTGGCCCTCTCCAGTAACTCCTGGGCCGCCAAATTCAGCTTCCGCTGCTCCGTCCCTTTTAGGTTCCGGGACCTTTTTGATACACCCCGGACCTCTTCCGCCAACCGTACGCGCCAGTCCTGCTGCTCAGCTGACACCATCATCATCTCCACCGAATCCGATTCTTCCGGAGGAGGGCTTGTGGCAACCACTTTCACCGCCGGCTCTGACTCGCTATCGCTCGAGATCAGGTTAGCTACCCGATCTCGGCGACCTCTTTTAGGGCGCAAGGGAACGCCGCTCGGTCCCGCCTGTGATTCCAGGACCAGAGTGGGCGGAGCCATCGCCACGGCTCCATCTATGGGCTTGCGACCATCTTCTTTATTTTGCCCGGGTTCACAATTACCACCCGGGACAGACAACTCCAGCACTTCCGTATGTAATATAGAATTATTTTTTTTTTCATTCATTGTTGTTCCCACGAGTATGGGGGAATAAAACGGTCCGCCCAGGCAGTGCCCCCTGTACCTGGGTAAGCCAAGCGTAACCCGCCAGGAGTGTCGGCCGGTACTCCGGCGGGGGTCGCACTAGAGACCGAACTACCCATCGACCATGCATCCCCTCGCGGTGCGCCGCCGCTTGGGATTCGGGGTAACTTTTTATAGAGGTTTTCTCCCTCGCAGTCCGGGCGGTTAAGCCAAGACCCTCGGCCCCAAGAGACACCGCGAGACATGACCACAGTGCAGCTTGGGATTCCGAGACTGGCGGTGGCCAGAGAGAACAAGTTCTACTCCGACCTGTTCCGCGGCAGTGTGAGTGCACACGGAACCCGTCTGTATTCCTCCACAGCGCCCTCTGCTAATCAGAGGGAACGTGGAAGAATCCCCTTTGCTGGTTTTGGTCCACGCCGTTTCCGGTACCCCCCAAGTTTGGAGGGCCTTCCCCTATCCACCACCCAGGGAGACGCGCCCGATGGGAGACCAGCAACTCCACACGGGCAGTGTAACTACTGGACATAATGAGACTTAACATCTTATGTCTCAGGATGACGAGCGCAGTAGAATGCCACACAGTACTTTGTAAGTCAAGGTGCTGGAGGTTGTCGCTACTGTTTATGGGTGGTCGTATCGCTTACCATCAGGCGAACGGTATGCTCGTCTCGTCATTCAAAGCAATAAAAAAAAAAAAATTATCCTAGTTGGTTATTACAATAGTATGTATATTACTCTTACTAATATTATAAATGCGAAGTTGTGTGATTTTTTTTGGATGTTTGTGTGTTTGTTAGAAGTAAACGCAGAAACAACTAAACTGATTTGTATTAAATTCGGCACACGGGTAGTTCATGTCCTGGATTAACACATATTTTTTATCCCGCAAATTTTCTTCCATGAGAAATAATCGATATTTGTAATCAGATTCTTCAAATAGATGGCGCTGGCGTTGTACTTTGTTTTAGGGACTTTTGTAGCGGGAAAGACTTTAGGCGCTGGTAAAGCCGCAAGCAACACCTAGTATTTTATATCTTTAGCACAAAACCACATTGTTAAAATAAAGTGTATGAACGTCTTAAAAATAGTATTAGTATATTATCTGGTAGTCAATGGAGCATTATCTTGCAATGAGTATCCACACAGCAGGTAGACATAACAAAGAGCCGAGTGATTACATTGGCGCTTTGAGCTTTTACAGTAATAATCCTTTATTGCAGCAATAGTTGGGCATAGATCTATTTTGAAGCTGCAAGTAACCTGTGCTGCAAGTAACCATGTGATTTTCGGCTTTATTAGTTATTGCCAGTTGTTTTAATCTTACTTCCTTAGTGGCGTAGTTGTATTACAGTACGACTGCAATGCTGAGGTCTCGGGTTCGATCCTCGGGTCGGGCAAAGTGATATAGGATTTTTCTATTCAGTATCAGCCCGGAGTCTGGAAATTGTGCCCAATATGGCGATAGGCTCGCCCCCTATCACAACATGGGACGGAATACGGACGGCGAAATGTGGGTGCACTAGTTGCGGCTCTGCCTACCCCTTTGCGGATAAAGGACGTGAGTGTGTATGTGTGTGGTATACATTTGGACTTTTATGCCAGGTAAGAACTTTCACGAAAGAAGAGACACGAGCTGATTCTAAGATAATATTAATTATACTTATAATGCAAACAGTAGTACACACAATTGATTCGATAGTATTTTACAATCTGTAAAACAATAACGAGGACAGCATTAGTAAGCGAGGAAACATTTCCACACGCAATGACTTGAGACGACACACAGAATACACATGATCAAACTCTCTAGTTTGTTGCTAGTTATTATGATTGTCAATGGCTACAATCTATTCGATAAAATTGAGATAGATTTTTAATAAGACATCAGGCACATTAGTTATTTTGGATAAAGTGCTCGCTTGACCGTTGTCTGTGATGCCAAGTTTGTTATCGATATAAAAATACGCAGACTCACGATGACAAAAACAAAGATATTTAATTCTAATCTAAGACCTGTTACAAATCGTGCGCACTCGACGTATGTAATTCTTCTGGTCAAAACAATTAATCGTAATGCATTTGAGATTTTGAGGTTGACTTTAATAAATGATATAGAATAATAGCATGTAGGCTGTAATTGTTTACACTTTGTGCGTGCGAGTAAGGAAAACAATTGAGATACGCACGTTACGCACTACGAGTAGTACTGAGTACGTAGGACGAGTTCGTTAACCAACACCCGCGGCCCACACTCGATATCGTAAATGTCGCAGTCGCTGCCCATACAAATGCTTCACACTTCATAGATCACTTTTCTTGACTATCATTTGTCACCATTATAAGTTACAAGCGCCTTTCTGTAGCTGGAACTATTTGAGATATAACTGTTCTCAATAAAAATAATTTATGAATACAAGAATAAGTGTCAGCGGTTATTGATCCAGTCCACACTCCACAATCTGTAAGAAGGCGCGACGCCCGCCGCCGCCGCACTCGCCGCCGCTGGCCGCTCCACGCGCGCTGCAGCGCTGAAGTGATTTTATTGCGATGTTGATTAATATTTATGATGCGGCTTTTTGTCCGGCTCTAATTACGTACGACATCGTGGCTCGTGCCGAATGTGAGTGATTGATACGTTTAGCTGCATTCGTCACGAACTTGCCCGATATTTTTATTGTGATACTTACTGTAGAGTTTCAATTTGAATACTAAATTATAATGATATTATAGGTATGATAAAAAATACTTAAAATTAACTTTAGATTTTATATTCTTAGTGGTATCATAATATAGTATATAGGAAACTTCTTTATATTGGTACTTCCTTGTCCTTTTTGTTTAGACCCGGCCGTTTCCTCTCTCTCTCTACTCTTGGACCTCTGAAACACCTCTGAAATTCTCTAAAAATACCACAATAGCGATATAATCATATGGTTGGATAGCATTTAGCTTATTAGATGGTAACAATGTACACCAACTAACAAACTAGGCCGCGTCCCGCGCTAATCAACAGAAGTGCTACATCAGACAAAACCCGGATGATAATATACCATACACATACATACATACACTCACGCCTTTTATCCCCAAAGACGTAGGCAGAGGCGCAACTAATGCACCCACTTTTCACCGTGCGTATTCTGTCCCATAATGTGATAGGGGGCGAGCCTATCGCCATATCGGGCACAAATTCCAGACTCCGGGCTGATACTGAATAGAAAAATCCTATATCACGTTGCCCGACCCGAGGATCGAACCCAAGACCTCAGCATTGCAGTCGTACCGTAATACAACTACGCCACTGAGGCAGTCATGGCAGGCATGACAATATTATGACTAGGTTATTTAATTTAAATAAAAGAGCGAATTATCAACAACCGATGATCATGTTTAAGAGGGTACTTCTAAATACATTACGTTCCTTATAAGTATTATTTGATGTCAATATGCCTATTCAAGAAGTCAACAATTGCCAAAGAGGCAGAGACGAGTGCATGAGCCCACCCACTTTGCGTCTCATTCTGATCGAACAACTTTCTATCCTTATTTGTTCAAATTCGAAGGGTAATCTGACAAGCACGAATGATTTGCGCCAATTGTCAATCATGCACCTACTTATGAATAAATCTGAGATGCGAATAATTACCTACATACTTATGCAAATTCTGTCGTACGTGACGCCGCGCCGTTAGAAAGCTGGAAGAAAATAGTGGGCTGTACGAAATGACGGCCAGATTATAGGCGAGCGACAAGGCGACGCGCGTTGTGATGACGCGGCGAGGCTGACGCGACATGCGCATGCGCCGACACGATGAGCGACAGTCGGACCGGCCAGCAGCGCAACGCACAGTAGCGACTGCACGCCGGTGTCACCCGTCACAAACAAACGCTCCTGTTTGGCAGATACGCATCTGCTACTCAGCGCATTTCTATTGTGACAACCATCAACTGTGTCAAAAAGAAAAGTCATTACATTTAACCCGTTATATTTTAGTTAACTATATCGTGCGTAACGAGTTAAAGATCTACTGCGGAATACGAGTCATCATGTAGATAATCTTACAGCTCAGTCTAATTTAATATATCTAGACAGGTATTAAGTTCAAGTTTCTTAAAAATTTAACAAAGATTAAAGTTTATTTTTATTCTCTTTTTCTGTATTTCGTCCTCTACCAAACCATCGATTTGTAAGTTCAGTTAAAAGTTGAAACAGTTGTGCTATTGTTCGTGCACTCGCGCTACGTTACTTCATTGTGTAGTTAATTTAATTTTCATTTGATTTACGATAAAAAACCACGAGGCACAACCGAACGAATTACAAGGTTCCGTTAGTGTGTTATTAATGAAATTGATCGCTACTGTCCGCGAGTGACGAAAGCAGACCACTTCGTGATCAACGGTGCTCCCAAATCAATGCTAAACACAGTTGTCTCAAGCTTATCTTTCCGTCTCGATTGTGTTGGTAGCTACTTACAGCGGAATTTTAATTCGGCATGAATTCTTTTGTACTTATATCTCGATCTTTTTATTCAATAATGTGTTACTCTACTATGCCTAATTAAAATATTATTCCATTAAGCCTCGTTTCAGAATTGACCTTATTATTTGTACTTGAAAAAATATAGCGCTACTAGTGCACCCACTTTTCGCCGTCCGTATTCCGTCCCATGATGTGATAGGGGGCGAGCCTATCGCCATATCGGGCACAAATTCCAGACTCCGGGCTGATACTGAATAGAATAACCCAACATCACTTTGCTCGACCCGGGGATCGAACCCGAGACCTCAACATTGCAATCGTTCCGTAATACAACTTCGCCACCGAGGCAGTCAAATTATTAATATAATGAGTTTTAATAAATACCACTTTAGGTACCCACTACCCAACCGCGTAGGTTAAATTAGCTAAGCGTCTTTTTAGGTGGTCTTACAGTGGTCTTATACTGGATTGTAATAAAATTAACTGTAAGGTTGAATTTCAGGATATGACTGGAGGGTGACTAAAAAGTGAGAGGTCTTACTGTGATACAAAAAACCGATGTGTAGTACCTAATATGTAGATATTATGATAATTGATGACTCGCTTCACGAAGCTACTGATGCTGTCAGTACACCAAGATATTATCTTTTCAAATGCTATTATTTTTCATAAATATTTACGCTGCGTTCATATTTCCTCTCGCATTAGGATTGGCGATGATTTTACCCTTTGGTAACAGAACAAAAATTCATATAAATTTTTATCCGACGTAAGAATCAAACACTCGACATGAGCAGAGTCTTGACCTATGAATAATTGTGATAGTAAAGCATTGCTGCAACTTTAATAAATACAAGAACATCACTACTCCTCAGGACCTGATCCTTATGTTTTATCTTCTTGGAAGATATTCTTCCAATGCTCTTATAAATTTCATTGTCCTTGATATTATTGCCGATCATAGTGATATACCGACAGAGAGTTTATCTTTATTGCCTTTCTGTGTCCATGTTTGCTTTTTATCTGTATGACAATTTGAAATCAAACTACACGTACACAAGATTGAATCTCTTATGTAGCGCCGGTTTTGTTATATATGCACGTAGGTGAATTTTTACTTAAATACAAGATACATTATTGAAATATTCTTCAACACTTAATAGCATCAAGGGCGCCGCCAGTCGGTGGCCCAGCGCGCGGCAAATTACTAATTGTCCTATTTTTAATTCATTAGCGTTGCGCAAGAACTATAAATCGAACGACTAATCGTTAGTTACATCGATGATTGTAGTAAACTGATGGCATAGTAATGTGTGAATTTTTAGAAGGTAATCTCTGAATGCGAAATAGATCTTTTTTTAATTTAACAATAGAAAGCTACGCTATTAATCTGTCTAATTAACACACTTTGTGCTATTTTACTTTGACTTGTTTAAGTATTTTTTTATGTTTCTAGTAAATAATTTTCATGTGGATTGAGCATCTGTAAATTGGCGCAAATAAATAAGATAATAACTATTTTATTTAATAACTGCTCATTAATAAATACTTAATATTCATTAAATGATTATTTTGTCATTCATCTACCTAAATTATTTGTAGTAGGTAAGTAATAATCCGTATTTGCTTATCTGTTTTAAATTATACTGTTAACGAGTTTGTAGTTCACTTTTTGTATAAAGAAAAATTAAAATGTAACATAATTTAAACTTTATTACTCAAGTATTAATGATTTTATATTTATACCTAAGTACTTTTAGACCAGTAACGAATAAAAAATAAGAAAAATAATACTAAATAAAATTTCCTTTGATGGTAATATTCCCATTGATTTCCAAGAGAAAACTAAAATAAAATATTTATTTTGTTAGAGATTCATGATTTGCCACAAAGAAGTTGGATCAGATTTGAAACATGTTTTTCCATTATGGTCCGTCACGCACGTCCTCGTATCTACACATGGAGAATCAGTCTGTGGATACCCCAAATATTTCCTCGTGCGTAGGTGACGGTGAAAAAAGCCGAAGTGTAGGATCATGTCAGAGGGTTGTTCGCGCACGGTCACCGATTTACATTCCTCACGATCGGGGTCGGCGTGTCGCGGTCGGGTCGGGTCGAATACATGTAAACTAAAAAAATAATCGTGACAAAACAAATCGTTAGACATTCACAGAATTTTTGTTTTTATGGAATAGAGACGTTTCTTTGCGACATTAAATTCCATTTTGTTTAACTTGACCCACCGAATGTCATAAAATTTATTGATAAAATTGAAGAAAATTTATCCCTACTTAAATTTTGTTACTTAATTCATTCGTTTCAAAATTGCAATAATTTTAATCCAATATATCTAATGACTTCCATAATACAAAATACCAACAAGGCAGAGCCAAACACTTATCATAAAAATAAATGGAATCAGTTGTTCACTGTATTTACTGTTAGTTATAAATTGCCTTGAAGTAGAAATAATTATAATTAATGACGTAACAGTCCAATCATTGATATTCCGTAACATCACAAATAAGCATAATGTTAAAAACTATTGTGAACTTTCGGAATTGGTACAAACTTATTTTTAAAATCTACAAATACAAAACCTTATTCATTGTTAAAAATGTACATATCTAATTTTTATATCAAAAATGCATGCTCCAGGTGAGGCTCGAACTCACAACCCCGGCATTGCTCACGAACACTGTCTTATAAGTACCGTGCGCTAACCAATTGCGCCACTGGAGCGTTGATGCCGTCATCGAAATTACGATATACCTACTACGCTGTCCCTTCCGCTTCGTCCCGACCGTCCCTCATTCGAGCTACGATTCATAAGGAAGTTATATGAATGACATCATGAGCACGCCATAAATTATGCAAATACTACTACACAGTTTTTTGTTACTAATAGTTTTTTTCTGTTTTTATAAATATGAAAGAAAATTGTGTTTTTTGTGTTGAAATGATAATGTATCTTGAAGTTTTTTTCTGCAATAATGTGGTGATTTTAACTTGCTCTATAGGTACGTGTTTTTTGTTTTCTTTTTACCTTCATAATTTAGACCGAATATTCAGTTTTTATTCGGTACTTATTTACCTCTATCGTATTTGAATTCGGTTAAACGTTTAAAATAGGTACAGAAAATTCGATAAGGAAACGCATATTGTTTTTGAAAATATGTTCTTAAAAAATGTATGACATGAGCACAATTGAAAACCGATACAAACAACGATTTCTTAGATCTAACGTATACAATGACTTGTCAAAGATAGCAGAAATTGCATATAGAGAGCGCTATAACATGAACGCAATCGGCATTCAAAACTTCGTTGCGATTGATTATATAATAATTAAAACGAATACGAACGAAGTAGGATGGATTTTAAAGATGGACACAATATTAATTTACGTTCGTAATAAGTAAAATCTGTGTTTGGTGCATCACTATGGTCGTTGGGCTTGAGATGGGATTTTTTTTTATCGATGGCTTGACAAAGTGGCTTCACTGCACCTGATGGAAAAATTGAAATTGAAAAACGTTAACTTTTAGGCATCACATTATTGTACATGTGAAGCCGAAACTGAATCCGAAGCTGAAGCTGGAACCGAAGCCAAAGCTGAAGCCGAAGCTGATTCATCGGAAATTGCTAAACTCTAAAAAAAATTGTTAATGTTTGGCTTCAAGCTACAAAATTAATAATATAAATTATTTTCTAACTATAAAATTGAAGGCCGTAATGACTGTGAGTATAATATAGAAAGGTATTTTTTTTTAACAATACCTAATCTCTAGTAGTTGATCTAGAGACGACAACAATTACATTACAATTTGTCAAAAACAATAAAATTTCGAAATATTGTGAATTCTAACATTTATTTGTTCATTTCGTTGGATATCAGTGTTTGCTAGAAACTTTCGTCCTTACGGCCTATATTTGCCGAATCAGAATCTCTAAAGTAAAAGATTCGCCCAAACGTGGTCGAAACCGAAGTCGAAGCTTTGGTCGTATAGCGAATAGATGAGACGTATTATACGTATTAGGTATTCTCAGTAAAACTTTTCTCTGTAGTATAGAGTATAGACTCTATACTACAGAGACTATAGACATGGTATATAGGATAGGCAGTCTTATGATAGAAAAAAAATCTAGTCTGCGGTTACAAATTTATTGTTTATAGTTATTTCTTTTCATAAATATTGTAATAGACAATAGATTGATTATAATAATTGCTCGCTAATTTTAACATTACATATATGTATTTCACTTGTCTGTAGTATCTTACTTAATCTTAGTACTTTAATGAAAAAAATTGTTTGTATGTTTGTTAGAAATATACGCAGAAACTACTGGACGGATTTGGATAAAATTTAGCACACGGGTAGATCGTATCCTAGATTAACACACAGGGTACTTTTTATCCCGGTAATTTTCTCCCATGGGAAGTAATGTATATTTTTATCAGATTTTTTAAGTAGATGGCGCTGGCGTCGTGCTGTATTTTAGGAACTTTAGTAGCGGGACAGCAGCACCAAGTAATAAATAACATTAGATCTAGTTTCGTATTATGTGATTTCATTACGATAAAAAATGCTGTAAATATTAGTTATAATTAAGCTGAAAAATAATTATATTATGTAACTAGCATAGTAGCGTAATGTGGACGGTATTATGATTACATCCGTAGTATTGATAACGCCCAGGATATGCGTGACGATTGTTGTTCTATAGGAAATTTGACGCGCACAATATGCATCCAACTTGTTGCCGTGAGAAACACTACATTACTATGATCTTATCTTACTAATATTATAAATGCGAAAGTTTGCGAAAGTGTTTGGATATTTGTATGTTTGGATGTTTGTTAGAAATAAACGCAGAAAAAACTAAACGGATTTAGATGAAATTTGGCACACTCGTAGTTCATGTCCTGGATTAACATATAGGCTACTTTTTATCCAGGTAATTTGCTCCCATGGTAAATAATGGACATTTTTAATCTGATTCTTTAAGTAGATGGCGCTGGCGTCGTACTGTGTTTTTGGGACTTTTGTACCTTTTGTTTTGACGCTTACAGCATTCGCAGTACCGTCCTGCGCTTTGAACCCGCTTTGGTACCGTTGTTATAGTAATTATTGACAGTTTCCTACTACAGTAGTGTTTCTTCGCTATCAGCTGACAGTGTCGGCGAGGATGATGATATTCTTAAGTCTCTTTTACGTACTTCAAAATGATATTGACTCCAGATAAATTCTAGGTAATAAATTAATTATAATTAATATAAGAATTGCACTGAAACTATGCCACTGGGATTGCAATTAATCTTGGTAGAGCCTCGTAGCGCTTTTATAGCATGAACTAAGCTATTCATATTTTTGTGTCACTAGCAATTTTATTGATCATATTGTTCTTAAAGGAACTTTATCATTTCGTCAGATTTTAGAACACAATGGAACCATTTTGATCGGTTTGGCGCATTTTTTCTGTAGACAAATCTAGCTATCAGCTATCGTGTGGCTCTACTATATATGAATATACTTAATACTTATACCTATAATATATCCCTTCCTAGCCGAATTCGGCCACGGCGGCCAATCTCAACAGAGATCAGCCAGGTACGCAGAAGATATTATAGTGCACAAGTGTGTGCGCAATATACAGGTGCACTCGCTATTCCTTCACTCTCATAGCCCGGTGAGACGGTAATCCGACATGACCGGAGGAAGATCAGGCGCAGGACCAACGGCTTTACGTGCTTTCCGAAGCACGGGGTATAACACCGCCAACTTCCTGACTCCGAGCTGCGACTGAGTAATTTAAACCCAGTCACTTTTTTTTTGGCCCAACCCGGGATTCGAACCCAGGTCCTCAGCGCGCAAATCGTACTCGTAACGCGTACGCATTACAACTACGCCACGGAGGCAGTCTCCTAATATAATACTATAAGGAGGAAAGATTTTAATTTTTGTGTGTTTGTGTGTAATGGATAAACTCAAAAACTACTAGATTGATTTAAAAAATTCTTTCACTAATATAAAGCTACATTATCAGCAAATAATATAGGCTACTTTATATCGCGGGAAAATATAAAGCTGGACTATTATCCCGGAAAATCTTTTATACGCGGGCGGAGTCGCGGGCAAAAGCTATTATACATAATTTGATTATGGTCTATTTATATGTCTGTAGTTTTCCATGCAAAGTAAAAAGTGTGGTGGTGTGTCGTATGGTGATGAATATTAACTAGCAGGTGACGAAGCTCTCAAGAGACGAAGGAGAGAGTAAACAGGTAAATCTGTAATAATATACAAAATATGGAAACATAGGAAATCATATAGCTACTGAAAATGCTTAGTCATTGATTAAACTATCAAGTTAATCAAATTGTTAGATTCAGAGATAAACATGATATGGCTGATTTAAATTAAGAATCTGATATCTATTTAACATACTTTTATCGCTTCGTAGCAATACAGTAGTTAGATAATAAGCAAGAAGCTATTCATATAATATAAACCGTTAGGTTTTACGAGTACCAATATTGCCTAAATTAAGACATATTTAAGATTGTTATTATCAGACTAAATGTTATCTATAAAGTTAAGAAGCTAATGCGTATTAAGTAATTGTAGCAGTTTAAAATATCGAATGGCGGCAAACTGACTGATCAGGCCGATTGAGCAGGACAATTGCAGCTAATGAAAGTAATTAACACGACGCGATCGAGCGATTTCGATAGCAGACTGACGTGACATGACTGAGCACTGCCCCCTTATTCTCTATGACAACTTTAACTCGTAACGCGGGCGTGTTATGTTAACTTCGTGTAATTAGCATTAAATGGTATTCTGTATTCCAATTTCCATAGTCATAAACGTTACGTTACGCGCTTGTTACGAGCGGTGAAATAATGTGTGTCATAGAGAACAAGTGCAGGCTGAGCAGTGAGCGCCGGCCGCTGAGGGACCCTTCGCCACCAGCGCACCGCGCGCTGCAACCGCGACCAGCGATACCAACTGTGCCTCCAACTACCTAAATTACAGATTCATTGTAATCTTACTAATATTATAAATGCGAAAGTTTGTGAAAATATTTGAATTTTTTTTATGTTGGAAGTAAACACAAAAACAACTAAACGAATGTGGATGAAATTTGGCACACGGGTAGACCATGTCTTGAATTATTACATAGGCTACTTTTGGAACGAAGTTCCTTATTGCGCGTTGTGAAAGGGGGCTGGACGGAAAGTTGTCACGACACTTTTTTCTATTATCTTACTAATATGAACCTTAAATACAATGCGTAGAAGCTATAATTCTTGAAACGAGTATATTTTTAATTATTTTATTTATTAAAGTCATTAAAACCATTTCTTACTAATCTAATATGAACCTTAAATACATTGCGTAGAAGCTATTTCCCCAGCGTTGGCACGGCACGAGTACAAAAGAATTGAACGTAACATTCTTTTTTCAAATTTTGTTGATTTATTCTACTTTACTACTACTGACATTTATCAATAACAAGACTAAACGTGCTTTGCTCGCGTTTAAAAATCTACTTTATGTGGTAAGCGTAAGATCGAATTTGTGTTTAGTCAATCAAAATTTGTGATAAAAATGCTATGCAATAGCTTTACCGCGGTAGTCTCCGAGTGCCACACGTATTTATTTGTTTTTTTCTCTAGAAACTTATGTATTGGAACGGAAATAGGAAAATATTTATATACTTATATAGATACACACTCTGTTATGTAAATAAAATTTTATTACAATTCCTTCACTAATTAATCGAAAGGAACTTCGTTCCATCCGGGTGTCCCTTGACACCTCTCAAGTTTTTATTTTTATTCCAGTTATTTGCTCCCATGGGAAATACTGGACATTTTTTATCTAATTCTTTAAGTAGATGGCGCTGGCGTCGTACTTTGTTTTAGGAAATTTTGTAGCGGGAAAGGCTTTTCACACAGGTAAAGCCGCGAGCAAGACCTAGTGTAAAATAAAGTAAATCCTTTGAAGTTTATTTAACACACACTCACTCACGCCCGTTATCCCCGAAGGGGTAGGCAGAGGTGCAATTAGTGCACCCACTTTTCGCCGTGCGTATTCCGTCCCATGACGTGATAGGGGAGGAGCCTATCGCCGTATCGGGCACAAATTTCAGACTCCAGGCTGATACTGAGTAGAAAAACCCAACATCACTTTGCCCGACCTGGGGGTCGTACCCGAGACCTCAGCATTGCAGTAGTACCGTAATACAACTACGCCACCGAGGCAGTCAAGTTTATTTAAGTGAAGAAAAAACGATTGCAAATAAGAAGATACAAGTTTAAAGGCGATTTGAAATTTTTAATTAGGTCAATAATTTTGGCGAAACTGATTCTGAAACAACCTACGTTCCCATAAAAACATTTGTTAGATGACTTCTAAAGATGAAAGTATCAATGAACGATTGTATAAACTATAAACACCTGCATTAACCATTTTTTCCGCACCGTAACAACCCAGTTGTTCAACTTAATTTGAAGGTGCCGTGAGAGACATTATTTGGGGAAAGTATTATTTAATATCGCACATTTTTTTCAATGAGAAATGCAACGCGGCGGAGTCAGTGATGCAGGTAAATGAACGAATACAAACGCATGCACGTGAGAAGGCTATTCGGTCTTTCTGAAGAAATGCATCTGTCGACTGCGTGAGAAATTCATTGCTCGTACAACTTGTGGGAATGTGTGGCGAGTATTGAAACTGACTGCTAGTTTAACTATAACCTGTTACAAATATACTAAGTGGAAGGTAAGTGCGCCTGCGCACCTTTATTTGCCTACATTTTCCTCTATCAAGATGTGTGTAGATCAAGGTTACGACTGCATTTATCTTTTATGGCCAGTATAAATCAAGAACAAATTCATCGATAAAATGGTATAAAGCTAACAGTGCGACTTGTCGGTGTGTTTGTTTATGATATTCTCCAGATATCTATGCATATGTAAATATATAAAATAAATACTAGGTGCCTACCTCTCCGAATTATTCAAGGTTATTTTAATATAACCGTCGTTTCCCAGTCATAGATAAAATTCTGTTTAGTCGGTTAGTGGGTATTTAGAGTTCTTTACATTATTGAAATTAAATATAGGATGTTACAAATATAAATATTTACACATAGGCTTTACAAGTAACTTCGTGTAGGTATATTGCATATTTTCACATGAGTATCAGTTGAAAGATTAACAGGGCAGTTACATAAATCGCACTTAGCGACAGCCGGTGTCGTATTTAAACAGCCATCAGCAGGCGCCGCGCCGGGCCGCGGAGTGCGGTCACTGCGCACCGCGCGAAATATCTTCACCAGCACATTATCAAGGTTCTTTCCACACGTAATTTGGTATGTATAAATAAAAAAATAACTACGCTGTATGTTGTGCGCCAAAAATGTCACGTGTGCCAACTGAAGCGTATTTTTTACATAACAATGATGAAACAGACAAATACATGTCATATGTGACGAACTTTATTTTATAGCACACTGAAATACCAATTATAAACAATATGCAGGAATCGAATCCGGGAATCGTTGGCTGAAGTAATTTTTAATATAAATTACGGATAAACAAATGTTTCCATCATAACATCTTCAAAGAGTAAAGCTCGTTACGTATAGAATAGAAACATAGGTACAGCCACTAAAACGTAGATGATGAATGCAAAGGTGAACCAAGACAAGGCGAGATCGAGTTCGGCCAGAGAACATAAAGACATTCCAAGCCGAACGATGAATGAATCGGGGCATCATTACAAACGAGCATGTCGCTTTGTTTGCTCGTATGTTCGTAATGAAAAAGCGCGTTTGGTGTCAGGTGCACACCTGTTGAGGCGCCGAGGCCGTGGGATACGGATCATGTATGCAGGTAACAACTGCGCAAAACCATATTGTACTTATGTATATTGTGCATTACTTATTAACCCAAGCTCGCAAACTCGTCCCGTTTTGAAAGAATCAATGGAATTTTTAGGTAATGCACAGTGGAATGTAACCAAATTGAGTTATAGTATGATTTCTAGTGATTATTATAGTATTATGTTTAGGAATCCTAACCCCTTCTAACAAAAGATCCTTCACTAGGATCTATGGTTAGAAAAATTGTCAGAACCTTAGTGATAGGTATGCATAATAGTCGACGTTACTGTATAATTGCTTCAAATTTTTTCGGTGAAGCTACTAGACCTTCTTGATGTCATTTGCGAATATATAATACCTAAATGAGACCGATAATTACGCCGTAACTTTGAAAAGTTTTTTCTTTTATTAACATATCATTTGTTTACTATAGGTATTACGTAACAACACAAGTATTTGCAAATAATTTGAAATGTGATTGCACGAAGACAAGCCCATGTTTACGTTAACCGAAACTCGAAAGTTTGATAATAACCAGTGTAGGTACCCGATGAGAAATTCAGATGGTGGACAATATTTTATTTTCCTTACCAAACAGAGCTGGAACACAAAGAAAGCAAAAATAAAACGCTTTATGTGTAGGCAGGGGCCCACTCAGATATGTATGTTCCGTGTTTCAATTTTTGCCCATATCTGGCACCAGTGGTGTGCCGCCGCGTGTAGACAGATTCAGATATGCTAAGAACGTGGTGATGGGCGAGCGCAGGCGCGCGGTTACGAGAGCTCGCGCCGCGTCCGTAGGCGGGAACACCGACCACCGAACATCCAGCATGCCAGTTGCCAGTTGCCACTTCACCATCGCGCTAAGCTCAACAGATTTATGCAAACTACTGTGAACACTATGTGCGTCTCAACACTCACTCTACAACTCGAACTTATACATTCTGTGCACGCACAATATTTTACAGCTTCGAAGACACTTTAAATGTGAAAATTTTCCATGTGCAAAGCGTCCGTATTCTTTTATGCCGCTATTGAATAATCGGGTATGTGTGATTTAGTGCTTTGTTGATTTTATCCACATTCCGCGCCGTTGTACAATACGCCGAATGGCGCAACAAGAAATTCCATTAAGCTTTTTGAATGCGAATAAAAGAAGATTTTGGAAACAACCTTGCGGCCGCTCTTGAACACGTTTTTGTTAAAAATCTTTTTCAACAATGCTCACAATATTTTGGTATTATTCTATTTTTGTGTTCTACTTACTTAGGTTATTTTATTAGGAATTTAATAAGTACTCGGTAAAGATTTAACTAAACAATCTACCATATTAATTATCTTGTTGAATATTATAAGTTAGTAGATTACTAATTTGTTATCATTTCGTTTTTAAGGTCATAGTCCGCATGAACTCATAACGCAGAAAAATCACGTGTTTATACTTCAAAACAATATCATATATCTAATAAGCATATTTTGTGCTTATTTTTGATATTGATTACTAATGATACGGTATATTAGAAAAAGCCTTAAAACTTATTGCGACGTTTTAGATTATGGATTAAAATAAAAGTTTATTTCTATAATAAATTACACAATAGGGAAGATGCTAATTTTTATTTTTGCTTTCATTTGAATGAATTTCATGTAGAATAGATTACGAGTATATTAAAAAATTAAAAGACTATAATTTATTGCTAAAAATTGAGGTTTGAAAATGACAGTTTAATTAAAACACGAACATTGCAATGCCCCTTCTTTTATGTATTTTTAACATTTTAGCCACAAAATATTGATAAATATTATTTTTGCATCTTCCCTATTAATCGCCAAGTTAGATGTTTTACTAAACTCATGACTATAAATTTGAATACTGTAATGTTTTTAGTTATAAAACATGGTAAAGTGCGGTAAACAAAAATACTTTTCATAGGATATGTATAAGCTGGTGTTTTATCGGTTAAATTATTTAGGTAGGTACCAGAGCTCTAATGTTTCAGATGCCATAATGGCTATTCGTCCAAATAAATTTTCAATCCCATAAACGAGCATTTAATCACGCCATCCGGCAGTGACATGGTGGCCCACAATGTCGGGATTCATTCGATAATAAAACTGTGTTAGTTGGATAACCCACGTCCGAGAAACGTGCGGATGTCCTCGTCCAGAGATAAGCCCTCACAACCTGTCTGCTGTTATCGATATACTTAAGATCTGTCAACAATTCTTATGCAAATATGGTCATGATAAAAGTTTTTTTGTCGATGTCCATCATACGTTACATAACACAAATATACACAACTTGACATAACAAATTTGTGCGAGCCAATTTTCACAAGCGAAATTATCTTTTAGAGCTCTAATCCATCATCCAAGCAGTCTAAAAGCGTACAATAGAGACCTAAACAGGATTAAAACACGACCGCATAAATGCATAAATTATAAACGGAAAATAATTTCTTTATAGCAGTGGCAGATATTGACAGTGACATTGGCGGCGACGAATAATAGAGTACCGAGAGCGTTGCACTCTCGATCGCCGGGTTGTATATTTACTTGCTCCAGTTGATAAGTAAAAGTTTAGTGAGACCGTTGGGTCTGATAGAAATGCACACAAATAAGTGTCAGTCGTTAATGTGCCGATGGGCGAGGGCACAGCGCTTCCGGGCGCGTGGTAGGCACGTGCGGTGGTGCGCGGCTGCGAATGCGCAGGATATGGGTGACGACGTGCCTTATATACCACTTATATTTTTCTCATGCTGTTCCCTCACCCCATACTTAAATTTTGAATGTAGTGCATTTATTTAACATTAACACTATACTCAAGTTATCTTCGAAAAACTGACGAACTCTTACTAAGAGGTCTTTGAACAAATTAATTATAAACGCGAATAATTTTAGATGTTTCTACACATACATTGAACATAAATTGTTTATAACGAAAATTACTTGTTCAGATTTAAAATCGATATGTAAAGGTCGCTGCTGCAGGAGATATTATATTCATGAGTAACAAATAACAAGACGTTCTATTTTGGGTACAAAGATAGTCGTAAACAATCACGATTTACAATTGAAAAGCGGTTACGAAAACGCTATATAAGAAAGAATATTTCTTTCCCGGAGTGATAAACGACGACATCAATAAGTGTGAAGAAAAAAAATTTAATTCGTGAATTCCTTAAGTTATTGGCACAAAAAGGGAAAATTTAAGACGTGCCAACTCAGACAATGCGGAGTGGTGTTAATCTTGCCACGATCAATAAACTCTCTGATTACACATTCATGGAATACTTACTTTGTGCCTTGTTCATCTCCGAGTTATAGTATTGGCCTGTTAACTTTGTATTGAAACCATAATGTGCGCGCCGTATTAATCGACTTTTACTTACTATAGTCATAACAGCAAAAAATCATAGTCTATTTCTATATTTTTATAATGGCTTCGGGCAAAAGCATGTAATTTAGATAAATTGTGAATTATTGAACCGAAACCTTCGTCGTAAAATGTGTTATCCATTACTGAAAACCGGAATGAAATGCTTACAATATTTATTGAGAAAACCGTGCACAGATTTTGATAGTGTAAAGTCTAATGATTGTGTTTAAATTATTTACTTTAAAGTTTAGTTAACATATTATATATTTTTAAAGCTTGATCATTATATTTGTGAGATAAAATATGTTTTGGCGATTTATAGAAGGAAATATGGATGTTTTGAGATAAGCCTCACCGCGATGTGTTACATTTGATCTTTACGTAGTAGATAAAAATTAAAAGCAACGAGGCATTGCTACTTGTATGTTAAACAAAATGTTTTTAAAAGCTGTATCAATCTAGAATGTAGGTAATCTTATCTCGTGGTCCCTACTAGTAAGATAACGCTACTCTGCGCTTAATGCAAAATCTTATTTGTTAGAATCATGGTCAAGGTATGCTTAGAAAATTGTAACTTTAAAGAATAATTATTCCGTATGAATATGGTATCAATAAAATTACTATTGTGTATTTTGGGTATATTATAATTGAGTAACATAATATGTTAAGTCGGGACTTTCATCCAAATCTAATAAGGAGTTCGTGCGTCAATCTATTAAAAAATTACAGAGAAACTTTCATGTTTTTTATAATAAATAGCAGCATTATGCGTGCCATTGTTTTATTATTAGATAGTAAGATTTAGTACGCACAAACAGAAATAGAAAATTGAAATAAATGGCTCTATTAAGAATATTAGTAGTATTAATCTATTAAGAATTAATAGTATAATATTTTTCCGTACTTTACGTCTTGAATCTATCAACCCATACGTTTTGTAAATAACGCTACGCTTATGAAATACGTTACGATCGCGAGACATATGGGTCAGCAGACGCATAAAGCCGGCCAACTGATCCAGATAAGTCGAATAAATGTGCCAGCTGACCGTTTCCTATACGAGACGTGTTTAATTGTTGGGGCGGGTAAGGTGACACAAAATAATTGGCGCATCTGTTACCATGGCCGCCGGTGAGCGTCATCTGCTATAGTTTGGCAAACCATGTTGCACTTAAATTAGGTCTTTAATAAGCACAAATTTAGTTTTGTTGGCACTGTAGTAATATTGTTGATGGATACATAATAGTTATTATTATTTAAAACTGTTGACTCATTACCATTATGTCGAAGCCGACCACACCAGCCTCCTTCCTAATAGCTCTTCTTTTCTTTCAACTGCCCTTATGCCTCTGCGTTGTGGATCAGCGCAAAATAGTTTCAAGCATATTACAGAAAGGCTTTAGTTTTTACGACGGGTTGACGATCTTACGTTAACCCATCTAAGGGATGCTCTGTCGAGCAAATCGTGTTATAAAAACTTATACAGAAGTTGCTTGACGTGGGATTCGAACCATGGACCTCTTGGACCATATACGCAGTTGCTAAACCAAGGAGGTAGTCATAATATGTAACGTTTATTAATAGATACTGAGTTTTAAAAATTAGGTATTTTTTTATTTTTTTTTATGGCATTGAATGACGAGACGAGCTTGCCGTTCGCCTGATGGTAAGCGATACGACCACCCATAAACAGTAGCAACACCATCCAGCACCTTGAGTTACAAAGTACTGTGTGGCATTCCACTGCGCTCGTCATCCTGAGACATAAGATGTTAAGTCTCATTATGTCCAGTAGTTACACTGGCTACAATGCCCTTCAAACCGAAATACAACAGTGGATGCACACTGCTGCTTGGCGGTAGAAATAGACATTGCTGTGGTACCCACCCAGACGGACTCTTACATATGAGAGACCTACTGGCCAGTAAATAATAACCATTGTAAATAATAACCAGGTATATAATAAGCATTGTCCGTGTAAATGCTGAGGATCTCTACGACGCTCCTACACAACTACTTAAGTAGGTAAGTGCCATCCCATAAAAAGCTCCTTAATTGGCACAAATTAGATGGAAATGAATGATAAATGAATAACTTATTTGTCAGTGAACGAATTATGATGCCAGTTCTTTCTTATTCAAACTCGCCGACGATCTTGTCATAAATAAACCAAACAATAGGCGTATATCCAAATCAGTTAAGAAAATACATTAGTGACAAATCCGAATACATAATAGTGGCATCAGACATACTAGCAACTTTTTTGATTAAATTATTGAATAGAAACGAAGCCTTTACATTTGATGTTAATAAACCTCTATTCGAATGCGTGTGCACGAATATGACAAGACGATCTCACGCCGACACAAAAGTCCCTACATTTGACATCGCTTGGTCTTCCGCGGTAAACTGTGATGACACATACTCCTTTTATTCCTCATTTGAAACGGGTGACCATATAAATAATAATCTCCGAAGGCATTTTATCGTTTTATTATTTCACAATAGCCTACTAACTTCCTTTGGCCACAAAATTGGTGACATGGAAGTGTTAAGGGTGCAAGTGGAGATGTGTATTACAATAACATTGTCGCAACATAACAATGTAACTTCACGCATGTCTCTCTGTACAGGTAGGCAGAGGTGCAAATTGTGTGTTTACGGTTCATCGAGTTTATATTATATGTGAGTGAAGGGCAAAGGTAATGAAATTTTGCTTGAAACATAAATAATCTACATTGGTAACAAAGTAAACTATTCGGTTATATTATTATTAATGATTAATAATCGGAGTTTAAAATTATTATCGATCTTCATCGAGTATACAAGTTAAAAATGATGTACCTAAGCAAAGCTTTTCTTACTAAATGTTAAAGATCAGCGACCATAAACCTCCCATGACACACCTGCTCGCTATTCAGAGCTCCAAATAGCGAGTACAATGAGACCTATTCAAATGTTAAACAAAAATGGCGTCCAATAGACAGCAGCACTATATTGAATTAACTTGAAGGGGAACAATGCTTACATCGATATCTCTACCCACTTTCTTTTAGTGAAAGACAACAAAGTTCCTTCTTGAGCGGCGGCTGACAGGCGAGCCGCGACACAAAGACGGTCGGCGGTGGATGGTCGCGACTCCGCGCTGCGCCGGCACAAAGGTCAGCCGCACGACCCGCTCGAGATCACCTTACCGCCCGCACCATCAACCGCGCAGCGACTAGTCGCGGCCCATCCGCTGAGCCGGGCCCGATACCTACACAGAATACACTTTTGTGACCGACGACGACGAGCATTATCGCGCGATCTAGGCGCGGAGATGCCTCTCATAATGCGTTCAGATAAACCTTTGTGTCGTGTGCTCTCTATAACAAGAAGAATATTCCATGAAAGGAGAACGCGACGCAACAGGTACATGCCCCCGTGATTATCTACTAGTTTAGGTGACGCGTGGTCGTTTTTATTGCTATTTACTCGTGGGTAAGTATCTTGTTCACTGTTCACGTACCTACTTACTCTGCAATATGGGAGAAGCGTGCACGTATGATAAGTGTAAATACAATTTTGCCGCGGTGTAGCTTCTAAGTTAGCATATGAGACTCGAAAATGATGTAACTAATATCTGCCCCGAGTACTTATATTGGCATAGTATGAAGCAAACTAGTTGTTGTGACTGGGCGCATGCGCCACGGGCCGACACGTTTAGAAGCACTGAATTAAACAATCACGGCTGACTCATAAGACCGGTTGGCTATAAAGACAACTGAAATTATCTTTGTCTAGTTTATTTCTCAGACAAAACGCCATGTAGCTATGATAGCATAATTTAGAATTGTTTTGTCTTTAGGCTCTACGTTAAGCTTGTAAAGATAGAGAAATATTGTTTGCATTCGGCCGTGAAATAATCGCGGGTTTTGTTTGTTTGTACTTCAATGATATCGCACCTGCTCATCTTGCCGAGGCGCGGTAAAAAATATACCTATAGTGATTACGGATCATAATACCATGAGCAAAAGAAATTAAGAAAGCGAAGCAAATTGCGCAAAAATGTATTGTCTGCGTGTTTACGTTCGTGGTGTGTGGTGCAGACTGCAGAGTGCAGTATCTATGAGTATTGTACCTGCGGCGTGCAATGTGGAGCACGCCGCGTGCGCGCCCGATAGAGCGGCCCACCCAGCGCGACCCAGCTCCTCCAACAAAGGTAACGCGACCGTGAAGTGAACGCATTCACGCAATCTGCGAACGCAGCCCTAATAACTTACCTACCTACCCGCTGTCTGGGCCCTGTGCCGCTGTACCACACTACACCGCTCCGCGTAGTGCGCCACCGGACCATGTCCGACATACCTTTATTTCGATGTTTTCTGAGGACTACCGGAGCGGCGGCCACAATCTGCGCGCAACTACTTTATGTATGTTAAGTTATGTCTAAATGATGCTGGGATAAATTCTTATTTATGAGTAACATGAGTAACTTATAATTACTAATACATGAGCAAGCATTTGCTACGTGCTTATGAATATAATGAATGTCGTACCTTATCTTGAGGTTATCAATATAAGTAAATATAAAGTATTTATTCCAGTAAACTTGCAGAAAGTCCATATAATCTTTTCGAGCGACACTTTATCCTAAAATTTACCCATTTTTTTTTTAATTACAAGTCAGTATAATTATTACTATTTTCAATCAAGTTAATATACCACATGAAATCCAGATAAGTAACATATGACTGAATAAAAAGCGCATTCTTAATATAAAAGGCTTAACTTAAAGATATATTAAATTCACATAGGTATAATTTATTATTCACCGAGTGGAAAATTAATCACCTCGAGATATTGATCTAATTACTCTTAATGGCGTTCTGCGAGCATGCGGCTGTAGGCACACTGAAGTGATTGAATGTGACATGCAAATAGTATAGGTTCGCATACACTTGTAGCTGCCTAGTGGCGAGAAATTGTGCAGCCACTCGAAGCAGGCCACTTAGTGATTGGTACTAGCTCTGTCATTATGCATACATTACGTATAACAATGTTTCACTCTTGATCAGAACAGCAGCGATGCTTTCTGAACTTCTCATTACATCCACGTCCCTTTATTAAAACGCTGAATGCTATCATTCATATTTCAATCGGAACAATAATTTACATTACTATAAATTCTTAGGTATAACATTATGGATATAGGTAGAGAAGGTATGAAAATCATCAGGTATTTTATTTGAATATACTTCTATCCATAGTTAAACAATAAACATCTATAGTTATTAAAAGTTTTATTTATTAGTTTCTCTTA
Source organism: Sphinx pinastri (assembly GCA_947568825.1). Classification (NCBI taxonomy): domain Eukaryota; kingdom Metazoa; phylum Arthropoda; class Insecta; order Lepidoptera; family Sphingidae; genus Sphinx; species Sphinx pinastri. Next base: position 11,069,034 of record OX387618.1, on the reverse strand, counting down.
GATAACTCCAATTAGATACACCTGATACATTAATTTGAGACTGATAACCTTTTCATGGAGAGATTTCGTCTAAATTGTCAATGAGAAGTCATTAAAGCGTGATATCAGAGGATTTAGATCAAGTGATGCGGTAACTCGTTCGGAACTCGGAGCAGTGATTTCACTGTTTCTTCGGCGACGCATCGATTCCGATTGTGTAACTTGGTCGCAGCGCGGCGCGGCGGACGGTGGCTCGGGCGCGCTGCCCGCTGCCCGCGCTCCGTGCCTGATGCGGCCACTGTGCAAATCGTTCCAATTATGCAAGTGACTCGATTAGAAAATGAGATGGCCTGCCCGATATTTGAACTCGATTGATTTGCTTACGTAATAGACGCCGGAACAATGTCAGAGCTGCATTCAGATAGTGCTTTATAATCGTTTAATGTTTCATAATCGCTGACAGGACTTTTATTGTCGTCATGCCGCATTATGCTGTGTATTAAAGGCTTAAGTTCTATTGAGTGCATATTTTGTTTGGAAATAAATACATAATCCCAAACTTTCTCCCCCTTGTTGACGGATGTAGCACCTATAGGTACAATATTAGTGTGGGTAAATTATTATTAGGTACCCTCCGATTTTAGGATAAGTTAGAATAATTATAGTGAATTAATGACTGCCTCGGTGGTGTAGTTGTATTACGGTACGACTGCAATGCTGAGGTCTCGGGTTCGATCCCCGGGTCGGGCAAAGTGATATCGGATTTTTCTATTCAGTATCAGCCCGGAGTCTGAAATTTGTTCCGGATATGGCGATAGGTTCGCCCCCTGTCACGTCATGGGATGGAATACGCACGGCAAAAAGTGGGTGCATTAGTTGCGCCTCTGCCTACCCCCCTTCGGGGATAAAGGGCGTAATTGTATGTGTCTGTGTGAATTAATTTGATATAAAGAATAACTTATAATTTTAAGCATATTTGCACTACAAACTCTACCTTGATATGATGGAGTATTAACTCCATCATATCAAGGTATATCAAGGTATCAAGGAAGGTAAGAGTATTAATTCTAAATGGAAACTCCTAGAGAATTTCTGTAGAGCCAACAAACTCATAGACTCCGTGGCTGCGTTTGTCTGGCTCCTGCCTAACTTTTGGAAGCCTAACTCTGATTGCCGGTTTTTCTATGTGGCTATGTTATATGTATACTACAGAGTCATAGCCGTGTAGGCAAACAGTTAATACCGTTTATGGTCTTTGGATCATTAATGCAATTTTTTTGTGTACACAACTGTAACTGAATAATATGTAAGTAGTCAAATTTAAAAACTAGATTTTACTGCAATGTATGTTATTATACTAAATATACTGTGTCTACATGTAAAAGGTTATAAACATAAAGCAACCATTCTTTGTATTAGTAGTTAAGGCATATTATATTACTGTATCCAGTTTTGTATCCCAAAAAGAAGACGCCTAAAAGTGGCATTCAACCGATGCGCATAGAAATAGAGACTTGAAGAACTGAATCGCACTAAATCTTGGAGGCAGTACTCGACCCTGCGTCTTGTACTTTCTCCTAGGTATCAATCCTCAGTTCTCAAATAACTCATTATCTTGTTTCGGCAGTTCGCAGGCTCCGTTTGAGCTTGGTGACTTTGGTGGATTACCATGAAAGGAATTCGTCGTGAAATAAATGAAATTATTTTATGGTTAGGAAGTTTTTTTTATGCCATTGAATGACGAGACGAACATGCCGTTCGCCTGATGGTAAGCGATACGACCACCCATAAACATTAGTAACACCATAGAGCACCTTGAGTTACAAAGTACTGTGTGGCATTACACTGCGCTCGTCATCCTGAGACATAACATGTTAAGTCTCATTATAACCAGTAGTTACACTGGCTCCAATGTCCTTCAAACCGAAACACAACAGAGCATGCACACTGCTGCTTGGCGGTGGAAATAGACATTGCGGTGGTACCCAGATGGACTCTTACACAGTAGAAAAAATGTGGAATACGTACAAATAAATTAAAGTACCTATATGCGCTAAGTGTCTTAATATATATAAAAAAAACATAAAGCCTGTACTGTATTTAACTATTTATTGCTCATAGCGCACCGACAGCTGATCCGTTGCGGAAGATAACATTATTCTTAGTAAGCTCAGAAAAAGTATGAGGAAGGTCAAGAACATGTGGTTCCGATATTTTTGACTTTCGTGAGGGGAAGCGAGCTGAGGTAAGGTCAACGCACTGTGAAACTTAGAGGGTTGTCACCGCGATGCGACGTGGTGTCACCGCGATGTGTGTGAGGTCGGAACCCGACAGTCGGCACTCGGTGTATGGCACTCCGGGAAGGGCCTCGGCAGGTGATACTCATATAGAAGGTACTGAAAATTAACAATTATTATTGAAATACACTATGTTTAATGCCGTATTATCCTATATCTTTCTAGTATATAATCTAAGATTTAATATTTTTCACTAGCTCATTAATAACTTGATTATATGAAAATTGCATCATTAGCACCAGAAAAAATTATCCCTTGGGCATATTAGTGTTATTTCGCCTTATTTAGGATATCGAGACTTTTGTCAAATCGATCGAAAAATTGCCAAATTAGTTTCTCTGACCTCCCTAATTTTTTACTGTTTAGGTAACTACGCAGTCATCATACTATATAATGAGATGAACTTGTTACTAAGTCAAATAAAAAAAAAAATTACAATCGAAGTGAAAATTGGAAATGAGATAATGACACTTGTTATTTAATCTATTACTTGAGGATGATTTAATTTCGCAACGACAGTAGAAATCAGCGGATGAACTTCTCAATTTAACGCATTAAGTTCAATTTAACGTCGCCGAATTACAACATCGATTTTGTAATGTTTTTCTTAGTTGATTGGTGAATTTATGATGCTAAAAAACGGTTACAGGCATTTTACTTATATTAACGTGAAGTTTTAACATGCCGTTTAACTTTTCAAACGGTTCGTCGGTTAAATAATATTTAATCCACTTGTACATCAAGCGAAATCGATGCTTCGATCCTTGTATATTTTATTGCGCAAGTATGTGCATTGACAGAATTATGATGATGATTTATCATATGTCCCTACTTTACGATACGTATTGATGACTGACTTGATCCGAGAGGCATTGGCAATAAAATAAACAATAAACGTACAGCGAGTTCTATTAGATCGAACAACGTTGTATCGATCTGTGAGTAATATTCGCGCTGATATTTTCTTTACAATGGAGCTGATCGGTGTCTTATTAAAACTCCACGCATCAATTTTATTTGTTCTTAAGGATATCATATCAATTAAATATCTCAGTTAGAATATCTTTGTTTCATATTATGATGAGTTTGGTAGATTTTTGAATTGATAAAATATATTTTTATTTCACAAGTCTAACTTAGCAGAGCTATGTTATAATATTTTAAATTAATATTATTAATTAATAGGGTAGACTTTAAGATACAGCTCCTCTCTGACATACAACAACAACAATACCAGCCCTGTATTATATACTGCCCACTGTTGAGCACGGGCTTCCTCCACAACTGAGAGGATTTAGGCCTTAGTCCTCCACGCTGCCCTAGTGCGGGTTGGCAGACTTTACATACCTTCGAAATTCTTATAGCAACTTCTCAGATATGCAGGTTTCCTCACGATGTTTTCCTTTACCGTTAAATCGAGCGATAATTCATAAAGAATACACACATATGTTTTTTTAGAAACGCCAGAGGTGTGTGCCCTTGTGTTTGAACCTGCGGACATTCGTCTCGGCAGTCCGTCCCACTCCCAACTAGGCTATCGCCGCTTTTTATACATAACTGTTACTATAATCTAGAGTTAGCAGATTTACTTTTCAGATATTTCTGGGATCGACACTCCCACGTTGATGCACGCAAAAGTAGTAGGTAGCTAGCAAAAATACATTTGATCATTTATGGATCTATGGATCCACATTTTCCTGAAATTATCCTAGACTTCGTTATGTATTTATATGTTTATGATGGGAGAAGATGTTAATATGAAGGTGGCTGAGGCCACAAGTAGGTTCGAACCATTAGCCTCCGCGGTCGAGTGAGGGCGCGCCGCGACTCGCCACGTTGCGCCGGCCGCGCCCGTGGTTGTCTCATGAGCAGTCCATAATCTCTGCTTCACTGCGTTTTATAATCGCTCAGCATTGTTTCCAACTCTATTATATTGTCAGATATACTCTTTCGATAAATTTAGTCGACGTTCAACAATATTTTGTTCGATTGAGCGGAACAGGATACCTATTCAATTTCCTGAGTTAAATATTCGTTTACCTTATTCTTGTGAGTAGGACTAAATCATTACTTTGCGATACAATGGCTCGTTATGAAAGGATATTAGTGAGATATTATTAAATGCATTATCAAAAAAGTATTTTATAATCTGCTTGCGTTTTACTTATCATAATTATAGCTAATACAAAGTGGACAGGTAATATTCCGCTATGTTTGATGGTGGCGAGCGGTGCGGCGCGGCGGCGCGGTGGTGCAGCGGTCGGCGAGATCCGGAATGATGGACTTGCGGAGTATATCAGAACAGACAGACGGTACAAGCGGCGAGATAGGTGAGGGTGACAGTAATTGACAGGTCGGCGGGCGCAGGACACTTGACGCACGTGCGAGAGCTGACTCGGGCCCCCGCACTAAGCAGGATGTCTTTAAATAGACTAAATGCCTTTGTGAAGGCATGCCCTTCGAAGGGTGGCGGCATCCGGCTCCGATCGCGCACACGATTCGCTTCTAAAGAGGAAACTTATAAATAACTTCTTCAATTATTCCGAACCATTCAACTATAAACACGAAATGCTCGTTGCGTTTGAGTCATTGCAGCGCCGCGTCCGCCGCGCCGCCGTGCGCAAGAGGACTCCTTCGATACCGGACCCTTATCGAGCATCTTGCCGACACTGTTTCACGGAATGTCTATTGTTTGATTAATTATCTGGTTACGCCGTTATCTGTGAACTACTGGAAGTACTTCTGGTTCGGGTTGCACGCTCTACTAACAACATTACTTGTTCCATGTTGCCGAACAGTTGTTTATAATCGTAATTTAATTTGAACCTATGATGACTAATACTACGTCTAGACTTCAGGGCTTTAATACTGTTGTTAATTCATAATAGCAACGAAGTATTCCCAGTAAAGATGAGGGGTAATTCTTAATGAAAGTTATCTTCTTCTTAATCGTTACACTCTGGGCAGATTGGTCGTGGTCGTCACGTCAGGGTTTGTAGCTCGCTTGACAATCCTGCGCCAGACCTCTCTGATTGCTGCTTTCCTGGTGCACGTATATATTGAACCATCCAGTACTGCTTTGACCTGATCCGTCCACCGCATGGGCGATCTCCCTCGCGCCCGTATGCCCTTTCCCTGCACCACAATGCGCTCGATGGACATTTCTCCACGCCGCGACACGTGTCCGAAAAACGTGAGGATGCGAGACTGCACTATAGAAGACAACCGCTGCTTGATGCCGAGTTCTTGGAGTTTGGACTGGTTTGTGCGCAACTCTGTCCATGAAACTCCAAGCATTCTTATGTAAAATACTCAATGTAAATTATACACATTTGAAAAGCTACGACGCAATAAAATCCGGATCTAACTGATGGAATTCGTGTACTTTGGTGAGTACACGTCCCGCCGCGCGCCGTCCGCTGCACGTGTTCACGTAAAGGAGTCTCGCGCAATTGTTCAAGGAACACTTGGTATACGTTAATACCTCAGTCGATATACTTGTATATTCCATACAGTAGTATAAACAGTGTGGGTACTGGGCCCGCGCAGTGTTCTGTATCAATGGGAACGTACCTGCGAGCGCGCACAAACAAGTGTTTCCGGTCAGAGAACATCCATATCCGGCGCATTTGTACAATTGCTTTGACGGTTTGTAAAGAGATTGATCTCATTCTCAGAACACGTTGCAGTGAGATTGAATACCCGCGTGCTATATAAATAAAATATTAAATGCTATATAGAGACTGCCTCGGTGGCGTAGTTGTATTACGATATGGCTGCAATGCTGAGGCAATGGCGACAGGCTCGCCTCCTATCACATCGTGGGACGGAATACGCATCACGAAAAGAGGGTGCACTAGTTGGGCCTGTGCCTACCCCTTCGGGGATAAAAGGCGTGAGTGTGTGTGCGTATGTCATATAGAATACTATGTACACTGCTATGATGCACGATGGTTTGTTATCTCTTATATTGACACTGTTTTCCGTATTTCCGCTCACGGTATGAAGACACAGAATTAATTTATTAGATAACCTTTATAATGTAAATTATTCCTTTAAGTAATTTATTTCGTTTTCCTAAGGCTTTTTCAAGGTATACGCTACCACAACATTTTCCTTCATTTAAACAAAATTTACCTCCAAATTGCAGTGGAAAATGGAACAACTAGAATATAGGTAGACGTTAAATTGTAATGGACTGGTATACAATTAATAACGTATAGCATTACCGGTATCATTTTGTAAATAAATATTTTTGGAAGTAAGTACCTACATATTTACATATTTTTTTTTATATGTAAATGTTTGATTCATATCGCAAGGTACGCATATAACCTTTATATTATTTAGATGTATTATAAAAAATAAAATATTATGTCATTTAATCAAATATTTTCTTTTAGGTTTGAAATATAAATACTTAGATATAATTTTATATATTTTTAAAGCTTTTGTTTTCAGGATGTTTTTTGCAGTATATTGATTGGGAGCTAAACAGCAAAATATTGATACATACAAATGAAGACGGGAGCAAAGTGTTAGCTTGCATCGAGCTGTTAAAAGCGGGCCGTGAGATGGGCGGCGCGAGTCGGCGCGGGTCGCGGGCCCCGCGGCCTCATTCAGACCGAGCCAAACCGTCACAATAACAACAAGTTCTGCAGGTGACGACTCGCTCTCAATACCGCTGATTATACCTCCATTCAGCGCCGCTCTGCCTTACCTGGATAACTTGTTCCTGCTCAGCACTGCGCTTCAAAAAATTGAATTTTAATTGTATCCCTTACCACTTTAGACTAGTTGGATTACTTGTTTAGTTTGGGTTGTACTTACGTACTATATGCGATGAATTGAGTTTTGGACTCGAATATGTATACCTACGTTAGCATTTAACACATGCCTTTTTATATAAAGCCGTGAAAGTTTAAAAGCATTTATCATATTTGAGGCCAAGAGTAATATTATCGCATCGCAATATATCATAATAAAGTGACCAGTACAAAACACATATATAATATAGCAAGCATATAATTATTCCGATTCTCAATTGAAACGATACAAAAATATTAAATAGTAGGTACCTAATTATAACTTTCTTCGTGGACAAATCTCCAATAAAATATACTACATGCATTAAAAAAGTTGTAATAATATCACCATCTACAGCATCCCTTACTTGTTACGTTACGCTTTTTTACAATATTCAGTTTCAATATAAGTATAATGTATGGGATTGCAATATCCGCTTCTGCTCTGTTGTCGCAGCGCACGCGCCGTTGTCGCGCCGCCTCTGCACTTTTGTACTTCTATATAATGTCTCTTCCGCTACTCTAGAGGCCCCGTGTTAATGTGCCAATTTATATATATATAAGTTATTATTTACCCTCTTGTTAGGTAATAAACGCAATTGTTAAAGTATATTTACTAAAGTATTGGTTAGTATGTTTCTAAATTCTATTGCTTCAGTGTTTACATTTTAGAGAAAATATTATTATCGTTTATTCTAAAGCACTTATAATATACTTGTAGTTAATTATAAGTTATAACTTGTGTGGTGAAGCAAAACGGAGACATGTTCCAGTCAAGTGGTGATCCACGCGTGTGCCTCATGCGTATGAAGGAGCAGAGGACGCGCCCTCGACTCCTGACAAACCCATTGTCTTTCATGCCAGTAAAACCATTATATTTGTTTGTCCAAGCGTGCTTTTATCGTTCCTTATAAGTTTGATCAGTGGCTGACATCTTCATGATGATTAACAATAATCATTGTTTTACGTTTCACAAAACAATGGCCGTAATCACAATGTTAATAACAACCTCGACTCTTTTATAATTTGCTTAAACCGAATCGAAAGCAATATCAGGATATGTAGGTATACGTAGGAAGTAAAAAGAAAGTAGGTTATACTTTCTATTGTTCCAGACCTTCTCTTCAATTAATTATGGCCGTACTTAAAAAGCGCCAGTGCTAGTGCCAGTAGTTTGTGAAAACATGAACATTGTACGTAGATCAACTTACCTGTTGATTACATAATATATTATAATTATGCCACACATGTCATTCCGATTGAAGATTAAACCAAATAACTTTGTGAAATTTGAAAACTTTGAGTACGCAAGTTTTTTTTTATGGCATTGAATGACGAGACGAGCTTGCCGTTCGCCTGATGGTAAGCGATACGACCACCCATAAACAGTAGCAACACCATCCAGCACCTTGAGTCACAAAGTACTGTGTGGCATTCCACTGCGCTCGTCATCCTGAGACATAAGATGTTAAGTCTCATTATGTCCAGTAGTTACACTAGCTACAATGTCCTTCAAACCGAAACACAACAGTGTATGCACACTGCTGCTTGGCGGTAGAAATAGACATTGCGGTGGTACCCACCCAGACGGACTCTTACATATGAGAGACCTACCACCAGTAAAGCAAGTTTGACATCAATTTGAAAAGTTTCTAGCGTTTACGCCTAATTAATGCTAAATCAAATTTCCTAGTTATCTAACACAAAGAGGTCATCGACCATAAAAAATATTGTATACATAAACATGTTGTAACTTGCAACATTAATCCTGTGTCAGTAAGTTTTTAAATGTTTCTAATAATAATAAGGTACCTACAGCAGGCATGGTTGAGCACTCGAATCTAATTGAATTGATAGCATATTGCACTCGTGTGTACGTTGAATTCTTTAAACTTTAGGTAGGTAGGTACTAGGTAATAGGTATATTCGATAGTTACACAATAATCAGTTGTGCGTACTTAGTACGTTATTGTATCATTTGTACGAGAAACATTTACATTATGTGTTGAATTATTGACATTGATAAATTAGAAGATAGTTACGGCGTGCTAAGTTTCTACACTATACACTTTGTTGTGGTATAAGCTCTGAGCTGTTACAGAATCAGAAAGGAATAAATCAGTTTATCATTTACTTTATTCAGATATATTATAAAACTTATATTAACATTTAATAGATTTACTTTTACCATGAAATATGTCGAATTTGTCGAAACAAAAGGCCCACTCCTCGTCAAATCACGAATTTAAGCTCAAGACACGTCAAAGTGATTTACCTTTCTTTGGCACTTAAAATTCGAAGGCTATTAAACGGAACGAGATTTCGACGAAGACGATGGCCCGTAAAAGTTTTGCAAGAGTCGGTCGTAACCCATTTTGGTTATAACTCGCCGTGACGCGTCGAGCTTTTACATGGTGAGCGGAGAAAATAGGGAGACGGCATCGCCGAAAACAACAATGAGGTACTGTTACCATAATGACACTTTACGAGCGCAAATATCGGCCGCGGTGGAACACGACCGGCCGCGCTCGCGATGCACGAATGTGCTCCGCGCATTGTTTCCGCATTATGCCTTGCCGCGGCCCGCAAGTCGCAACCCACGGTCAACGGGGACGACAGCGATGCCTCGCGGACAAAGGCACGGCCACAACCACGCCAGCCCTGCTCGCTCGAGGACAAATTCTCAGAAATTAATGCTGTCGCTCAACATCGCAACTTCCTATTCTCATTAATTTTTGCGACAATATATAATACGTGTAAAAAATCTTTATTACTTCTATTTAGTCATATTTTATGCGTCTAGCTATATTTCTTGTTAAAAGTTTATTTATGTTAAAAGGGTTGAATACATAATTTGAGTTATGTATACCTTTTTTAAACTGTATTTAGATATCATAATATATTATGACAAAAATTGCGTCATCGGGTTTAACTGTGTTTGGTCAAATGTCGATAGATACAAATTGTAAACACAAGTTTCACGACACAATTCGGTGTGATTAAGTCGTCTCCATTAATAATACTGCGTAGCAATACAAAGTGAGGTTATGCCTTGATAAATGATTTTTCCTAGGGGCTTTGATATGTACATACAACTACAGCCATTTCGAAACAAATAGATTATTCAAGCCGGTTTACGTGTTGGATTAACATTATATTTAACCGGCAAATTTTTGAGATAAGTTCCACAGATCAATTCAAAAGATCGTGGCAGTTATATTACCTTTGTTATATTTCGTACTAAATAACAAAAAAATAGGCAAGTTATAAGCATGTGATAAAATTTTTATGAGGGCACAAGAGGATTAAACACGGTTTCTTATTTGTCAAGATCATAATAATTAATCGTTACGGCCCATCACAGCAGTGCAAAACAACAGTATCATATCCGAAAATCTGAGAATGAATATGCAAATCTGTCCGCCGTACTCACTGCAAGCCTACGTCTGAACTTAACATCCGGGATGATAAAGCTGTAATCGACACGTAGGTACAGAGCCGCAGAGCTGGATCTTATGCGTCGTGTCAACAATAATGGATCGAAATTAAGACATCGGCTTTCTTTTGTGGTGTATTACAGGCAACTTTCTTTGTTGATAAATTTTGGTAATGGATGTAGGTCAGCCGATGCACAGTCGATACTAGCAACGTGGAAGGGAGGTAGAGTGTAGAGACCACATAGGCCGGCTCGCTGGGCGGTCGGCAGGCTGACACGTATCAACATTGCTTTACACAAGGACCACAGCGTCGCGGCTCCCGTCCAGCGCACGCAATGCAACAAACCGACGTCGTGTTGCATACACGATCACTTGATCGCTATTACACGCTCTTTTCTAAATTATTATTACCTAGCTTCCACGCGATTTTGCTGTATCAATTTTGTGTTGAGCAATTTGTTCAAGCTTCAAATTGATTATGTGGAGATTTTCCATAGTAAAATTTTAAATCAATATACTTTTATTATTTCGTTGGGTTCAGAGATTGATATAAAAAGTAAAAGGCGCGTAATTCCAATGTTCAGTTGTTTCAATCATGTTCAGTACAGTGTTTATGGCTGAGAGAGATTATATAACAACAGGTGACATATATGATCTACTCGCTTATTTGCCGGGCTATGTTATAAAATCAAATCATTGAAACTTGAATAGGCAATGAGTAATGACAAGCGAGAGCTGAGATGATGGTGCAGAAATACGTCAAATCCACATAATATTTACATACACGGAACCGCGCCGTACCGCTCGGCCACGGGAACAGTAAACAATATTTGTAGAATAGGAACTTGCAGAGTGATATAGGATCTTGTAAGGTGTACCGCTCTGTTATCGCGTGATCATGTGAACGCGCAGAATTTCATCGCTCTACTTGTTAATTATTATAACTTATAAATGCCATAACTCATTTCAAAAGTCTAGACTAGTTATAGGACACATTAAATCCTATTGACATGCTGTATTGTAAGGTAATGAGGTCAAACTTTGTCGACAAACTTTTTTTATTTAATATACATTGCTTGACATTTTATCGCTGTCCTTAGCTTTTGACTATAAGTTCTTTTTGGGGATAAAAAGTAGCCTAGGCCTCTTTCTGAAAAAACTCGTCAATATTTTTATTTGGCCCAATATAGATAGATACAGAGCAATCATGTAAAATTTTTGGTGGAAGGCGAATAGCCAGATGAGCTTTTCTGCGAAGTTCTAAAACTTACACAGACATTTAAATTTTATTTATTTATAAGTTATTTTAACATCATCAACTTCTGGAACCGATCGAGGTGTTTTTTTTGTTTAGTGAATAAAAACCAATCTTTTGCTACAGTAAAAATACTTAGTGATAGAATTTTCAATATACAATTATCAAATATTTATAATAAATTTCTACCTGAAATAAAAAAAAAGCTACTACATTAATTCGTGTTGTAGTAGTTAACATTACTATGCTTATAGATTAGTAACGTAATTGTGCGGTTTTATAATTTATATTAGACTAGTGTAATACGCATAATTATGTGCATTAGTGATATAGGCAGACGACAATAGATGCGAGAGACGAGTGGAGCGGTAATGTGTACGGTGTGTGCTGTAGAGCAAGCGCGCGCCTGCGCCAGGTGCGCGCAACAATCTCGGCAGTTGTCGCGCACGCGCACCCTCACTATGCTTTTAATAAATTTCAATACACATAAAAAAGGATCTATCAAAAGATGGCGACGCTAAATAAACCAGTGAAGTACGGGTGCAACTATGCAGCGCTTTTCTGGCGCGGATTGGTCGCCCTCCGCGAACAAAACACCGTTTGCTGGGTGTGCAAACAAGTTTTGATTAAATGAAAAGGTGTCCCGGAACGGGTGTGTCCGCCGTTTGCTAGTAATTACACTTTATTTGTTATATGCTCATACATAATACATATCGAGTTTATGGTATATCACAATTGGTCTTTTCACTGTTCTTGATGTCGATAGGTAACGGACGATCTAATGCTTGTATTTGTTTGTGAGGATGCCCATTCACTTCTCGCATTATCAGTAGTATCTGAGCTAAATAGTATACATGTTGTGTCAATCATGTTATGTTGTGATTGCACATCCCAAAACATGAACACAAAATCTCATAGGCATTACAAATAGCTCATTCGATATTTCATGTAGGATACAAATCTTTTGAATTGAGAGCAGATACGAATTGTCGATATAATGCAGTTATTTATTTCTTATTGATAATGAAGTTTCTTAATTAACTTAGAAATAGTGGTTTCAACGGCATTTTTAAGTAGATAACGTAATATATACATTATGATATGAAAATGAAACTAAATTAAAGCTGCAAGTAAAATAATTATACTTAAGCAAAGGAAGCCTGGTGTAATTTTTAAAGATCATATTATGTACTTACTGCGAAATAAATATTTAGAACAAATAGGTTTCAGTCGTAAAGGTAATAGTTTTGATGAATCGTTTAACCGCCATGCCGATGCGATATGACAATGTATCCGACCAGATAAAAAATAGCGGAACCGTTACTCGTCATTCACGGTTGTGTTAATCCTATATAAAGCGATCTACTTGTTTGGGCCTGCTCTTGCATTGATGCAGCTGCCCTCGACCCCGGCTCTCCATTCCCCTTCATATATAGCTCTACTAATATCAGTTTGTAGCTAAGAAACGCAAAAAATCTCGGATAACGGTGAGAATCTTGAAAAGTTCCAAATGTGGGAAACGTGCAGTTTTAGTTTCCCCAGTTTCAAACGTTATTAGAGAGGATCGTGAATTGTCTGTTAAAAACGTTTGCAATCACACCAAAATATACTTCACTTTAAGTTCAAAAAGATTACGATTGATGGCTCGCTCATATTTTTTACGAATTGAGAAATAGCGAATTTGAGATTTTATTTTGCTATTTAGCTTTTGATAATTTATCTCGGTCATGGATTAACTTCGTGAATTAAAATGAAATTAAATTGCCACGAAACGCGAACATCGGAAATTGCAATTTGTTAGCAAAAATCGTTTTGCACTACGATGAGACTGATCGGATTGTCATGCTGCAACATTTATTATAATCATTCAAAATTATGCAAAAGGCGGACTTAGTGCCATGAACATGTTCCATACGTCTATCTCAGAAATAAAATGTAATGATGAAAAAATAAGTTGTTTTATGGATTTATCATCACAAATTTATTGTTACCGTTATTTACCATTTAGAGAGGACTAAAGATTAGACAGCTTTCAGGTTTATTGCTCTGAAAATTACGCACACTACGCATACTCACGCCCTTTATCCCTGAAGGGGTAGGCACAACTAATGCCCCACTTTTCTCCGTGCGTATTCTGTGATAAGCGAGCCTATCGAGGTATCAGGCACAAATTCCAGACTCCGGGCTGATACTGAATAGAAAAATCCAATATCACTTTGCACTGAAAATTTGCCATTTAATATTTCACCATCATATATCATTTAGATACCTAATTTAAGAAATATGGATGTTTTTGTCTGATTTAAATAAATAAATAAAATAAAAAAAAAATGATGCACCCAGTGTTTTCGCCAATGCTGCACCTGAAATGTATTTTATTTTTCATATAAAAATAGAATCAATAATTAGTTGAATTATATAATAAGCCTCCATTGTTCTTCATATTCATAATAGTAACAGGATTTAATGGAAATATGACAATCATATATTATAATTATATTAATTGTTTACTAGATTGAAACGTTTTCTTATTACGGGAAAAATATTATAAAACTGTAATAAGAGATTTAGCAAATAATAAAAAATCATAGAATATAAAGCCGTGTATAGAAATGTTAATAAAATATAATAACATGTAAGTAGGTAATTTATCTTTGTTTTTTAATTGGTTTCAATCAATACCACATCTTAAAAATACTCTCGTAACAATTTTTATAGACCACTCTAAATAATTACTTTACATACTCTATAATTAGTCCGACTAATTACAATCATACAATGTAACGTACTGACGTATATGTCTGAAAATACGTATAGGTGCAATATGAGCGGTGGCCGGCGCTGAGGGAATGCGAGAAGGGTGAAAGGTGGCCGCGCACGCACCGGCCGCGTAGCGTGTGCCGAAATCTCAGCTGTTGCCGCGCAGTCTACAGGGTGCTCATTGATGCGGTTTTGGATTTTTAATAGATAGCTCCGTCCGCGTTACTCTTAGGGTTTTGAGCAGCAACCAATTGAGACTAATTAAAATCCATCAAAATCAAATTAAAATCGCAATGATATGTCATCTGGTTGGCTGTGTTTGTGTCATATTTAGATTGTAATTTGCATAATATGCAAAATAATTCAACGCATAAAAAGCTTTATTGAGCTTAAATGCTCTGTTGATCAGTTAGTCGTTCAATACTCTTTCAGTAAACAGGTAATTTTTTTAAATTTAAATTATTTGATGCTGCGGTTTTTGAGAATTTTAAACACATTATTAAGCGCTATTTTGTCTTCCTAATCTATGTGTTTATTTACATATTTTTTAAAACCACTAGAAGTGGAAAGAAAGCTGAAAAAGATCTTAAATATTTTATAAACAACGATTTTATTAAATACTAGACTTCTGCTCGCAGCTCCGTCCGCGTGAAAAAGTTTTTCGGCATAATAATATTTTCCCGGGATGAAAAGTAGCCTATAGCACTTAGGAGTAATGTAACTTAGTATTAGTGAAAGAATTTTCGAAATCGGTCCAGTAGTTTTTGAGTTTATTCATTACAAACAAACAAACAATCAAATCTTTCCTCTTTATAATATTTGTATAGAAAGCTAATTTTAAAACATATTTCGGACAGCCTGTATACCCGTTCAATCCATCTGTATTAAAAGTGTTTATAAAAGCATTCAACAGCCCTGCGCGCTTTATATAGAAAATCCTACAGCTATGCTATTATTTAAAATTAAACTACTCACCTACCTGCAAGTTTTATTTCTCAAAAACCAAAAGAGCATACATACATGCAATATGTTTAACGTAAATTGAACCGTACAGTATGCGATAAATCTGCGCAATACTCAGTTCGAACCATATATCAAGGGTTGTAAGGTTCAACTTAAATTCCCGACACGTATGGCAGTGCAATTGATATAGAGCGTGTGTTTAAATTTGAGAATGATATCGACACGTACATTTAAACCGTCGGTAACGACGTTTTCCTTTTGAGAATGCGAAACAATGAATGGGGGAGACCCTAAACGTGCCATTCATTTCTAAAAGGTATCAAGTCCGTACAAAAACGTAGGCCAACTGCAGGGGTTGTGGAGGAACATACGCTGTTATGCGTCGTGGAATGGCTCGGTGCAGATGTGCGATTCGGGTACAGACATGTGATTCTGCACGCGCAGCCAGCTGCCAGCATAGCTGTGCACTGATTCAATACAATGCAGGGTCAAACTCTGCTTGTGGGTGCCTTCGCTTTGTGTGACGCTATGTGTAGGTAAAGCTTGACAAACAATGATACAAATCCACAAAGGCACGATGCTCAGGTGTGCGTCACCGTTTTACGTTTTTAATAATATCTGATAATGTATCATCTGTGTTATGTAAACGTAATATTTTCAGATGATGTAGCTGTATTAAATGTTACCTAATTACTAGATCAGCACAAGACCGGATACATTATTACTGCTTCCTATCGATCAAACTATGTATAAAACAATGGTATTAATCTCTTCAATAGATCCTATTATCAAAAGTTTTCGAGTTAACAAGCCAATCATGCTAATTACTTATTCATTAACTAAATATAAAAAAGCGAAAATTAAAAGTAAGTTTAAATAAAAAAAGGCACCTTTAAATAAAATAAGTTGTCGACTCTATGTTTTTACTCTCCTTTTTCACAAACTACAGCAACTTGAGAGCGATTCGAAATCTTAATTTACAGTATCTAATAATCTATAAGAAGTACAGGAAGTTATAAAATGTAATACTCCATAGCGATGATTTATAAAAACCGACGCTACCTCAGTTACGAAAATAAATGATTCGCCAATTGTACGACACTAAGAGCGGGCTTGCGGCGTGTGTGCATTGCTCGCTGCTCAGTGCTCGGTGGTAGCACCTGCCCGCGGCACCCCTGTCCATCGCTATTTCCGCCATAGCGCACGGCGGCGGCGCGGTGTGGCGGCGGCGGCCCGGCAGCGCGACCCCAGCTCGTGCCGCGACCGTTACGCACGCGCCCCTGCCCCGCGACGCGCCACCTGGCCGACGCAGCCGCCTCCCGCCGCCCTCCGCCCGTCGCCCGGCTCCGACACATACCACTTGTATCGTAATCATTTACCGATGACACTAAATGACATTTTTATGCCGCCTCCAATAAATGTTTTTGTCGTTTTATGTCTCAATTTCGGAATCACACGAAACGATGAATAATTTATATAATGAATCAATTTAATTTTTGTTGACGTGTGCATTATACGAGCTAGTTCGCCTTGGTGATGAGTGATGACTATTGCTGAGTCATAAATCATTGTTATGATTAACACGCTATAAGATTTTCATGTTAATACACTTATTACGAATCTTTTAAGAGTTATACCATATTATTACCCACAACCCATTATATATTATATTATAATGGGTTGTAGGTTACACCAAAATTTTATCAAATTAACTTCGTCTTCCATGTTGCAGTCTGTGGGCGAACAGATGAAGCTCTGGCGACCCAAGTCCTCTCGGGCTCGGGTGGTGAGTTATGGTCCAAAACCTCCCAAAATCTTAAGAAATTAAGCAATGCCTGATCTAAGGAGTGTTTTTTTTAAGTACTAAAAAGTTACTTACCTTATTTAGGTATCCGATGTGGTATGTATTTTAAAGTAACTTTTTATGACATTCCGATAACGTCGTTATTTTAAAATTAAACTTCTCATAATTCCTCAATGAACAAAATATAGGTACTCACCGTTTCGCTTGAATGGAATTATTTACAAAAGGCATTATTAAGATAAATAGCGCCCAATAATAATAAACACAAACGTGTTTATTTAATGAGCCACTATATGTGAGCATTATCAAAACGCCATTCATTTCGATATAACGATTTGTCTAAATTGTTTACCGTCGAACATATTCCGTTGCCGTGTTTATGTTTCCCAGGCGTAAATTGAGATAAGGTTTTCATTCATTCACAAGGTCTCGAGTTAATTAGGTAATGACCGACGGTTTGTTTATTATATAAGAGTATCATTAGCACCTACTTATGGTTCGAGAGCTCGCGATTGTTATTGTTGACGGTTGGCTGCTGAGATTAATCACACTAATTATTATAATATTATTGTTGGTGTCAATTATCGATTCCTCGATACATATGGAGCTGAGTCATCCCCGAGGAGGTGAATTTCACCGGATATCATTGTCGTCGAGGCCGCACAAATTGACCGTTGAACTGTATTTGCAAGTTCATTGTGTCTTTATTTCCTGAATGCATTCAGGTACATACATACAATATACACTAACGTGTTTGCACGATTTCCGCAGGTGACAGTTACTTATGCTTCCGTGAGAATACCCAAATTAGATGGCGAACAAACTGACCTGTGGGAATTTACATTGGTCCCATAAAAAAAATAACAAAGACCTTTTGGACGTTAAGTTCCGTGTTGCGAAGGGGTTGCAAACGCACGAGTATCTTGTTCGGTTTGATTCACACAAGGAAATCTTTTTGTTAACGTTTCACAGTACCGTACGTAAACAGGTTTATTATAAAAGTATTCGTAATTGTTATTAGAACTAAGCAGAATTTGAATATTGCAAATTTATACGAAAAAATGTGAGGCGACAATTTCGTGTCAGCGAATTTGATAGTAGATATACAAAACATGGTCATAGTTATGCTTTATCAATAAGTATCTACATAGTTAATGCTATATTATATTATAGTTGTAAAGACTGGTGGACCGATTATGGTGTTTTCAAACGTTTAGGGATGATTGACGCTCTTTTTATACTTCTCAGTTAAATAAACGAATTTCATATTAAACAATCAACCACAAATTTCAGAAATATAGTCCGAATTACAGTAAGTCAAGATAGGTTATAAAATATTGACGGGATCCTAAAGATGTTGGCCAGATTTGACTAATGAAGGATTTAATTTGAACATTTATAAATACGAGTGTTTACCTATGTGTCAATGATTAGGTTCAGTTCAAGTATTGTGAGACCAAGATTCTTGTGCTTTTCAGCATAAAAGATACAGATAATTCTAGTATCAGAACAATACCTAAACAGTCACATACGTCGTAACGTGAGTTGTAGGTATTCATCATTGTGCATGTTCCTTAACTCGACAACGAGACGTCATTGTCGATAACTGTGAATGTGAAGATAACAAAAGGCGGACATTAGGTATGTTCGTTTAACACGTAGTGTGTACGTGTGACATTGTCTGCAGATATGTCGATGCTGATGCTGGCACTTGCGCGACGCATCTCTTTGTGATTTACATTATATTTCATTTAGTAACATCAGGTGAGATCTGAGTCGGCAAATAAGGAAGTTCCCTATAGAGTTAAGCAGATAATTGTTGAAATCATTTGAATAAACACCATTATGCCTAATAAAACTAATAGAAATTACTAAATGTAAATAATTTCTAAACAGCTACGAGAATCTATTGATACACAATTATGTACTCGTAAAAAAGGACCCTATACGTCAAAACAATGTTTTCATTTGTATTCGCTTGATCAACATCAAAACCGACTTAGGCAACCGAATTCTATTTATCCCAAAAAATCTTGCTCGAGCTCACAATTAGCTTAACTAGCTACTTTGTTTTCGTTTATTTAGAATCTTTCTCGTTGTAAAATAGGGCCGAGAGTATTTAATACGGGTGTTATTTATTAATTGCTAAATGTTACGTAATTTTAAATAAAAAAAGTGCCTACGTATACATCCTCTTTCAGATGTCGTTGACCAAACTGCTATTACATAAATATTGTTTTTTGCAAGAAAGCAAAATTTGAATTACGCATCAACAACTCGGCTAGTTCTAAATATTTGTTTAATAGTTAGTTACCACACCATGATAATATCGGGACATCGGCAATTAGTATAAAATGCCAACAAGGGAAGAGGAAACTTTTCAGTAAGGGGGCCAAGGTCAATAGCGATAACTATGGTTCATGTAAAAATAATAATTATACCAACAAATAACCGTGTGTCATCGAGGTTTCATGTAACATGCCTTTTGCGATAAGTAGGTCGGTGTTACGTCCAGTGCATACGTACATTATCATACACATATTGTCGCTTGCTCATCTTTCACCACGTTTTAATTATCTTAAAGGTTGGTTATCTGAGATTTGGTTCGGTCTTATTACATTTTATTTTATCCTAGTGCGGGAATTCAGAACTAGTTTCAAATTGTGTTTATAGTTTTTCATTAGTTTTATGCTGTTTTTAGGACATTCAAAAATGTATTTGGGCCCTTGGTGTTGCGGTTTCTTGTAATGAAGACTCAAAAAATGCTAAGAAAATTCATACCCCTCGTTTGTTTTTCACGTTTGAGGATTGCAATTTTGTAACCGAACGACCGATATTATTTAATATTTGAAGATCTCAGGTCTTCAGCTACAAATTCCAAATATAAATAAAAAAATATCATAACTGAAAGCAAACAAAGACTTCGGTTCTGGCTGCAATTCAAAAAGACGCAGCGGTTCAATTGAAAGGTGCTTAACCCCGAAAGTTACGCAAAAAATCCTATTCGTTTTCAGCGAGCAGACGGTGGTGATGAAGCTGGGCATATCGCACTGAGAGGCAGCGGTCGCGCCGGGTGCGGAGGCGCAGGTGCCGCCGCCGCCCCGCGCCGCGCGCCCACCCCGCCGCTCCCCGGCGCCCGCCGCCGCCGCGCCGCCATTGGCCGGGGCCCCGCGCCCTCCGCCGATTGGGTACGGCGCACGTGCGAGGCCTACCCGCCGCCACCTGGTCGTGCGCTGACGGGGATCGCTTTATAAGCATCAACCTTACCTCGCTCCGCACCACTTGATCTCCAGACGGCGACGAGTGTGCGTGTGCGTCACTCGCGTTTGGAACACGAACCCGCTATAACGACTCCGTCGCATCGTTGTGATGATCGGACTGCTGTAACTCTAGTGACTTGTGATTTGTTTTCGAACTTTGCGTTGAACGTTTATTCATTAGTTAGTGTATTGTGACCGCTGTGCAAGATGCTTGTGGAGGATTCGCAGAGCCGCGCTATGTTAACGAAGAAGTATGCGCACTGTCCGCTGAAGAAGCGACCGGTGCTGGTCCGGGAGGAGCGGCCGGCGACGCCGCCCACCACGCCGCCTCACCCCGCCCACCTCGCCACGCGACTTTATTACGATTATAATTGTAAGTGTTACTCTCAGAATTATTTACATTGCATCAATTAACATACAACCATGTCAAATCTATGAACTATCGTAAATTGAAACTGATTTGTGACCATAAGTTTTATAAGCACTGAAACGCAATTTTACTTATTGAAACCTTACCTATACCTAGGTTTAGTTATTGTAAATAATGTACATTTGCAAAATTTTGTAAGGTTAAAATCAAAATACCTACCCACAATTAACAATACAGTTTAACCACAGTAATATTTAAAATGAAATAATTCGATTATTTATGAGTGTTTTCTTCTTGTCATTAGGTGACACAGAAAATGACGAGCCACAAAATTTAAGTACTAAACCAGAAGATCTATCCAAGACTGGCAATTATCCCAGCAAAGCATCGTCACCCATGTCTGCCGCGGCTGTGAAATCGGAACCCCAAGATTGGTCGCACCAACCCCTTGAGTACCTGGCAGCGTGTCGCGCTCGGCTGGAGCCCGCGCCCACGGAACTTGCGCGTCCCACTCCTCAGTACGCGTACTTGCCAACGCTATACGCACCCTACCCCTTGGAAGAGCTGTACCCGGCCGCGCCCGTGCTGTCCACTCCCACGCACCCGCAGTTGTACGCGCGCTACTCACCTGCTTCGCCACCGAGCTCCGTGTCGCCACCTCCTTGCCCTGAAGACTTACGATCACCGGGCTCCGTATCATCAGACTCTGGAGTATCTGTGTCCGCCCCGCGTCGCCCGCGCTATCAGTGCCCCGATTGTGCCAAGTCATATTCCACCTACTCTGGCCTTTCGAAACACCAGCAGTACCATTGTGCGGCCGCCGAAGGTAGTCTCGCAAGGAAATCGTTTAGTTGTAAATACTGCGCTAAAGTGTACACGTCGTTGGGCGCGCTGAAAATGCACATCCGCACGCACACGCTGCCGTGCAAGTGCCACTTGTGCGGGAAGGCGTTCTCGAGACCGTGGCTGCTGCAGGGACACATCAGGACGCACACCGGGGAAAAGCCATTCTCTTGCCATCACTGTCGCCGCGCGTTCGCCGACAGGTCGAACTTGCGCGCGCATCTGCAAACCCATTCCGATGTGAAGAAGTATTCGTGCTCGGGGTGCGGGAAGACGTTCTCGCGCATGTCGCTGCTGAGCAAGCACTTGGAAGGCGGGTGCGGCGCAGGCGGCAGCTCCCCATACGAGTTCCGCGCAGAGCACGCGCCGCACCACGGTCTCCCCGCCGCCCCAGTGCACGCCTATTGAAAGACTGAGCTCCCGCAGGATCCTCGATCTCGAATTTAGTTGTATGTTACCAACACTCGCTGTTTCACGAAGGTAACATTACAGTCGTTATATTAAATTATTCTTGTATAGTTGTTGTAAGTCGGTTTGTGTGTATACATAGTATTTGTAAAATTAAGCGTGTGTGTAGTGTAAGGTTCGGTGTAAATGCAGACTGTAATTGTCCTCTAGTGTAAGCTACGTTAGGTTATTCTGGTCGCGCTCCTGCGACTGCGCTAGTCATATGGCATTTGCCGAGTGTCATACACTTATTAAAAACTATATTCTTATCCTAAGCCATGTACAAAGTGCCTTATATATAAATGAGTAATATATACATTGAAGAAATTATAGCAGTATGTCTTAAGACGATATTTTTATAAAATATTAATACAAACAATGAGGCTATTGTTAAGCTAATTGCTAAATAGCGTTCCTTTCTGTTACCTCTAAACGCAGAAAATAAAACATTTAAGAAATTTACATTTGTGTATTCTCTTGAACACCCTTGTTATACTTACTTCCGAAAACGTCACTGCCGTGCGATGTATATCGAATACCAATATATAATCCAAAAGACACTCAATAAAATATTATCTAACTAGTATGATTCACAACGAAAGGGTTCGTTAAAGATATTATAATGCTTTATTCAAATTACATATAAAAATACGTATATAACATAATTGGAACCTCCTAAATTATCAAATTTATCACTAACAAAATATAATATGACGACTAGGTACAACATTCTAATATCCTTACACTCAAAAGAAAAGTCAGACCAGTTAATCTTGATCTATGTAAATATAATATTACAAATTTAAAAGCTACAAAGTCAACATCGATCATTGCAAGTATTTTGGGAAATATACCCGGATTTATTTTATATAAGTAGACATTATTTTCATTATTGTACAGATTTTCATAACGAGCAATGTTGTTCTGAATAAATAAGGGTTATACAACTATCCACCATTCGGCATACGCATCCATGCGCACGGCATTCAGTATATGGTACGACTGCAGTGCTGAGATCTTGGGTTCAATCCCAAAGGGTCGGGCAAAGTGGTATTGGGTTTTTCTACTCAGTATCAACCCGGAGTCTGGGATTTGTACCCGATATGGCGATAGACTAGCCCCCTATTACACCATGGTACGGAATACGCACGGCGAAAAATGGGTGCACAAGTTCCGCCTCTGCCTACCCCTTTGGGGATAAAGGCGTGAGTGTCTGTGTGTGCGTCTACCACTATCCATCCTATCCATGGTGCTAACGTATGTGTCAGAAACTAGGAGAAAGTCCCATCACCTCCATGGTTAAAACAAGAAAATGATATAATTTGTTAATGTACGTGTAATAATTTATTTTTAATGTTATTCAAATCCCCGATCTAATTTTAACAGCTGCCTATACCCCCAACGCAATATTCAAGAACATTCAAAATCAAATAGAGTCAATGTTACAAAAAGTTATATTTTATTAATTAGCAGGAAATAATTTATTACTTATGAATGCAAATGCTAATTAGTTTAAAAAAACTGTTACTAAAATCTCATTGATATTTAAACGGAGCCGTTACTATACATTATGGTACATACTTTTTACTATAATGGTATGATAACAACATTCAGACTCCTTCATTTGCATTAAAATTAAATGAACCGATTCAAAAACCGAAAGCATCCTTTGTCATACGTTGGCTACCAGTGAAAGTCCTTTAGAAATTAGTTCAACAAAAATTCTAGTAACTCCCGATTAACACACTTGATAAGTCAATGATATGTGCTCTCCGTGTGGCATTCTTTAAAGTCACCTTGTTAATACGGCGATAACTATGGGTCGCCATGGCGATTGCAAGAATAGTTCTTCTTGTCTTCTGAATAATAGTATTTTGTATTTTTATTCCAGATAAAAAAAACTGTCAAGTTAATGACAGCCAACGAGACAAAATAAAATTTATCTTTTCAACATGTCGAATTAGAATTAAAAATAAACGAAATCATCAGAAAGTGCAGTTTTATTCCAATTAGAACAATGCCCTCAAAATGTATTACATGAAAAAGCATACAAACACTTATGAATGAAAAATAAAAAAACAGCAAATGTTCGATTGAACAGGCCGAGCACAATGACTCATACGTGTTTACTAAACCCATAAATTAACATTTGATCAATTAATGTTCCTAATTAATCAAGTATTATAGTCAAATTGGTGTCGCAAATGTATAAGTAAATGTATGGTCCTGCTTCCTTTCGAGGGTATAGGTAAGTAGTTAATTGTAATTTGTGACTAAGTATGTAGTAATTTAGCCGTAGCGGGTTTATCGACGAGACAATGGCGGAGCACCGGTCTGATGTAGGTCAACTGTCGAGCATTAGACGGTGGGCGCCACCACGCCGCGACGGTCACCCGGCCACGAGGTCACCACCCAGGCCTGCGCCCTCTCTGTCTTCCTGCTACACTGCTACCTCACCTCTATGAATTAGAATCACCGTTGACAAATTGCTCAATTCGATCTCGGCATTGTTCACCGGAATTAGCATATATTACATTACAAATCGATCAATCTTCATTTCTTAAACTTTCCTATTAAAATTTGAATTGATTCTAAATTATTAAGACAACGATAGAGTGTTAATCATTTTATTTTAAAATTATCATTATAATGTTGGATGAAGCCACCTGAGATAAATAGGTAATTTAATTGAGTTAGTCTTTTTATTTGTTAATGTATTAATTTACGTATCTATGTTGGTTTAACTTCCGCAGAATAGATGAATAGTTATGCAACTTAGTATCTATTGTATAAACTATGAAAAGCTATGAGTAGCTAAATGGATGACTGTGTAATCCAATAGGTTTTATCTGAAAGTAATGCCACTATCATGTCACTTACTGCTCGGTCCGAAAGTCGTCCGATAAGACAAAGATCTGTACAGCTAACCTCCGACCCTGTCAGGCAAGTGCACGTTTCTTTAATGTTAACATATCAAACTATTGCCAATTTTTTATATAGAAACTTACAATTAAGATATTATCGCCAAACTGTTTCCAACAAAGTTCGGGCATCGCGCCATCTAGCGGCAAACGGCACATTTACCAACGATACAACAAATTGTTACATTTAAACTACTTTAAATGTATTTTTATTTGTAATGATAATCTGATAATACTGCATATATAATTGTTTTACTGAACGGCATTTGTCGTGTATACAAAAACATTAGGAAACAAAGTGACAAATCGTTTGTCGTAATCCTTACAAATCGAATATAAAAACATAAGCACATTCGACTGCAGTTTAAATATTTTGCTAAACAACATTATTTTGACATTGACGTGAATATATTAGTCACTAATAAATAGCGTACATTGTGCCCTAACACTTTACTTTAGCTAGTCGGGAATTTAATGATACAACATTAATAGCATAATGTAAAGTTTAGCACAAATGACGCTAAGTGCACGTTGTTTGATCAAGTTGGTGTTTGGGTGTACTGCCGATCACGCGGCACGTGCTACAGACAGGCAGAACATTCTCATCAGCATTAGCCTACATGGAGACCAATTAGAGATACTGAGTGAGGATGTGTTAAGAGAGCGCGAGAACATGTGCGAGTCGCGCCGATTGGACGGTGGTCAGAGCACTCGGAGGCGACCACCGCGGGCGGCGAGCGGCCGGCGCGGCTCGGCGCGTGCGCTGCGTCTCCGCACTGCGCGCGGTCCAATGCATTTTCATTAATTAATTCTGTTCCTATTTGCATCGTGATTATCTAATCCGATATCGATCGCCGATATGCGGTACCAATTAGAGTTCACACCTAATAGTCTAATAGAACTTTGAACTTTTCTATTACTTATAGGTGATCGCCTTACAGATAACGCAAACGGGTTTCGACACTAATTTGACCTCGTTTGAGAAGAGCTTTGTTATTGTTACATTTAATTATTTATATCTTTTAAACGAGTAACAATATTATTGCCGTACGTAGATTTTTGTGGAGATAACACAAGTTATGTTTTTGCTTTTGTTTTCGAGCTAAGTACTTCATCGAATTGTATGTTGAGGTGGTCTTTATGATCAGTGGCGCCTATGACGAGATGATGTGGTAGGTAAATATCTACATCCAGGTAAATTTAGAGCCGGTGGCGGCAGCGGCGATGGCGGCAGCGGCGACGCGGTGCAGGCCGGCTCTGGCCGATAAGCATGATTTGTAACGTGGCGCGTCGGCGCGTGCGCACAAATAAACGTGATTTCAATGCGCACCTTTCAATAAATTTCCTAACCCACTCTTGATATGACGTTGTGACGATTTATAATCTCCTCACACATTCGGAACGTTCTGATATTGAATTTATCTGCCGTCTGTACGTATAAAGATTTATCCAAACCACATATATCATAATGAATCTTACTCATAATTTCAGATCTAATTTTTCTTTCTATTTAAGCATATTCAACAGTATTTAATTGGAAAATTATATACTTAATTCAAATAAATTTCGGTTTATCGTGAACAAATAAAATCAATATCAATGATAATTATACTATTAGTATACATAGGTTCGTTTGAGTAACACCCCGCACCCAAATGTGCTCGTTGTCGGTGGTAACATTTTAACACGACCAATAAGTCGGCGAATGTCATATGCACTAATCACATTCGAACAACTTGCGTTGCGGGAATGTAAAACTATTCGGTAATCATGTAAAATCCCACTAATTTAGATGATACTGAGAAAATATATTACTATATTAGTCGGGTGCTACATGTCTTTTATTAAGTTCATTATTAAATAAACGTTATATAGTCAATATATAAGATTTATGTGCCATACCTTTTTTGCTTTCCAAATATTCATTTTTACAAGAAAAAAATATCTACTACTTGTAGTATTAATATAATAATAATAAAAAGCAACGTAAATCGTTTATTTTATTAGTAAATATTGAAAAACAATTGAGTGATTGACACCAGGAACGTATTAGAATGGCGTACAGAATGGTATCCCCGCCTCGTCTATGCGGCACATTAAAAGAGAAATAATTAATGACATGCTGCAACCAATATTGCTCATACAAAATTAGGCGATATGCAGTTTATATTGTTGTTATGTAACGAGCTTATACCTCTTAAATATGTTAACAATAATTTATAGCCGTGCAATTACTTTGTGACGTTTTTATTAGCAATTTACAGTATAATTTAGGTGTAATGAACGGAATTAAAGTTTAATTTTAAGTACCGTGATTACAGTTATGATTTGTGGAAGCCTTGATCTATAGAACAAAACTCGTGGAGATAGACCATCGAACAATTAGACCGTCGACTCACGTCGAAGTTAAAAACATGGCATATGCAATGTTGGTGCAAAAAATTTGCGTATTACGTATTATTATCGCGTTTTATGTTTGACCTCATAAGAATAAGATAAGCTTCTGATTTCATTTTCCATAACTTTATAGATTGTATTTGATTTCAAATAGTCTCAATTCAATATTGAAACTATTTAAATAAATGTGTGCAATTGCGGTAACAAAAGATACGTGTCCGTGCGGCACATGTGAGTTAGAGACGAGCCGAGTCGGTGCCGGCGATAAATCGCGCGATCTGTGGCGGCGAGCGCACGGAGCGGCGGCGCAGCACTCGGCGCTCGGCACAGCACCACGAGCGCAGCCCGCGCTGTAAGCTATGGCCGCGGCGGTGCCGTGGGCGGCGCGACGTCGCGCTTCAACGGCTCACAAAACATTACTCACTGGTAGCCACGCTCTGTTGTTTCGCATAAATGGATTCAGATACTTTATATCGTTACGCGATTTTGCCGGCATTGTGTAAATGCTAAATTTATATACAGTTCGTATATTTATACAACAATAAATTTTGTTGCTGAATGTTAATTTTACGAATAAAAAGCTGACGATATTATTTATCAGATAATAGACAGGCTGCCATAATTCTGGTGATTGGCAGAGGAAGCAACGTCTCTCGGTGGTCTATATAGTGCCTACTCATTGTAAAATCGAATGAATTTATTGTTTGCTTCCATAATAAATAAAGAAAAATAAATTGTTTACTCATTTCATGCATGGGTAGAAAAATATGATTAATAATTATAATCATCTACGTAATTCGAAAACAATAACAGATTTAAAATATATGTCAATCTTTATGAAGTATTAAACCACATATGAAACATAAAAGATACATGAAAATATTAGTGAAATTAATATAATACCTTCAATAAAACTCGAGCGAAGCCACATGGGATAAGTTGTACTCCAAAGCAAATAAATAAATAATGTTACCTTATTACATTAACACGATACATCCATAATAGAATTACTATCGAACAATATGTAGGCGTTTCGAACACTATGATATGAATTATCCAACGGGTTATAATACTCGCCAATATAAACATTATTATTTATGGTATTTACTATTGTTATTGTCTTATTTGTCGGAAATGTAATAAAAAAGAGCTATAAATATTGGAACATCAGCATACATTTTATGAGTTATACTATTATGGCGCTAACAATAAAATATTACGTAGACCAGAACCGGTCATAGAAAAGACTTCAACGGGCTACCATAAGGCGCTTGATAAACAAACGTAATATTATATTTCAATAAATCTTACTTCTGTTACAAATATTAAATATTGAGAAAATTATAATGTAATACAAATTCGAAAATATATACAAAATTGTGACAATCACATTTACTTACGCGATACGAAGCCATTTACTTTCATTCAAATTCGGACCGATGACTCGGTACAATAAAAACATTTTTAATTACGATTTGTATTGCACCGACCGCATACACTAGCTGATGTTAATGGCACTGCCATATCTTGTAAACTGACGTCAATAAATGCACTCCGAACCTCATGCCATTAGTCGTGAAAATTTAAAATATGTCCTTTAGAATAGAACGTGTTATTATACAGCTCATTACTACGTCCGTCAAATAAGATATAGAGTTGTAAACACACAGTTCGAAGTAATGAAACTAATGGATGCTGAATATGTTCATTGCGTGTGATTGAGGAGCGAGTTACAAGTGCAGTGGCGATGACTTAATGTAGAACAAGTCAATTGACATTTTTATTAAAAACACAATAAGATTGTAATTTTTTTTTGCGATCGTAACTCAATTACGATTATTTTTCAAATTGGCGATTAATCAACAAATACTGGATCGCTGTTTATGTTAAATTACGAGCAATTTTTGTTTTTATTACATTCATTTTTATTTTTGGCATCATGATTTATATCTAATTGTCAAGATAACGAGCTTAGTTTCGTGCTACGCAGGGTTCTGTGAGTAGTTGCTACTGTTTATGGCCAATCTATTCGGTTGCCATTAAGCCGTTGGCACGTCTCGTAATTTGGTTTTACAATACGGGAATCAGGAATAAAATTAGGCTTTATAACATATGTATAAAAAAATGCTATAACTGCTTCTGCCAGT
Source organism: Sphinx pinastri (assembly GCA_947568825.1). Taxonomy (NCBI): domain Eukaryota; kingdom Metazoa; phylum Arthropoda; class Insecta; order Lepidoptera; family Sphingidae; genus Sphinx; species Sphinx pinastri. The sequence goes on along the minus strand of OX387618.1, from coordinate 11,039,349 downwards.
AAGAGTAATACTTAGAAAAATCTAATAAATCCCCACCCAAGCTATTGACTACTTTACTTATTAAATATATTTTATTTGCTTCGTAAATTAAACACATAAAGAATGACGCTTCTTATGTTTTTAAAGTACTTTCATCATTGTATATTGTGCAATTTTTATGGCAACAGACCAAAAGAACCCGACCGTTGACACGTTAGGTATATAAAAGTTCCTTCCATCAGGTTCGTGTCAAAGGTTGATATGTAAGTTAATTGCAATCATAAATCGCTGAAGGCTCTCTTTAATATCACATCGAGACAGTTACTCGAGTCGTATCGAATCAGTCTTTTGTTCTCGGCGCCGTTTCCTCTTACAGCTAGAGGGCGCGGGCGTTAATACAATAATCTGGTGTCTGCATAAAAATTAACCGGTGTGTAACGGTACTGCGCGTAGGAGGGCACCGGGCACGCGCTCGGCCCCGCTGTGCCTGCGACTCGCTCACCGCGCGGCGAGGCGTCGGCGCGACGACCGTGCGGCGACCGTGGCGCGACCGTGCGGCGGCGGCACCGCGGCCTCACCTCCGACCCTCCACCGTTCGCCCGCGACATCTGTATCCACCTTATCTATTGCCAGATAAATCAACTTTATTGATCTGCCACTTATTTAAATGTTCCCCGACATCATTCTAATTTAGTAGATAAGTCTGACGGTCATCTGACTTACCAACGCCGAGGGAGTGTAATTGATTGTTTACTTTTGATTTAATTACGAAAGGGAATGTGTTTTTAATTAGTATATTTAGAGTAATCTTAATATATTGTGAACAATTTTTCAAAACACAAAAATGCAACACATTATTTGTGAGGGTCGTGATTTTATAAGTCCATTTACTATTGTTGACTATTATAATTTTACTCCTAGAAATCTTTTCAGTTTACGAGACATGAATTAGGTATTCTTGGAGATTTTTTGTTAGTCGATCCTGTGTTCACGTTTTCCTTGATCGTTTAACAAATGCAATATGATGCACAATGTGCAATTACATCGTATAGAAATCGGTTGCTCTCATGTGTCGACATTTGAAAACTGATTTCTCAACAATATTAATAATGAATAAAAATGATCATCAATATCAACAACAGGAACAAGAACATTTATTATAAGAAAGTTAAACATTAATGGCAAATTCGCCTTTACTTTCTTTTCACATTGTGTATCTGGACTGGGAAAGCATTAAAAATTTAATCATATCAATTAAATCGGCACCGCTCACTATAAGATGAGATCGTTACACGTGCGTTTATAAGGAGAAATCAGCACGAAGATATACTCTCGTCATTAAGAAGCATTCGTTAAAACCTACAGACAGTAAAATCTGTAACAAGCAACGTAATAAATGCAATAACAATGAATAAAATGGCAATAATAGCAGGTGAAATCGCGACAGGTCCGGGTCTCGGGTCGTCGTCCGTAATTATAAGTAAAATACGGCAACAGTGCGCTCGCGCCGCCGCGCGCACGTCGCCCCCGCGTTACCTGCGCCTGCGCCTGTGAATACGCGTCCGCGAGTAGCCTCGCGACGCTTCTTGGCGTCGCGTCGCCTCGCTCCGTCATCCCTGACGTTTCGACTCCTTTTTTGTTTCTCTGTCTATTTCTTTAAGACTACAATAGTCTATTGTATTACATGTAAGGACTTTTTATTTGACAACGCGCATAAACTTACTTACATCCTACAAGGAGACTGTGTAATATGCACATTAATGAAAAACTGTGTGAACATTCCATATTGATTACTTATGAAGAATAATAATATAGCATTGCGTTATATCATTAAAAATAGAATATTTTGAAGCAGGGTTGATTGATTTAAATCAAACTTGACTTCTTTTGTGAAATCAGCATCAAAATTGATTGAAAAATGAGGCACTTTATCAGAGTTGAAATATTGTTGTAGGCAAAAGTAGTAATGAGGTAGAGTTTATCTTGCTATCTCTTTTTTACGCACGCGGAGTTATAAATTACATCTGATACTTAACAGTTACCCTTTCAATATATTTTAAACCTTTTAAATACCTAACTAATTTACCGCATCGGTGGCGTAGTTGTATTACGGTATGACTGCAATGCTGAGGTTTCGGGTTCGATCCTCGGGTCGGGCAAAGTGATATTGGATTTGTCTATTTAGTATCAGCCCGAAGTCTGGAATTTGTGCCCGATATGGCGATAGGCTCGCCCCCTATCACATCATGGGACGGAATACGCACGGCGAAAAGTGGGTGCACTAGTTGCGCCACTGCCTACCCCTTCGGGGATAAAAGGCGTGAGTATGCGTATGCTTAATTTTTTATTAAGCGGATTTCGATATTTTTCATTGGGTTTTATTAAACATACATTTTTAAAAGTAAATAAAAAATAATTACTCATGTACCCAGTTTTTTTACGATGCACAGTATTCACCCTGGGGACGGTCAATAACGCATGAAGAACTGTCATACAAATTTTAATTGTGTCTTTTTTTTTTGTTTACTTAGAGTTCTCAGTTAATAAAGTAAACTTATACCATTTACGGAAAAAAACAAAACGTAGTACTAATAACAAATATAAAAAAATCAAAAGAATCTGTCAGTAACAAAAAAAATTGGATTTTATCCACTCTGTTTTGAAGTATCTACACTATATATGCATGTTAACAATCGACAACAAATATTTAACACTATTGATAATAATAATAATTGACGCCAGCATTAGGTAATATTAAGTAAAACACCCTTACCTTATCCACCGGTATGTTCAGTACACCATAAGTTTCATGCTAAAGAACATCTGATAACAAATATTTGAATATGTAGTATGCATCTATTTAAATTTATTGGTAACAATAAGGATGCTCTATACCCATCTGCAAGTAACATTAATTACATGACCGTGTTAATAATGAATTAAACTGTGTTATCAGGATCTTAGTCCAAATGTCGTGCACATGACGGTTAGAAAAGTGTTAGTATGAGCATTGTAAAAAGTGGTAATGTCACGATAGGGGTAGAGGGTGTTGGGCGGTGGAGCATGGAGGCACGCGCCGACACACGACCAGCACGCTCGCTACAACAGTATAGTTACCGGGAACTTATAACTGCTGCTGACACATACATAAATAAACATTTTTCAATAGATGCGCTACTCCGAATATAATCTGGCGTTTGAATCCTTTCCAGTGGTGTCATACCACATTGCAAATTAAATTGGTTTTATTGCTTTTGTGATTTCATCAAGCATCAAACTGCGATATTCAAGTAGGAACGATAATATCCAGGTTGTTCATTATTGTTCTGTTTATGAACCATTTATGTATACTTAGTGATTCTAGCGAATACTAAGAATCTGTGAATATCATAAATTCTATGAACTTACTTGATGTCAGAACGTTAAAAGTTTCTAAGTAAAATTATGGTTACGTAACAATATTTTGCATGGTCTCTGATAACCTTTGGCTGAATGAAGAAAGCGTAGGCGATCTAGTTATTTGTTCACAGCGGCCACCCAGTGCGGGGATATTCTATAGTATCCTTAATATTTTTATGCTCCTCTGGTAACTTCAAAAGGTGACATCTCATATAAAATCTCCAAATTTATCGTTGTCAAGTCATATGCAAAAGCTGATAGTTGATTACTAAGGTTTATTTCGGGTGACTGCCTTTGTGGCGTAGTTGTATTACGGTACGCCTGCAGTGCTGAGGTCTCGGGGTCGATTCCCAGGTCGGGCAAAGTGATATTGGGTTTTTCTACGCAATATCAGCCCTGGAGTCTGAAATTTGTCCCCGATATGGCGATAGGCTCGCCCCCTATCACATTATGGGACGGAATATACCGGCGAAAAGTGGGTGCACTAGTTGCGCCTCTGCCTACTACTTCGGAGATAAAAGGAGTGTTTGTTTGTGTATTTCGAGTTTATAAACCTAATAAGTAATATGGATTGTATTGACTTAAGCTGAATATTTCTTTGAAATTAAACTATTATAACGGATTTTATAGCGGTTTTTTATTTTATTTTCTCCCGACGTTTCGAAGGCTTTGCAGCACTTCGTGGTCACGGGGCGGACTGAGGTGTAGGTGGTCCGAAAAGTTAAGTTTTCAATGTCTAACATTCGCGTAAACGTAAGGAATCATTATGAATACTTCATATTACACTATCTGTAAAAATACGAAGATTAATTTTTCATGCCATGTCATTTTAATAAACATATTAAAATGACAGCCGAGGTCGAGCCAAAAAAAAATGTCTGGGTTTTTCCATCTTAAAAAATTCTCATACCCAGCTCGGAATCAGGAAGTTGGCGGTGTCATACCGCCGTGCCTCGGAAAGCAGGTAAAGCCGTTGGTCCTGCGCCTGATCTCTCTCCGGCCATGTCAGATTGCCGTCTCACCGGATTATGAGAGTGAAGGAATAGCGAGTGCACCTGTGTATTGCGCACACACTTGTTCACTATAATATCTCCTGCGTACATGGCTGATCTCCGTTGAGATTGGTCGCCGTAGCCGAAACTGGCTAGGAGGATTACGTTTACGTTTTTTTTACGTTTTGGGTACGGTGTGACATTACGTAATATTACGACAAAGCTCCTTAAATAGGGTGAAAAAAGTGACAAGATATTGTTGGCATTCGTATGTTGGCTAAGATTTCAGGGCCCCAGACTTCCTCCGTTCCTTAATCCCTATTCCTTTCCCTTAAGGTCGGCAACGCATCCATCACTTTTATATTGTGGGTGTTTATGACCAGTAGAGACCTCTCAACATCAGGTGCCCCACTTACTCGTCTGAAAGCTTATGCAATAATAAAGTAGAAAAACATATATTAACTGAATAAGCGAAGATCCTTTCAAAGCCATTAAACTGCAATTTGCCTTAAAAAATATTTGTTAAAACAAGCTCAAACATAAAAAGCCACTAGGGACTGTCAATTTATTAGTCCGGGTGTTATTGCGACACGGTTATTGTCATAGCAACAGAACAATATGTGACATTATGCAAGCGTCAGGTGTGGTGTCTCCACGGTAGGCTAGTCGTCGGCAAGTGCGGCCAGTGGTGCTCGCCGGCCACGGTTGAGCGTGCTCGGCGCGGGCGGCGGTTAGCAGTTGACTCGGAGCACGCGCCGCGCACACGACAGGTGGACGTCACGCGCCGTTACATCACACCCGTGTACACACATCTATGTTTAAGTAATTGCAAAGAATTTTTATTACAACTATCTTCGTTTTTGGTACCTTATGTTGGCTAAAATCTTTTTATTTTTCGCTATTCATCTACTTACTAATAACAGTTATAAATAGCTCTCTCTTATTGTATTCGATAACTAAGATTGTCACCGTATAGTTAGCGAAGTGAATCGTGATGTTTTGACACATGTAAAAGGCGGACATTTCGGCAGATTTTTGATGGCATGTAACATTTATCAATTGAGGCTGGACACGACTCGAGCGACCCGACCGTCTCGAACACATGCACTTACAATTTGCAGCTTTATCACCGTTATTATTTTTAACAACAGGCTACGCATCGCGACAACGCATTAACCTCATCAAAATTCAAGAAGATTTTATTTATGTGGCGATAAAAAAAAAGGAAAATGTCGTGGTACGCATGCGTTTGCTGCAATCGTTTCAATTTGTTATTTAGAATACAAGTGTAAATGTCCCCGATGGTGTAAGAATGAGACGAGCAGTATTTCGATACTGTACTACTCATACTTTTACTCGCATGCCTGATGAGCAAGTTCATCGCATATTATTTTTATCTCTACATCTCGCATCTTCCGATTGAGATCCTGCCTGTTTACAAAGATTTTTAATTCCACGGACCGCAAAAGCTATTTAAAACTCATTACATCACCGTTATGGGCTGATAAGGGCGTAAAATTTTGGTAATCGGTAATATTGAGGTGCAATTTCGTTTAATATTTTGATCAAAATAAAGACCCGGTCTGTCGGCTCGGCAAAATGTACCATAAAAACATCCATTTTTTTCACGTAGGTTCTTTTAACCGGTTACCGGTAATTGGTGCACCTATTGTAAAACTTTATATTCCTTGAATTTGGACTATTCTTATTTCCGAATTATGATCAATATTTATCAATTGTGCTATTATTCTGTATCGAATTAGCCTCGAAATTATTAATTACGTTATTATAATTTTATTTCCAAAACCTTAAAAAACTCGAACATAATGGCCATACTAGAAATTTAATTACTTTTTTCTTATTGTACAAAAGCTTGTTTTAAAATATTTAAGACTATGACAATTCCTGTACTTAGGTACTATAGAATTAGTTTTGTATGTTTGTAATAATAAAATTCACGATGTGCTTATATACGTACATATGTGATAGAATATTATTAGTGTGAATATTTATCTTAATAAATGGAATCTACATATGTATTCACTCACTCACTCACTCATCACGAATCTCAGAAACTACAAGTGCTAGGAGTCTCATATTTTGCATGGGGGTCCTTTTAGAACGTAGGTGCTCAATAAGACTGGATTTTGCGAAATTTGGTATGGAGTTAGTTCGAGACCCTAGGAAGGTTTTAGGCTACTTTTTATCCAGGAAAATGTATAGCGGGATTTTTATCCAGGAAAAACTCCTTCGTGCGGGCGAAGCCGCGGGCTAAAGCTAGTAGAGAATAGGGTAACATTCAAAATGCAAACTACTCGTAATCCTCCTAGCCAGTTTCGGCCACGGCGGCCAATCTCAACGGAGATCAGCCAGGTACGCAGGAGATATTATAGTGAACAAGTGTGTGCGCAATACACAGGTGCACTCGCTATTCCTTCACTCTCATAGCCCGGTGAGACGGCAATCCGACATGACCAGAGAGAGATCAGGCGCAAGACCAACGGCTTTAGGTGCTTTCCGAGGCACGGGGGTATCATACCGCCAATTTCCTGACTCCGAGCTGCGACTGAGTAATTTTTAAGATGGAAAAACCCCGTCACAATGTTTTTTGGCTCGACCCAGGATTCGAACCCAGGACCTCAGCGCGCAAATCGTACTCGTAACGCGTACGCAATACAACTACGCCACCGAGGCAGGCAAACTACTCATTACACATACCTACAATTTATTTGTTTTTAAATCAAAAGTGAAGTATCAAACTACGTATTGTAGGCCTATAGCTATGACGATATCGCTTTATTTAAAGCTGTCATAAAACGGTAAAGCCATGTAAGGTGTTAAAAAAAATGTTGTTATTCTCTCGACGTAAAACACTAGTTTCAGCTATTATTAAGATTTCCTTGTTATAGCAATCACGTTGTTTATTACCAATGATATCCAAAATGTGCTATTATGAATACTAGTGCTTATATCGCACAATCATATCTGTTTGTAACACGGAACAAATGGTTAACAAGTTCCAATCATAAGATTACCCATAAAGCATTTTGCATGCTAACTCCATGTATTAATGTTTTGAAAATTCGAGCTTTATTTATTGGTCTATATTAATTTTATGTGAAGTTTTTATTTTAACAAAAACCATACGTAACTTTATAGTTTTTAATATACCGTTGAGTAATAAATGATACAGGGCTATGGCGTTTATTAATAACCTTCAAGAATTAATTACTTTATTGGTGCCAGTACTCTGAACATTTACTGAATGTTACGTAAACAATCGCATCAAAGAACAATATGTATTCGGATAAAGACGTTGCGGTTGTAATTGGTGCCCAAGGCGACACTGCGATGACGTGACGGGTCCGTGACGGCGACGCGTCGGTTGTTGCGGTGCCGCGGCCGGCAGACCGGCAGACTGGACGCGACTGGAGACGGGCAGCGCGCCTCGGATCTTATCGCACTTATCTGCTATATTGATTGCGCCCGTGTCGAAAGCCTCGCCTGGCCAAAAGCGGCGCAAACGCAGATTGAAACCTGAATGTTCACGATGATTGATTACAGCGTAATGGACATCGATGCTTGGCAGCAAATCACTCAATACGGTATTTTAAATACCATCGGAGTTTTGTTGAACGATTTTTTGTACGCCTACCCGATTTGCGTGTACGGATTTGGTTTAATTCAATGTTGTAAAACTTAATTTATGATTATTGATCCGTATTGAAAGTATTGAGACTTAAAACATTTTCAAGTATTCGTGGGATCATGACAACGTTCTGATAAAGTTCAATTTTAACTGTCCGTGTTGCCGGAGTAAACGGGGTTTCTTTGCGGATTATGACTAAGAGCATTGCAATTTCGAACACTTACGTACTAGAACACTATAACTGAATTATCTTTTTATGATCCCCGATTATTGGACAGTAGATACTCTTTTAGTTTATACTGATATTATACTCCACATATTTCAAGACCTGCATCAATAAATTGTACATGAATTTTACCACCAACTCATCCTAAATACGTGGGGTCACATCTCAGATGGGTACTCAATTAAGAATATAGTGACCAAAGAAATCTTAACAATCACAATGGCAAGTGAATGAAATGTAAATGACAATAATTTAGTGCTGAGACAGGTTTTTTGTTACTAGGCAAGCAAACGAGGAAGTGGAAAACCTGACGGTGGGATATCACCTAAATCTATCAAAACACATAATGCTTGGAGATTTGTGTGCGTTAATAATTTTTAAGTTTTATGGCTTGATAAGGGTATTGGCTATTTATTAATTTAAAAAACTTTCACTTGATATAGGTTATCTATGAAATATTTAGATTATGCCGAGGCTCTAGCGCATACAATGTTTTTGTGTTTATAGAAACCATAGCTTAATATAATAACGTGCTACACTGAATGATTTAAATATATGACTTCTATAAGAATTTTTTTACTCCTTTTCAATCCGTGAACAATGTTAACCCGATATGGCAACGTATGAATAAGTTTGTTAGATGAATGTCAACGGGCACGACGTGTTCTATCTTTTGTAAATCGAGCCTAAAATGTGGTATGTGAGGTGGACGAGCCCTCGATAGGTATCTGTGTGATCATCGTTTGTGTAGACACGGGCATGCGGGCACAGGTGCGCATGCGCCGCGCACTCGCGCCAGGGCCCGCGCCCGCTCGCATGCGCAGGTAGTCCTCGCTATTCGCGCGTATCCATCCACCTGTGTTCCTTTACACTGACCACCGTTAAAACCAAACATTACAAAAAATACGCCTTAACAGATGACGACAATTAACACTTTTAACCTGGTGATGATAAAAGGATGACTTTATTTTTGTTGAACCTTATCTTCGAAGGATAATGTGTTGAAAAAGCCGTGTCACCTTCACCCTTGGAACGACCGAGTTTTAATGTTACTCAACAGTTTTGTTATCTTACGAAAGCATTGTTTTGAAAAAGTATTATATGAGTTAATGTAGAGCCGAATGTGATAATTAGCCTAGCTCTTAAATTACGGCCTGAAATGTTGTTTGGAGTCGATTAGTAATGGAAACTATCCATTAATGAGCGACACGAGACGGCTGCTATCGTCGGCAATAAGTTACACAGGCATTAGTAAGCTAGGTACTAATTGCGGAGGCGGGCCGATTTCCCAGCTAGTGCCGAAGCAATTAATAGTCGCAACGTGATCAACCACTCACCAGATTGCTCTTCAACACATTTTACAGGTTCAGATGATAATTAATCAGCGAATATCTCTGACATCGTTTAAATAAGCTGCATTATTCTGCCTTTATGAATTGAAAACTTTGGACTCTGTACTTTTTTAATCAATCCTCACAAAGCAAGTTCGAAAAGATGATATATTATTTACATGTGAACGCGATTATTCCATAACTAACGCTGAATTCCCCGAACGTATAGACAGATGCACAGCTCTTGCACCCACACTTAGCTAATTTCTAGACCATAATAGAATAGATTCTGATGACAAAATTGCATAACCTTACCTACTATTATTGTAATTATTATTCACAATATAATAAGTATAAATTTATGTTTCGTAATAAAACTATGAAGGTGCATTATGTAATTCGAAACGTTATTTGATACGTTAACCAAAACGCGCTTGCTTAGTTACTGAACTTAATTCTAATTATAGATGTTTACAAAAATATCAGGATGCGTCCCACAAAAAAAATATTAACACTTTTTTGCTGGCATGGATTCAGACAAAGTATAATTTACAAAACAGTTAAAATACAAAAGAAGGAACAGGAACTAAGGTGAGGAGATGACTTGACACATTATATAAATTTGAAACAGGTTGGCTCATTCGATTTTTTCCGTTATGCGATTGTTTTTTCAATATAACACTTCCAGTTGCTTTTGCACACTCTATTAAAAAATATATTGCACCATATGGGGCCTCATCGTCACTAAAGAGAACTAATTAACGTTACAAAACATATGGCCAATTAAGTTCTGCTAGTTTTGCTAAACAAGCACAGTTGGAGCGAATTTAAAAGTGATTATGAATCGGGTAGTCTATTAGCAGTAAACACAGGCTGAGTTTGATTCTAGCCCTGCATTTCGAATACCAGCGTCTAGATTGTTGATTTCATGTTAGTTTTGGATATAAAAGTTATGAGTAGAATTAGATATATATTTGATGATATAATCTTAATGAAGCCTCGTTGCTCATTTCTTATTGGACTTGTTGAGTGATGGTCCTTCAATATATTATTACTGCTTCGATAGTAGTTATAAATGCCTAAACGTATATTATGTGCGCCATATAAATTGTTTATACAGATTCAATATACTGCCTCGGTGGCGTAGTTGTATTGCGTACGCGTTACGAGTACGATTTGCGCGCTGAGGTCCTGGGTTCGGCCCGACCCAGGCCAAAAACATTGTGACTGGGTTTTTCCATCTTAAAAATTACTCAGTCGCAGCTCGGAGTCAGGAAGTTGGCGGTGTGATACCCCCGTGCCTCGGAAAGCACGTAAAGCCGTTGGTCATGCGCCTGATCTCTCTCCGGTCATGTCGGATTGCCGTCTCACCGGACTATGAGAGTGAAGGAATAGTGAGTGCACTTGTGTATTGCGCACACAATTGTGCACTATAATATCTCCTGCGCACCTGGCTGATCTCCGTTGAGATTGGCCGCCGTGGCCGAAATCGGCTAGGAAGGGATTATACAGATTCAATATGACTTACCAGTTACTGGTAACTTGCTTAGGCTCAGCTTTGGTTTTCAAGGGCGAGTCCAGACTCGCCCTTGATAACCAACAACGTCATTTAGAAGTTTGAATTATTACAACAAACACACACACATTCTTTATTATTATATTATATCTTATAATACGCATTACGCATTATTTTTAGTGGCCATATTCTTCAACCCGCAACACAACAATATTTACACACTGTTGCTAAATGGAAGAAATGGACAAAGCGATGATACCTTCTGGAACGAATTTTCACATTGTGATAATTGATAACTCGTAATTTAAACATTTATGCGACATCAAAAATATAACCGTTATAGAAAACATAGCATCTTAAGTCGAACTTTTCAAATTAACAATTTAAAGTAGTTCGCAATTAAGTTTTGTATTTAAAGAACACAGAAAATAAAATAAAGACATTTCAATACGTATAAATTTTAAAAATAACAACTAGGAATAGATGTAATATAACGACTGTTTAAAGAATACAATATTTTACATTTACTTCTTGTGTGTGATGAGTATTTCTATTCGAGATTGAACAATTATTCCTACTCAGAATCAATCTGGCACAAGGCGCATAGATGATTCCGATTATCGCATTTGTTATTTCATTTTCCTGACATTCAAAAGCGTAAATGAATATGCGTGGTAAGTCACAACCTGCTCAAAAGCGGGTTTCTCGACGCGTCGAGGCGACCATCTGGTGGGCGAGAGCTTTTTTTATTTTCCAAACGTGTCGTCTTGAATTCTCGTTTTTTGCACTGGCTGGCGCTCGCTCCTTTTCTTTTTTTATATTGCCGAGTTGCAGTTAACAGGTGGCGGCCCATGTACAGGTGAGACCTGAGATTTCGAATCAGGTTCACTTCAGTGTGAAAAATTACGCGTGTTACGTATATACCGCGTTTAAATGTAAACAAAAGGGACATGTGCGATAGTTCATCACTTAGTTTGTGGTTATTAAACTTGAACTTTACGAATTAATCTTGAAATCGTCAAAAGTAAGTAATAAATTTATATAGTCACGCCCGTATCCCCGAATGCAGGCGTGCAAATGGTGCTCCTACAAACCGTCACCGATATTTATGCCTTATCGTGTGATAGGGTGCGAGCCTATCGACATGTTGTGGATTATACCACCAAAAATGCAGGTATGTTTTTTTATCAAAAATGCAATGAATTATTTTATTAGTCGACTTGGAGGTCGAACCCGGTATCTCATCGGTAGCACAATGCAAATTAGCTGCCACTAAGCCTTCGAAGCCCAACGAGAATGAGGAATGACAGAAGTAATAATTGATAAACAATGTAAAAAATACGAACTCATATTGTCTTTGCTAATTATTTTGAGTTCAAATTATAAACACGAATGTTATCAAAATCAGAAAAAATACCATAGTAGGAGGCAATACTATTTTGATAAGTATCTATATATGTTATAGGGTACTTTCCTATGTTTGATTTTGTAAATGATTTTATATGTAACAGAAAATAATACGAAAGAGAAAGTCTTCTGTGAAATCAGCATCAAAATTGGTTGAAAAATAAAGTAGTTATTCATATTTGAAATATTGTTATGAGCAAAGATAGGGACGTGGAGGGGTATCTCGCGCTATCTCTCTCGCACCCACGCAGCGTTATGGCCGGCGACTTTTGGTGACGACACAGTGTAATATTACTGTTATTTGACAACTACCCCTTCCACCAAATTTCAAAGCTTTATAACTTACTAAATATTGCCTCAATTTTGAAAATTATTTTTCCGTTAGATCTTGGATGGCATACATTTTTGATAAATGTATTAAAAAATGTGGTCAACTACCCTCTTATCGCAGTTTCTTTAGTCTAAATATGGAATATGCACGATCCTACGAGTTTTTAAGCTTAGCAGGTATTAGTGTAGTCGCATGTGAAAGCTTGAAAAATTGTACCTATTACAGAGAGCGTTCTCAATAGGCCGCAGAGCTGCACCGTTAGACTCCAGATCACGACACGGCGGATTATTTGAGAACACAAAGAGATCGAGTGGCAAGCGACGCTGCGACCGACGGACACAATCACTCATAGCTTCGCGTTTGTCATAGGCGCGGGCCCGCGACAATATATAACGACGCGTCGATCAGCGACCGACACGCTTTGTCAACCCGCTCCGTTTTGTTAACTGCTACAAGCAGTACGCCTCGTGCCGACTCCACTGACAAGCGTGCGTAAATATATTACTCACCCGAATAAACTCTACAATGCTCGTGTTATTCGCTATAATGACAAATGTGAGTGTACAATATCATTTAAGGCGTGTATTCTTTGCACATATACATCACGTTCATTTATCCTTATAGTACTACATGTTGCACTCTTGCAGATATTGTAGGTACTATTTACTAAATGCTATGGACTGCCTCGGTGGCGTAGTTGTATTACGGTACAAATGCAGAGCTAAGGTCTAGGATTCGATTCCCGGGCCGGGCAAAATGATATTGGGTTTTTCTACTCAGTATTAGCCCCGGAGTCTGGAAATGTGCCCGGTAAATGGCAATAGCCCCGCCCTCTATTACATGGGACCTAACATAGCTGGCGAAATGTGGGTGAAATACACCTCTGCCTACCCCTGAAATGGGAAAAAGGCGTGATGTATGTATGCTCTTACAAAATATACAAAATTTTCGAATTAATATTTACTTTATGAGATTGCTGTTCCTTAAGCTTTACTGATTAATACGTAGTCATAAATATTCGAACGACTTAATCAAGTTAAATGTTAGATAAGGTAGGCTGTTATTCGATTTATAACCAGCTGGACGCAAAAATGTTGATATTATGCATATTTATTTTAGAGCAAATTTTAATATAAGCTTTTAGGCGTTGCGCAGACACTGGTAACTTGTTGTCGTCACACTTTACTACTATGAAACAGTTGCTGAAATACCTAGCTGAACTGTCAGTGTCATAGTACTGTAGTGTTTTTCGGCAAAAAAATTATAGCGTCTGCGCTACGCCTTAAGGTATATTAAACATAAAACTGTCGTGTTAAACTTTTCATAGGTATTAATGCGATAATAATTTCAGAAACTTTCTACAGAGAGGTAATCGTATGAATTGTTCGCGCAAAGGTTGTAAAATCGTTCACCCATAAAATGAAATATAGGTTAAGACGGCTTCTCCAAAAATTCATTCAAAGTACCGTAATCTCATCCTTTTATTTTGTAATTTCTTCTTACCACCAATTTTGAGTAGTCGTTTAACATTTTAGGGCTCGTTTTATGGTCTCGTGTCTGATGAGCATTTCTTTTTATTTCTTATTTTGAGTATCCGAATGCGAATTTCGACCGATGCGCAATCGGCTGACTGTCGGGTCAGTGTCGCCACTCGCCACCGTCATATTACTATGTTTTGTAGGCGATTCACTTTATTTTGTCTAGTGTACATTTTGAAATAGATATTATTAAGTTACAATAAATGAACCTACCTAAACATCTTCAGAATAGTTACAATAAAAGGTATATAAATAAAGCACTAACGTCGCTGTTAAAACGGTAATTCCCGATAAGCAATGGGTTTGTTAGTTTTGAGCGCGGACAGGGCGGGTGGTTCGGTGGCGGACGGTTATTGTCGGGGCGGCGAGGCGGCTGCGCGGCGCACGGGAGCCGCAGCGCGCCCACGCTTGCCTCGTCAGCCTCGTGCCTTGTCCATGTCAGCGACTCGCGCTACACCTCAAATATCTCACTTTCACAATTGTAATAAGCTAACGTCAAGAACTCATCATGTTCAACAACAATAAGGCACGCGTCTTGTTCGGTCGCGTGTTCGACGAATTACTCACGCCTGTAAGTAAGTATATAGTATACATATTATGATTGTACATCCGCTAAGTCTGCTGTGTTGTGTTCTCATTATCGTTTGCTATCGTGATTTATTGTTTTTTATTACTCATGCTTTCGCAGGACCTATTATTGTTTTGTTTATCTGTGTATGGTGACTTACAATATGTCATGTGCAAAGATTATCCTAAGTAATTTATAACTTCAACTCCGAAGTTTCATACACCGCAGTTCTTTGTTAATACCTTAGTGTAATTTTCGTAATGACCATTGATAATTTAAAAAATTGCTGAGGTATAACAAGTATATGTTATTTTATCCTAAGTACATATTTTTTTTAAATAATGTTATCAAGGGCCTTCACGAAAATTCTACAACTTTACTTTATGGATTAAATAACATAGCATGCTTACTTTTTTCAAATTCTTCAAATGTTTCATCTTCAAGTATAACAACATAAACAGTAATACGCTTTTCACACAATATTCTTTTGTATTGTAAAACTGGTCGACCCAGAGTTGCAGCAAGCACAGCTGCAAGACCAGAGCGGTAGAGTACATCTGAGCTCGCTCACAATTAGGTAGTGAGACTAATAAGTGCATGCATTATTGTGTAGTCGATGCCGGGCGTGATAGCCGTGGCGTTTATGATATGCAAATAAAAACTTTCATTTCGTCTTCGGAACAATGGTGACGAATTCGCGGGGGTTTGTCTCGTTAACAGTAGATAATAATATGATGAATATTAATAGCGTGAAAGCGCGTGCGCACGTTTTAAATGTTACTTCGTTTTTAGTGTTCGATAAGTTTGTTATTTAAATTTTTATAGTAGTCATAATTATTAAATGACTTTAGATTTGCTACTGTGACAGTTTTATTTTATGAGTATAGATTTACTCTTATCTATTTGGTGTAGTAATAGGGTGAACTGTGTTCTAGGAGGTCCAGAGTTCGATTACATACTTTGCGTGTGTATTTTTAACACGGTTTATTCGGAATTGATTTTCCCTGAGACCATTGAATCCGAACAGATGGATGGTTATAAAAAGCCAAATACTTTGTACAATATGTTTGAAAATATTGGAGTGGAATAAAACCAGATGGAAAAGCAGAAGAGCAATGGTTATCTCTTCATTCTGCTACGCCCACCCAATTCCGCAATCCCTCTTAAGATAATATTATTTTCCCCATAAGCTGCCCTTGTGATAAAGGCCCAAAATAGGTTATTTTGACAAATTATGTAACAAAAGTTGATGGATCACTCAATTCTTTTGGTTCATATTAGAGAAATGTATTCTAAATAGAAAGTCATTGATTTAAAAATTATTAAAAAAGTTAAACTTATCCTTAATTTTTTTTCGATTAGGTAATAAATTTAACATTTTATAAATAGTTATTATAATAAACGACAGTAAATGTATTAAAATAGTTTAAATAACTATTCTATAATCATAGTAATTGATCCATTAATAAAGATCGCTTATATAACTATGATTATATTTAGACGTTAATATAATTGGTGCTATAGGCAGAGTAGATGAGAGCACATGAGGCGGCCACGCCTCTTCCTTCGACGAACAAGTGACTGCGCTAATGAACCCTGACTAAATATTCATGAAGCTAATCATCATCGTACGTGATCACTAAACTGGAAGTTCGAATTACAATAACTACATAAGGTATATTGAGACCGATACAACAAAACGAACATATAAACGCATGACAGATACATCTACCTATTAATTGCTTGGTCGCTTTGAAAGAGTATAAACAAAACGTAATCACTGCACTTGTCTATTTGTTATCGACGCTTGAACAAGTGTGATGAACCCGCGCGCTGTATCGGCTACTGTTATAATTAGTATTAACAGATACAACCTTTCATCAATACTTTACAACAACCACAATATAAGAGATATCGTGTAATAATACGTTATTTTAAAACTTGTACTCATTGATGTATTAAACTTGTACTATGGTTTATTATATGTTTGTTTAGAGTAATTTATGCAATAATAAAAAAACGTATCCTCCTAGCCAGTTTCGGCCACGGTGGCCAATCTCAACGGAGATCAGCCAGGTACGCAGGAGATATTATAGTGAACAAGTGTGTGCGCAATACACAGGTGCACTAGCTATTCCTTCACTCTCATAATCCGGTGAGACGGCAATCCGACATGGCCGGAGAGGGATCAGGCGCAGGACCAACGGCTTTACGTGCTTTCCAAGGCACGGGGGTATCACACCACCAACTTTCTGACTTCGAGCTGTGACTGAGTAATTTTTAAGATGGAAAAAACCCAGTCAAAATGTTTTTTTGGCTCGACCCGGGATTCGAACCCAGGACCTAAGCGCGCGAATCGTACTCGTAACGCGTACTCAATACAACTACGCCACCGAGGTAGTTGCAGAGTATGCAATAACAGATACAGATAAATAAATGTGACCCAGGCCGGGTTGAAACCGCGTATAGCAGGGTAGACCGTGGACGGAGCTGTAATATGTCGAGATTGCAAATCAGTGCTGAGGCCGCTCGGTCGGTCCCGCGCCGCTATGACTTCAATGACTCATAAACACCTTGATTTACGGAACACAGCGGAGATTTGTAGTGTATTAATTCCAATGGCGGTGACCGGAACATAATAACCAGCCGCAGTACCATAGAAATGTTTATACTTAATTACACAGCCCCATTAATGGGATAGACGGCTGACGTCACGCATCGCATCCAAACAATGCTTTTATAACGCTACACTTAAGTAACATAATCTATACTAAAATTATGGGTGGCACGAGCGATGTTCGACATAAAAAAACTCTTATCTTTATTATCTCATTGGAAAACTATGTAAGTAGGTAATACATCTATAAAAAGACAGCATTTATGAGCGTGATTTATTGATGGTTTTTATTCCGATATATTTTATGGTGGCTTTATGCGCGGCAATACAAACCAAAATACTTTTTCCAATATCGTAGCACAGGTGACAATAAAAAGCACATTAATGATTAATGAGTGCATTGACCTGTTCCAAAAATTCTTCGCAACAATGAGTTGTGGGCAGCGTAAATGTCTAAACGTTTCTAAAGTGCATGGATCGAGAATTGAGATTCATAGTGGCTTATAATAATGTCACGTGACTTTAACTGGCAGTACAATGTCGAAAGATGTGGTACATGTTAATTTTATTAGAGAGCAAGCCGCAAATCAAGGATCGTAAACGCAAACATTGTAAGGGCTTATGCCTCAGGTCAAAACCACTAAGAAATACCTATGTGTAAAATAAAATGGTACATTAAGGAACTTCATCCTGGAAATGCAGAAACGAAATACACATTTAAAAAATGCGAATGTAACAAGAGATTCTCATATTTTAAATGGTTTATAGAGTTTGTCATCGTAAATGGTTTATAGAGTTTGTCATCGTAGTGTAAGTCTGCAAGCGACACCCTTAATCTGTTGCATCGCGCAAAAGGTTTGCAACATTTTTATACGACCCCATCAATCTGCATTAATGTACGCAACCTACAAACTTTCCTCGGTCCATTCTCCTTGTAATTAATGGTTTAGGTGCCCTCCTAAATATTATTTAGACTGATTTACTAAACCATTTCGCTATTAACTGTCATTGTTATAAGGATGAATACTGCATATTTAATGAACCCAACTAATCCGGGAGTTAATCTTTATTTATTATTGAACCTATATTTGGATAAGACGTATGACAGTTTATTATTAAAAAAAAACATTGTAGGCATCCCAGATTTGAATAATCTTTGTACGTATAAATCAATTGATGTTGATCTAGCTATCATCGTATAATGGATACGAGATAATTATCATATAAAGAGTTAATTACATCAACTGTCATCATATTCTTATTAAATTGTTCATTAGGCGCGGCGGGCACTGAGCACCGTCTGTCACATTAACATAAAATATACATTGTGAATTGCACAATGTTTTCTCTTTATGCACCGTTGTAAGGTAACATCTCGGAAACATATACATAGGTAATATTATACATTCGTGACGTAACGAACTTACGTTAAATATCAATGGATGCGTATTTTATTAACTGTTCCAAGAAAATAAAAACATGCGCATAAATTAATATACATATTTTCACTTTAATAACTGTATGATTAATTGTGATCGATGGTTGTCTTATATCACAAATGTCCATTACCAATCGGGGTTATGAAGAGTTTATATGAAGAATCGTTTACAATAAACGCGAGACAGCGTTGCGGAATAAGTACGTACGTTTTTTTCCAAGGAAAATCCCGCAAAACAATACGTGCATACATTTTAAAATATCAACGGCGAAGGTCTCCGCGAGTTAGACATTCGTTAGTTTCTGCCGATGGCTTTGTTCGATATTAGAATATTTGTTAGTTATTCAAAAATATTCGCCCTCGTTACCGACAGCGGTGGTGGCGGCGGTGGCGGCGTGAGCTATTATTGCTTGTTGGTTAAGAAATTCAGTTATAGCGCCATTGATCTACATCTAGTTGAGTTCCTAACTTAAGAACAGTAAACGCCCATTATTATCGAACGTGCACCACGGGCAGTGGACACCCGCAATCAACTCCCTCGTGAACTCTGTTCGTCGGAGTTTGGCTATAACCGTTATAAAGATCACGGTCAATTACTAGCGGAATAGCTCCATATTATCATGTTATCGTAATAGGTATTATGTTAATGTGTTTACATTTACTTCTAATTGGCGTTGAATCAGATGAGGACAGAGTCGATAGCTAGGTAATATAGTTCCTTCTTTCTTTTTAACCGACTTCAAAAAAGGAAGAGGTTCTCAACTTGTGTGTTTGTATTTTTTTTTATGTATGTACAGAATTCTCTGAAAATTGTGAGCCTATTTCCTTTTTTATTTAGTAGATCAAATTGGTCCCATTTCAATATATCATGGTTTAGGGTTCATTTATCTCAAAGGATGTATAATAATTATGAATACTGAATTGTATCTGTGTGCGTATACAATATTTTATTTATCTTTGGTGTACAATCTACTTTACAAGAACTCGAAAGCATATTTAGGCAAGAAAGATATAATATTTCAATTTCTTTAAAGATTGACAACCGACATCACTCAAACATCCGGCAGTTAAATGGGAAAACATGCTTTAAAGAATCACTTACCAATATCCGAGAAATGTTTGGTGCCGTTACAACCTTAATAGTACTTGATATGTTACGTATCGCTCCGACTTTATGAATTCACCTTCCTCCCTGGTCTATTCTCTATTCACATGATAAGTCATATGTCTAAGCTCAAGGATTCACTCTTGACTTTCCGCCTACTACACCCTCGGGTTTTTGAAGCTATCTTCGTTCCATCGTGGAGAATACATGCGTAGTAATAAATATTCACTAGAGTAATCTAGATTTTAAATGACTGCTCCCGGTTCCTACTAATAGAAACACTGGAGAAATGGTAAGCGATTTTGGGGTCAGCTTACGATTCCTGGATACAAATTGTTCTAACTATATCTTTAACTACATAGATGACTATATTTATGGATATGAGGCGATAATATCGCTACCAAAATAATGAAATTTGTCCCAAAGCCGATGTACAATGACAATTCGCGTTAAACCAGTAATACATAACATTTCACGCATCTCTTATCACGATCCTACCGCCTGTTATTACAATAATGGTTAGGTTATGTCAACAAGATTCAGAATTACGGTGATCTATTTTGTTAGTATATTCATCATCATCAGCCACATGACGTCCACTCCTAAACATAGGCCTCCCCTAAAGATTTCCAGACGGACCTGTCAAAAGCCGCCTGCATCCAACGTGTCCCTAGTACATCGCTTTACTTATAAATAAACGCGTTGTTTATATTTCAGTTCCTAGTGTCAATTCTACTGCATCTATAAAGTAGTATTTACCAACAAAATGATCAAATGTCGATTTTTATGTGGTTAATGCGAGCGTTAAATGTGGGTCCGCGCCATGTTTATCGGCTCGTACATTGTGATCAGCGGACGTTTGTGCGTTTGCTGGATGCTGCCACCATTATAATCCGAGGCACCGATTTCGCGGAACGCTATCTGTAACGCAAACACAATTAGTAACAATAATTCATTACGAGTATTTATGCAGGTTCATTTTCTATTCACCAGACCGGGTATAGTATAAATAATTACGCGGTTTTAATATATTTAATAATTTTAAGCTGGCATTTTGTTAAACTACAAGAATATCTTTGCCTAAATGCTCTTTTGTAATTAAACTTACTGTTAGTAAGACACATGTTATGAAATCTGTTTTCTTGATATCAAAAGTGTCCAGGATTTCACTTTCAAGTGTATATTTAGATAATGTTTATATACGATTTAATCAATTAGCACATACGCATGAACAGTACGGTATTTCGCTCAGTGTGCGTAGGAGAAAGCAATGCATAATTCTAGCCGGCCGCGAATACGACACGTGTCGATAGCAGTTAATTAGTGTAGGGTGTCGCCAGCGCGGGCGGGGTGGTGCCAACCACAACCCGACAAACGGTTACCTGCGACCACCGACCACTGACCGTACGCGCAGCCCGCAGCGCAGCCGGAACGTAACCGGAGAACCATGCGCTACTAGGACTGTCTACACATTTCGCATCACATCTCATATCTCGCCATTTCCTTGTGAGTATTCATTAGTGATATCCTCAATGAGATCAATACATTGTCTTATATATCAAACAAAAGTAGACATTTGTGGATGAAATAGATGATTGAGATCGACCTTATCTTTGTTTGATTTGGATATTCTTCTGCGATATAATATGTAGAGTAGTAGAGTTCACAGGACATGTCCGAAAACGGGCCTAAAAGTCTAACCAAGATAGTTTATATATATTTGGATAGTACCCCCATAACTATTGCCTTTGCAATATATCGTATAATTTTAATGTCCTCCGATTTTGAAATTTATGTAAATTTGTTTTGCTTTATAATAATATGAGCACGGGCCTCCTCTACTACTGAAAGGGGGACCTTAGTCCACCACGCTGGCCTAGTGCAGGTTGGCAGACTTCACATACCCTCGAAACTCTTATGGAGAATTCTCAGGTATGCAGGTTTCCTCACGATGTTTTCCTTCACCGTTAAAGCGGACGATGATAATTGATAAACAATACACACGTAACTTCGAAAAGTCAGAGGTGTATGCCTTGGGTTTTGAACCTACGGACAATGTCTCGGCAGACCGTCCATTCCCAACTAGGCTATCGTCCACGTTTGCCTTAAATGAAAACTACAATTTTATTAAAATGAACGTTGTTCAAAACGTTAGTTATAAATGGAGGGATCTAAAAATATGTTTTTAATGGATCCAAGATCCATATTTTTGGCCCCTTAATATCCATAAAGTTTGAGCCTGATTAGATTAGTGGTAGGTCTCTCATATGTTAGAGTCCGTCTGGGTAGGTACCACTGCAATGTCTATTTCTACCGCCAAGCAGCAGTGTGCATGCACTGTTGTGTTTCGGTTTGAAGGACATTGTAGCCAGTGTAACTACTGGACATAATGAGACTTAACATCTTATGTCTCAGGATGACGAGCGCAGTGGAGTGCCACACAGTACTTAGTAAATCAAGGTGCTGGATGGTGTTGCTACTGTTTATGGGTGGTCGTATAGCTTACCATCAGGCGAACGGCATGCTCGTCTCGTCATTCGATGTTATATAAAAAAAAAAAACTTGAGGCCCAGCACCCCTACAAAAAGCGGCCATGTCATTTATATTGAATGCTATTTGTATATGATATAAACCATTAATTATGCTGTGGTAAAATATCGATCAGAGCTCATGTATATCGTATATGTAGGTATGTAAAAATATTCTATTTCATATTGTAATTTACAACTTTATTATTGTCTATAAATTCTTATGCATACATTCACTCTTATAAGTGCCAAAAACATGGTGAAATCGTAACATAATGTCAAGCGCCACTAACCAAAAATAGTATCGTCACCACTTTGAACTTTGTATTACAATTTGCTACAAATTTGCCGTCCAGCACTGCGCTGAAACATGAGTTGTTAAGGCTCACAATGCTCAGTAATTACACTACATGCATTGTTTTTAAAATCAGAATACAATAATGCTTGCAGACGGCTGCTTGGTGGCAGAAATAAATATTAATGTGTCAAACAATATGTCACGGAGCTTTTTCCAAGCTCTTTTACGCGTTTAACGTTGAAAGTTCCAAGTATCGATTATAATTATAGTTATTAAAACCGCTACGAAGATATGCATTATCCTTCTAGGAAAAATACACTTAACTGCATCAAAAGCATTATGTAAAATATTTGGACCTACTTAATACTGTTAAATACATTGTTACAGGTTCCGTTACCGTCGAGAATCTACATAGAACTGTATGAATAAAAAATGCTGGGTTTTATTTCTTGTATATATTTTAGAGTCTCCCTACCTGTATGTTATTATGTATAATAATATACCATATTTAACATTCAAACCATGCATTGTTTGTTAAAAATATGATTACATTAATTACTTATTACCAAGCCGTGATTTAGATCTGGAAGTTTATGATAAAATGATGTGCAGTGTTTAGTAACGTAATGGGTCACGTTTAATCGATACAGTTTCAAAAAATATGAGTCGAACCATTATGTAACCTTTGAAGAGAAGGCGCTTCATAGCTCAAACTACGTAGATTTCTTCATATCATCCATAATCCATATAGTTCCGTCCATCCGTTCGGGTTAGATGGGATCACGGGGAAAACCGTTGATTATTTCAACTAACGGTACCTAATCAAATTACTGCTAATCCCGACATTTCGTAACGCGCAGAATACATACTGAAGTGACATTTTGTTTTCCACTGAATTAGTTTTAGCTTCAGTCTAGCAGTCACTTTGAATCAATCCAATTTATACTAGTTAGGCGTTTCTTGCGGATCCGCCTGCGGGAACCACCTTTCCCGGTATACAAGTCCAACTGAGTGGTTTAATAGTTCATATTATACTGGAATGTAGCAGTTTGCAAGCACGGTTGTGTTGCGTTATAAAGGAATATATAGCCAGAGTAATTAGTAAGCATTATGAGATTCTAATGTCTGAGTATGTCGATTGCTCTTCCTTGCTATGCAGAGCTTTGTAACTTAAAGCTCTATGTGGTTATATAACATGGTCAGTTAGGACATTTACCGCTATGGAAAAGACTAAATTTCATCGAAATCCGTTCAGTAGCTTCGGATATGTGCAGTAACAAACAAACAGAAAAAAGACAGACAGACAGAAAAGAATTATAAAATTCGCTGATTGGATTTCCATTACTCTTCTTTAGTCAACACATTTTCTTATCACATTTCAATGTACAGACACACCGGTTCTACTGTTTTATTATATGTATAGGTAGTCAAAATCATTGTTATTTCAAGCATGTTTTCAAACAGCATACCAAACTACGCATTAAAAAATACAAATGATTCGACATTGTACAGTGTAGGTAATTGTATACGTAATTAAATAACTCTATTTTCGATAATGGCATCCGATTCCCACATAGTTGGAGGTCCGCACTAGAAGAAATCGAAGGTGGTTTGGCATAAATCGTGGGAAGATCTACAATAATCTACATAGTTAGCCGGCGGGATCGGAGAGGCGCGTGTTGTTACGACCGTGCCGTACCTTCCCCCGCACCCCCTCGGGTGAACGTCTCACTTACCTAACTGTTTTGTGCACCTGATCTTTTAGCCTTCGTTTGTGTATCAATATCCAATGCCAATCAAATGAATCGATTTGCCCGCGTTACTTATCCGTGCGATATTAAAAGCTTCCGCTTAAAATTTTTTAAGCATTTGCTCGACTTTAATAAGAGCTTTTATTGTTAGTAAAATGTAAAATCTTCAAATAGCTAACCTATTTAAATATGAGCTCTAGAGCAGTGCCCCGAATTCATGCCCAATAGTCTTTTCTGTTACATGGGTTTAACGGCAGCACCTTTCGGCTGTATTTCTTATGATATTCCTTACTTTAAATCTTCAAAACGCAAAGCCAAACTGAAATGCTATGTTATTTAACCCTAAATAACCCACAAGTATAGCGGCGATAGCCTAGTTGGGAGCTGAACAGACTGCCGAAACGAATTTGTGTATTCTTTGTGAATTATCGCTCGCTTTAACGGTGAAGGAAAACATCGTGAGGAAACCTGCATACCTGAGAAGTTCTCTGAATTTCGAAGGTATGTGACGTCTGCCAACCCGCATTAGGCCAGCGTGGTGGACTAAGGCCTTAACTCTCTCAGTTGTAGAGGAGGCCCGCGCTCAGCAGTGGGCAGTATATAATACAGGGCTGGTATGGTATGGTATGGCGTTCAGTTAGTCATAAAACCAAAAGTATATGTAGGTATATACATTTTTACGAATAACCGTTTTATCTAATCAACCTACAAAATATACCGAATTCAAATGTGCAACAACAATGTTTATAACATGAATAGTATAATATTTAATACCCGTAAAGCTAAATTGTGACGTATCAACCTAGAAGCACAGTACACTAGAAGTGTCCAATGGACACAATAATATTTTGTTTGACTCAAGTATAAAGTTGAAGGTAGATTATTTATTTACAATTATTTTAAATTATATCGTGGCGCGCAACTAATAAATTAACGCACAGTGCATTGTTTATGTTACAATAGCAGTTTTTGAACTTGTAATTATGATTATTTGGTTATTGTCGCAGCAATTAGATATTTTTGTTATACAGTACTTGAGCTTGTTTTGTTGTGAGAAATCAACACTAAGGGCCACTTGCACGTTTCTGGGTTAACTTAATAGCCTCGGAGTTAACTGCTAACTCAGGGTTAAATAAATAATTTACCTTGCGCTATCAAAAGTTAGGAGTAAACCTAGGGTTAATTTCTAAATATTTAACCCACCGATGCGGGTGGGTTAAGTCGCTAACACTGGGTTAGTCGCTAGCATTGGGGCTATCTTTCGCTGTATAATATTCTATTTTGTGATGTGTTTAGTTAAAATATTGAAATGACCAATGATTTTTTATTCTCTGATGCTGACAAAGAAGTATTGGGTATATTAGTTCAAGCTTCTATTACAGAAGGGTCGAAGAACGGTCAGATTATTGTAATTCACAAAGGGACAAAGAGTTTCATAGAAGATTTCGACTGGAAAAAGAGTGCGTGCCCTATTAACTAAACAAAATGAAATATAAATTGCAGTACTTACACAATAATATGTGAGTTACATAATTTTATATACATTTTTGGGTACCAATATAAGTAATATATTAGATATTATTTAGTAATTTTCTAACCCAGCTTGCAATTTTATTATAAATGTAGAATTTCAGAGGTTGGTACAAAGTTTTTTTTCCACTGGGGCTTTATCACTCATGAATAAATTATTATGTGCACTATGGTTTTATGCTCCTGGAAGCCAGCAATTGACTTGCGTGCACGAATCTACAGTGTAACTTATGCCATAGCCAGGTTGTATAAGGTATTTATATCTCTGCCAAGGACTGAAGAAGAGCAGAAGAGACAAACTACAACGAATTTTTATCAAATATCTTCCTTTCCACCTGTTTTAGGAGCAATAAACTGTACACATATACGGATTAATATATTTATTTATCAGTAATTACTTGTTACTAAAATGTTTTGTGGTGTGAATACCATTGCATAGTACTTTACTTGCATAGCTACATCAGTATTTTTATTTTTAGTCACATTTTCGAATTTCGCTACTATATCACAAAGAAGCATATTATCACTAGGTTTGAAATCAGGGGCAAGTAAATGCAGTTTTTTATCCATTTCTTTAAAAACAAATTATTTCAACACTTTCTAAACATACACAAAACCACAGAAGTGAAGTGACACGATATAATACGATTAAAATAAAACGTCATTAACTGTCATAAACTGAAGCACATAAAAGAAAGCCTAATATACATTGTACTGTAGTGTAAAAGATATAGACATAAAAGTTTAGTTTTTTGTTTATTCATTCATCTTTAGTCGGACTACAATAGAAACGAATACACATTTCAATGTTGACAAAAGAAGAAATGTCAGGTTAGTTAACCCATTATTATTTTTAGGTGTGCAAGGCGCAACGAGAGTTTAAATTTAATTATCTAACCTCGAGATTACAAACTCTGCATTTGCTTATTTAACCCGAGTATCGCGCGCAAGTGGGCCTAACAAAGGCAAAAATTCAACGTGTCCTTGATACAAAATCTTTGGGAAGTCATGAGATAAACTTGCACCTAGTACAAAGTTATGGGAGTATGTAAGCCTATTATACCTAAAAAAAAATTATGTGTATGGACAAAATCTTACAATCAATGAGCACCAAATACTTTTTCGAGGTAGAGTGCGTTGATTCCAACACTATCTCCCTAGCAAACCTGACAGCTACAGTATAGAAATTTAATGGATATGTGACAAAAAAAACAGCTATCTATTATTTTATTATTATTTTTTATTATTATTCATTTATTTTCAAGTAACTATGACTCAAATTGTTAGTAGGTACACATGAATACTTAAGCTATGTTAGTAACAATTACAATTTTGAAAATGGCGAACACCTTAGTCCATGTGAGACAGCGCAACAGTGACTTATATACAAACAGTCAAATCTGTCTGCTATCATGGCCAGAATGCTGTTGGGACTAGCCCTAATCCTGCGCACTAGGGATGCACATCGTTTGCGCATATTGGCAAAGAAGCAGGCTACTCTAGCTTCGGCAAACATACCAGAAGCGCTACAGAAACGTGGCAGCCCCAACCACACCCGGAAGGCATTATTATACATGATGCAAAGGGCGATGTACGATTTTTGAGTGTATCTGGCCCACAAGCTACATGTATAAAATGAGCAGCAGTACGCTCCAAAAAGTGTTATTTTTACTCCTCTTGAACAACGAGCAAACCTGCGAGCCAACATGTTCGCTCTAATCGACAACGCCCTTCGTTCCCTTTCTATGTCAGTGTACAAGCCTAAAAGTAGCAAAAAGTAGTCTCACAGTAGTTGGAACTATGAGAAAAAATAATGCTTCGATACCTCAAATTTTGAAGCCCCATAGAAACCGTGTCATCGAATCTAATATCTTTGCCTTTTCTGAATCATTGTTAAATTTTTACCTATATATTTACCATGTTCCAAATATGCATCGTCCTCTTATTTTCTTGTCTCAATCACACCATGCATCATAGTAAATGAATAGATGTCAGTAATAAGAACAAGTACCTATGAAATTAATTTCTATCAATTTAATTTAAAATTCTACTGTAAGTATTACTGCAGGAAGGTGGTAGTAGGTGGTGGTGCATTATACCCCGACATACTGGCTTCGGTTCCTCGGACTGACATGAGATATTAAAGCGATTTCCACGCGAAAAAGAAAGGTGGTGGTGCAGTAAGGATGGTGTTGTCAA
Organism: Sphinx pinastri; assembly: GCA_947568825.1. Classification (NCBI taxonomy): domain Eukaryota; kingdom Metazoa; phylum Arthropoda; class Insecta; order Lepidoptera; family Sphingidae; genus Sphinx; species Sphinx pinastri. Next base: position 11,010,947 of record OX387618.1, on the reverse strand, counting down.
TACACTTCATGAATATAATATTCATAATTTTTCAGATGTTATTGGTATTCCATTGATTAATTCTATGGGATACATAATAAACTTCTACTAAAGTTAACGTAAGGAAAATACACAATAAAAACTTTTTTACGCGATATCACAACCAAGTTGGTAAATCTAAACCTACACATAAACAAACACGAAACAAGATATCCAAGACGTGGTGGGATCATCAGCTGATCCTGCCACAAATCAAGGACCTGCTCAATTATCTGAGAAAAAAAAGCATTGTCATGAATTTTTTACTTAAAAAATATACAGAACAGTATTCTGATAGATGAAATCGAAATGTTTATTCAGAACACTAGGTAATAATATATTTGTAACTAGGTGCCTGCCTCGGTGGCGTAGTGCCCCGGGCCGGGCAAAATGATATTGAGTTTTTCTACTCAGTATTAGCCCGGAATCTAAAAATGTGCCCGGTATATGGCAATAGGCTCGCCCCCTATGACATGGGACCTAAGATAGCTGGCGAAATGCGGGTGTGTTACACCTCTGCCTACCCCTGAAAATGGAAAAAGGCGCGATGCTATATATGTATGTAACTAGGTGATGCTCGCGGCTTCGCCCATGTCAAGTCTTTCTTGCTACAAAAGTCCCTAAAACAAGAATCAGATTAAACATATCTATTACTAGCATTGCGCGCGGCTCCGCCCGCGTGGAAAAGTTTTCCGGGATAAAAAGTAGCCTATAGCACTCAGGAGTAATGTAGCTTCCTATTAGTGAAAGAATTTTCAAATCGGTCCAGTAGTTCCTGAGATTAGCGCGTTCAAACAAACAAGCAAACTCTTCAGCTTTATAATAGTAGTATAGTTTTTCCATGGGAATATATTACCGGGATAAAAAGTAGCCTATGTGTTAATCCACATGATCTAGTCGAGTGCCAAATTTCAACCAAATCCTTTAAGTTGTTTCTGCGTTTAAACTTCTAACAAACATACAAACATCGCAACATTTTTACAAACCTTCGCATTTATAATATTAGTATAATTAGTAAGATATAAAGCCAAAAAATAATTAAATTTGAAATAAATAGGAGTCTAAAAAAAATGAGTGACATATTCTTTTTCCCGAAAAAAATTACGTTTCCTGCGGGTCTGATATCAGGGAAGTCACGACCTAAACTTATGAATAATATAATAATAATACCAGCCCTGTATTATATACTGCCCACTGCTGAGCACGGGCCTCCTCTACTACCGAGAGGGGTTAGGCCTTAGTCCACCACGCTGGCCTAGTGCGGATTGGCAGACTTCACATACCCTCGAAATTCCTATCGAGAATTCTCAGGTATGTAGGTTTCCTCACGATGTTTTCCTTCACCGTTAAAGCGAACGATAATTGATACACAATACACACATAACTTCGAAAAGTCAGAGGTGTGTGCCTTGGGTTTCGAACCTCCGGACATTGTCTCGGCAGACCGTTCCATTCCCAACTAGGCTATCGTCCACGATGAAACTTATGAAACTACCTGCTAATCGCGGTTTTGCCTATCCCTGAAACACTGTAGAGATCCATATTTAAAAATTAGATTAAAAAAATATAATATTTCCTATTCTGATTTTTAACTTTTTCGAAATATTATATTTTAATAATTCATTTGTTTTTTTATTTATAAATAAATAATATTAAAATTAATATTAAAAATCAGATTAAAAAAAAAATATTTTTTTGGAAATATTATATTTTTCACGTACTGCAAACTTACGCATAAAGTTATAAAAACCGCAATATATAATAAAGTTATAAAAATCTATCCACAATACTATTCAATATATTTTCATCTCATCAAATAATTGGACAATGAGTTTATAAGTTGTTACACAATGTTTAATAACACGACGATAAATCCTAGTGAATAGATATGTATCAAAAGGAACTTCTTTGGAGCCGCCGCAACTGAGTTCGGCTTTGACTCGCCGCTCCATAAATATTTTTATAATGAACATTCGTAAAATTTTTGTATAAACGCCACAAACAGTGAACTTATAATAAGTATACTGGGTATATATAGCACACGCAAATGTGGACTATCGGTAGATGTGTAGAAATACCACTCTTTGTCTCAATTCTTAGAAACTCAATCCGACTGGTGTTCTAAAACCAGAATACCAGTTTTTTACAATATACTTGGAAGTCTATCTATCTATTCAACTGTCAATATTACAAAATTAATGAGGTTTTTAATTTGGAAACTCTACCGATAACATACATTTGGGTCGGTATATATGGGTACGCCATTTGTAGAGATAATGCATGCTGAATGAATCTATACCCACTCGTTTAGCAAACAATTTCGGATTCTTCATAAATATAAAATAAACTTGTCAGTAGCAATTCCAATAACACAGATTTTTAACAATCAATATCGAAAGATTACGTGAAAATTTCGGGCCTTAAACTTATTTAACATTATAGATACAAAATATGACGTAGAGAAAAAAACACGTTTTTTTTTATGATATTATTATTCTTCGATTTATTCATTAACTTTAAGAGCTTTAGTTTTGTATCTGCCAAAAACAACACGAATATGGAACTATAATACCGAGGAATATTTCAAAATGCGAAGCTTCAATTGTATTACGAATGGTTCTTTACATGAATGATTACGAAGCAACTAATTTGTGTGTCCATAAACAAAGAATTTACTTGAGTAAAGCATGCAAATGAAGTGAATTGTAGATCGATTGAAAATAGATCGTGTGTCAGCGGTCGGGGAGGCTCCGGGGCATGATCATCGGTCCACGAGCGCACGCGCACGATCTTACCTAACTGCCTCCGGCGACGTTGCAATACACACATAATAACATTCTGACTGTTGTCTCCTACCTTTTACTATTCGCGCATACATAGAAACCGAAATCAAATATATTTTAATATGTACAATTATACATACTGCGGACAGCGTGGCATGTCCATTACGTACTTGTTACAGAACTGGATAATTTAACGCGGACTAAGCAGTTCCACCTTGAAAACGTCAAATAAAGATACCCGTATCTTTATTACCTTTTATAAATTTGTGTCATTTATTTCGCCAATCACTACACTCCTGCTACGTAGCTTTATTGTTCTATAGCATTATTTGTGATTGCATTTTGACTAATAAACTCATTTTAGTTATTGTTTTATATTAATTATTGTTGCGTGTGAGTCGTTTCACATTAACATATAAATGCGATTTAATTGAGAAGGAAATCTATGCTTACAACATTTTCATAGCAAACATTACTGTCCTAGATATAAACATTCTGCCATGCCATAAATATTCGCTACTTTTTAAGAGGTTAACGGGATCCATATTTTAAGTGAAAGTGCATTTTACGAACGAAAAAATGTAAAACGAATTCTTATTGACCTTTCCTATTGTTCGAGTCGGCTTGTGAAACAAAGGAGATCGGCTTAGCCGACATATAACCACGCAATTAGTGGTTTCTAAAGCAATAAATTAGGTTAATAATGTGTAAACGTTTTAAGTTGCGTGATTTATTTTTCTCACCGTTTTCGTGACGCTAAGTCACAATGATCATAAATGTATGAAACATAAAGCTTAAAAGCTTAATAGAAACAGTACATTATGATGTCAATGTTCGGCACATTATAGCATGAAGTACAGGTTTGCTTTAGAGAGATAAATGAGTTGTTGCACTTGATTGCAAATTGGTTCCTGCTGCAAATATGTAAATGTATAGGTAGATTATATATTATACACATTAAATATCTATCCCAAACTTTAAGTACGTGTCATTTTGTTTTGCTTTAACATTAGTATTACAATGTATTTTCATAGATACGACACATTATAAAATCCCTTTCTAGCCGATTTCGGCCACGGCGGCCAATCTCAACGGAGATCAGCCAGATACGCAGGAGATATTATAGAGCACAAGTGTGTGCGCAATACACAGGTGCACTCGCTATTCCTTTACTCTCATAGTCCGGTGAGACGGCAATCCGACATGACCGGAGAGAGATCAGGCGCAGGACCAACGGCTTTACGTGCTTTCCGACACACGGGGGTATCACACCGCCAACTTCCTGACTCCGAGCTGCGACTGAGTAATTTTTAAGATGGAAAAACCCAGTCACAATGTTTTTGGCCCGACCCAGGATTCGAACCGAGGACCTCAGCGAGCAAATTGTACTCGTAACGCGTACGCAATACAACTACGCCACCGAGGCAGTCAAATCGACGACACATTATATCTAATTATTATTATTATAATCATTAGAGTTCAATAACCAGTTGGTACCAACTTTTCTTTCTTTTACATCTTCTTTTGAAAATACTGTAATGGGTCTTATCTAACACCCATGGGTTCGATGTGAAATTATATAATTAAAGATAATCTTAACTTTGCCAAACATAGTTTAATTAACCATAACTTAATCTAGTGCTACAATAAAATAGCTAATACAAAACCCTTATCACGGAAACATTAACAACTGCGACAAGAATCGCCAAAATTTACTCCCAGTTAGCCGCGGAATATCAGCGACTGGAATCGAACCTCAGCCCGTTGCCCCCTTACTTGCAATTATTTGACCCACCTCTTTCTTGCATTAATGCCGCGCGAGGTCAGGAGGGACGACTTGCACAAGAGGGTCGGCAGCGACTGGATGCATAAAGCAGCAGACCGGGCCCTGTGGCGTAAATTGGGAAAGGCCTATGTCCAGCAGTGGACTGCAACGGGCTGATGATGATGATGATGATAATGTCAGGAATTCTGGGCACTGGTCTGGGTCGTCCTATGACCTTCCGGTCCCTCGACTCTTCGACAGAAGCCGACACCTGGCGCGGATGTCCGTAAAGCACAATTGCGGTATCGTCGACTAATAAAGGGCGTTTCCGCAGGCTGAGAACAAGTTATAAACTCATCAGCACATGTGAGAACATCCCCGAATATCGGAAACAACTGGCGGTATACTATTAAGTTGTGCACACTTACCCCGTGGCCGTAACTTATTTCGATACGCGCTCCGTACTATAATATTACATATCTCACTCGTGATTATTACTTTGTACATCACTCTCTTGCAGTTTGCCCTTGTAAAACTCAAATAATAACAGACACCACTCCACTGTGTGTGCCGCGTCAATCCTCTTTTACCACGGGCGAAACTTCGTCTACCCCCCGTTTATTTTTATTTTTTATTGTGTGTTCTTTCAAATGTAAATCTAAGTTAATCTATTATTGAAACGTACCTAGTAACGCCATCTATGTTTTCCGATGAAAATGAAATCATTACAATACTATACTTAAACGCAACTTCATGTCCTTAAAAAATTAAAGATTGTACAGTCAGCCACATAAGTAACTGAACAAATTCAAAATTTCAAATCGCGTTTAAACTTTTGCGTCAGTATCAATAATTGTTTTTTCTTCACTAAAATAAACGTCACAGGGTTACCTTTATTTTTGATAAAGAAAAAGGAATATTTCGACTGGAGTGAACGTGCAGAAGCGTTTTGAAGTTTTTAATTTCTTCAGCTACTTTTGTGGCTGACTATACTTTTGTACTTTTATACTAGATCTCTATAAACGTAGATACAAATAAAATTGCTCGCGTATATATATTTTTGTCTGCAGTACAACTTTTATAACATATTTAAATATCATAAAAGTTTTATACGTGTAATTTACCTATCTGTTTCATTAAATAAATACTGCGCGCCTTATTGTAATGGCAATACAGCACTGAAATACATGCTTTACATACAGAAAGTGTACCTTAAGTTCGAACAGGTGTTGCCAGAAAATGAGGTTAAACGCACTTATTTAGGATCGATTGTTGGTCGTGCCGATGGCGCATTAGTCTTTTATGGAAACATGGGACGCAGACATAATAGGCAAAACGCAAGTACGATGTAACCATTGTGATGAAACTTAATTGCCTATTTCATCCAAATGTCCGTCTAAGGTGTCTAAATGTAATTACCAAAAGTCAAAATGGTCCCGCCCACGAGAGCTCTCACGCGCCGTGAGGTCACCATTTCTGACAACCTGCTCACAAAAGCAAATTACACCGCTATACTTAGTGGAACGCTTGTTGACTATTATCTTTATTATAGGTTTGTAACGTAATGGTTCATTTTTGTTGGTATTGCCAATAAATGATTCGGTACCGCGCGCTTTACACGCGACTTTATTATGTTGTGTGTTGTTACTGGTTCAGTCGTGATGACCCATGTTATGATGGATGAGCACCAGTACCACTTACGGGTATTTCATAATGGTACCGTTGATTATAACTTGTTTAAACTTTAATTACATATTATCTTATATGCAGGCTTAGTTTGCCGGCAAATAATACTACTTATAGCAATCCTCTATAGACATCAAGTTTAGATTATTCTTTGTCTCAGACTGCCTCGGTGGCGTAGTCGTATTACGGTACGACTACAATGCTGAGGTCTCAGGTTCGATCCCCGGGTCAGGCAGAATGATATCGGGTTTTTCTAATCAGTATCAGCCCGGAGTCTGGAATTTGTGCCCGATATGGCGATAGGCTCGCCCTCTATCACATCATAGGACGGAATACGCACGGCGAAAAATGGCTGCACTAGTTGTGCCTCTGCCTACCCCTTCGGGGATAAAAGGCGTGAGTGTGTGTGTATTCTTTGTCTTTGGGGATTGAACAATCAAGATAAGCGATTCTATACATGCATTATCATGAAATAAGCACTATTTTATTTCATATTATCAAATTTTTCATCAAATCAGTACTGTTACAATAATTTTAAATTACTGAAATCAACAAATCACAAACGATAATTTGTGAAAGAAAAATCCTGCAGGATCAAAACAAAGTAATTAGTGACAGAGATTGCTAGCATCGGAACACAGCCTGTTTTACCGAAAGAATGATTGCAGATAAACTAGATGTTCCGGATGGATAGAACGCGTAACTCCCTCCGAGTGACAAGACAATAATTGTGTTGGACCGCGAGACGACACCCCGCGTATATTTGCAGGGACAAATTTACGTGAGTTCTGATGATAGACAAACAATTGGACTATGGACCTCACTACTAGTTTTAGATCAGCTGGAATAGGTAATAAAAATTCAATTTGTCAAGTTTATGTTGCATATTTCTTCCTGTATGGACAAATTTTAGAACGTACAAAAAATATTTGGGGTTTTTTAAACGATAAAATAAGAAAAAAATTGCTCGTTGAATTCTTTTTTTTAATAATAAATTCACGTTAGTAAATTTTTCGTGAGTATTTTGATATATTAACATTATGGTTATACAAAAGTGACGTAAATATTAGTTAAAGTTTTGGTCTTGAAAGCTATTGTAGTAGGTACCTATTTTAGTACCATACACTCTAGTTTACTTTTAGAAGTTATATTTCATATAGTTCTGAATTAATAAATAAAGTTATGAAATTATTCTCATTATACGTTCGACGAAGCAAGAAATTTTAGTTCGCCTTTGTATATTTATACGCAAATAACAATCAAGCATTTGTAACGAATAACTTTTTGTGACTTTCTTTATACTCAAACAAAAAGTAACAATTAATCCCACACTAAAAAATAATAATTAACGCTGAATGATAAACTTCTAAACATAGCACCAGTTTGTGTATCAGGCAATTGTTTTGTCTGTTTATTTCAAGCATAACAACTACGCATAAAAGTCTTTGTTTGACTTTCGAAATAACTAAAACAGTCATTGCACTCGGCAGTCGGCACTTCAACATTCTTCACTGCGACCTGGTCTCCATCGGTTCCATCAATTAGAGTAAGTATTTAATCGGATAATAATGACAGATACCTAATAATCTTCGGACCGTTAAAATATTCTAAGCGTTTGAAAATAATGATGCCTCGTATAAATATCTACTAAGCCTCATAAAACGGGAGAAATATTATTGACTGGTTTTGTTTATGACTTCAAATTGAATTACAAAAAAATATATTTTATAATCCAATACAAATAAATCTAATAATAGCATATGGATTGCGTTATATGTACGCATCCCTTTGTTCAATTTCTTGTCAGTTGATCTTATTAGAAAAGACCCAAAACAAACTACAACTTTTCTTTTTAATAACAACCCTAACAATAAAGGTCGAGTAATGGCCACCTAAAAACATCGACCATTTACTTTTTAGATCACAGCTTAAAACATCACGACATTGTCTCGGTTGAAAAGTAGATTGTATCGTCGCATCAATCACATACGGACGTACTCCGATTTCAATTTTGACACAGAAACGATCGGTGCTTCTTGTATTAACGCTGCATTCCTGTGTTCAAGTTTTCAATTAACATCATGTGTAATAAGAATATTGCCACGGAGTAAGAAGGATACACATGCAATCAATTGCAGCAATTGTTATCAATGAGTTTTATTAAAGAATTTTACGGAAGAACATAAATATTTTAATAATAGATGAGATTATATTTCGTAGTAAGTCGTCAATAGTAATAGAGGGAGAATAGCCGGCGATTAGAGCGGCCGCGCCGCGCCGCGCCGCCCGCACCCGCCATCCGCGACAAGTGAACCCGATCACTAATTGAATCAGTCGTCAGTCATCGCCACCGACGGTTGTTGAGTAGGGATTCCATTTCTAAAGTTTAATTGTGGACAATACTTAAGTAACGTTGAAATATACATATACATACACTGGCCTGGCCTTTTTAGTCTAGTTTTTGATAAGGTCTTAATATATTATATTTGTACTTAAGGTGCTAGGTAATGTATTTTTTATTCTTAATTATAATTATAAGATTCTCATAAGTCAGTATCAATAATAATATAATGTGACACCGGGTCTTCTATGCATAGCTCTGCCTAACGGATACCCGATGCCGAGTTAGAAAATACATATATTATTTCGCATATCATAAAACAACAGATAAAATAAATGTATTGTCCGTATTATCAATTCAACAGATTTCAAAGAATTCCCGATGAAATCGCGATATTGCTGACACTGCGCAGGCATAAGTGCCCGAATGGGGCCGCATAGTAACTCGATGAGTAACTATCTTTCAATCGAGAGGTGGCCGACAGACTTTTGTGTTGCCGAATGCCGATATTCAGGCGACTACTTCAACATGATGCTACAATGATAATTTTGTAATAAAAAAACTTTCTAAAAAATATGCATGTACATCTAGCAATGTATGTGATAAAAATCTCAACATTAATAACCAATTTCTAAAATATTTATCGCTATTTAATTTATTTATACTACAATGAATTTTTTACTATTGTTTCTAATTTTTATCTTAGAAATAAAATACAAAATACGACTACAATAAATAAGATTATTGATTGAGAAGATATACAGTAGATTTTTTGTTCAAGTTAAACAGCATTAGGTACACCAATTTGTCCTCAACATTTTGCCTATGATAGTATTTGTTGACAGAGAGAGCAGTTTTTTAAACGCCGAGGTAATATAGGTATACAATATGCATACAATATGTCGATAACAAATCGATAAAATAACAGTAGAACATTAAATATTTAGACTACAATCACGTTATTAAGAGACTAAACCAATAGTAATTAGACTCATACGTGGCCATATTAAAAACACTCATTTCAAATAACAAATAAATCCCAGAAAATGATAAAGTACATACTAAATAACTGTGGAGTCTGGAGGTATTCAATTAGGCAAAACGCGTCTAAAATTACCCGACAATAATTATAAATGTCTTAATGATCACAAATAGAAAGCTCCTTCCAAGAGCCTGCTTGCAGCTGCTGACATTACCTAGAACTGACGGAGATAAAGGACTTATAAACTATTTATAGGAACCACGAATTACGTTCTATTTAGAATCATATCCTTTATTCAAGTTATGTTTAATTATATACCCACTGCCTCGGTGGCGTAGTTGATTTACGGTACAACTGCAATTTCGAGGGTTCGGGTTCGATCCCCGGGTCGGGCAAAGTGATATTGGTTTTTTCTAATCAGCATCAGCTCGGAGTCTGGAATTTGTGCCCGATATGGCGATAGGCTCGCCCCCTACGGAATACGCACAGTGAAAAGTGGATGCAATAGTTGTGCCTCTCCCTACCCCTTCGGCGATAACAGGCGTATTTGTGTGTGTGTGTGTTTAAATATATTAAAATAGAAAGTCTTTGAAAATAATAAACACAACTTTTAGTATAAACGGACTACTACCTTTACACAATATAAACTTCTTAAATAGAGTACTATCGATATTCCACTATGACATAGTATAAAACAATAATAAAAACACAACTAAACGTAACTGATAAGGTAACTCACCCTAACAAACCAATAGATTGCTAGAACAGCAAATTATTTTGTAAGTAACGTCTCCAAGTCCGAAGGAATTACAAGACATGGAGAACTCATTCGTGTAATTGGAGTATTCACGTTGAAAATACAAAAATAATTTAGTACATACATACTTTTCTTAAGCCTGATGTATTATTTTTCTCCATTTTCTAGACCTAGTAAGCATAGTTAAATATAACTAGGCTTTGTTATTCATATATTTTACTTGAAATTACTTTTGCAATTATATTTACAACGTTGGCATCCGAACTGAGGTACCAAACCAAACCAAAATGTATGGCATACGTGTAAATTATTGGTTTTCTGTATAACAGATGTAATAAAACTCATAATGAATAGTTATCTAATTAAGAAATATATATATTAACAGTAGTAGTTACTGTGTGTATTTCAGTATTCATATTCTAAGGTCACTACAATATTATTATCCACGTTGATTTTGTTTGAACGCAGCTTAAATAAATAGCAAAGGTACCAAATGGAACGAAATTCCTATAATAAACATAATAGTCATATTTTCCACATTAGATAGTACATAAGTGGTAGGTACACCTTGGATTTGTTACAAGTGGGTGATAATTATTATTGGCCGACAAATCTTCACTTAAGGGAACCGTTACTCGTGTTTTGTTGCAGTGAAAACATTCATTACTTCATTTGCATACAATGGCTGGTGCCAAAAATATTGGAGTGTAAACGCTTACCACGAACGCATTTATGAAAGCTTTTACATTATTATTTTACTTATACATTTTAGTATTGCTTTGCTTATTTAAAATGATGAAATTCAAATTGATTATGAAAATTCAGAAAACTGTACATGACTTTTATGATAATTAAGTGTAATAACTTTAGTATACTTAAAATACAACAAAGATTAGAGAAATGTCATTATTCATCAACCGAAATTACCAATATAAATAATGTGTAAGTATTTGAACGCCATGTTATAATAGATTTGTTTACCGTCCTAGTCACCGCACCAGGTTCGTTTAAATATACAAAGAAGAAGACTGCGGGCACATGATGCTTTGAGAAACTTGTTCCCATAGAATTCAATTGGAATTAAGAGCATATTTTTATCAACGATGCCTTCGCGTATAACTAATCTCAAATGTCTATGAACGTTATTATGAAAGCTTAAAATCGCCAACTTTTGAGAAGTGGTGTTTTGATGTGAAATACTTAGTTGAATTTTTTTCTGTAATACTTTTCCTTCAAATTAAATTATATATTAAAATACCAAAAATAGTACCAGTTAAGAGAGAGCGTACTACAAGTAAATACAGTACCACAGACCTGCATCCAAAGAATCTCATAAAAGAAAGTATGCGCACTAATCTCATTCTTTGACATTTAAATGTCACGCTTTAGTTGTATTGTGTTGTACATATGGAAGGATATCATATTACTCCAATATCTTAAGTTTGTCGACAACATTTGTATGTATGAACGAGGTTCCTCTCGATCCACTAATGTAATCCATACAAAAAATGAACTGTAATTAATTCAACCATTGTGATTTATACATGTGTATGCAAATTTAGTTTTTATGTTGTGGTACACACTACACAGTAACAATACGAAACATGGTTAATTAAATACTTCCGATATTTTAGAATAATATTTTTGTATTCAAAAATATTAATAATTGAACAACAAATGTCTAAAGAATTCGCCAATACGCCTATATAATATTTAATTTGGACAGCAAAAGAAAATATATTGTTACTCTTTTTGTCTATCCCGGATCCTTAGAGTGATGTCGACTGTCGTACCGCGCATGCAATACTTACGCCACCGTGGCAGCCGATCTCAGGTTGGGAAAAAATATATTGGGGTTTTCTGCTCACTATCCGCCCGAAGTCAGCAATTTGCACCCGATATGTCGATAGGCACACACCTATCACATCGTAGAACGGAACACACAGGTGAAAAGTGGGTGCCCTAGTTGCATCCATGCTTACCCCTTCAGGAATAAAGGCGTGATGTGTGTATGTTTTTGTCTAAAAGTAGCGCAGGTACATACGCTGTAAGCTGAGAATTCTTGGGTTCAATTTCCAGGGCGGGTAAAACTCCATGTGGATTATTCTAGCACGATTTGCAGGGTGAATCTTGCCTCGAGGGTTGACGACATGCATGTAGTTGATTTTAAAAACAATGACAAATCAGTAAGTGTGACATGCATGGAAGAATATGTCACGCCAACCCCACATTAAAACGGGTTAAGGCTAGTCTAATATTTGAAACTATATTTTGACATGCTTACAGTTTTAAAGCCGCCTCCACAGATAGTTAGCCGCACAGAGGACTATCAAGTGTCCGATGTGGCGATGGACGATGGCTGATTCTTGATAAAACGATTTCGGCGCGTAATTCTCTTGACGCTGATGAAGTGAACTAACGGAGTTTTTGTTAAAGCAATTGTTTTAAGCTATTAGTTGTAACGATAGTAGCGAACAATGCATGTTCTAATGAAACCGGAAAATCTTTGCCACTGATGTAAGAGGTCGCGGTAGCTTATATTTCTTAGCTTGTGGGTCAATTTGTACATTATTTGTAAAGCACTGGAGCGAAACTTGATAAAGATTCCCTTTTGGAATATACTAGGTAATATTTAAATTTAAATATGTTTTATACAATTATATTTTTAAGTAGCCTATACCACTAACTTTTCATAAGCTACCTCTAGGTAAAAATTATGTAGAGTCGTTGCTCTGTTTCTTAAACAATATCAAACAAATAAACACATTTTCCATTTACACAAATTGTATTATCGTGGTTAAGATGTTTTGTAATTTAATATATTGATACATTTTAATTGGATGGAGTTTAACAGATTTCGTGTTCATTGCTGTCGTTATGTTTCTGTAGAGACATATAGATATTTTATAGTGACTCTCGTAGAAGACAAATGTTATCTCCAAACGTTATTTCTCTATTCGCACTGTCCCCTTTCGTTGGTTGACAACGTATAAATCTCTTAAATGCGTCCGTGTCACTCCTGAGTGATTTTGTTTCATATGATATTGTTAGTAGGTGAATTGAGTCTTTAATTTTCAGTTCACGCTTTGATGTGTGTGGGACTTAAGTTCATTAAATTTAGTAATTGAATATGCATAGTTATTAATTGTGATGTTATAAAATGTCTTATTTATAATTACATCTTTCGTCATTACTTTCAAATATCTATTATAATTAACTTTCTAAATTATGTCCTACATGAACATATAAGAATCGCATTAATCTGAAAAAGGAACTTATAGGTGACAGGAAAAAAACTTAATACTGTAAATATCAACCTCCTCAAATCTCATCTTATGTTAAGGACAATTTTCCGAGATAAAAGGAAATACTCAATCGATTGACAACATTATATCTTCATAAATCGTACACCAACAAGATAGCTACAAACTCAAACAGATATCGCAGGAAGAGTGTCGCAAGACAAATATAGCTAAATAGAATATAGCTAGATGCAGGCCGCTTCTGACAGGTTGGTCTGAAAATCTTTGGGGGAGGCCTATGTTCAGCAGTGGACTTCTAAATGCTGAAGAAGAAGAAGAATATAGCGTTAAAATATCGGTTGGATATAGAGTTGTAAGTGTAATCATTTCGAATATACTTCTCTGGATTATAGGTGCACGCACTACGAAGGACTCGACTTATGCCGCAGAAAGCTTTTATTTTTCCAATGTATGGTTTAGAAATGGCTTTCTTTACTGGTCGGCTTGTTAACTATCTTTGTACAAAATCATGTCGATTTTTTGTTGTATTCTAAACCCAAGCCAGTAAATTTGTTTCGTTCTTTGTTTACCACGCCGCACCAGTAAAGACGCGCATGGCGTAGTAACGATGTATTATTTTATATCATTTTTATAACGCAAATGTCCCGAGATCTAGTTACCTGTTCCTAGCGGTCATCAGGTATGCACCAGATTGTTGCTGACCCAGTGTGGAGAGAATCAATACGTTTCAGGCCATTTACGTACTTAAACATTGCCCAAAGTGCAATTACCCTTCCTTGAAGTCATTGGGTTCGTATTGTATCATCCAGTAATTTTAATTTCAATAAAAGGCGCTTTTTAGGTATTTATGACTTTTAAAGTTTGCTCGAAAGGACAAAAACGAGAAATCAGATTTCATAAATTTTGCCTGAATAAAAGTAATATTTTGTCAAAGCACTCTTAATTTTCAAGACTCCATCGTGACAACACTACACTTTTAAACCATTAAAATGGAAATAAACATCGAAAGCCCCAATTAAACTATCATTAAAATAATAAGTAATCAGCGAGATACAGCCGTGTCATTTGTGTAAGGTGCCGTATCGTTAAAAGATTAGTAGTGTGGGGCGCAATGATTTGGTTTCGCGGGCGGAAACGGGCGCGCCCACGCGCAGGTCAGAGCAGTGACCCCGCATCTCACATCGGTACTCGGTCGGAGCGCGCGCGGCGGCTCGGCGCACTCGCGAGCCTGGCTGCAAGCCTCCGCCGCACGTCTGCTGAGCCTGCCTCACTTGCAAACATCTCCGCGCCTGCCTCCGACCCATTATGTTGAATAACAATACTACACGTTTATGAAGCTTGTCGAATAAAAACGATTTTATTTGCATACTTTAATTTTTATTTCATATTTTAATATATTTTCATGTTAAATGTATCTATTATAAAATTCGAAATTCCTCTTCAAATAGCACTTCTTTGAGATTCAAATAAGTCATATAAGTAGTACCTAA
Source organism: Sphinx pinastri (assembly GCA_947568825.1). Taxonomy (NCBI): domain Eukaryota; kingdom Metazoa; phylum Arthropoda; class Insecta; order Lepidoptera; family Sphingidae; genus Sphinx; species Sphinx pinastri. The sequence goes on along the minus strand of OX387618.1, from coordinate 10,995,862 downwards.
ACTTTACATAAGTCATAACATACTTATGTTATTCCTATGATTCCCATAAACATCAATATTCGCTAAAAGTGTAGAGGCATGAATATGTAGAAAAAACATATTTTACTTTACTTTCAAGTTATATATACCTAGGTAGTTGTTATTAAGTGGTTGTTATTGTAAAGGTAAAAATGTCTACTCGTCTGCTGCTTACACAGTTCTAACTTATCCTGCGTGCATGTTATGTTTATAATAATGGGCACTTACTATAGCGAATACCTGATAGTATGGTGACAATGACCGCATTATTATATCGGAACGTGTAGTAACAATCCAATAAAATTGTCGAGCCTCTTCAATATAAAATATGATATTCGCTCTGGACTGTACTGCAATGCCCTATAGATATGCATTTATTTTTTCAATCTCATTCTTTATAAAATACGAGGATTCTCCAAATTAGGAAGTATTATTGCCCCAGCGCGTGTTCTTTGACTCAGTATTGTTTAGTTAGCAATTATAGCAATGGATCGATTAAGAATACTAGCAACTCGTGAGATATGACTACTTTAAATTAAATTTCATAATTAGAAACACCAATAAGGCAGACCGTCTCTACATATTACACCTGCCTTACTAATTATATCAACCAAGAATGTTTTTTTACATTTAATTCTCTACATCTAACCGTGGTAAAATTGTATTTATTACCATCATCTGTCACAGCAGTAATGACATGCCTCTTAATGCCCAAGAATATTTTACGCTAGTTTGGGGAGTATCATTTTAATAGCGGTTATTAAAATTCTTATGCCAAATATTTGAACCCACGTATTAGCTATTATAATAGCGGATGTGTTATGTAAAATATCTGCAAATGTGTCCGCGCTCTAAAAATAAATAACTGCTATTTACATATATTTTTTAAATGATCAAATATTTTTATGCGTATGATTGATGAGCTGATTGTTCACCTGATGGTTATTGATAAACCTATAAATTCACATTTAGTATAGTATAAAGTGTCACTCAGAACATTGATTAACGACATCAGATATTGGATCTCTTAAGCATTCTTACTTACTTCAGTTTTCTTCTACCCGGAACAGAACAATATTTGCGCACCGTAAGTTAGCTAGTTAGGGATAGAAATAAAAAAAAACAATGCGAGACGCATGAATTTCCTGCCATCTAGAGAGTTTACTTGTCACCAAATTAAGGTTTATTAAAAACATAATAAAATACGCATATTTTATTTACCTTACGCATGCTGTTTATTGCTAAACGTAACCCATCTTACATAAAATAATTTAATACTTATAAAAAATCGTAAACTAGTAACTACAGATACCGCGGCACGAAAAAGTTGCAGCACACACGTGGATCTCGGAACTGCGTAAACCAGAGAATTACCATGCATTACAATCAATATTTTCGTTGAAGCTACATTGCTGATCTTGATTTATGGCTGTACGGTTTAAGCTTGAGGTATTATTAACAAGTTGTAAATCACGAATCGGAATTAAGACCACGGTGAATCGGTTACTTGAGATTTGTTGATATCATGAGATGCTCCGAAGTTACAAAGAATTTGCTTTCTATTTGGATGCAAACAAGGAGCAATGTTTTAATTATATTTAGTTTAAAAAATACGAGAATAGGAATAGTACACGCAAGCATGGATGATTTCTGAGATGGGTATATACCAACCTGCATAATGTACACTTTGTTAAATATGAAATGGAAGGCATATTCGACAACTATAGACGAATCGATGTTGTCAACCAAAGGTTTAAACTGAAATATTTTTTATATAATTAGATGATATTCAAAATCATACTTTTTGATTTCTTTATCTAAGTTATGTTTAGTAAAACTTATATATTTTTTATGTACAGGCCGCAGCACGCGACTTGCTTTCTCTTGATAATATGACCATATGCAAGCTCTGTCACGTTACTTTTGCTTACAAAACCATTCTATCAATATTTTAAAAGTACCTATTAACAAAGTTAACCTGCACATCTTTGAAATGTTCATACTAAGACCTTTCATTTGATACCAAACACGAAATTCCTATTTTAATTTATTGCTATAATGACGTGAAATAAACCAAAAAACACATATTAAGACGCATATTCTCACGACCTGAAAAGTTTTGGTATCATACACTCATTACGCCCTTCCTATGGTAGTTGGTGACTGGCAAGTCTAGTGGAGGGCCATAAATTAGTAAGGCACCATGTGCAGTGTGCAGATAGGATAAGACATGGGCCTTAAAATATTGATAGAATTCCATAGAACCTACCATATTCTCTATCTAAAAGTATCTTTCAAGAAATGAGACCGTTATGGCTGACACGTGTAAATAGTCATATTTTTCATGTCCGTTTTCCTCATTCATTACCATGGGCCTAACTTAGCATTGGAAATCAGTACACTGAAAGTATATAGAACATATGTTCCTTCAGGGATGCCAAAAAAAACACACCAGGAATTAGTAACTGCGTCGCAATTAAAAATCTTTTAACTCGACGTAAATTAGATGAAAAATTTGCACCAGCTGTGAAATTGATTTTATATATCACTCTTTGATGCGTATTCTTGGTTGGCATAATTATTCTATAATATATACTCTATTCCGGAAGAATTATGGGTATTTAAGAAAAAATAAGTGTTTAAACGCCTAAAATTCTGAGATAACGTCATAAAGCTGTGGTTTAATTGAGGCTTATTCCATAAAAAAAAATAACAGTGTCTAGTAATACTGTGATTATTTTGGACAACTTTATTTTAATTGCAAATATGTAACAACGATACCGTGGTCGAGTGCTATTAAACTGAGAATCCATTGTGCACGTATACTTCCAGCTAGCGCCGGCGCAACACTAAACTCTACTATGCAACTACTCTACAATGCTCCCCGCGCCCTCGACCAGCTGTACGATGGAATTTAATCGACAACAATACCTAACTAATGCAGTGATTTGCGTAAATCGTTGCCCGGTATGATGTACCCGATGTCACTAAAAATAGATTTTTTTAATTGTCACTTATGACTGTTATCTCTATAGTAATATTTCTGCAAAATCCGAGGGAAGAGATTTCAAGGGATTAGTCAAAATATATTAAAATTACTGGCGTAGCATGTAGATTGTAGGACAGAATGTGTAAAAAAAATTAAAACATTTATGTATTACTAGCTTTTGTCCGCGGCTCCGCCCGCGTTATAAAGTTTTTCCGGGATAAAATTCGCTTTATATTTCCCCGGAATAAAAAGTAGCCTATGTGTTAATCTAGGACATGATCTACCCGTGTGCCAAATTGCATCGAAATCCGTTAAGTGGTTTTTGCGTGAAAGAGACACAGACATCCATACATTCTTACAAACTTTCGCGTTTATAATATTATAATATTTTTATACACATGATTTTTATTAACTTGATGTGAATCGGTAAACGGTCAAATTTGTTAAAAAGCCATACACTTTCGGCAGAAGGTTTAAAAAATGCATACAAGATGCTGAATGCTGAAGTGGAAAGTGCTAAATTATACCATTGAGACACTGCGGTAGTACCTGATTACAACTTTTCCAACAAACGCTAATTAAACTTTTGGGTCTTAACTCTGTATTGACACTAATGTTTGCTCTCCCAGGTACTTACTTAGGCTTAATTTTTTTGTGAAATATATTAATCCGATTTTAATACACATCATTGGTTCTTGAGATTAGCTCATTCAGTCATATCGAAGAATCTACGCGTTAAGACGTCAGTGCAAACTTATTAAAGCCTCTAGTTGCTAAATATTGCGTTACGAAATCATAGAGTCCTGAGTGAAAATTGAACACTGCGTTACACTAACTTACAGAATTAAAATGTAAAAAAAAAACAAATTGAATACATACATCGTAAATCTTTATTATTTCTTATAGAGAAATTCTCTTTCTCCGATTTTTAATAACAAAGAAGCAACGTTAATTATAAAATTACAACGGTATTAACATCCCACTCTCTAAAGTTATGATAAGCGTATTGAAAAGGATATACGATATAAAAATGTATTCAGTTTCTTAACAATTAGGTTAGGATGTATGTAGGTATGTTTTATATATGGAAATAGATAATGACTAACAAAAATATGTACACGGACTTCACCAACCTTAAAAAAACATTCCAAATCGCCCTATGAAAACTAGAAGGGTAAACTCGAATGAAGACAGTAATGTAAGGTTACAAATTATAACTACTTAGACTTGATACTGAAATCGGAGGATGACACCCAAGTCTATTGCCTCGGCGTGATGGGTGACAATTCTTAGATAAATTTGGAGTACAACCGAGTTAAACACCCTAACCTAAACAAAAGTATTTAACCTGTTCGTAAGTAAATCACACAAGGAGTCCTAAAGCAGGTTTCTAGAAATATTCCGTGTAATGACACTACATAAACTTAGGTGACGTTATTTAATGATAAGGTTTTGCACTTATATTATAGATAAAAAGGAAAAGCATGGCAAAGCGCTAAGTTATAAGTAGGTTATTATAGGTACAGTAATTATCATCGTATAATCAACTAAATAATTTGGTAAAATCAATTCATCCATATAATTTTAAAATAAGTGTATAACGTAGGTTTCAAATAAAGATTTAAAATGCATTATTTATTAAAAAAAAAAAACTAGGTAACAATATAGGCACCCATCTATTCTGTTTCAGACCATATCACACTATAGATATTCTCAGTGGGTGCTTTAACATGTCATTCAATCGATGGCATCCCTATCTAAATTGAAAACAATGAACCTGTCAGTTAAAAACAACATTATGTAAGTTGGCTACGTTTGTTTATTGTTTACGAAAAAAATAGTCATTCATACATTATTAAAATGCCCAGGAAGTGCTGAAATTATATTCCTGTTTTGAAATTTTTAAAATATTTTGTTCACTGGCCCAACGATACCTACAAACGTAATTTAGTGAGTTGATGCAAATAGAGCTGTAAGCACTAAAACATCTATTCGTGTGACAGTTAGGGAATATTATAATTATGTTACGAGAGTGTGAGATAGGCTGTTTAGAGTGTATGCAAAACTGACAATGATTTAGTAATATTGGTGCGCGAATATCACGGGATGCGGGAGACGGTGGTCGGTGGGCGGCAAGCGCAAATGCATCACGCGCGATAATGAACCGACTCGTGTGCACGACTGCGCTTGCGCACTCACACGTAATCCACTATTCTCGCTTCACGGAGTCGTGCAACACTTACCTGTTGCCATATAAAACAACCCTACTTATGATATTTGATTGTGTGAACGTTACCTTGGACTAACACTAACGGATCCGCATTTAGCCGGAGATGTTTTGTAACAGCGTACTGTGTGTGTCCAAATTCCATAAGCCTTACACTTATCCGAGATTTAGTTACTAAGTTTAATAAATATTTGTTTTAAAAAGGGAATTCGATGTTGAATATTTTTTTAAATGCGTAAGTAAACAAATTCACGCCATCCTTTTTTGTATTACACAATTTTATTGCTAATTTTGCCAATTTATTGCAAAAATGCCAATTCTACTGATTTACGATCGCCGAATACCATTACGCCTTTTATGTATACCAAATGTTTTGCGCTGTGCTTGTTTTTTATTGTTCTCTTGTGGAGTGATCTAAAGTACTTGCTTATAGCATTTCCAGGACAAAGTTGCAGTGAAAATGGACGCCATTTGTGAACAAGACAGGATCTCGAGTTTCTTAAACTGGCACCTCCCACGTGGTGTCTTGTGCCCTTAACCTTTGCAGCGGACGTATCGCGTTTTATGCGCCTTACAATGCGCTCTCCTTTCGGGCTAATACAGTCGCGCATTTTGTCTACATTTGGCGCAATTAGAATATTCAATTAAGGAAAAATGCACTCTAAAGGAGCGGCCGGACCTAGATTGAATTAATAAGACATATGCATACATGTTAGGCGTCGAAGTTAAATAAACTAAAGGAAGCTTAATGTAACTAATAGAAATGTTTAATTATAAACGGGATATATTTTAAAATACTATAATTAATTCCGAAAATCGCCACTATATTAGAATTGCTAAGTGCTGAAAACACAAATCAGTCGTCTTGAAATATAATAGAATTGATGAAAAGCGTATGAATTCATAAATCTTTGAAATAATTATAAATTAATTACCATTACTATAAATATAACAAATTATATAATTGTGCCATGCATTTTAAACTTTACCATACAAGGAGAACAGAAATTCTACACTTGAAGCTTTAATCATGTGCATACTAAGTAACTGACTCTTGATCATCATAAGTCCACAATCAAATCCCAACGCAATGGCGTTAAGCGCAATGATAATCGAAACATATTTAAACGGTTTTTTCATTGTTGATTTGGATCTCTATATAGAGGGTATATGACAAAAATAATGACTTTATATTTTAACAATCGTTAAGATTGTATATATTTATACTACATAAGTCATACGTAATATTATATAAATAATCCTAACTATATTAATTAGTAAATACAAGTTTTTCTTTCGTTCCAAGCATCATGTCTTTATAATGGGTGTGTCATAAGTTTATTAATGACACCGTAGAGACATGTTAATGTCGTTGTTGGGTTGAACCTAATGACCCCTATTAACAAATAACGTGGCAACATTACAAGCAATCAATTGCAATAGCGCAGAACACAAGTGTTCGCATTTCTCGCGTTTAAAGCGACTGTAGTTATCCGACAATCGCGCACCTGCACCGCGCCGGCGCCGACGCCGACGCACTTTCAAAAAAGGCTTACGGTCCTTGTAAGCCGAACTAGTCGTGCCTCACGCCTCTATCATTCCTGCTCTTATTTAATTTGATACATTGTCGTCAAAATGACACAAATATTGTTTTTAACTTTACCGTGTAATTATTCAGTACTCACTATTCCGTTTACCGTAGTAAAGCAAGGTACCTTTACGTTTCCGTCCGCCCGTCTGTATTCCAGTCACACTGTTCAGGGACTGACTATAGTGCTATTTGTTACACTTTTAGATACTTGTACTACATACTTGCTACAAAAATATGCATTAAAATTGCGTAAAAAATATTTATTTATAGTTTAGTTTACTTATATGGTAAGTGAAGTTTTATAACAAATGTCTACTAAGTCTACACAATGCCATTTTTTGTAAACGCATTTAAATTTATCATGTAGTTTTTAAGCCAATTTTCATAGTCATGTCCCGTTTTAGCGACGTTTGACTCTGAAGTAGCTATTTTCGAACAGGTTTGTATCAGTCACGATCATCTAATGTATCAGGATGACGAGCGCGCGGTACAATGCACTACAGTGCTTTGTAAAAGTTGAAGGTAATTATAGTGCTACTGTTTTCTTATAAGCAATAACGACGGTCGACTTCTTTGTTTCCTAATTTAGTTGTATTGTATACTTGAGAGCATTTTTTAAATACTTGACTTGAAACTCTATTTACAGGAAAACTGCAAATCCATTTTTCGTGCTAAGACTAATCCATGATTATAATATTTTAATTTAAACCATCAGTTAGTGGACTCTACATAGAGGTGATAGAAATATGCAGAAAGACAAGCTTAACATTCAGACTATAACTAAACCACTGATATTAAAATGTGACTTGATATTTCAAGTCACATTCATCATGTGAGAAAAATTTAAAATAATATGGAAATTCTATGTATGATATGGAATTGCCGTAAATATAAGTTTAGTTACATGTTTATGGTTATTATTGTTAGATGGTATTAACTACTGTGCGGATAATATGTAATATTTTATTTGTCCGTGTCTGGTCTCCCACGCCGTTGGATTCAATTATGGAGGAAAGGCAGATAGGTCGGTGCGCGAGTGCTCCGCTCGTGACCCGTAAATTGGAACGGTCCGTCGCACGCCCTTGTCGCGCCCGGCCGCCTGACCGCCTCGCCACCGACGCTGTCGCGGTGTCGCAGTGTCGCCGTGTCGCCGTGGCCCACTACACGATACATACTGTAACGGCAACCAAATCAACATCTCTGCAACACGTACTACAAGGTAACTGCTTCGCACGCATGGCCAATTTAACACCACCACTGCAAGTGTAAATCATTTTTTGGCTCAAAGTACCTATAATTCTACGAGTCTTTGAAATAATAAAAATGTTTGTGCGCTTAAAATGCATAGCGTAACCTCCTTAACAACCACTCACGTCAGCAGGTCACATTGTTTGAAGTACTTTGGTGGCGATAATGCCATTGCTAATTGTGGTGCATAGAATAAGCTAAAACATAAGTCATTAAAGTGTAAAACTGAATAAAAATATTGAAAGAGTAAATGTCGCTAGTCACCACAGTAACCATTGGACAAAATTGCATAAATTGTTTCTGTTATACGCCCCAAAGCGTAAATGTAAAGTGGGTAGGTACTTGTGATTTCACGAAAGAATTTCTTCCCTATTTATGGAGTGAGAGGTATCACCGTTTATAACTTACATTTTAAACATTATATTTAAGTAAAGCAAATAATAGAGTCCATTTAGTAGCACTTTTTTGATATTTTTTATGTCTTCATAAATACATCTGGCTTTAATTGACGTATTTAAAGTTTAAAAACAAAAGGTAGAGTCAAAGAAATGATGGTATATAAAATATTGCACAAACGTTGTCAACTTAACAAAATATTACACTACAGTACGAAACTGTCAGTTGCGAAGCTTCGACAACTTCAATAATTGTCAGTTTCATAGTAGTGTAGTGGTGTAGTGTATCTCGGGAATAATAAGGAATTGGCAGCGTCTAGTGCGCGAAGTTTTACCGTTGTGTGTATATATTTATTACAACATCTCTGTATTATTAGGCATATCTTCTTCTTCTTATTCAGCCTTTGGAAGTCCACTGCTGAACATAGGCCTAATTAGGTAGATACTTAAATATAAACTATCTGCAAAAATCAAAAAATATTTATAATATTGAAAAAAATAACAAAGATTTTTACGTGACTTGGTGAACTAGTTTTGCATATTTTTAAGTGCAAAGCGGATAAAACAAGTTAGTAAGGTATCGGGTGACGATAACAGGTGTGCGCGCTGTATTTGGGCCGTAATGTCTCAAACAATGGCTGCACGCCGCGCCGAGCTACTGAACCTTACTGAACCTTAACAGAAATTCTAATCATAAATATTCTTTACGCGAGGCGGTCTCGAGAAGCCGTTTGGAGAGTACATTTTAATTAATTAGGCGAAATAAATGAATACGTATATAGACAACAAAGTCGGAGATATTGTTATAAAATTATCATATCCAATGAAGTCACTCGAAAAAGCGTACTAAAAAGGTAGGTTTTGTTTTATTGTAATAGAGTAGACATACTTATCTCAAAATATTGTATACTGCTTCTTAGTTTTCTTATCCCAATTACCATTTTAAACTTACTTTTTAGTCAGACAACTCATGTCTTTATTAATAGTTCATTAGAGTATCTATAATTATTCTATTGCACATCTTATGTATAACCATCCATCGTATATTTCACTTGATTCTTAAACATCTTACCTCTTTGCGATGCACAGGCACTCTGACACTGTACATATTGGTACCAGACTGGATAGCTACCGTACACACTATGATCAATAACCCAATATAGTGGCTTGTTCCGCGAGTTGTGTTCCGGGGTCAGCCGGTGTAATGCATCCACCAGACACCTACGTTTACCATGCCTTACCTTCCGCACTAAGGATTTTTTTTTTTTTTATTAAAATGTATTCAAATTCATGTGCTATCGTAAGTTTAATATTTTCTCTGTATACAAATTACAAACAAAAGAAACATGGCACCCATATGAGATTTGTAGAACGCGAATGTACATTAATCTTATCTTACTTTTTATATTACTTTCTTACTTAATATTGTGAATGCGGTAGTCAGTGAAATATTTAGATGTTTGTTAGAAGTAAATGCAAAAAACAGCTGAAGAGATTTGAACGAAATTTGGCACACACGTAGATCATGCCTGGATTAACATATACTTTTTATCCTGGTGATTTGGTCTCATAGTAAATAATGGAACTTTTTATCTAATTTTTAAATAGATGGCGCTGGCATCGTACAGAGGGCGCTATGGATAACTACGGTGATTTAGGGACTTTTGTGGCACGGAATGTATCTAATGAGTAGTTATAACATTTTATTATTTATAAAAAAACTAACTGAATACTTAATGGATTTACCTACTAAAACAGAAGATTTGGACATAGCAATGTAATAAACATAGTTTGCATGAATTTTAGATTCCAGCATTACAACTTCAGCTCATTGCAACTATACTCCATCGGTTTAGGCATTTAACTAAATGTAAACAAATCATAAAAAAGGTATTTTACCTGCCCATTTCTCTTTGCGAAATACGTTGTAACCAAAATAAAAATCTTCATAACCTACACAACGCTTAGCACTGTTATTCCCGTTTATTAAATTTATTTGGTTATTATATAGTTATAATTATAGCCAACAAAGCATTAAGATTTAACGGGCCCTCCAACTCAATGGCCATACTTCCGACCGACGCTAATGAAGTTAAGCGAATTATCGCTAGTTTCGGTAGTGACAGTGCACCTGGCAATGACAACATATCTGTACAGATTCTCAAAAGATTTATTAACATTTTAGCCGGTCCAATAGCTCATTTATGCAATAGTAGCTTAAGTTCAGGAATTTTTCCACGCATCTTTAAGAAAGCTACTGTAACACCAATTTTCAAGGCAGGAGACAAAAGTAAGGTATCAAACTATCGACCGATCTCACTGCTAAGTGTTGTTGGAAAAGTGATCGAGAAAATCGCCAATAAAAGATTAGTCAGTTACCTGGAATCTAACAAACTTATATCAGATAACCAATACGGATTTAGAGCAAAGGTTTCTACCAACGATGCCATTCTTAATCTTACTTCAAAAATAACTGACCACCTTAACAGGGGGGTGAAATGCATGGGTTTGTTTCTAGACCTCCAAAAAGCTTTCGATACAGTCTCGATACCTATATTGATAACACGCCTCGCGAACTTAGGAGTCAGAGGCTCAGTACACGACTGGTTCAAAAGCTATCTATCTGACCGGTGCCAATGTGTCCGAATTGAAGGTCGTCTAAGTGAAGTGTGCACTTGCTCTTACGGAATTCCACAGGGCAGCGCACTGGGCCCCACGCTTTTTCTTGTGTACATTAATGAGCTCTGTGACGTTAAAATTAAAAATGCTGAAATATCTATGTTTGCTGATGACACAGTTATCTTATTCTATGAAAGCTCCTGGAAGAAAGTATCAACAGCCTGTGAAGAGGGACTGGCTAAAGTCACTGCTTGGCTGGAGGAAAACCTGCTAGCGCTGAACACCGCCAAGACCAAACTACTGTGCTTCAGTCCAAATAAATCAACAAGTCCTGAAACTGATTTTAAACTCACAATACACACGTTCCCATGTAATCGAAACAGCGTCTATCCTAAAATATGCAATTGCGCAACAATAGGAAAATCGTATTCCACCAAATATCTAGGAGTCACAATCGACGAAAATCTGCAGTGGGCAAGTCATATATCGATCACAGCCAACAAAATAAGAAAGCTTATATACATTTTCAAAGCTTTGAGATATGTTGCTAACCAGGAGCTCATAATACAAGTATATAAAGCCTTGTGCCAAAGTATTTTAAGTTATGGCATATGTTCGTGGGGTGGTGCTGGGAAAACATACATGTTAGAAATCGAACGCGCACAGCGAGCCGTTCTTAAAGTACTCCTATTTTTACCTTTCAGAACAAGAACGCATCTGGTGTTCGAAAAATCCCAAGTTCTGAGTGTCAGAAAAATTTTCATTCTTGAGTGCTTACGACGTTATCACAAAGTCTCAGTCCCCAGTTTACCAATGTCAGGTAAAAGAGTACAAAGTTGTCCAATACCTAGAGCCCGACTTGCGTTAGCCAAAAAACATTTTAATTACCTAGCTCCAAAATTATATAATATATTGATAAAGACCACAAATACTATAAAACTGAGTAATTATGGAGCAAAAAAGATTTTTATTGACTGGCTTGGCAATTACGATTATGACCAGTTAGAAAGTCTCATTATAATGCTCACACACAAATCATGACACACCCCACACACACACACACACGCACACACCCACACACACAATAAACACAATAAACTAGGTACCAAATACATACATATCTATATTCATTAGAGCGTAATTTAATTTAATTATTATATTACGATATTATGGTTGGCCTACTTAATTATAAGTGTATTCTCTTTTCTTTTAATTTCATTTTTTTTTTCTTTTGTTTTTCACACTTGTTTATTGGTTCAATGTATTCATTGTAACATGTAGCGCTTGAGTAGCACCTTTTACTGTAAAATCTCGGCATCTGAGACACAGGATACCCTAGTTCAGATGCCAAGGTTCCACGATTTTGTAAAATTCGGAATTGTTACAATAAACATTTTTATTATTATTTATTATTTATTATAATTATTAATTAATACGCGAACATAATTAATTATTAAAAATTACAAAACTTTTATATAGAATCCCGATCTTTCAAATATAAAAGAACTAATACGACAGGTACACTAAATATTTTTCCCATGGATTGTAATAGATAACACTACTAAATTTGAGAGTACGAATGTCACCTAGCACGCCATTAGAACTGACCGCCATTCAATTTAATCGGTTAACTAGAGAACAATTATCGATACATGTCCGCATTGTAGAAATATTTATTGTTTATTTATCATATTTTCTGCTTTGTTTCTGATAATTAGTTGGTTTAGTTATTTGTTTTGTTTCTAAATTTAATCTCATAATTTTAAATGTTTGTTGTATGCCGTAATTTGATTGACACAACAGTCTTCGTAAACACTTTCGTAAGAAAAGGTTGACTACCCAGGAATCATGTGTCATTATTTGATTACATTTAGTTAAATAGGTACCTAAAGCGATGGAGTATAGTGTTAACATATGATAGGCGTTTGCCGCATTTGACAGGTATTTTAAGGTTTACAGGCATACGCCTGTAAATAAATAAATAAATAAATATTTATTTATTTAATTAAACCAGTTACAATGCAATTGGATTACAATAACTCCGTTAGGATGCGCACTAAGTTTTAAACTTGTGTCGCACATCCTTACAAATTCACAAAGGAAAATTACAATAATAACAGACTCTAGATTGATAAGAAAAAAAAAAGTAAAACGGACACTATAAATTATGCACTACGAATTTAAAAAAGAAAACAAAAACTACTAAAATTATATATAAGGAACTCATTTGAAATCTACGACAGGGTTATACTTTGTGTGTGTGTTTGTGTGTGCGTGAGTGTGAGTTCATTGGTCTGAGACAGGCATTTTTGAAAAATGATGCCCTCTAAAAATATCAATCTTCATCTTGAATAAAAAATATTAATAAATACTTGCCATTGTTATTATCTATTATTTTTACCAACAACTTTTTTTACTTTTACCTTTTTTACTTTAGACAGGCATTTTTCTGAAAAATTATGCATTTTAGGCACCCTAGACAAGTATTTCTCCATTGATAAATGATAACGCTAACCACAACCGAACTGTTCCATTGCAATCAGCCCTGTATTATATACTGCCCACTGCTGAGCACGGGCCTCCTCTACTACAGAGAGGGGTTAGGCCTTAGTCCACCACGGTGGCCTAGTGCGGGTTGGTAGACTTCACACACCCTCGAAATTCTTATGGAGAATTCTCAGGTATGTAGGTTTCCTCACGATGTTTTCCTTCACCGTTAAAGCGAACGATAATTGATAAACAATACACACGTAACTTCGAAAAGTCAGAGGTGTGTGCTTTGGGTTTTGAACCTCCGGACATTGGCTCGGCAGACCGTTCCATTCCCAACTAGGCTATCGTCCACAATGCAGAATTCAATTCAAGAAATAAACATTGTCAACCGTCCGCTATCCTACGCTGTAGTACCTACAATTTCATATTCGACAATGTTCCACTTTTTGACTTATCCCTAGTTTCTGAAAGGCTAATCAACGAAAAAATTAACTAATACCCGTTCAATTCTCTTGTTATGTGCTGTTTGAGTTGCTAAAAGCAAAATGAACTACTTTGATGTGATGAACGTGTCAGTTGACAGAGCTATTAAATTCATCACACAATCGAATGTCAAACGTCATTTTGAGTTTCTAGAACGCATGTTCCGCCGTGATATTAAATTAAAGTGATATCTAGCAGTGATGATGAGAATCAAAATTTGCGATTATTAAAACAAAAACACATCGCCTTTATATCCCCAAAGGGGTAGGCAGAGTTGCAACCAGGCCACCACTTATCCCATGTGTGTTTCGTCCCATGATGTGATGGGAGCAGCCTAACGCCATATCAGCAGAAAAACCAATATCACTTGGCCCAACTTGGGATTCGAACTCGGGCCGTATACATTCGTAGGTACTATGCACGCAGTACAACTACTCCACCGGTGTAAGTACCTATTTTATTACATAAACTTTGGCTATGTTATTATTCTGTGATTTTATTAACAATTCGAAATTTGCAAATATTAATGTCAGTGAAAACAGCTAACTATTTTAATAGTTACCACTATTATCGTCCTTTTGACAGTTGAGAATGAACTTATCAACGATAAACTCAACAAAGTAATGAACGCGCCCCGAACGTAATGGAATGTTGATGTCAAATCCAATTGATCATAGATTAGTAAATTTTTGTCGAACAAGAAAAAAAATATTCAGAAACCTAAATTAATTTGATAGGGCTTTTAAATTGACAGGATGTTAGTTGAATAAAACTTTGATCAGCCTTTCAGTGACCGGGCGCCAGTCTAATAGTAAATCGCTTGATCATCGTAACTCGCAATTAAGGACAAGCAAAACTACAACTACATAGAAAATCCTTCAAAGTATGTCTGACGTTACCCGCAATTTACATTAGAAAACGCTATTTGTAAACCTAATTCATGACTTCTCCGACAAATACGCTTTAACATTGTTTCCTTCATATAATGTGTTCATGCTCAGGGGCGAAGTCTTGGGTTAGTGTAAGTGATATTCAAGAAGTAAAATGGAAGAAAATCATGACAATTGATGACGAAAAAACTAAGCCTTACCGCTGAAAAGGGTGACTTAATGTTACGTTTCTGTACCTACGTTTATCAAGTAAAGGCAAATACTCCTATTTAATGTGTAAGTAGATGTTATTCTTGTTTTGTTTCACAATTATGATCTGTTTAATTGTCTTCTTCTCGGGCCAGCCACTTGGCCCGCAAGCTTCTTGCCTTATTTTCTAAGTACGGTAATCGTGCTCATTTAAACGATAATACAATTACAGATCTCAGTGCGATGCAGTAAATGACAATGATCAATATGGTTTTTCCATTATCACTTCAGATAATAGTATTTTGATGTATAATTCTTTCATCTCGGCAAGTTCAAAAAATGCTTTCATTAAAGTATTGATTGCATTGATAGATCACAATTTATTAATGAGCTTTTGGCTGTAGTTGCAACTACGTATAAATTGAATCTGTTTTATTTTAATACTAGCTTTTGCTCGCGGCTCCGCCCGCGTGAACGGGTTTTTCCGGGATAAATGTCTCTCTTTTTTTACCAAGATAAAAAGTACCCTATGTGTTAATACAGGACGTGATCTACCCGTGTGCCAAACTTCATCAAAATCCTTTCAGTAATTTTGAAGATGTGCAGTAACAAACAAACAGAAAACCAACCAGACAGACAGAAAAGAATTACAAAAATCGCAGATTTGGGTTCCATTACTCTTCTGTACTCACCCCCTTTCTTTTTCTCACATTTCTTTAAATGTACAGACACACCGATTCTACTGCTTTATTATATGTTTAGATTTCACATAATGAATAACAACAGTAGGTATGTACAGGGGGGAAAAGTAAACAATTGATTATATCTTATAAATTACATTCAAGCTTGCATTTTACGTGTCGAAATATACCTACATTGTACAGTTTTTTATTTTTATTATTTAATAATTAGGTACAGTCAGCAGCATAAGTAGATGAACAAAATTCAAAGTTTCAAATTGCCTACATACTTTTGTGTGTCTTACTAATCTTTTTGTTCTCTTCACAAAAATAAAATAAAAGGTATTTACTTTACTTCAAACGACAGTTACAGTCGATTCTTTTATTATTATTTTTTTAATACTTATTCTGTTATTAATAGTCACTAAAAATCACAATGAAAATTACAATTTACGCATACTCACGCCTTTCATCCCCGAAGGGGTAGGCAGAGGCGCAACTAATGCACCCACTTTTCGCCGTGCGTATTCCGTCCCATGATGTGATAGAGGGCGAGCCTATCGCCATATCGGGCACAAATTCCAGACTCCAGGCTGATACTGAATAGAAAAATCCATAATCACTTTGCCCGACCCGGGGATCGAACCCGAGACCTCAGCATTGCAGCCGTACCGTAATACAACTGCGCCACCGAGGCAGTACTGTTACAATTTCATATTTAATTTAATTTTAGATTTACTAACGTCACTCAATTGTTTTGCCTCCCCGGAATCTCTGCACTAACACTTAAACTTTATGGTATGGTATTAAAGTTCCAATTAACTCTACATTTTAGTTAGAAAATGTTTGTATGGGAGAAGAAAAGGGCTGTTTTTAGGGGTTTTCCCGGCAATTATTCGAATGTTTCTCGCCGTAAAAACCATCCTTGGACTTCAACGAACATTTAAAAAAAAGATTTGGCAAATTGGTCCAGGCCTTGTAGAGTTATGCGCTTACCAACACATTTTGCGATTCATTTTTATATTATAGATGAAACACTATTAATAAATTTCCGAATTTCAAGCATTGATCAAGTACATTATTATAAAAAATAGATTTGTCGCTAACGTTCGTTGGAACTAAGGTAAACACACCAAGAAAATATGAGTACTAGGAAATTAATAAAGAACATAGCTTAAATACCTTGTTGTAATAAGCAAGGTGGTTAGCAAGTAATGCAGTCGGTAGCTGACAGTGCGAGGCGCGGAAGGCCGTGCGGTCGCGTGCCGTCCTGCAATTAACTGTGCAGTGCTGCGCGCCAACACAGCCTACCATACTACGTTCTATTATGTTTCATTTAAATACTAACAAATCGGCTTGCTAGAACAATGGACCCCTACATTTTATAAAATGTAATATTTAATTTCACTCTCTCTTTTACCTTGAAAAATGCAAAAATACTTGATTCTAAGTACCTGCTGCCTTAGATACCTACAGTGTAAAAATAAATGTCGGCCAGCAAGGGACGTTGTGTAAAGACATTATGATCATGGACCTTTTCTTATTAAAACTATAGTTTTAGTGCTCGATACGCTTTACGGGAGAGTTTTTTTTTTTTTTATATTGCATTGAATGACGAGTCGAGCATGCCGTTCGCCTGATGGTAAGCGATACGATCACCCATAAACAAAAGCAACACCATCCAGCACCTTGAGTTACAAAGTACTGTGTGGCATTCCACTGCGCTCGTCATCCTGAGACATAAGATGTTAAGTCTCATTATGTGCAGTAGTTATACTGGCTACAATGTCCTTCAAACCGAAACACAACAGTGCATGCACACTGCTGCTTGGCGGTAGAAATAGACATTGCGGTGGTACCCATCCAGACGGCCTCTTACATAATGAGAGACCTACCACCAGTAATAGACATTGTGGTGGTACCCAGTTAAGGCACACTCCCGAATTACCTTGCTAAATAATATCGATCGATGTATTTTACTCCGCTATCCAAGAAATTTGGAAGGCCTTCCCCATGGTACACGCCACTCTATCGGTAAGAACAAAGTAATAGTCCTCATACAGAATTTATTATAATTTGTATTAGAGGCTTAATTTAGTTTTGTTATCTTCTGCAGTGTAATATGTACTTGATTTTGAGACAATAGCTGCTTAGTGCTTACCTATAACTGTAATGGGTATATATACAGTGAAACTTGGTTAAGTGGGACCTGGATAAGTGAGAAACCTCCATAACTGGAACTCATGCTGAGGTCCCAACACATTGGCACTGAATTACTCCTGTTAGTGGGACGAAGCAAACCTCTATATCTGGGATTCGTTCTTTCGATTTATCATCATAGTTACCTCTATAACTGAGACAGCGAGTGAATTTTATATGCATAAACCTCTGTAACTGAGATAACATCGTTTTGTTTGTTTACTTACTTATTCTTATTCTACCCGCAAATTCCGCACTTTACTACGTAAGTAGTTTTGAGTCTCAATGACCTCCAGTTTTAGTTTCACTTTACTATCATACGGATGTTTATTTGAAAAATGACAAAACGAAAGCTGAAATCTTTATCAGTACGTGAAAAACTGAAGTTAATATCCGTTTATGAAAGTGGGAAGACACGCGATGAAGTTTGTGTCGAATTTAATATGCCAAATCTACTTTGTAGAATAATTCAGAGTAAAGATAACATTCAATCACAATGTTCTGAAGGACAAGGAAAACTAATTATTTTGAAATGACATCAATTGGTGACCAAAGCATATTATTAATGGAACCCTCTGTAAATGAGACAGATATTTATTTATACCTGGTTATCTGAGACACTGGGTAAGTGGAATACCTCTATAAGTGAAACAACATTGCAGGTCCTTTGATGTCTCACTTAACCAGGTTTCACTGTATACCGACTCTAACGGATACAATTAATGTTTTTTATATATGATTTTCTTAATATATATAAAACATAGTGTAACTTAAGGAAAACGTAATACATATCTACGTACTGAAATAGTAAAAAAGCGGCGATAGTGTAGTTGTGAGTGGAACGGACTGTCGACACAAATGTCCGCAGGTTTAAAACCCAAAGACACGCCTCCGTAAAAGTAGTTTAATTTCAATACCCAGCAATAAGTTTACAAGAGAAAACTACTTTATGTAATGCTTGTATTTCATTATGCAACATAATATTTGATTTATATTATAATTATTAAAATACCTTGTAAGTACAACATTTCGTTTTAAAATACACATCTTTATTCTACAAAATCAATTTACAGTCTCTATTTAACAGGTTTGGTTTCAAAGTTCCAACTCATATGATACTTATAGATAGTACAAAAATACCTTTCACATGTCCCACATCCAACGACAGTGTATGCTCAGTAACTTAGTATTTATGTTTCTGGGCAAATAAAGAGCATACATCAAATTAATTGAAAGTAAGTATTACTCAAAAGATGCTGCTTACAACGTATATTGTCAAAATAAAAGGTTGTAATTTATGGAAGTCGAACTCAGAATAATAAATGGATGGACATAATAAAAAATTATTCACATCGTCAGCTTTCCCTTAATACCCCAGTCATGTCACACATAAATATAAGAATTATGAAATTTTACTGAAATAAATTTCGACGTGTGCTTATCAAGAACAACAATAAGGATAAATTAATAAATAATTCCTTAAGAATATCATCTTTATTGCTATCAATACTCAAAGATTTGTCTGTAATGTTGATTAATGATAAGAAATAATAAATCAAACTGCAAAAAACACTGTCGTATATTTTTGATGGCGGAGCTGAATACATCCAGTCAAATAATTGAAAATGGTAACGCTGTGATTTATGCAAATCGATAGCTTGACGTTCAATTTAAACTGTGAGGCACGTTGCGCCCAAGGCTGTGTCGGCCATTAGGCGCTTCGCAGGACACGCGCTGCTTCCCGCCTTATCTCGCGCATTCGGACAACTCCAGTGGACAGTATCCGTATATCGATTGCAAGGATTTCGGACTTTGAAGACAATTAAAGTATTACGCATTATAATCTGAAGTGTATGAGTTCGAAGCGCAAAGTAGAGCAATTCTAATCCTCATCTCACTTCAATGTAGAGTCGACGCAAACACGTTTACAAACACAGGCCACCGTTCTGGCCTCAGCTTCCTCCAGGAAAAAAAACAATGCATTACTTTTTATTTGAAAGTTCTGGGTGTGCTTGCTCTTTAGGTACGATTTGTGAGCAGGCGTAATCTTTTTACTTAGTATCAGGTGAGCGACAGGCTTCTCTCGTCTTTTAATTGCGTAAAGTACTACGCGAATACTGTACTGTCTCATTGTTTTATCTTTGCCGTAGTCTGCGAGATAAAGATTTATAACGAAGTCAAAAAGACATATATCAAGATGATTCCGTTAGTGTATCTTTTTTTACTTTTAGTGCGGAATGCTAAAGAAAGATGTCGAAAACATCCTACGCTATGCTCGAGTTAAGAAACGGTATCACAACAATACTTCTTCAAGTTAAGTAAATACTTCACTGACGAAAAGAGAGCAGTCATAATATGGGTTATAATACCTAAGTCGAGTGGACGAAAGGTTAAGTGTCATTGATACTTTTGATACCTCCACTTCGTTCATTAATTATCGAATAAGAATAGCACCCACACACGTGTCAAAACCAGATATACCGTGTCCTATTCTAATCTATCTAAAAAGAGCTACTAAATAATTGACTACAGTATAATATTCTGAGAACGTTGACAAAAGTAAATGTATGTTGATATTTTTGTTGTCCACAGCCTAGCTTTAGGTCCTTAATTATACCTATCTGAAAAATCTTTATTCCTTAGTCTTTAGGTGCATGAATGATTTACCTAAATAAATCTTAAGATGCCTATAAAACTGAAGCTCTCGGATATATGAATTCACTAAACAGCAATACTGTAAGTTTGTAAATAATGTATCTATGTAGTATTATATGAATATTTGTTATTTTGAAATAAACTAACTTTATAACCTTGCTAGCAAAGCAAGTTTTTGCGAAATATGAAATACCACAAAACAATCGTTTTTTTATATTATAATAACATGACGTTTGATAATACTTACGATTTGTGATTTCTATAGCATCTATAGGTACTAGTTAGTATAATACCAACATTTACCATGATGAATAAATGACGTTCGCTAACAATATTGCTATTTATACATTTCATCATAGCTGAAAATACACAGCAGGATTACTGCTTTGTATACTCACAATAGCACTTATTATGGCACCTTGCAACGAACGTGTGAATACTTTCTAAACATTTGACATAACTGTGACCTTGCTTGTTTATTTGAGTGCTACTTGTACATACGCGATTATTGGGAATTGGGATATGCCGATGACCGATACCTTGACACTCGGGTTATACACACATTTGGTTTCTCATTATTATGGTTATACAAGTAGGCATATAACTCAGTTGTTGAGACTGAATCGCAATAACGTTATGTTACGTTAAACTTAAATAGATAAACCTAATGCTAGTATTTGTTAGTGCCAATATGAGTAATATCTAAATTATAAAATTTGCAAAGTTATGGTCGAATAATAATTACTTTGTTCTCTTTGCATGGGTCATCTGATGCGACGGGTCATATGGGTAGATACTATTTACCACCGCATTGTTTCTGCCGCCATGCATAGAGGCACAGAGGCCGTTGTGTTAAGTTTTAAATATTGCACAGCCAATGTTACTGGGCACTTTGACACATCCCATTCAGTTCATGTGATAAATTGTTAATAGATAGTAATAACGCTTCTATCTGGCATGATACTCGCATTATTAATAAGTAATAAAAATATTATATTTTCATTTATAATAAAGCAAATTAAACGTCAGTTGATGGAATAACCTTTCTACATTTACTGTATCAACAAATCTTGTTGTACATAGTATAAGATTAAAAACTAAGTTCCTCATCATTGCAATCAATTTATTAGAGGGAAAAGAAACGTCATATGAAGGCTGCTGTTTTTTTCGCAACACGTAAAAATAAAATTCTGCGGACAACGCTATATAATATATTGAGGTCCTGTGGAGAGCTAGAAGCCCCGCCTCGTCAAAAAACATTCTCATCACGCGTATATGCACCATAAGACTAAAAAAATCACAGCTCTACCATCCATCTCAGGGTTGCAAATATATTAATCGTATCCAGGGAGGCCAGATTTCAACAGTCTGCGTTTTAGCCTCCAGATTGCTGTTGGAGTTTTCCTTTCGTGTAGATTTCATAAGTGCTATAATTAATTGTTTTCTTTTAATTAGCCACCCACATCACTACCGCAAATCTCATGGTCGCATGTAGATGAGATTAGAGAGTCTGGTCTGACCAAGGTTACGGCCTCCAGGCTCTACAGTCCATAGAATTGTAATTTCCATTCCAATAATAGAACATTCATTATTTTCTTAATATTTTATTGGTACAACAATTTCTTAATAAAGATCTAGTGATTTGGACCTCGACTGATTACTTAAAGGACGTCAGGATACAGTTGGATGAATAAGGCAATGGACGACAAAAGTAGCGGAATTTGGGAAATACGTATATCCGGCAAAAAGCTAATGCAAACCAATAGATAACATACCATATCAGCCCGGTAGTATATACTGCCCACTGCTGAGCATGGGTCTCCTGTACTGCTGAGAGGGTCGTCGTTCGTCCAACCAATAGATGGATGAATTAAATAAGTAATTACAGCCTAGTGTCAATTTCAGTTTCAATTTATAATATTTAAGTATTTTAAATTTATAGTTATATTCAGCTAGTTATTCTATCCCAAACTAATGTTGTAGAGAGAGTGTACTTTGCGTAAATGCGTGAATAGTTGCCGTCAGAGGTTGTGACGTGTGACGTGTCGCAGAGGGATGCCCTGTCGCGGGCCCAGTGTGCACGCAGCGCGAGCACTTGTAACCGGGTGGGACAGCGCAACTCGCTCCACCGCATCGTGTCGCCGCTATCGCTTTCACGTCGTGGTTATCGCCCCAATGATAATCTGCATAGTGCGAACCGTTATTGAAAGCCACGGTACTAGTTTGTGCGTGAAGGCTACAATAGCGGCACTTTAATCTGATATTTATTGACCGAGAGATCGAATGAGACTGTACTGAG
The DNA here is from genome assembly GCA_947568825.1 of Sphinx pinastri. Taxonomy (NCBI): domain Eukaryota; kingdom Metazoa; phylum Arthropoda; class Insecta; order Lepidoptera; family Sphingidae; genus Sphinx; species Sphinx pinastri. The sequence continues at coordinate 10,972,887 of OX387618.1, read as the reverse complement.
AGGTGACCTAAATTTGAAACTTTATAATATTTGTACATACTCAACGCAGAACAAATGTTGGTCTCTGTTACCTAGCTGGTATCTTTGATGCAACAGCATTCATACTACAAAAGTAGTTTAATATAAATGCAGACTTAAGAGTTGAATCGAATCAATTAAACTTTACAACTTGATGTCGAAAAAATAAATATTTAATTTTGAGATACACACTTCATGAAATTTAAAAAGAGTTAAACATTGGAGGGGGCGTGGACTGATGGCAGGCGCAGGACGCGCGCGCGCCTCCTATCAATGATCAATTTTGGTTCCGGCGAGATTATCTTTTGATCGGAGCAATTTCTCTTCGGTCTTGTTCTTGATAAAATCGAGAGAACAACGGTTTGCATCGTTCTGCATAATTATAAACTCAAAATTTAATTCACGAATTCTTCGTATTGATGTTTTCCGAAATGGATATTTTTAAATTAATTAATAATACAAGTATCGGTGTAAAGCTCACTCTAATATGTACGCTCCCTAAATAAACATTATTGTGTCATCAAATAAAATTTCAAAAAATAAAAGGTTCTTAAATGATATTAATCGAAAAAAAATTGTTATCCATAAAATATTAAAGTATTTAGATTGTGTAAATTTTTACATAGCCGCCAGTTCGGAAATCAGTTTTCACCAGAGAGGAACAGGTAAACAATTCTAGTATTGCTAATTTCAAAATGACTTAAAAAAATCCTTTTTCAATTTTGTTTACTTGCAAAATAATAATTTTTCATGTGCCATACGAGTGCACAACCCTCTCTGGAATTATGAAATAACTAGGTGATGCTCGCGGCTCCGCCCGCGTGAAAAAGTTTTCAAAATCGGTTCAGCAGTTCCTGAGATTAGCGCGTCCAATCAAACAAACAAACTCTTCAGATTTATAATATTAAGTATAGATTAGATGGTGAAATGGGTAGACGAGTCCGCACATTATACAGGGTGATATTGACATAGTGTTAATAAATAGAATCACATACTCGTCTTTAGCTCTCCTAACATTTTGTCAAAAATCATCCATAAATAACAAATATTTTACCAATTATCCCGGTTTTACTTTCTCGATTTTTTTTTCATTTTGTAGTTTAGTGTGAATATGGCGTGTACGTGACGGAAAGTGTGATGTTACCGATGCAACGAATTGTCTTAGAGGGTAGTTCTGGCATTAGAGCGTGTTAAACTGAAGTTCCTTTTTATTGATATTTATTTTGTTGAAATTTTCCAATTTTTTATTTTACATCTATAGTTCGAGTAACTTATCGGAAAATGTTATTTTCAAGGACATAAGTATGTGGTTTCATTTAGTAACACAATATCAAAATGACCCTGGATATATACATCTATTTATACACTTACAAGTTACAGGACAGTACCTAGTATAAACTAGATTGTCCCAGGAAAAAGTATACAACAATAATAAACAAAATATATCATATATTTTTTTACACCTGTGTCCCCAAAGTGATAGACGAATATGCAACCAATGCACTCATGGTCTGATGAGTCTCCTTCCGCACCTTATTCCGCTCTATGAAAGTCACAAGAAAGAACGAAAAACCTATTAAAATATCGGAGACATTTTTTTTGTAAACATTACTATCTGTCGATATCTACAAAATACCGTATAAGTATTAAGTATATTATGTACAGCGATTAAATTAAAGTACGTATTGCATATTAAACATAAGTGTAGCATGATATTGATTGCGGGCTATGGGTATCAAAGGCGATTAAGAAAACCAACTAGCAAACAATAAAAATGTGAACGCGGATATCAATGAAGTAAGTTAGAGAGCGAGGCAATCAGAAACAATTTTCTATTACTATTTCTCGTTGGACATATTCCGACAACAAACACGATCGTCCCGAGAGCCGTGGGAATGCCCCACTCGAGTAACGGACGGACGGACAAATGATGTTGGCCGATCTATTGCCTGTAATTGATGACTACTATTGTTGTCTTTGAAAGAGACTCGAATGTTTGTCTTCGTTCTATTACCTTCTGTTTGTTTGTTGCTATTGTTAATCCCGTGCTTTTTGCCTTAATTTTTGCGGGTGTTAAGCATTTTTTATAAACGTTGTTCACTCAAAGCAATTCTTTATATTTAACATAACTTTTCAGTGTATGCTTTTTTGTTTCAATCATGCACTTGACATAGTAAATATATATAACAATTTACTAGGTAAGTATTGTAAGTTAGTAGCAATTTACCTTCCCGTCTATCACCGGTAAAATAGCTTTGAATGTCAACCGTTGGTACCAACGCGTTTACACGTTTACACGTACAACTTTATTATCGACGTACACGAGAAAGTAACATCTCAATATAGACTAATAAGAAGACACAGCTCTGTTTTATCTGAAATTATAATATATTCAAAAGTGCAATACGCACAGTACGCAAATTGTGATAAATATAGAAAATAGCGGTGGGCGCTGGCGCCTGCGATTGCTATCAGCGACATGAATCAGCGGCACCGTCGCATCGCCGACCACCCGTGCTCGCCGCCACCGGCCTACGTCCGTGCCTAGTGGCTAGCGCCTAGGCACAGGCCAGCCCACTAATATACCTCCACGCATCTAAGCAATTCACTCCAAAAACTAAACTCATTTACACCTCGATAATAAATTAGCGATACAGAATCTATGCTAAGCACTTGTGAAACCATATCACATTGGTACTTTAATCTAGCTTTTGCGTGTTTACGTTAGATGATTACTAAGCAGTCATGTGTGAAACATATCCGGCAGTTACCCCCCCAGTTAACCCCTTGAGATTTTAGGACCCCACTGATATATGAAAATTGAGAATTGATAAGTATGAATCGCAAGGAGCACTCTACAATTTTCATACATCATCAAGTAGCTCTACTTATTTAAAAGAAGAATAAGTAGCTCAACTTCGGTCAAAGGCGGATCCAGAGGGGGCGTCATGGGGGTCATGACGCCCCCTGGGCTGGATCAAGATAACTACTGATATTTTTTAATGTCTTTGATTAATATGTTTAATAAAATAAATATTTTATATCGATTTGGAGCCTGTCCTGACTAGACCTCGACTATAATCTGACCCCCCGACTCGAAAGCTCGATCCGCCCTTGACTTCGGTTTAGTTAAAACCACATCAACTAGATTCAAATAGGTGCAATACTATACCACGTGATCCACATAGCTGAGAATGTTTATAAAAAAGAACGGAAGAAGAAATCCGACCTAAATTACACACCAATAACCACGTAATCAATGACTTTTGGCTCTATAATAATATGGGAACGAATGTGGCCCGTTTTCCGTACCAAATTAAATATTATTGAGATTCAACTAATAATTATTATCCGATATATCAGAGATGTGGAATTCGTCAGAACTGACGAATATCCCATGCGCGAATATTACATCCACATGCACATTGCATTCTAGAATGCCCTAAAGAATACCTATAATAAATCAATTTAAGTACTATTTACAAACAGGCTGGCATAATTGGGTAGCTTCCTATATTTGATTTTGTAAATTATTTTATATGTAACAGAAAATAATACGAAAATCAATTTTTCTGTGAAATCAGCATCAAAATTGGTTGAAAAATTAAGCAATTAGTCATATTTGAAATATTCTTATGAGCAAAAGTGGGGACGTGGAGGGGATATCGCGGTATCTCTTTCGCACACACGCAGCGTTATGGCCGACGACTCTCGGTGACGTCACACTGTAATATTACTGTTATTTGACAACTACCCCTTCCACCAAATTTCAAAACTTTATAACTTACTAAATATTGCTCCAATTTGGAAAATTATTTTTCCGTTAGATTTTGGATGGCATACATTTTTGATAAATGAATTAATAAATAATAGTTTAAAAAAGTAAAATACACGCTTTATAGAAAATCCAACTAAAAAATAGAAAATAAATTTAAATAAATTTGAATTAAGAATAGTGTAAATAAGAAAAAAATGAATTTTATTAAAAAAAAGCGTGGGTGCATGGTGTCAATAGATATAAATATTTTATTGAGAGATAATATGAGTAGAAGGATTATCATTTTGATAATATTTTAAAAAGCACCCCACGCTCTTTTTACTACAAAATACATTATTTTCTAATTTACACTATTCTTAATTCAAATTTATTAAAATTCATTTTCTATTTTATAGTTAGATTTTCTATATAGCGTGTTTTTTTGTTTTAAACTATTATTTATTTTTCATTTCTTAGTTCTGTTCTACTATTGTCCAACAGATGTCACTAAAAAATAAACGTAAGCGGCAGGATTTTTTACACTAAACTGGCTACTCTTATAGTAGCCAGTTTAGTTATAATTCTACTATGGTCCAACAGATATCACTAAAAATAAATAAACTATTATTTATTCATTTTTAGTTGGATTTTCTATAAAAGCGTGTTTTTAGTTTTAAATATTGAATTGTCATCGGTTCTTGATAAGTATGCCAAATTTCGATTTAATCCGACGTTTTGAAGGGGCTCAAAATCATGTTCAAAGTTTCTGTTACATACATACATACATATGAAGCTAATAAAACCGTGTTAAAAAAAAGTAATCAACTACCCTATTATGCCAACTGGCGAGGGATAAACAGCCTTCGTTAGTCAACACTCTATCTGGACCCAACTCCATTTACCATCAAGTGCAGCAGGGACATGATTTCGTGCCGATAAAAAAGTTAGCTATTACATACTACCTATGATTGTAAATTGCTTGTAGATATATTATAACAATGTCTTAAATATTTCATTGATTTAAAATTGAAAATTTTGTTTAAAATAATTAATTTATTCGTTGCATTTTATTTTGCGATACGATCTGGTTATGCCAAAAGTTATGAGCGCGAAGCCTGCGGCCGAACGCGGGTATTGGTCATTAATTTACCTCTGTAAATATTACCTCCATATTATGCGATTGTTTTACGATTTAATACACCGCGCGTCAACCGCTTCCAGATTTCAGAGATCCGTAATCCAAATATAAGTAAATAAAAACGTGCAAATACCTACAATATGTAAGGTGCATCAATTTTGGGTTAGAGATAGGTTTACTATCTACTAGGTATTGCTTGCGACTTCTATCTCATGAAAAGCCGTTCCCACTGCAAAAGTCCCTATATGCGATTTATAGCGCCACAAGGTACAAGTACGATTCCAGCGCCAACTATTTAAAAAAACTGATCAAAAATACATTTTTCCTAAGCGAGCAAATAACCGTGATAAAAGTAACCCGTATTTTGGTAAATCCGCGTGCCAATTTCAAATTTCATTTGCTTACATGTAAAAATAAAGCTCTAGACTCGATCTAGACGTAACTTTTCGACCTTTGCAATGCATATCATAAAACTCATAAAACTCTTCGCATACAATTTTTTTCTATTATATGGTTGTATTAGTACAAAAATACGATTAAAGAAAATATTGTAGCAATTTTATATGAACACCTGTTTTAAAAAATTCCAAGTTTTATGTTAAACTCTACACTGGATGGAACCGCAGATGGAATAAAACAAACACTATAGCGGATGTCAAATTTAAAATAGTCGATTACAAAAATATGTTTGTCTCAATATCTACAAATTCACGCAACCTCAAAACAATGTGCTTGTTATTGTTCTGAGCACGCAACATAATGCTAAATGCAACCCCTAACAACTTAGGGCTTTCTTTGCTGTTTGTAGCTTTAATCAAAAAAATGTTATGAGGTTCCTATATGCAATGGTAGGTAGATAGTTACACCCGCCGTTCCGAGGTCAGGGTATCGACAGTATCGTAATTGGTTCATAAAGTAATTTAAGACGTAATGGATTTAATCTGATAAAATAATACACAACTGTTACCTAGGTAGTAAGATACATATAACCCGAATAATATCTTTCGTTACAATTCAAAATATAGGTACCTACGGCACAACCGCCATTCAGCCATATATTTACTTAGAAATAAGCCGAAAAGAAAAAGCCATAACTGTTATGAAAATTATGAGCATATCCATATTAGGTGTCACCTAATAGGTGACGTATTAACTCGGTAATGAGAGACATACAATCGTATTATACCTATCGTATTGTCGGACCACACCATATTATAATTATTGTCACCGTTCAGTGCTTCAGTTATACGAGTAGTATATAAGAGGCAACTTTAAAGTTTCACTTTGTTTATTGCGAAAAATAAAACCACAATATTAAATTTTAATTGACAAAATTTCTCAGGATTAACTGGACCAACGCACCACAATAATTCATGTGAACATGAGCTCTCATCCGATCTTATGGACAATTTATCTGAATATTGCGAACTGTAATTATGGAATTTACATTCGAGAGCGCTGTTACAATTAAACTAGCGGTGTACTCGCAAAATAATAAACAAGATTGCATCAATAATAATCGTTATAATGTTTGGGAATTGCTTTCTGATATGTATCTGTGTTATAGATTTATTGCCATAAATATGCAGATTGTAATGTGTATCCCTAACTTTTTAATTACTAAGCAGTTGTTTATACTTTTCAATAGTTTTATTCTTATAAGTGTATTAAATGCTGTTTAAATAGATTTTTTTTTATGTTATACTTACTAGAGAATTTTGGAAATGTGTATATACCTACTATATAGGTCGATGCTATTGCCATTTATTACGATATTGTGGGGTATCATGATTCAAAACATAGGTACCCGATTTTTGGTTATGGGAAAGTACTTATAATAATATATATTATAATACGACCCCTGTATTATATACCTACTGTCTCACGGCTGGGCACGGGCCTCCTCTACAACTGAGAGGGCTTTAGGCCTAAGTCCACAAAGCTGGCCTAGGGTAGGTTGGCAGACTTCACATACCTTTGAAATACTTATAGAGAACTTCTCAGGTATGCATGTTTCCTCGTGATGTTTTCCTTCACCGTTAAAGCAAGCGATAATTCACAAAGAATACACACATAACTTTAGAAAAGTCACGAGGTGCGTGCCCTTGGGTTTTGAACCCGCGGAAATTCGCCTCGGCAGTCCATTTCACTCCCAACTAGGCTATCACCGCTTTTCAAAAGTACTTACCTAATTGAAAACACAATTATATCTAGTGTGACTCAATTGGTTAACATATAATATACTGGTGGTAGGTCTCTCATATGTAAGAGACCGTCTGGGTGGGTACCACCGCAATGTTCATTTCTACCGCCAAGCAGCAGTGTGCATGCACAGCTGTGTTTCGGTTTGAAGGACATTGTAGCCAGTGTAACTACAGGACATAGTGAGACTTAACATATTATGTCTCAGGATGACGAGCGCAGTAGATTGCCACACCGTACTTTGTAACTCAAGGTGCTGGATGGTGTTGCTACTATTTATGGGTGGTCGTATCGCTTACCATCAGGCGAACGGCATGCTCGTCTCGTCATTCAAAGCAATTAAAAAAAAAAAACCTAAAACTTGAAAGTTTTAAATATTTTTAGGCTTGTGTGAAGGCGCTGCGCCACACAACTATCTCTATAGGTACCTGTAAGATGTTAAATTTCTTCTGGTTTAAATGATGACTATGATGACTTATAGTATGTACTACAACCAGATGTCACGAGTCACAACCTCCAAAATTATCTAGGTAGGTATTATTTGACTGCCTCTGTGGTGTTGGTTTATTGCGTGTGAGCTACAAGTAGTTACCGCTTTGTAAGAGCGTAGGCGAGGGTAGAGGGGGGGGGGGGGGGGTACTATTGTATGTACTTGTGTTAAAATATCGGGATTACCTACATACAATTATTTGCCGCCCTGGATCAAAATTTCAGATTTTACACTGTACTGTACACGGCAAGTATTGTAAGTTTACTGTATAAGAGCTGTTATATACAAGTGATAGGAGTACAGGGGGTCTAATTATTTAAAAATAAAACATATCAACTTTTCGGAATGTCTTTATTTATTATGACGTAATAAATTCGATTTTAGTGATCAATTAAGTTTTATATAAGATCAATACGTATCAAAAATGTAAGAGCTGATAGGCAATAATTACTTAAAAAATAAACAAGATATTATACTACATAATAGTTGCATTGAAAACATTACTATCATCTTACAAACTACACTCAGATTACGTTATGACTAGACATCAGATTATATGCGTTTGCATGTTTAAATATGCAGGTGCATAAAATGCTGCTTTTATAGCGTTATTGCATAATATTAATTCATTGATAGTGAATATTACAGTAGTAAAATGTGTTTAACTTAACTTAACTTTAACTTGTTAAAAAAAATATGATTGAAAAGTGTAACGCCTCCCGAGTTCACTATCGGAAAAAGTCCATGGCAAATGAAATGCTGCTTTATTTAAAAACCCGGGTCTTGAGAAATAAAGATGTTAATGCATAATTTACACAGGGTAATTTTGACATTGCATTAATAAACGAAACATCATCATCAACTCATCTTTACCTCTGCTAACATAGTGCCAAAAACCATCCGTGAATAACTATTTTATTCACCAAAAATCACAGTTTTACATTTCTTATTTTTTTATTCAGATTGATCATTTACAGTTTAGTTGGGAAAATAGCGTGTCCGTGAGTGTTTTTCCGACTGAAAGTGAGATGTTTCCGCTGCGACGAATTCTCTAATAGTAGTGGCCTTGCAATCAGCCCTGTATTATATACTGCCCACTGCTGAACATGAGCCTCCACTACTACTGAGAGGGGTTAGGCCTTAGCCCACCACGCTGGCCTAGTGCGGGTTGGTAGACTTCACACACCCTCGAAATTCTTATGGAGAATTCTCAGGTATGTAGGTTTCCTCACGATGTTTTCCTTCACCGTTAAAGTGAACGATAATTAATAAACAATACACACGTAACTTCGAAAAGTCAGAGGTGTGTGCCTTAGGTTTGAACCTCCGGACATTGCCCCGGCAGACTGTTCCATTCCCAGTTGGGCTATCGTAGTAGTGGCCTTAGGGCGTGTAAATTTAAATTACTTTTTATTGATATTTATTTTGTTCGATGTTGACGATGTTGTGTTTTACTTACACACTTTTATTTTACATCTACTGTTCGAGTAAATTATTGTAAAGTGTAACGTACTGGCAAGCGCAGCGTTGATAAAGGTCGCAGGAATGCGCTGGATGCAGGCCGCTTTTGACAGGTCCGTATGGACATCTTAAAGGGTGTGTGTCAGCAGTGGACGTCATGTGGCTGATGATGATGATTGTAAAGTGTATTTACAAGAAGATAAGTATGTGACTTTATTTTGACGTATTGACGTTCTGGGGTTTCTACGAAAATGAAGCATGTCTTGTCCAGTCAGACTATGTAAAGAGGTAATTTTCAGCCGACAAATTACTACGAAAAGTGACAAACTTCACAAGCTTGCTCTATAAAATCTATAATATTTAATTGTGTTCCTATTAGGTTGTGGAAAAAATTTCTTCGAATTTTATATGAAAACTCAAGACTTCTTTTTTCAATGATTATTTACATTTAATTACAGTATATAGGTGCCATTTTGTTGGATGACTTTATGCCATCTTGTAGGTAGTGCCATAATACCCTTGCTGTAGAAATTTTGGGACTACTGAATAAAAAAAACACAACAAGTAGTTTTGGCACTCCTCTCTTGATGTTAACCTGACACTGCCTAAAGAATTCTGAAGAGACCGAAACAGGTGGAAATCTGAAGGTGCAAGGTCAGGGCTATATGGTGGCATTTTCATCACCAGTTATCAATCTTTTCAAAAACGATTCGGTTTCATTACGACTTAATAAAGAATCGCAAATGAGGACATGGTTCATTAGGTTTCTTTCAGTGAGCTCGTGTGGCACCCAAATATCGAGCTTATTTGTGTACCCAGCTTTTTTCAAATGGGTCAAAGCTGTTTTGTGGTCAATTCTCAATTCTTCAGCTATGTCGTAATTACTGATATGTCGACCTCGCTCCACTTTTTCCAAAATGGCGTCCACTTTATTCGTAACGGGGCGACCAGGGCGAGGTGCATCTTTGACATCAAAATTTCCAGATTGAAAACGCTTAAACCCACTTTGTGCTACTTTTACTGACACCGTATTATGTCCATAAACGTCATAATTTTTTTCGCGGTTTGCCGTGCATTTATTCCTTTTTTATAATATTTTTTTAAAATGTATCGAATTAGATTCACTCATTTTGACCGAAAGAAAAATAGCTGAAAACAACATTTTACTATTTTTTTTTTTTTGAAATGTAAGTATACAAATCCTCCTAGCCAATTTCGGCCCCGGCGGCCAATCACAACGGAGATCAGCCAGGTACGCAGGAGATATTATAGTGCACAAGTGTGTATGCAGTACACAGGTGCACTCACTATTCCTTCACTCTCATAGTTTGGTGAGACGGCAATCCGATATGACCGGAGAGAGATCAGACGCAGGACCAACGGCTTAACATGCTTTCCGAGGCACGAGGGTCTCACACCGCCAACTTACTGACTCCGAGCTGCGACTGAGTAATTTTTAAGATGGAAAAACACAATCACAATGTTTTTGGCTCGACCCAGGACCTCAGCGTGCAAATCGTACTCGTAACGCGTATGCAATACAACTATAGGCAGACCACCGAGGCAGTCAGTTTTGAAATGTAACCTTATTAATGTCATCATAACCAGCCAGATATAAATAGTACAGCCAAAAAGATTTTATTACAAGTTTATACATACTAAATGCGAAAAGACTTTTCCCGACCTATTATTTTAATAAGAATTATAATAATTTATTGTGAAAATAAACGTAAATTCTAATAATAAATAGTATTTTGATTGTGCATATTTCAACTTTTTAGTCCGTATTTTGGCATTTTGATAGTAATCCGATGTCTAGCTATGACGTATATTAGGCTCAGAAACTGAAATGTGTTTTAAAAATCTATGGTTTTTAATTGCCACGTAGGGAGATGAGTTAACGGTCCGCCTAGCCTGACACTTAGTAAACGAACACCACTGTAGAGGGGCCTCGGCCATGCTAACAAAACAACCAAGGCGCTGCCAACTGTGTAGTGATCAAAATAAAAAAAATATCGTTCAAATAAAAGTTCAAAATAAATGAACAAGGAGTTATGATGTATAAAGTGTTACCTATATCATGTTATTTTTATTGTGAAGATTGTTTTACGTTTAACCATTAGGTAATATTTTTAGCATTATTATCTAACCCCTGGAATGCCAGGCCTATTTTGCGTAGATGTCGGTTCGGTGAATCCATTATTTGAAATAAAACCTTTTAGCAAAAAGTTAAACCGCCTTGAAATACCACTAAGAACCACTGAACATAGGCCTCCCCCAAAGATTTCCAGACCAACTTTTTAGAAGCTGCCTGCATCTATGGAACGCTATCATTAAATCTTAATGAACCAACATGACTTGCAAAATTTTCTACCGCAATAAAAAAAAGGATTGCTCTTTAAAGAAATATCCAGAATAACGAATTTAAAGTTTCACCAAAAGTTTACAGATTAAAATTACATAAAAAAAAATATTTCAAAAGCCGCCTGCACCCAGCGTGTTCCTGCGACCTTTGTCAAGTCGTCCTGTCGCTTTTAGCATGTCCGCCTGGAAATCTTTAGGGGAGGCCTATGTTCAGGAGTGGACATCATGTGGCTGATGATGATGATGATGATGAAAGAAAAATCATTGCACAATCACTATACCGACACGTGGATCATAGAATTAATCACATTTCAGTTTCCATCCGTAATTAATAATTAAAAAGTAAAACAATACGTGCTACGCATTTTTATACGCGTCTTGGATACTAGACAATATTCAAGTAAATTAATGTAATTTATAATTCAACTATCTATTCGAGAACATCACAGCAAAAAAGGACGCTCATTGCGCCTGTAAATAGTGCAATACCGATTATATTATAATCGTAATTATTGTAGAGCTACATTCAGCTTCACATTTTCCAAACCGAGTGTTTAGAACGTTTAATAATACGTATAATCAAAAATGTCGCGCGGAGATAAGTCGTTGTGCGTTAACTCATACCACACGATATAACTACCGCCATCTCCAATTTTTTGTAAGAACTATAACGAGCTTACTTGCTATGTTTCGAGCGTGGTACACAGTTGAATACCTTATTGAGTACTGAGTAATTATCCTATTGAAATGCTGGATGTATCCGATCCTACTAATATTACAAATGTGAAATATTGTGATGTTTTTAACCTTGTTAGAAGTGAATGCATACACCGCTGAATGGAATTGGCCGTATTTGTCAATTAGTACATGTTGTTATTGAATATTGGCTTCAATTGCCACATTTCAAAACTGCCGCGTATCTAGTTAAACTACTGTCTGTATATCACTATGTTATAGCATAATTTAGTTACGTAATAACACTGTATTTGTTTTTTTTAAGGCTTTTCCAATTGAAAAATATATGTATGTATGTATGTAGGTATATGTAAGTATATATTTTCCATTTTCTTCTATCGTTTCGCTACATTAAATTTTGTTAACAGTCTTGCAACTATGACTAAAGGTGATATCAGACGAGTCATTTTTCGTTCATTTTCGTCTTTCATTTGGCACCTTTCACTCGAAATGAAACGTTTGAACACAAAGTGAAACAATAGTGCCGAATGGATTCATTAATGAACCGATCCAAATTCCGTCGATGTTGGATATTTATTACTGGTGGTAGGTCTCTCATTATGTAAGAGGCCGTCTGGGTGGGTACCACCGCAATGTCTATTTCTACCGCCAAGCAACAGTGCATGCACTGTTGTGTTTCGGTTTGAAGGACATTGTAGCCAGTATAACTACTGGACATAATGAGACTTAACATCTTATGTCTCAGGATGACGAGCGCAGTGGAATGCCACACAGTACTTTGTAAGACATGTTGCTGGATGGTGTTGCTACTGTTTATGGGTGGTCGTATCGCTTACCATCAGGCGAACGGCATGCTCGTCTCGTCATTCAATGCTACAAAAAAAAAAAAAAAAAAAAAAAAAACATTCGATTCGTTCACTCCCACTCCGAATGAACGAAAAATTAACAATCTGAACACAGAGTGAATGTTCACTCGCATTCGGCCAATTTGTCTTGAGTCCTGTAGAGGCAGGCGGTGAATGTTCTTTTCTAAGTCATTCCAGCTAAGCCGCGTGAACATGAAATGAAAGAAAAATGAAGCATTCACTCGAGTGAACATTCATTCGAGTGACCCGTCTGACATCATCTTAAGATTATACATGCCATATTGAACTCATTTAGATAAAATGAATAAGAAATATTATATTATAACCAATAAGAAAAAACAGACAGAAACTCTAACAATAACACTGTCAAGTATAATTTTCCATACACGTTTACGTAGGCTATTAATTGACAAGATGATTAAATACTAAAACTACGTTCAGTTTAACTCCTAGCATACATTAAAAAAAAATAGTGCCACATAAATCAGGTTTCAAGATTATGTTTACATGATGTTTGGTCGTAAACAGGATGTTTTTTTAAACCTCACCTGTCAAAATATGTAAAACATGTTTTGCTCTTTATGTTCATTGACAATGCGAACGAAATTTGTTACATTTAGAAAAAGTATTGTTTTAAACATGTTTTACTTAAATTTTTCTCAGTGCGCATCTATACGCGTGGCGATCTGGCGGAAAAATGCTGGTTCAACTACATTGACAAGGTACAAATGACGTTAGCTAAGCGTACTGAGACAATGCCCTACGGACCGACTAAGAGGTCACGGGAATACTTTATACTACGCTAACATTAATACTTTCTTTTAGGCAATTATCTTTCACAAATTAGGAACATCGGGGAAACATATAATATAAATACATGTCCCATAAGTGAAACAACTTTTAACTAATTAACAAAAGTAACAATCACTCCAAAATAAAACAATTTTAAACAACAGGTACCGTTTCAAGACACTTCAGACTTACCACATTTCACAAAAAAGAGATTACGAATTATCCACATTAAAGCTCTTCATTTAATTTCTTTTTTAAAGAAGCTGAAATAAAATTATTAAAGTCAGGACGCTTGCGTACGTGCTCAGCACACTTGTCGACTAATCTTAAAAACTCCTTCACGTCGAACGAATAGTTTGTGAATTTCGCATGTGACCCTCCGCCAGGTCCGTGGCCCTGAAAAAGTTGTTAAAAATAAATAAAACAGCAAAATGTATAACCTATTTAGTGTTTATTAATAACACAAGTAAAAGCGTCCAAAAATAAAATAAAGTCAGGTATAAGTATTACAGAATTTCATAAAATCAATTAATTTGCCAATTATGACGTTATAATTTTCCGTGATCAAATGGAAATATTATGTTAAACCAGTCGCACTCTGTCTCATTAGCTAAACAAACTCAAAAAATTGTTTTGCTTTGTATTTCATGCCAAATCCCAAGCATTTAAAAAAAATAACTTTCGTAGCCAATAACCGAATTTGTTAATTTTGACAAAAAAAAGAAACTCGCTGTATCATTACACCATTCGATAGTGTCGCTAATAAAGATCAAATCCTGTGAAGTAATGACATGGCAAACTATAGGAAGGGGCTCATTTCTAACAAATACTATTTTAATTTTCTTCTGTTACTATTCACCCTGTATAGTGTATATGTAACAGATTTCATTAAGAATGATGGAGCAACAGATTTTTCAAGACTTTCAGAAGATTACAAATTTTATAGAAATTATAGTAGATATACTATAACTATTAGCAATTTTAAATAAGTACCTCATCTTGCTGAACTAATTTAGTTTTGTCTTCCCATGTGACATATTTAAGTCCTCGAAGTCTAGTAAGATCAGCATAACAATTGGGATCTTCGCAATTGTACCTAAAAAAACATTTTTTTAGAAAACACCATAACACTCCCGAGAGTATTGTATGACTGGTGATGACATATTTAATTATGCTGGTACTGCATTTGGTTGTAAAGAAACAGATATATTCTACTATAGAGCATATTCAGCTACAAACGAGATTTAATTAGATAATTTTTACCTGCCTTAAGGGCGAGGCAAGTTAAATTGAACAATTTTACTGCACCATACAAAAACAATACTCACACTTCAAATACTGCCGCCCAATCTGGTAAAAATAATAAATGCGTAAGCCCAGCTCCGTGCATTCCAATAAACACATCTGTGTTGTGCGTCAACTCTAGTTGCTTTTTAAACGGCGTACTTCTATCGTACACAACTCGTTGCACATAATAACCCTTCTCCCTACTCAATGCTTCTATAATTTGCTTTTCATTCAGTATAGACCTATAAGTCGTTCCTCTAGAAAGCAATGTTACCCGCACTCTATCATCCAGTCTAGGATGGAGCTTAATATCTAAGGAATGTATTATATGTTTCGAAAATGCATGGAATAATCCACTTCTTTCACAGCCATATATCTGGAAGAATAAATTAATATTTTAATATTGCACAATAATAATTATTGTACTTACATAATAACCCTTTATTAGGTAATTTATTTATTTGCAAAATATATATAATCAATAGTAATTTTTTTAGTCTAGTATAAAATTTGGGTGTCCATCTGTGATTTTGAAACATCATGTTACTTTTATGATCACACTAGGTGTTACTCGCTACTTCGCCCGCATGAAAAGCCTTTCATGCTACAAAAGACTCTAAAACACAGTATAAAACCAGCACCATCTACTCAAAGAATCAGATTAAAAATATTTCCCATGAGAGCAAATTACTGGGATATAAAGTCTCCTATGTGTTAATCATATTATGATCTACCCGTGTGCCATGCCATTACATCAAAATCGGTTTAGTCGTTCCTGTGTTTACTTTTAACAAACAAACATCCAAACATTTTCACTAGCTTTCGCATTAACAATATTAGTAAGATGTAAGATTACTAATTGCACATTATCAAAACCACAAAGCTTTTTAAAAACATCTATCAGTATGTCTGGTCTTTAATAGGAGATATTATTATTAAAAATGCATAATTACCAGGGGAGTATTATAATAGAGACCAAATATCATTCGAGGTAGTAAAGGAAACACTACATTTTTGAAACAGGCTACTTTGCCTCTGAACTTTTTCAAATCCCAAATTGGATTTTTCGTAAATGCTTTAAAAGTTTCCTTAAATGCAGAGTCATATGTAAATGTCTCCCATACTAAAATGTGGTTATCTCTGGAGAAAGTAGATGGATGCGTTGAGTTAACATGCAGAGAGGCATACAAGTTGAAGAAATCACAAAAGTGATGGTACATGTTCACAGCTGGAAAAGATAATCACAAAAAGGTATTTACTAATTATTCTTTGGATTAGGTTTATTTATAATGCACTAAGATTTTTAGATATTATTTTCCTTAAATCTATATTTATCAATTACATTTTTATATAATTAGTGCCTAATAATATGTAATATCTTACAAAATATACTTACAAGCATCCAATTTCATAATATATGTTGGTTTATCGATGACTATATCACATAAACCATCAGATATAGGCCTCTTATCGGTTTTGACAAAGTTCACCATTTCTGGGGACCATGATTGTAATGCACTCATATGATCAGCTTCCTTAAGGAGTCTTTGGGAAAAAAAGTTACAGTAACCACCTGGAAACAGGAAACATTTTCAGTCATTTCACCGTCTACTCATGTATCATAATGAACCTATCATAATGTATTGTGCAATATGATATACAAAGTGTAATAGCATGAATCAGTTTTGTCAATGATGTCTACATTGATTTTTTAGGTATTTATTTGGAGGTTACTTAACAATAATTATTTGTCCCCATAGTATAGCAATAATGTATTTTCATCTTGTATAATAAAAAAAAAAGTATTTTAAAGCTGATTTTACCACTTGCTAATAAATGCTACTCATCACATAAATGTACAAGCCAAAAAGAAATATAAGTCACACTTTAATCCATGCTCCCAAATAAATGCTTATAAAATTAGTATGTCATATTTTATGTTCTACATTAGCTGATTAATATGAAAATTTACAAATACAATTTACTTGAAACATGGGAAACAGGCCCTAAGTTATTTTAAAACCTTATTTAAAATACAGAGCATTTGAAAAGTTTTAAAAATAAGATGATAATATTCTTCAAATTGACCAAAAGCGAGATAATAGTTTAAGTTGACAAAGGAACAAATAACAAATACTTAAACAGAAAATAGATAATGTACAGAAAACTACCTATTTGACCGGGACCGAGTATATCCATTTTATATCGTAGATTATCACCACGTCCTACAAGCCCAGTGAAGTTAAGCATCATATTACGGCCACGGCAAAACCTGTTAAAACATTTAATTGATTTACAATGTGTATAGAATGTATACATCATTAATATTAGAAACCAGTGGAGTTTTGGTTTCTTACTTAAACAAAAGCTGCACTTACCCAATTTTAAATAAGGTTGTTCACAAGCAATTACAGATGGAGTTAAACGTTAACATAAGACACATTTACTTCGGCACCCAAACAATAAATCTAAATCTAAATTGACTAGTGATGCATACCATGGAGTGCATTGTCCCGCTCTGGTGTTTGGCTGTGTGACGCAAGTGAGTGTGATAGCTTTAAATAGGCTATTTTTACACACTCCAGTTGTGTGCTAATTGCATGCCATAGGAATCAAAAATACTGGGAAGGACATAGGCTACTTTTAATACCAGAAATATATATAGTGTGACTTTTATCCAAGAAAACTTTATCATGCAGGCAAAGCCGTGATAATACCCAACAAAAAGTAACACACCAACCTTAAATATTTTGAACATTCCAATGAAGTATCATCTGGATATGTGGCTTGACACATTACCATTAACTCACTGATTTGCTCCTTAACGTAACCTGGAATAATGTAACTAAGAATTAATTTATAACATACAATAATATTGGCGTGACCTGCTTATTATGCTAGTCCATGCTAGATAGGCCCCATACCATTGGGTATTTTTGGCCTAAGTACCAGCGTTATTATCCTTTCTGGTACCTATATAACATTCAATTGTCATTGTAACATCAATGTGAAAGACCAGGTGTAAAGCGTTCATTGCAGCCTAAATATGCACAACAGCACTGCCGTGCTAAGCGCAATAGTGGTATGTCAAGGAACTTAGTTTCGAGTAAATTGAAGTTCTGTAAATATAGTGTCCTTTACACTCTTATGTGATTTGAGGTAAAACTTATATAGGATCCTTTTTCTTAGGTTTCTTTTTACATGTTTTAAAAATATACCGCTTTTTGACTATATTGTTAATCGAATGTGTATTTTTTAAGATATCTGCTGCCATAACAATCAAATTTACGGTATTTTTTGAGATATGGCTTTTGAGCTTAGCACGGCAGAGTAAAATGATCAACAACATATCAAACTTACCAAAATCAGCTTGGGTATAAAAAGTATCATATTGAGCTTCCTTCGTTTTCACCCATCCCCGATGGTCACCAGGACATATTGGCCTAATATGGTAAGAATTTTTGATATTGCATTCATCCTCATAGCCCCAGCATGTTTCAGTTTCTGCTAATGATTTGTATTGGCAGTTTGGGTTCGAAACACAAGCTTTAGCAATATTTGGAAAGGCGTTAAAAACGTATGAAATATGTTCGGCCGGTACATTTAAGTCATTTATATCAATCGACTTTGTTAATCTTAGGGTTACTAAGATAAGTAAAAACCAAAGCGACATCCACATTGTGCTTTTATTCTAACTGTCTTGTAACTTATTACCACATTCAAGGTTATAAAAGATGCCTACGACGTGTTACACATAATATTATGAGCAAAAAAAGTAAAGATTGTAGTGTTTAATATAAGCACAACAAAAAGTGAAGTGTCAAAACTCAAATTGAAACTTGAAAGCTATACCATCGCAGCTGTTGTCATTGTTGCCAACTCTTTTTTGCCGAATCCACAAAAAGGGTTAAAACCACTAAAAGCTTGTTTTCCGGTGATTTTTTTTAACACGCTTTTAGAGAGTTTTGGCGGGAACTTGGAAGTGTCATGAGGTGCTCTTGTTTTAATTCATTATTTTGGTGATACTTAGTGTTATATTGCATAATTATGGTGGTATATTATCCAATATAGTTCTATTAAAGAGTTCAAATGAAGTGAATTGAAATAATTGTGCTAATCAAGTGTTTTTTTTGTTGCCGCCAAAACTCCTCGATAAAGTCTTGGTAAGGTAGCCACTGCTTTACTTCGACATACTACAGATAATAAAATAGACAAATCAAACTTGACATTGGCAAAATGTGAACACAAATGCCATCATAAAAAAAAAATACGCTTTTATTAGCTTCATGCGTATGTATGTACCTATGTATGTAACGGAAACTTTGAACATGATTTTGACCCTCTTCAAAACGTCGGATTAAATCGGAATTTGGTATACTTATCAAGGACCGATGACAATTTATATTCTAAAAAATGAAAAATAAATAATACTTTAAAAGAACTGAAAAAACACGCTTTATAGAAAATCCAACTGAACAATAGAAAATAATATTTAGCAAATTTTAATTAAGAATAGCATAAATAAGAAAAAAAAATGTAATCAAAAGTTATAAATATTTTATTGACAGATATAAGGAAGGTAGAAGGATTATCATTCTGATAATATCTTAAAAAGCACCCCACGCTTTTTTACAATAAAACACATATTTTTCTTATTTACACTTTTCTTAATTCAAATTTATTAAAAAATATTTTCTATGTTTTAGTTGGATTTTTTATGAAGATCTCAGTAACCATTTTATTACTTTCTTTTATAGCCAACACCTCTATAGTACCATCTAGTTAGAGATGGGTCGCTCCCTTTGCACATTAAGATTGGCAAAGGGTATACAAGCTTAGGGCACACCTATTTTAAGTACATCCCCCCTCGCCTATACCCGGCGAGGAGGGCCACGCACTCAACTCACCCCCGGGCACACCCACCCGGGGACTTAGTCACCGCGTTATTCCGCGTTCCGCGACCCGCGACCGATATTTAGTGTGAGAGCCGCCTGGTTTCTTGTGTGTTCTTTCCCAGGCGGAACACACCCGGGGTAGTGAACACACACGCGGCCCCCAAATTAATTAACCAACCATGGACGTGGTCCCAGCCTCTAATGTGGCCGGTTCCGCGTCCATTGTACCCCAACATGACCCCATAGTCGCACCCGGCCTCACGCTTTCGCAAATGAAGTCGGCGCTGCGCAGTCTTGTAGTCCTAGACAAGGACTTTAGAGACTACATGTCCGGTTTGCTCCACAATGTGCGGGAGCAACTCTCCGAGTCGTGGAACCCGCTGGAGTCGGCAGGGGCCTCGGCCGCTAGCCAAGCGACCGAGACCGCTGTCGGTTCTGGCGTGTCCGATTCCGACAATGAGATGGAGACCACCATCTCGGGCTCTCTCAAACGCACCGTCTCTTCTTCCTCCTGCGAATCACAGGCGGAAGCCTCGTCGTCGGAACGCGACGACGAAGGCTTTACGACGGTGAAGCGTGGGAGGAAAAAGAAGAAGGCCGCATCCCAGCCTTCGGATGATCTCGTCCCTGCCCCCGCGCCTTCTGCGCCCATCGACACTAGTTCGGGTCCCGCGAATCCCGCGGGTTCGTCGCCACCTTCCGACTCCCAATCCCAGCCGCAACCCAAAGGGCCTAAAAAACCGCCACGGGTTAACATGCAGCTTCCCCCCGGCAAGACCATAGAGGTCCTATTTAAAGAGCTGGAAAACCAGCATATTTCCATTCCCACGAACTCGTGGAACGGGAGCCAGCAGCTCCTATCACTTCAGCCCGGCTCGATCTCCGACCATAGGGCTCTAACCAAGTTCCTCGATTCGAGGAACTACTATTACTATACCTTCTCCCTCCCGGATGAGCGTCGCTTCCGCTACCTCATCCGAGGTATCCCCGTCCAAATGTCTGCCCAAGAGGTAAAGGAAGGCCTCCAGGCCAAAGGCATTTCAGCCATTGAGGTGCACCGAATGCACCGCCAGTCCCGTGTTTCCCAACCGGGCTTAGAGTACGAGATGGTTCTAGCCATTCTCGAAACCCCCGCGGACGTGAAACATCTTTACGAGATCCGCGACATTTCCGGGTTAGGCGGCTTCACCGTCGAAACCCCACACAAGAAAGGCCAAATAGGGCAGTGTCATAACTGCCAAAAATACGGCCACAGCTCTCGTGGCTGCCGCCTCCCCGCCAGGTGCGTTAAGTGCCTCGGCGAGCACGGCACTTCGGCGTGCCCACGCCCAAAGGATAGGTCCCTGTGCACGGAGCCGCCTTCGTGCACCAACTGCCGGCAATCGGGTCACCCCGCAAATTACCGCGGATGCCCCAGAGCACCCAAAAAGACCTTCAGAGCTCCTAAAGCTCCAAAGGCACCAGCCCCTCAGGCCAATTTCAGACTGGCACCTGCGCCAGTGCGTAACCCGTGGTTCCCAACTACGGCACGCGCCGACCCACGCCTCCAGGCCCGCGGCGGAGTCACTCCCGCCACCCCGGCCTCACACACCACTCAACCTACTCCTGCGCCCATTCCTTCGGCTTCCATGGCTCCTTCCAAGGCAGCCAAGGCGAAAACCTCTCCACAGGTGGCGGCGGCCTCGCACTCTACATCATCTTCTGCGCAAGGCGCAAAAGTCGAGTTCCTTCTGAACTCGCCGGAGTTAATGAATCTCCAAGCCCAAATGGCCGACCGCGTGGCCCAAATCTCCGCCCTAGGGCGTCCCGATAGCAATCTCGTCTCGGAAATTGTCCACATCCAGACGAGGATGTACCAGATCACCGTAGGTGCACTTTTTCCGTCATCTTAAATGGCGACGTCACCATTAAATCCCTCTAAGCGGACCAAACCTCGCTCCCTCAGAGTGGGGTTTTTCAACATTAACGGCATTAGCGGCCAACGAGCCGAACTTTCTGATTTTGTCCGCGAAAATAAATCAGACGTTTTCCTCATCCAGGAAACGTTTCTGAAACCAGCTCACCGCAATCCCAACATCCCTAACTTCAATCTGGTACGTAACGATCGCACTAGTGGCCCTTTAGGAGGCACTCTCATATATTTCAAAAGGTCCCTGCATTGCATACCCTTAGACCCACCTGCTACTTTGAGGAACATTGAGGCTTCAGTCTGCAGGTTAGCTATGACAGGACACCCGCCGATCACCATCATATCGGCCTATCTCTCGCCCTCAAAGGAGCTTCACTCCAATGAGCTAACTACATTACTTGAAATGGGGGATTCCGTCATTCTGGCGGGCGACCTCAATGCCAAGAACACTCTCTGGGGCTGCAACTCGACCAACGGGAGAGGTACCGCTCTGGAGCGTTGTCTTGACATAGTAGATATGAGTATCCTGGTTCCTTCTGAACCAACTCACTATAGTTCTACTGTCGACCACCGACCCGACATACTCGACATAGCGCTAGTAAGGAACGTAAGCCTTCGCGTGCGTTCCTTGCAGGTGCTACAAGAGTTAGACTCTGACCACAGACCTGTGATCCTAGATCTAGTTCCCCAAAACGGCCCATCAAACACAGGTCCTAACGTTCCGATGAAGGTGAAAACGAATTGGCGCCTCCTAGGCACCAAGCTCGCGGACACCTCATCTACAGATCTTTCCGCGATTCCGACCAACATCGTGACTCCTGAAGAAACGACTGGCGCGATACGCTCCTTCACCAACCACCTTCAAAACGTCTTGAGCGAAAGCTCCGAGAAGGTGCCAGAGACTGTTCACAGTCAATGGCAAATTCCCGACGACGTGCGGTGGGTGGTGAGGAGGCGTAACGCTACGCTCAGAGCTTGCGCGACGAGCCCCACCCCGGAACGACGACGTCTTGCGCGCTTCCTTCAACGTGAGGTTAGACGTCGCATAAAAGAGGTCGTCGATTCGAGATGGGAAACTCGCTTAGCCGAACTCGACCCGACACACCAGGCCTTCTGGCAGCTGTGTCGTTCCTTCAGGAGAAACGATGTGACCTCTATGCCTCCGCTCAATCGTCCGAATCAACGCCCGGCGTTTGACGACGACGAGAAAGCGGAACTGTTGGCCGACAGTCTGGAGTCTCAATGTTCCCTCTCAACAATACCTATAGACCACGACCATCTTGTTGCGGTTAATTCACTCGTCGAAAGTAGGAACGCGGTCCGGCCACCGCCGAACTCGATTTCGCGACCGATAAACGATACCGATACCGCCAACGTCGTCGACCCGCCGCCGCCCGATCCCCTTGCACCGGTGACGATCGAAGAAGTCATCGCTCTGATCAAGGCGCTCAAAAGACGAAAAGCCCCCGGGGGCGACAGGATCCCTACCCGTATGATTAAGATGCTTCCGGAGCATCTGGTCCTAACGCTCACCGCGATATTCAATGCTGCTTTTCAAAACTGCCTCTTCCCAGAGGTCTGGAAGGAGGCAGTTGTGATAGGTATACATAAGCCGGGAAAACCCGCATCCGAACCGTCCTCTTATAGGCCAATCAGTCTGCTCAGTACTCTGGGCAAAATTTACGAGCGGATCGTCCTCGACCGCCTCAAAATAGTCGCTCACAACAACAATCTGATCCCTCCCGAACAGTTTGGTTTTCGTGCTAGGCACAGTTGCGTAAATCAGGTGCTCCGCATCACGGAGCACGTTTACGACAAATTCAAGATAGGCATGCCCACCGGTGCTCTCTTCTTCGATATTGAAAAAGCATTCGACAGGGTGTGGCACAACGGCTTGCTTTACAAGCTGTACACTCTCAACGTGCCCACTCAACTCGTGCACATCATACGAGATTTTTTGTCGAATCGCGGTTTCAAATATCGCGTGGAGGGTACTCTCTCTTCCCGTCACGCCATCACGGCTGGAGTCCCGCAAGGCTCCGCCCTCTCACCTTTTCTTTTCTCGCTGTACACCAGCGATATCCCTAAACCGAAAAACGCCCATTTGGCGCTCTTTGCCGATGACACCGCAATCTACGCCTCACGTAGAGACCCCGACAATGTGGTGCGCACTTTGCAGGCCGCCGCCGACAAGCTCAGTGAGTGGTTCCGCAAATGGCGAATCACCGTCAATCCCACAAAGAGCCAGGCTATCCTGTTCACTTTGAAAAGGAGAGTCCATGTGCCTCACAACTCAGTCCGCATGTCCAACCAGGTAATCCCCTGGACGGACAAAGCCAAATATTTAGGAGTGACCCTTGATCAGAAGTTGACCTTCATCCCACACGTAAATGCGGTACGTGCGCGAGCCGCATTCGCGATGAGCCAACTGCATTGGCTCATAAATAGGAAAAGCAAAATGTCCATCCGCAACAAGATTAGGATCTTTACCACGTGTATTAGACCGATCATGACATACGCGTCGCCCGTGTTCGCCCATATACCGCCTGCTCGTCTTAAGCGTATGCAGGTATTGCAAAACATTTTTCTTCGACACGCTCTTGGTGCCCCGTGGTACGTTCGCAATCGCAACCTCCACGTGGATACTAACATGCCGACCATCAGGCATTTCATGCAAATGACCAGCAAACGCTACTTCGACCGGGCGGTTAAACACCCAAATACGTTAGTCCGCAAAGCGTCAATATACACTCCATTCGACCGCGCCAAATGGAGACGGCCGCGTTCAGTCCTAACCGATCCAGAGGACGATATCACTCTGGCCATTCGCAGTAAGAACGAGTTCCTAAAACTCCTACACTCCACACGACCGCAGTTCCGTCCTCGCCGCCGAGGACCTCGCCTCGTTCCCCGTCGCCCTCCCGACCCTCCTAACAGTTCCGGCCCGCGTGCCGACGAAATAAATGGATAGGATTAGGTTAAACACCAACCTTCCCCACTAATCGTTGATGTCTCATCCTCTCCCAGTGACCGTCCTGAGCCGAGGTTCGTAACCCGTTAGTGGGTTGCCCTCAGCATGGTTACTTAAATCAAGGGTTGCGAGCGCCTAAAGCGTTCACCCGAAAGTCCGGTGTGGCCAGAAAAGCCGACTCGCGTCAGGCTACTGGCCGGTAGGGCCAAAACAAAAAAAAAAAAAAAAAGATGGGTCGCTGACGATTTCTCCCTCAATGTAACCAAACAGTTTTTTTATTTATAAGGTTTTTAAAATCTGCTGAAAAATCAACTTATAAGCCTTTTCAAATACTCAAAGGGTAAAAGGGATGTGTCAAAAAACGAGAAAAGAGGCGCAGTAACGTAGTTCTTCTTAGTAGTCTGTGGGCGCAATACGCGATCGTGATGTCATTGGGAATAACTATGCGTGCTAAAGGATGAGATGGAGCAATATCCCCACTACGCAATACATACTCCTTCACATTGCAATATTTGAAATAAAAATTACGATCTGGACACATCCCTGGAAACAAATTTAAGTATTTAATATGTAAGTCTGGGTCTCCAAATTGTCCGAACTGTCCAATAATTGTAGCAATGTGGGTATCTGTAATAGTATTTTAGCTTTACCAAATTCTGATAGAGCAATTAGAATGATTAAGATTTACATTTCTTCCAGGTTAGATTCTGATTGATCTTATAATTATTATTACGTCATAATCTTTAAATCCAACACCATGTTAAAATTGTTATCACCATTGCATCGTTGTTAAAGTATGTTGTACTTACTTACGGGAGTGACATAGTCAAATGTGACAAAAATCCTTTTATATCCCCTATATATCTCCTTTTTTCATAAAGAAAAAAAAGAGAAGTAAGAATTACTGCCTCACTTCTTAACCAATTTATATGCAGTTTCAACAGAAGGGCTTTTCTTTTGCATTTTATTTGCTGTTACATATAGATTAGTGTACAAAATCGAACATACGAATTTTAAAAATACCCTGTTATGCCTGCCTCACACCTTTCTTAAAAACAAAAGTATTGCCCCTTTCCAACTCGGCCTTTTGAAGATAGCTAACCATCTTTTACAAACTTTATGAAAAAGAACTAAATTGTTTTTAAAACGGTTTTAAGCAATTGTGTTATTAAAAATAAAATATTACTTTGCGTAAATACCATTCATGATTTGACAATAAATAAAATATGGAAGACAGATAATAGACACATAAAGGAAAATCACAAAAACCGACTGCAAAACCACTACGAACCAAAAAATAATTTAACTTTATATACGTACTACCATTGCGCGCGACTTCGGGGATAAAATTAGCCTATAGCACTCAGGAGTAATGTAGCTTCCTATTAGTGAAAGAATTTTCAAAATCGGTCCAGTAGTTCCTGAGATTAGCGCGTTCAAACAAACAAACTCTTCAGCTTTATAATATTAGTATATATATTTGGAGTCGGTGCCTAATTTAAATTGAACATTGTTTTCGTATATTTGCTGAGTGTAGCTGGCAATTTAAATTAGGCACTGACTCCAAATATACGTAAATAAAGGTACATTTTTTTTGGTATGTAGTGGTTATGAAGGTGGTTTTATTTTTTGTTAAAAAGTTGTTATGTATTGCATTTTTCTTAGTTAGATATGGAATGGTGTAACCAATACATCACCGATATACGATTGCAGCATTCGTGGGTCATCTGCTGTTAGTTATTGAAGAGTTCCATTGTCTATCTCCGAAGATCTTCATGAGATCCTAACAAATTATATACTAAAACTTTCCCTGAAAAATATGCATTTGAATAAAGAAACCCCCATTCAAATCGGATCAGCAGTTTTTGAGAAAATCGCGGCCATACAAAACTTACATACATACATACTGGTCGAATACAGAACCTCTTTTTTTTAAGTCAGTTAAAAATACGTCTAAATCAAATATAATCTGAATAAAGTCAATACAGTCAATAAAGTAGAATAAACATTTACATTTTTGACATGTACATCCAATTATTATTAAATCAAAACAAATCCATTTATTTTGCTATAAAAACGCTATGTAACAAATTAATGCTTTTAATATAAATTGAGTGAAACGAAATGAATTCTGGACATACATTCAAAACACCCCCCAACCGGCAATGTCTTTCAGGCAGATCAATCCAGATCAATCTGAGAAAGAGAAGTTTTCTCGGCTTTCGTTTTTCGACTATTTTTTATTTTTATACTGATTGTTTTATATCTGCTATCGCTACTTGACATTGACGAAATCACCCATAAATAACACTGCCCAACAAAAAGCTACTTCATAAAATTATCCAAGAATATTATTATCACATTTGATGTACTTTCGTGTGCTAATTTCAAAAATCACACTTGTATTTGTGTAGCAGATTCCTATATACAATTAGTTAACGGTATGTTGTCTAGTATGAAACTTCTAGAACGTAACAAGAGCATTAAACTGCATTATTTACATTCTCATTTAGATCGATTTCCTGCAAACCTTGGCGGTTATGGTGAAGAACCAGGTGAAAGGTTTCACCAGGATATTCGCACAATGGAAGAACGTTACTAAGGGAGGTGGGG
The DNA here is from genome assembly GCA_947568825.1 of Sphinx pinastri. Classification (NCBI taxonomy): domain Eukaryota; kingdom Metazoa; phylum Arthropoda; class Insecta; order Lepidoptera; family Sphingidae; genus Sphinx; species Sphinx pinastri. The sequence continues at coordinate 10,945,428 of OX387618.1, read as the reverse complement.
CATACATAATATGTTTGCTGAGTACTGTTGGAATCTTTGTCGGGATCTAATACAGGCACCTCATTCAAGAACATCTTATAGAAAACATTTTTTCCTCAATCACAGTAACTGTTTCGAATAAAGTGTGCAAAAAAATCATACTTTGTAATAATTTTTAACTTGCGTGTAAATTTAAAACTAGAGCTGCTAGAAATAAACCAATGTTATTTCATAACCGGCACACTTAATTTAACCGAAAATAAATAAAAATACTCTAGAAAATTTTTCGGTGTTGACCAGTGTAATCGGTGGAAGCCATAATTTAAAAGAAGGAGAGAAATTAAGAATCATACACTCACAGAAAAAATTTGCATGTGCATCGTATGGGGTAACAATGATATTGAAGAATAAATATCATTGATGAGGTAACGCCACATTGTATAAGATCCGGAGCATTCTGCATTCAGATTTTATATAACGTTTCTGAATTCAAAATACAATTCCGGATGTTTAGGCCTTTTATTTATGGGGGATATTTTCCCGAAAACTCTTCTGTTTGCAGCTTTGAGTGGTAAATACTCAAAGGTTTGCAGGTTTCTTAATTCCTGCAGACCCTGCAGTCTGCACACATATTATGCTTTTTATTGTCTTGAGTCTTGAATAATTGGGGGTATTATTATAATACTCTTTGGAGTGTTACTATTTACTATTATAATGCTCTTTGGGGTATTACGAAGCGTCTGACAACACTGCGATCTGCGCGTCTCTTGAATCTTGGTCTTTGCGTTGTAATTGTTGTCTGTTCTGTTGATTATTTAAGATATAACTTTAATTACACGGTAAATACAGAATTCGCTATACATTGAGCTAATTTGTAATACTTTAAATAATTTATAATCTATTTAAAAGTAATCAAAATGTTCTGTCGCCATTTTCGCCTTTGATTTTAACCATACCCCTCGAGTAGATATTTATATTTGGTTTAGTCAGTAACGAATATTTCATGACTTTGAGTGCTTTTTAGTGAACCTTAAATGGATCGACGATTCCAAGGAATGAGCAGAAAATGTCCCAGACAAATAGTACAATAAATTTCGTTATACATGGCGCCAATGGTTAGTGAAGCACTTTACGTGGTTCTACTTTGTTACAATTTAGATATCTACATAATATTTTTTTTCTTTTATTCCAAATCATACTTAGCAATCGTCATTTTCCGTTAAACATACCAGCGGCTCATTACTATTACGTACATATGAATAGATATATCTTTCGTTTATTGACCGGTTCAGCTTACGCACCGAAACGTTGGCGTTGACAAATTTTAAAGTTTGAATTAGGTACTACTTACATATTAACAGTCATTAGCATCAAACTAAACTTATGTTGTAATATTTTAGGGCAACCTCAAATGGTAAAGGTTGCGCAAAGTGGAAGCAATCAGTCACTTGCTCTTTATAAGATAAAATCTAACCCCTTGAAAGTGATAAAGGTGCCAACGATATCAGAGACTAGTGATCAGGTAAATGTAAATTGTTTTTTTTTTATAATCCTACACATGATCTATATGTACTACTTATAATATGTTAATGATAATAATTATGATTCTAGTTGAATTCAATGTCATACAATATTGTACACTATTTAAAAAAGCATATTACTGCTACATAACATTAATTATATATAGAACCCTTGGTTGTCTTGTAGGGATTATATGGCATTGAATTGGCCTTAACTGTAAAATTGTATGTGAAATTAAAAATATATTATAGTTCTTTTACAGTTTCAGTAATTATGTTACATGATTAAATCATTGAATTCAAACTCCATGTGGAATCACTTTAATACAGTATAGTGTATGCTATCTAACAAACCTAAATGTTACCTAAACATGAATAAATAATGTTGTACACATGCAGTGCAGTGCTTGTATCTATACTAATATATAAAGCTGAAGAGTTTGTTTGTTTGAACACGCTAATCTTAGGAACTTCTGGTCTGATTTTGAAAATTCTTTCACTAATAGGAAGCTACATTACTCTTCAGTGCTATAGGCTACTTTTTATCCCGGAAAACCTTTTCCATGCGGGCGGAGCCACATGCAATGCTAGTTTAAAATAAATTCTCTTGATGTTTTTTAGCTCTTAAACAAAAAGGTAAATCAAAATGTGTGTTATTATTGATTTAAATACTGCTTGTTTATGATAAATAGTGACCAGATCATATTAAACTGAAAATCCATGAAATAAGCATGAAAAACATCTAAAATTGCACCATTCATCAACAAAAAGTACACAATTTTAGTAACATGAATATTTTATCTACTTTAAATTTATTAGGTTGGGGAAAAATCTTCTCATTTTATATGAAAACTCAAGACTTCTTCTTTCAAAGTTTATTTACATTTAATACCAGTATATATGTGCCATTTTGTTTGAAGACTTTCTGCCATCTTGTAGATAGTGCAATGATCCCGTTGCTGTAAAAGTTTTGGGGCTTCTGATCAAAAAACTCGACATGTAGTTTTGGCAGTCCTCTCTTGATGTTAACCTAACACTGCCTAAAGAATTTTGAAGAGGACGAAACAGATGGAAATCTGAAGGTACAAGATCAAGGCTATACTGTGGATGCATTAACGCCTCTCGTTGCCGGAGTCTGTATTTCCCGATAGCTATAACCTGGGTATTTTTAAGTCACGAGTGAATAGGTATCTTCTAGGCAAGCGTGCTCCATCGTAGACCTCATCATCACTTACCATCAGGTGAGATAGTGGTCATACGCAAGCCTATCGGTAGTAAAAAAAAAAAAAAAAAAAAAAAAAAACTCTTCATTTTTGCTGAGTGGCTTAAGATGTGTGTTGTCTAGCGTTATTGTGATGAAAGACCACACCCTTTCTATTGATGAATTCTGACAGCTTTCTCTCAACTTCTTGCTTTAATCTCATTAGTTGTTGGCAGTAGAGATCTGAATTGATGGTTCTGCCCGGCGGTATGAGCTCATAATGAACAATGCCCTTCTAATCCTACCATACACACAGCATCAACTTATTACAAGTTAACCCAGGTTTTGCCACAGTCTGTGAAGTCTGACCGACCTTTGACCACTACCTTTTTCATATATCATCCATTTTTCATTACCAGTTATTAATCTCTTCAAAAACGGTTTGGTTTCATTATGTCTCAATAAAGAATTGCAAATAAGTACACGGTTCATCAGGTTTCTTTCAGTGAGCTCATGTGGCACCCAAATATTGAGCGTTTTTGTGTACTCAGCTTTTTTCAAATGGGTCAAAACTGTTTTGTGATCTATTCTCAGTTCTTCAGCTATGTCGTAATTACTAATGTGTCGATCATGCTCCACTTTTTAAAAAATGGCGTCCACTTTATCCGTAACAGGGCAACGAGAGCAAGGTGCATCTTTGACTTCAAAATTCCCAGATTGAAAATGCCTAAACCAACTTTGTGCTACTCTTATTGTCACTGTGTTAGGTCCATAAACGTCACAAATTTTTTTCGCGGTTTTCAGTGCATTTTTTCCTTTTTTTCTATAATAAAATTTTACAACATATCGAATTACTTCATTAGATTCACTCATTTTGACTGAAAAAAAATAAATAAATGAAGAATAGCTGAAAACAACACTATACCAAATTGTTTCTTTTTTTGAAACATAACCTTTTTAATGTCATTAAAACCAGCCAGATACACATATTACAGCCAAAGAGATTTTGTTACTAGTTTATACACATTATATGCGAAAATACTTTTTCCCTGACCTATTACACAACACTACAAAAAAATAATTGTCTTTGCCCTAAAATTTATTTCATGATTTTTATATTAATTATGCTGTAAAATAAAGAAAAAGTGCCCATATTCCTTAAAAAGTTTGCTTTTGTGGTAGTTATGATTATAATTGTTGAAGCTGGAATTTTTGTTGGTCTACAAAGTAAAAAACTTTTTGCCAGTGAAGAATTTCCAAAATTACTTACTAGTGCTCAACAAAAAAGTTGGAATAGTTTTAAATGAGTAGTTTCTGGATTCTTAGGGAATAAAAAAGTTGAAAATTACCGAGAGCTAGTTAATAACATGTTAAAGGACTTTAAAACTATGGGCTACAGAATGTCTCTAAACATACATATGCTGCATGGTCATTTAGATAAGTTTGAAAACAACATGGTATTCAACAATATATTCAGAAGAACAAGGAGAATGTTTTCATCAAGACATCTTGGACTTCGAACAGCGTTATCAGGGTTAATACAACGAAAATATGATGGGCAACTACACTTTGGGTTTAGTGAGAGAAAGTACTTATAAACATGAAAGAAAAAGTAATAGGGTTCACTTTTACACTTTGTTCTACTATTTTATAATTTGATATGTTAGTAAAAGTTGATAAAAATTATATATAAACTTATTCCTGGATACAAAAGCAAACTTTTTCGGGCCATATATATTTTTTTTGTCTAACTATCGATAAATCTATTGAAATTACATACTCTCTTATCAAGGACAAAATTAGTGTTGACCTGTGTTTTATTTTTTCATTGTGCAACACATGATAATATTTTAAACATTAAAACTTCGTAATATTATAATGTAATAATACTAGCACTGTATAATATACCGCCCCATTGCTGGGCATGGGCCTACTCTGCAACTGAGAGGGTTAAGGCCTTAATTCACCACACTGGCCTAGTGTGGGTTGGTAGACTTCAAAAACCCTTGAAATTCTTATAACTTCTCAGGTATCTACCGCCAAGCAGCAGTGTGCATGCACTGTTGTGTTTCGGTTTGGAAGACATTGTAGCTAGTGTAACTACTTGACATAATGAGACTTAATATATCATGTCTCAGGATGACGAGCGCAGTGGAATGCCACTCAGTACTTTGTAACTCCAGGTGCTGGATGGTGTTGCTACTGTTTATGGGTGGTCGTATTGCTTACCATCAGGCGAACGACATGCTCGTCTCGTCATTCAATGCAATTAACCCATCAACGCCCGCAGTGGACACCGGTGTCCATTAATATAAGGAAATTAGCTTATAGCTATATATAAGTGGGCGTTGAAGGATTAAAAAAAATAGAAAAAGTATGCCGCTTTCCTCACGATATTTTCCTTTACCATTAAAGCAAGCAATAATTCACAAAGAATACACACATAACTTTGGAAAAGTCATAGGTGCATGCCCTTGGGTTTCGAACCTGAGAACCTTCATATCAGCAGTCCGTTCCACTCCCAACTAAAGCTTCATATTGCTGCCCAATGAGGTTTTTATTATATGTTTGATGATTTCAGATACCACAGTATAAAGCTGTAAAACTTAGTGGACTCAAATGTACATCAAGTAAGTTACACATAATATAAATTGTTTGTGTCTTATTATGATAACAAAGTTATTAATTTTAATATTATGTATTCATCATACCAATAACTTTATATTCTCAGGATTGCAGCCAGTTTCCAGCCAGAATTTTGCACAGTTACAAAGGCTAACACCAAAACGTGAGACAACAGCAATCAAAGAGAGCCAAGTATGTTAAATCAACATAACTAGTTTTTTTTTAAATACTGTAGAATATTGCAGTGACTTAATATCATAAAAAAGTCCATTTACTCCAATAATATATATAAGTAACATAATACAAACAATAATTATAAGTAACATTTTTATATTCTACTACCCTTTGCTCGCTGGTCTGCCCATGTTTACGTCCAGTGCCCATATAAAAGTAGCCTACAGCATTGGTGCCTTAGCCTCTTATTGCGAAGGAATTTTCAATATCTGTTAAGTAGAGTATAAGTTTTATCGCCTATTTTGACTCCAAAAGGAATAAATTCCAAATATCACATCCTTGTTTTCACTAAGTCATACACGGAACATTTGTGCAAATTTCATGCTTCTAGTCTACAGTTGCACCTATGTTTTGATTGATTAGCAGATCAATTAGTTTCTTCTTTTATAAAATACTAGCGTAGTATCTACTTTAGCGTGCTTCATTTTCCGGGATAAAAGCCCGCTATATATTTTCCCGAGATAAAAAGTAGCCTATGTCGTCCTAGGACCTCGAAACAATCTCCATACCAAATAACTCGCTGCTCCACCCGCGAGCAAAGTTTCCTGGCATAAGAGTCCTGGATTATATTTTTTCGGGATAAAAAGTAGCCTATATTCTTCCCTGGATCTCAAACTATCTCCATATTTATTTTCTCGCGATTCCACTTGCGAGAAACTATTTTGCGGTATATAAGTTCCGCTTTATATTTTTCCAGGACAAAAAGTAGCCTATGTCCTTCCCAGAGGCTCAAACTATGTCCATAACATATTGCTGGCAGTTTCAACAGAGAAAAATGATGTTCCGGGATAAAAGTGCTGCCTTTAATTTTTCCGGGACCGTAGGCTAAACCTTCCCCGAGTCCTAAAGTATCTCCATACCAAATTTCATCGAAATCCATTTGGTACTTTTTGACTTAATCGAGTAGACAGACGCGGCTGGGGGACTTTGTTTTATAATATGTAAGGATATAGATTTTTCAAACTTGTAATATACTCTGCAAAGGTTATTTCGAAAGAATTTTTTGTTTTACATCTGCTACTTTTTCATATATCTCTAGAAATAATTACTCCACTACATATAATAATCTAATAATAATAATCTTATCCCTTGCCGGTTGAAATTTTTTTTGGACTTCACTTCGCTTAACATCAGATGCGGTGATGGCACTTTGCCAAGCTAAAAAATAAATAAATTAAAAAGCTATAGCCTGGCTAAAGCTAATACCTATATTCTATTTTTAAAAACTTAGGCAATATTACGCAGTTTAGTTATAATTACTTTCCTAATTGTATTTACCATTTTTATGTGATTTATTTTTTGTTTTCTTTACAACAATATGTCTGTGTCGAGGGAATTTAGTAATAGGTCAGTATGTAAGATGTGAGATGTGAGAGGAGAAGGTCGAACAATATGTCCTCTAGAAATTTAGACCTTCAAAGCAGGTATTGTGGCACTCTATGTTTTAGTTGTTATTCAGTATAATTATGTTAGTTGTACTTTAGAATTTTTGAAAGCATATTCGGAGGCTATTATAATTGCCTTTTGTAAGATGATTTTTAACTTTCCCATTTCCAGTTTTGATGGACAAATTGTGTGCCATTTAAAATAATTTATTTTAATTTTCAGAAGCCACAGCTTAAAGAGTTGAAGTATATACATACTGTACCGGATTTAATATATCTACAACCGGAACCAAATAACCAGGTGTCTACTGTTGACACAAGCAACAGTTTGACGAAAGTTATGTCTCACGCATCTAGGAGGAGACATGATTCCGATAATGATCCACCAGCAGAATAGTAAGTCTCATTATGATTTAATATTATGCTTGACACCGTCAAGTTGACAGCCTAGTGTTTATGCCAATTTAAAATGCTTTGGCAGAAAGCATACATTTTTCACTTATGATTAAAAAAGGGGGAATATTCTTAGTTCAACATGTACAGTTATTGTGTTTCCTGTTATGTGTATTATTTATCATATTTAAAAAAAAATGCATATATTAACTAATAATTATGTACTATATGTGTGCCCACTCCCTCCTTAAATTAAATAATATTCTCTTTTTTTTAGCACAACCAAAAGACGTAAACATGCTGACAAAGTTGGTAAAGGTCTTAGACATTTTTCGATGAAAGTTTGTGAAAAAGTAAGAACAAAGGGTTTTACTTCATATAATGAAGTAGCTGACGAATTAGTTCTGGAATTTGCTGCTGGAATGCACGGATCTGCAGATAGTCAAGTAATAATTATTTACTTGCTAACTTAATTAATATTAAATGCGTCAAGTATTTTTTACATGTAGAAGCCATCTGTATGTTTCTGCGTGGTCAATATAAATGAAGTGTTATACCTTTTTGTCCCATCAAACCAGAGCTCAGAGGTTTGGTTGGTGCGATTTTCACACATAGATCACGATATTGCATAGCAGTTTATGTTTATAGATAATATTTACGTAAAAATATTTGTAGGCGAATATTGTTTTGTAACTATCCAAGGGGTGGAATTCTATGCTTAACGCTGAGAGCTGGCCATTGAAAATACCCCTTAAAAGTTACAATATTTCATAATTTCAGCAATATGACCAGAAGAACATACGGCGACGAGTGTATGACGCATTGAATGTTTTAATGGCGATGAACATTATATCAAAGGACAAGAAGGAAATCAGGTGGCTTGGGTTGCCTACAAACAGTGTGCAAGAATGCACTGCATTAGAAAAAGAAAAACAAGCAAAACTTGAACAGATACAGAAGAAAACACAACAGTTACAAGAACTTATATTACAGGTATTCTTTTATATATTTTATTTATTTTACACTAAAAACTCTGTAGTTTTAGCAAAATATATATTTTTTTTATTCGTTTATTTGCATTTTATACATCGTTTGTAAAGGTGGAGTTAATGCCGAAGGCATTCTCTACCAGTCAACCTGAGGCGGTGCAGAGATAAAATCATAGTAGGTGCACGAAACTGAACTTAAGCATAATGTTGAAACAGTTAAAATAATAATATGTGAAGAACACGAAAATAAATACAAAAATATACACATATTGCATAATATCTATAAAGTGTATATACCATACATATGCCCGATATAATTATATAAACATGTCTATAATAAATATTTAGGTACATAGTTGCAAATTCCTAGATGATGATATGAGACGTAAACTAGAAATTCACGATGATTCCGCTAATTCACCCGAAAGTAGTTCTTTAACTTTAATTGCGTAACGAGTCGTAGACATCCTAATTCCTAGAGGGAGTGCATTCCAAAGAAGTACAGATTGAACAGGAAAAGACGAATGGGCAAAGCCAGAGTTATGAGAAGAACATAGAAGTAGAAGATTATTACTAAGGGCGAAGATTTCGCTCATGAGTGGAGTGAAGACATTGGAAGTGTGGCAATAAATAAGAAGGTGGTGTAGGGGAACTTAAGGATTGAAAAGAGTGTAGTAAGCGTTTAGCGTACGTAGGCTCCGACGCTGACGTATGGGAACTAAAAATGCATTTTAGTTACATTTTATTAAAATGACTGAATTTCTTAGGTAGATGTAGAATTGTTGACAGCAGTAATTTATGTATATTTTTAAAAGTTGCAAAATTGATTAACACTAGGGTGTTCCATTTGACAAAAGTCAAATCAAAGATTATATATGATAAGATAGATAAGATTATGTACTAAGCTTATGGCCGATTTTACCACTTGCTGATAAACACTATTTATTACATAAATGTATTAGCCGACCAAATACAAAGGTCACATTGTATAGTACATATGTGTGATACTCATTGTTATAATGTATGAAGAACATGATAAATATTTGTAATTATGTAGTTGATTTTTGTATTTTTGGGTAGACATTCTCTCAAAGTTATCGCGTCGTGGTAAATGGAAATTATCATACAGACAATCTTATATTGTTGCGACAATAGTTCATTGTGCACCATACTAGATAACAGTATGCGTTTGAAAGGTATAGACTAAAATATAACCCTACAATGACAATGTTTATGATGATATTCTATAAACAGAATACTATATTATAATAAAATCTATTTCTCGATGGTTAGGTAACTAAACCTAATATTTTCCTCTTTCACAGCACATTTCGTTCAAAAGCTTGATAGAAAGAAATAAAGAAGCAGAAAGTAAAGGAGTGAAACCATCTCCATCATCAGCCATTCATTTGCCGTTTATTGTTGTAAATACTAGTGATAAAGCATTGATTGATTGCAGTATTTCCAATGATAAGTAAGTATTCCCCTAAGTTGTTGTTTAATGTTTATTTTCAGTAATAATTAGATTGCAATCAGGCGGCATTGAGGTATGGGCAAACAATTATAAAATCTTACAAAAATACTTCACTAGATAAATTAACACAGGTGACCATATTTTGTATGACTTATAATCGGAATAATATCAATTTTCCATAATTCTAATATTAATGTATACATTTATTTGGGACTAGCATTGCGCGCGGCTCCGCCCGCGTGGAAAAGTTTTTCCGGGATAAAAAGTAGCCTATAGCACTCAGGAGTAATGTAGCTTCCTATTAGTGAAAGTATTTTCAAAATCGGTCCAGTAGTTCCTGAGATTAGCGCGTTCAAACAAACAAACTCTTCAGCTTTATAATATTAAGTATAGATTTACCTTACATCAGTATTTATTGTCACTGACATAATTATTGTATCTTTGTTTTGTAGGACAGAATACATGTTTAACTTCAACAAAAGGTTTCAAATCCATGATGACATAGATATTTTGAAAAGAATGGGCCTTCTGTTTGGTAAGTTTCATTTTTGCAGAATATATTAGGATCAATTTCTAACATTTAATTAATAATATTTATTGTTTCAGGTTTAGATAAAGGTGAATGTTCGGAAAAAGACATTGAAAGGGCTAAAAAAATGGTTCCAAAGTCATTAGAATCATATGTGGATCGTGAGTATACATTACTATTTTTAAACACACATACACTCACGCGCTTTATCCACGAAGGGGTAGGCAGAGGTGCAACTGATGCACCCACTTTTCGTGGTGCGTATTTCGTCCCATGATGTGATAGGGGGCGTGGCTATCGCCATATCGGGCACAAATTCCAGACTCCGGGCTACTGAATAGAAAAATCCAATATCACATTGCCCGACCCGCGGATCGAAGCCGAAACCTCAGCATTGCAGTCGTACCGTAATACAACTACGCCACCGAGGCAGTCTAACTAACCAGCCCTAACTACTTTTCAACTTAATATTTTTTTAAGAGTACAAGGATTCGTGTATGAAATTGTCATTTTATATTGGTCTCAAGACTAATCTCGTATCATACAAGCTTATTTTTACTTCCAAACTATTTTTAATTTATTACTGATAACTTTTGCCCGCGGTTCCGCCCGCGTGAAAAGATTTTCCGGGATAAAAGTCTCGCTTTATATTTTCCCGGAATAAAAGTAGCCTATAGCATTCAGAAGTAATGTAGCTTTCTATTAGTGAAACAATTTTCAAAATTGGTTTAGTAGTTCCAGAGATTGGACAAACAAACTTACAAACTTTCCTCTTTATAATATTAGTATAGATGAAACATAAAAAGTAAGTTTCTTAAGTAATGCAATGCAATCAGCCCTGTATTATATATTGCCCACTGCTGAACACAGGCCTCCTCTACTACTGAGAGGGTTCAGGCCTCAGTCCACCACTCTGGCCTAGTGCGGGTTGGCAGACTTTACATACCCTCGAAATTCTTATAGAGAAATCTCAGGTATGTAGGTTTCCTCATGATGTTTTCCTTCGCCATAAAAGCGAACGATATATAATTCACAAACAATACACACGTAACTTCGAAAAGTCAGAGGTGTGTGCCTTGGGTTTGAACCTCCGAACATTGTCTGGGCAGACAGTTCCATTTCCAACTAGGCTATCGTCCACAGTATATATCTTAAGTAAAGTTTTGTATAATTTCAGAAATGGGTAGAGGTCTTGAAACTAAGTTATCAAGTATACTACAAGAAGAGGAAGTGGATGAAGAAGCGATAGAGGATGAACTGTTAGAAGCTGAGATCGAGGGAGATGCCGAGGACCAGGAAGGCGAGGCGAACGAGTACAGTGATGATAGCAGCGACGTGGACGTCTAACCGCCCCAGTGGTTACAATGACTACTTTACCCTGCACCGTTGTGCGTTATCTTAAATGTCAAGACATAATGTCACTATTTTTTTTATTGGCCTGACAAAAACTGTATCCTCTATTTACATTAAAAAGAACCAAATAATGGACTTCTGTTATCACAATAATTCACAAAGTAGTTTATTCAATAGGAAAAAAAACCCTTTTGTATCATATTTTTGTTTTCATAGCCAGAGCTGATTTTAAATCTAGTATTTTATCATAAAATGACAAGTATTTTACATTATCGAAATTAATAAACAACATGTTTCAGAACACCTTAATTTTTATATTTCCTTGCTCTGCAATTTAGTGCTATCGGTACTAAATGTTACTTAAATCATTTTAAGGGCGCTATCAAATTAGTCGCAACGGAATTTCATGCAAATGTAGATTAACTGCCTGTCAACAAGGACGGTGCGGGTTCGCGCAACTACCTCGCAGGATAATTTTACAGACAGGTAAAGCGTACGATTCAAATAGATTTGTACTTTGTTTTCCAATTTTTAGATGTGTAACCACTAATAAATAATTTAGTTGCCTAATTTGATAGCTTCTTAAAACAAATGTTTTTTAAGAATACTCATATTAAGTTTGGTAAGACTGCATGAAAAAAAGAAAATATTGTAGAGTTATATTACCGGGCATACATCGGACTATGTATTTAATATTTGAGGAAACAGACAATGTGATTTGTTGACAAAATAGTTAACACGCATGAAAGCGGAAAATGTTATTGTATCAAAATATCCGCTAAGAAACTGCGGGCTTATTAGTCCGTGAATATCTGTAAAATAAATACTAAAAGTGCTTTGACTTGAAAGAACTTCATATATATTTTTAAAAACTTGGGTATGTGTAAAATTCTGCTACAACTCATTGGTATTGATAGCCTGGGTCAAGAACATTGTTTTTTTTTATGCGTTGAATGAGACGAGCATGCCGTTCGCCTGATGGTAAGCGATACGACCACCCATAAACAGTAGCAACACCATCCATTACATTGAGTTACAAAGTACTGTGTGGCATTCCACTGCGCTCGTCATCCTGAGACAATATGTTAAGTCTCATTATGTCCAGTAGTTACACTGGCTACAATGTCCTACAAACCGAAACACAACAATGAAAGAAAGAAAAGAACATTTATTGGCCACTAGTTGGGTGGTGAGTGCTGTTTGGCGGTAGAAAGAAACATTGCTGTGGTACCTACCCAGACGGGAGTCTTACATATGAGAGACCTTTTTTTTTTTTTTTATCGCGGGGAAAAAACGCTTTATCGCTACCACCACTGGGGGGTGAGTGGAACGGTTATGTTGGTTTCACACAGTCTTACGGCCCAATGTCGATACTCGGGAGTATAGCATCATCCGAGCGAGCATTGGACCGAGTCCCTAACACTATGTACACCCTACACCGGCATACCAACCAAAACCCGCGGTGGCCTTCTTCGGCGCCTACGGGACGGCCCCGGGGTATCTTGTTGCACAAAGATAGCTGCACAGGACCGCCCCAGCGCGATGCCGCATTGCGGCCCCTCTCTAAATGAGGAGGCTGAGAAGCCTCCAAACTCTAAAGCACGCCTTCGGCGTTTACGACTGCGGGAGACCGACTACGCGCATTGTCGTCCACCTCGGAGTCGCTTACATTGAAGTAGTTGAGTGAACAGACCCCCACTGCTCACCCCGCGACTATCGCCAACCCCATTTAGTCGCCTCTTACGACAGGCAACATATGAGAGACCTACCACCAGTAAAGTTGTTAATATGTTACAAATTAGCTAAAGTCATAAATGCACAACGGCCTGACTTTCTACGGGCTAAGTGCGGAAAAAGGAGCCCCACAACAGTAACAGTAAATGTAGCTATAGCATGAAAACAATTTAATAACCCTTATCAGTTGAGAATCAGTATCAAACAAATGATTGCAAATAGCTTACCTATTCAATATTCATATTTGTGAATTGATTGATGATTAATGAATAAACTTACAAGGCTTGTTAATTATTCTGAATAAATGCTATTTTAATTCAGTAAATCTATTCCTATCCAGTACCTGTGTTGTTTACTAAGTTGAAATTACACATATGCATTTATTAAAACTAGTGGCATTGGCGTAGCTAGTCATCTTCGGGGGGCAGTATTTTAGACTTAAAAAATAAAATTACTTCTGTGTACTTGCCGATATCAAAATTTTATTAGTTTATAAATTATGGTAGTAGTAACCCTTTCATTTTGTATGATTTTACATTGAAAATACAGAAATTGTCTCTTTCATAATTAAGGCGACTTTTATACCAATAAACAGTAACATTCAGACATTGGAACTTGGTGGATAGATTGAAATTAAAAAAAGATATGAAAAATGTGGCTCGTTTATTTTATTAGTGTTGAAATAATCTTTCCGATGATGTATTAGAAATTAATCAGATCAGTTCATTTTTTGAATAATCATGATGAAAAGTTGACTGAAATAGTTGAAATTTCGTATACGGCCTCTTAAGTCGCTATCGCTATGGAGCGTTTCTCAGGAGCGGACCGCGTGTTGTGCGTGCGAAAGTTTTACAAATTCAGTGGTTCGGCGACTAGCGAGTGGAAAGATTCTGTAATATTCGAGTTTTTTTTTTTAGGTAGGCTATCCTGCAGTCAACACCGGGGGAAACCTGCGAATGGGATACTGGAGGCCCCCGGCTTAACGACTGCAGGGGCCTGGGGGGAGACGTGGGAGAGGAATATGGAAGGGAAGGTGGGGAAAGGGAGGAAGGTACCCAGGATGGGCGGAAAGAGAGGGTGCCAGGAAATGTTCGCGGGCCCTTTTAGGCCTCAATGTGATTTACAACACTGACTGTGTGCCTCGGCCCGCGACAAATGTCCCCCGGGCCCCGGTGCATGGGCCTGCATTGGGTGTGGTGACCCAGCGCACAAGAATTGCCTCGGGGGGCAATATTCGAGGTTTACGCCACTTAAATGATGCGCCAAGCATTTCTCTCATTCGAATATGGGTAAAAAAGTTTGAAGAGACTTGTACAATAATCGAAAAACCTTGTAATAACTTACTTACTTGACTCTGTACCGTTATTATTACAATCGATGTAGATGTAAGGCTCGTACTACAAATGAAAAGCTTTATGTGCTCTCTGCTTTACCTACAATTCATATAATTTACTGGTGGTAGGTCTCTCATATGTAAGAGCCCGTCTGGGTGGGTACCACCGCAATGTCTATTTCTACCGCCAAGCAGCAGTGTGCATGCACTGTTGTGTTTCGGTTTGAAGGACATTGTAGCCAGTATAACTACTGGACATAATGAGACTTAACATCTTATGTCTCAGGGTGACGAGCGCAGTGGAATGCCACACAGTAACTCAAGGTGCTGGATGATGTTGCTACTGTTTATGGGTGGTCGTATCGCTTACCATCAGGCGAACGGCATGCTCGTCTCGTCATTCAATACAATAAAAAAAAAACTTTTCTTATTCTCCATATCAACTTGGCCCCTGAGCCATCGGCTGGCGACGTCCTTGTAGACAACCTTGGATCGTCCCGCACAGACTTGTCCCCCATGTAATTCTTACTTATACAGGCTATTGAGCTACCAAGTATACCAAGGCTATACGGGTAAACATCGATAAATGAAATCTCAATTAACAAGGTTTGAATTAACAGTCTATACTGATATTATAAACTCAAAAACTCCTGGGCCGATATTTCAAAAATTCTTTCACCAATATAAACCTACATTATCAGCAAGTAACATAGACTACTTTTTGTCCCGGGAAAATATAAAACGGGACTTTTATCCCGGAAAAACATTCACGCGGGCGGAGTCGCGGGCAGAAGTCTATACCTAATAAAGATATATCAATGCAAAAGTGCCGTGACAGTGGCGTAGGCAGTCAGATTGATAAGATAAACTAGGTATAAAAAATATGTGGTGAACCACAACTGTAGTGTGGGAGTGCTGTTATGTAGTGAAATACTGGTCCCACTAGTACACAGGAACCTACTCGGTTACTAAACACCCCTTTATTCGTCATAATATTAAGTGAAATACTTAAGTAACATTAAATTTTTACATACTGACAATGAGAATGCATATTTTCTGCAACTACATTTGTTTTAAAAATAAAAAGTCCTTTTTTAGTTTTATAATTTTTACTGTTTAACTGTGTACTTAATAAACATAAGTTCTGAATGAATATTTTATTCCCTAATTTTCTTTAAGGCTATAATTTAAGATGTTATTACTTGAGATCATCATCATCAAATAAGTCTTCAAAATCTGAAACAAATATGATTCATTGTAATCATCATCATCAGCCACATGATGTCCACTGCTGAACATAGGCCTCCCCTAAAGATTTCCAGACGGATCTGTCATTTTAATAAGAGTGACAAAATATATAAGTTGATAATTGGGAAACATACAGGAAAAAACAAAAATAGTTTCAGACTCGTACCTGTATCCAATACTGAGATAAATTAATTAGTATCTATCCAAACACCAGCAGTACATTGACCTCTAGATCACGTGGCCGACCACCCACCTTTGACCCAACCCGAGTCATTCATACACATGTGAAATTAAAAACCTACGTAGGTAACAAATACAATTTCAAAATTCAAATTTTTCCTTCGTACTTGGGGGCTTTGGAGTTAGGACCAACAAAACACTTTGTATAAAAAAATAATAACTTGTAAAAAACATACTAGAATTGTTAGAAACTGATAAACTAAGGAAAAAGTATAATGATTTCGTATGTTTACGCGAATGTTAGACATTTAAATAAAACTATTATACTATTTAATAACGAAACGTCGGGAGAAAATATAAATTAAAAAACCGCGATAAAATCCGTAAAATAGGTAATCGTAAAAATATTTTAGCGTATTTAAAAAGTGGAATAACTTTAAAACATACACCCTGATGCATACACATGGTAAACTAAATTCTAAATTTTGTCAATTCATAATGCATTGTGAACATTTGTGAGGGGTACGGAGGGAAAAGGGAAGCCACGCGCGAAGCGGCGCTGGTGCTCAAATGCGCGCCGCTCGAACTATATATAACCTTGGTCACCTGATTTTGACTTCATCAGGCACAGTGTCTTAAAAAATAAAGAATATTTTGATGAAAAATGAAGGTGATTTTTTTTATTGATTTAGTAAGAGTATCAAGGTCTGATTGAACACCTTCAATTATTCTACTAATCAAATCAACTTCCTGTATAAATTGAATTATAATAATTAGTTTTATTGGTATTTCAGTGCAGTTAGAAATCAATGAGACTTTCTTACCATTAAAAAAGTCTGCATGTACTGCTTTTTCATTTGCAGCTAAATCCATTAGAAGATTGGATGGACCACCGGCCTGCAAAATACATTACATTTTTGTGTAACATGGCAAATTGGCACGTAATAACAATACATAACAAAGGATACTCCTTTTTTTAGGCAGAGGCACAACTAGTGCACTCACTTTTTGTCGTGCATTTTCGGTCCCATGGTGTAATAGGGGGTGAGCCAATTGCACTAATAGGCACAAATTCCAGACTCCGGGCTGATACTAAGTAGAAAAACCCAATATCACTGCAGACCCGGGATCGAACCCGAGACCTCAGCATTGCAGTCGTACCGTAATACAACTACGCCACCGAGACAGTAATAACTATATATTTACGATACCTCTTCCAAATCCATGTAAGGCCCGACACCTTCCGGAAACATTTCGTCTGCAGCAACTGTGGGTTTCATTTTGGACTATCTATTGTAAGTTTTATTTATTTTAATTATTTAGATCTTTACAGCTGACGAACAATATTATGATATTGATGAATGATGGGTAATGTTAGCACGCTTATATAGATGATATATATCATCTATGTTCGCAGGTTTATCAAAGAGAATAATAATAGATATTCTGTTTTTATAACAACTTTTCTTCAGAAATTACGAGTTCCACCGATAATAATTACATTGTGTATTCAAAATTTTAAAAGCAAACTCGACTCAATCAATTCAATTATTGTCAAAATTCAAATTGACAAACAGTGTTGCCAGATGTATGACGGATGAAGTCGCCGAAAAATCATTACGAAGTCGCCTCAAGTCGCCGAACCGTATATGGAGAGGCGAAGGAGCAAAAAAAAAAATCCTCTCAGCCGCCGACGCGAAGAGATAAAAAAAAATCAACAAAATTTGAAAAAAGAATGTTACGTTTGATTCTTTTGTACTCGTGCCGTGCCAACGCTGGAGAAATAGCTTCTACGCAATGTATTTAAGGTTCATATTAGATTAGTAAGAAATGGTTTTAATGACTTTAATAAATAAAAATATACTCGGTTCAAGAATTATAGCTTCTACGCATTGTATTTAAGGTTCATATTAGTAAGATAATAGCGAAAAGTGTCGTGACAACTTTTCATGAGAATTTTTTCCGTCCAGCCCCCTTTCACAACGCGCGATAAGGAACTTCGTTCCAAAAATCCCCAATTCCAATTTCTGTCATGTTTTGTACTCTCATAGCTAAAAATATCCTCAAATCCGACAAAAACAAGGTTTATACACAAATTTTCCAAAGTAGCCCAAATTGGCGCCTGAGTGCCATTCGCGTAGCCTAAACGGCGACCAGTCGCCATTCACAATTTTTGGTCGCCCCGACACCCTCCGAGGTAGCCTAAATGGCGAAAAGTCGCCTAATCTGGCAACACCAGAGACAAATAAACTAGACTGTGGCAACACTGTTGACAAATGACATTGTCAAAAGTTTTTTTTTTTTTTTTATAATGGCATTTGTGTTCACATTTTGCCAATGTCAAGTTTGTTTTGTATATTTTATTATCATTTATCTGTAGTATGTCGAAGTAAAGCAGTGGCTACCTTACCAAGACTTTATCGAGGAGTTTTGGCGGCAACAGAAAAAACACTTGATTTGCACAATTATTTCAATTCACTTCATTTGAGCTCTTAAATCGACTCTATCTCATTTCTAGTATAAAAAAGTTATGAAAACTAGTGACAACCTTGCAAATTTCGAATGCATGAATGAGTATGCATCTCTTTCTGTCACCGTATCCAAGCCATAAGACAAAATAGTATCAATATATATATGAAGTAGCTATTTTAGCCCGGATTCTAGTGCTTGTTATTCTTCTGAGGATTTGATTGAGCTGTAAAACGTGTGTACATAGGTTAGAAATTCATATCATTCATATTTGTTGTTTTGAATCTGCTATTATTCATTGACATCGGCGGAATCACAAAAATAACGTTTCCGTAGTATTATAATACTCTTTGGATTAACGGTTGAGGCCATAATATAAAAGAAGTGTGTACATAGTGCCGAGGATAAACATTATTTTGTGGTTATAAGTTCAATTGGTTTACCTATTAGCATGTTATCTTATGAGAATAAAGTTATACTTGCACCTATGGTACGCATTGGCACATTACCCATGCGTCTCTTGGCCTTGCGCTACGGAGCAGATATAGTTTATACTGAAGAACTTATCGACTGGAAATTCCTCCGATCAAAACGAAGATATAATGGTAAATTTTAAAGAGACTGATAGTTTTATATGATTTATGTTATAAAATAAAAGTGATATAAATATTAATAAAAATTATTATTTTTACAGACATTCTGAAGACTGTAGATTTTATAGACCAAACAGATGGCACAATAGTGTTTAGAACTTGCGCTGAAGAAAAAGAAAAAGTTGTGCTTCAGTTAGGTACATGTGATGCAACGAGAGCTTTGAATGTTGCAAAATTAGTGTAAGATACGAGTAGTGCAACAGTGACATGCTTGCTTCCAATATGTAATTTATGAACACTATTTTCATCTGTTTTTTAGAGAAAACGATGTGGCCGCCATAGATATAAACATGGGATGCCCCAAAGAATTTTCTATAAAAGGAGGAATGGGTGTAGCTTTAATGGCGAATCCTGACAAGGCTTACACAATACTAAAGACTTTGGTGGATAACTTATCAATACCTGTAACCTGCAAAATAAGAATATTAAAAACACCAGAGGCCACTTTAGAAATAGTTCAAAAACTGGTGAGTGCAGGAATAAAAGCTATAGGTATTCATGGTCGCACCAGAGATGAGAGACCACAACATGCAGTTCATACTGACATTATCAATTATGTTGCACATAACATATCTATTCCTGTTATAGCTAAGTAAGTTAAAGTTCAAACAAAATTTCAGTTATGCTATGATTTATAACATACCATTACTATGACAATTTATTGTGAATTTTAGTGGGGGTTCTAAAGAAATTGAAAAACACCATGATATATATAAATTTAAGGAGTTGACTGGCTGCACTAGTGTTATGCTTGCTAGAGCAGCTGAATGGAATTGTTCTATATTTAGAAAAGAAGGGCTTCTTCCAATGGATACAGTTATCAAAGAATATCTCAAGCTCGCTGTTGACTATGACAATGCACCATCAAATACAAAGTATTGTGTACAAAACATTTTAAGGGAATTGCAAGAAACACCAAGAGGAAAGCAGTTTTTAGACTGTCAAACGCTAGAGCAAATATGGTAACCAAAAATATGCAACAAATATGTCAATGCCTGTGTGTGTATAATTATAAGTCTTAGAACCTGATTCACAACTTCTGCATAAATACTACTCCTCACATAAATGTATAAGACAACCAAATACAAAAGTCACACTGTAAGCCACTGTTGCAAAAACTAATGGGAATATTGTCTTATTCCCCACTTGTATTGTCTTATAACATTGTATAATAATTTTAAGCAATAAAGAAAATACTATTGAAAAAAAAAACATGACCCCGATAAATGTAATAAAATGACTTCCATCTACATTAGCTGTTTCATATGATAAATGTCAAGTAAAATTTATTTAAAAAAATTGTGAAACAGGCCTGTAATCTAGACATGTTGATATGGATAGTAATAGGTTAACAGCTATGCCTATATCACATAAGGTTTTCTCTGACTGATAATGTGTTCTTGTGATTACAGTTCTATTTGGGACTTAGGCGAATATTGCAGGCAAAAACAATCAGAATATCAAAAGAATGGCATTCAGGGGAGATGGCAAGTTTGTCCCATTGAATTAGAGCCACCAACAAAGAAAATTAAATCCAGTGACGTAGATCTTGTTGATGTTATACAGACAAAAGTAAGTAGAATTTTTCTATTGCAATTGTGTTTAAGGCCATTTATTACATAAAAGAAATATTTTGTGTCCAACTTGCTTCTTGTCTGAATTCTGATGTAAATATATTATGCAGGAAAAGGTTACGGAAGGTCTCCATCAACTAGTATAAATAGTTATTAATTTTCAGGTGTGCTTCATACGATCCAACTTTGATGACCTTAACTTGCCAAAAACACAGCTGCATTCATGGGCCGGGAAAAATGGATACAAGTTGCCCACTTACAACACCCAACAAGTTTCAAAATTATTCCGTTCTATACTCACTTTCAATGATGTGAAATATACATCATCATTTTGGGAAAAGAGTAAAAAGTTTGCAGAACAAGGTGCTGCATTAGTTTGCTTATTGCATTTGAAATTAGTTACTGAAGAAGAATTAATAAAAAATGGCAGCATTATTAAATAATGTGATTTTGGGTGTTTTTACTTTTCCTTAATCATGTAAATATCTCGATTATATTTAACGATAAAGACAAACATGGCATGGTGTACTAAAATATTTGATGAGTCGAAAGGGTTACAGCAAATACATACTTTTTATGGCCAAGCACTCATATTTCATTGTTTGAATGAGTTATTAAAAAAAAAATTACATTAGCTGGTGATTACACCGGCACTATATTAATAGTGCCGAAATAATACAACTGATACGTATTTAAAAGTGAAATGAAACTGCGGAAAAACTTAAAACACCAACAGTTTATTCTGTCTGCTTTTTCATACTTGCAATATTTTCTAATAATTTTTGATTAAGCTCTTCCAATTTTGCACTTAATTGAATTTGTTTCTTCAAATCTGCTTCAAGCTGTTGGCAGTGCTTAAAGCAAGTGTAAAAGTTTTGTATGGCTTCATCATCCGATCCTGTTTTCTGAGGGTTATCTGAATGTATGATTTCAGGTTCCGATATATCTTCCAAAATGTGCTGCATGGTAGGAAGATTCGGTACCGTGTACTTATTCATGTCTTGACAATACTTTTTGTTTTACAGTGTATTTTAGCGATGGCCGTTACAAACCATAAACAGTTCGCATAACTATGTATCGATACAATACCGAAAATACGGTATTCAAGCTTGCAATAACTGTTTATCGCCCGAAACTATGTATTGACGAGTACCACGTAACAAGTTGGTTGCGTACCGATCTTGTACCTACGCTAAACGATAAGAGCGATACCGACACCGAGTGAAATATTTATAATTTATATTAATTATCCACTCAAGACTCGAGCGTCTCGTAGTGATTACCGACACTTATGCGACATGAGTAAGACAGCACTATAAGCAAACGAGAATAAGCGAGAAGTGGTACTGGTGGTAGGTCTCTCATATGTAAGAGACCGTCTGGGTGGGTACCACCGCAATGTCTATTTCTACCGCCAAGCAGCAGTGTGCATGCACTGTTGTGTTTCGGTTTGAAGGACATTGTAGCCAGTGTAACTACTGGACATAATGAGACTTAACATCTTATGTCTCAGGATGACGAGCGCAGTGGAATGCCACACAGTACTTTATAACTCAAGGTGCTGTATGGTGCTACTACTGTTTATGGGCGGTCGTATCGCTTACCATCAGGCGAACGGCATGCTCGTCTCGTCATTCTATGCCATAAAAAAAAAAAGTAACATAAATACAAATTCAAAACTTTTCTAGCGATTTTACACCTATTGCTATTGCAATAAATGCATTTATTGGATAAATGTAATTAGGTCAAGGCCAATGTTCATGGGGCCCGTTTTTGGGAGAAAATTTAAAATAAAATATGAATGTTTAAGTTTACAATGTTTTAAATTTTTTAGTCTTAACCTAAAACTGGAATAATATATTAGTCAAATTTAAATATTATTATTGAATGAAAGGATGTTGCAGTTATTCAAGTAACGAGTATTTCTAATACCGGCGTACCGACAATACATCGTAATACAGGAACCATGCGGAACTTTACCGATACATAGTTATTAAAATACATAGTTTCAAAACCCGTTATTGTTATCAATACCGATAAACAGTTTCGGTATTACAATAACTTGTAACGACCCATGACTAGTGTATTTATTTTTTTAGCGATAGCTGACAGATGAATAAATGAATTGTATCCATGACAATTGACAGTTGCTAACAGTGTTATCAGATTGTGGTTTTGCAATACTCCCAATACACGAGTGTATTTCTTTTAGAAAATATCCCCGGTGTAATGGTTAAAACGAATGTTGTAGCGAAAAACAAGTTCTTTAGACCGCTAATACATCATGTTTCAAAATTGTATTATAACTCCTAAATTAACATTTCCGTCATTCCTCAAAGGTTTTCTCGAATATTATGTCCCCTAAATTGGAGGAGCGTCCATCTAATCTGGCATCACCCTCGACAGGGCTTTTAGGCTGGGCTCACACATCCGTTTTTTCGTTTCTGAATCCAGAAATAAGATGTCCACGCATTATTTGAAAATAAATAAAATACGCCAGGACGATTAAACTAGATTGTTATAAAAACTATAAAATATTTTTCTCAGTGCCGTAGATGTATTAAGGTACAACTGCAGTAATGAAGTCTTGTATCGCAATATCACTTTGCTCGATCCCCGGGTCATCGGTTTAATTCAACTACGGCACCGAGGTAAATAACATTAAACATATTATAGTTTTTATTCATGATTGCGTTTTTCGCTCAGTATCAGCCCGGCGCACAGTGGGTCGAAAAGGCAATTTTAATATCGAAGGATCTGTTGTTTGCCAAGTCAGTTTAAACAGAAATAGGTAACAGATAAATTCAACGAGACATTAATCGAACATCGAAGCAGAATAACCGCGAATGCAAAGAGCGCGAATTTTTAGTATTATTAATTATAGTCTCTTTGGCGCGAATGTTTTTTTTTTGTAATTGTGCACAGAGACATGCGTAGCATCTATAGTAATCTGTGACCAGCGACTATATAACCCCTAGACTCCTAATAACAGACGATCCGCTTCGGGCAACACATCTGACAAAAAGATCCAATGTAGCTTACCGTTCAAAATCTTCAAGTCAGTTGCGCCCAGAACTGTGAGCCGTAAATACTTCCGTGTTGGCGAATGAATAAATATTGCAATGGCCCCATGCACAATACGATGGTGTGGTAAAAATAGCCATAATTCAAATTTTCAAAAAAATGGCATTACATTTCACAGGTATGTCAATAATGACACATAATCATATTTTATTTAAAATTTTACGGAGTTCATCTTATACCGGCCAAGCATTGAGGCCCGCGCCATCTTATTATATTTGCATCTCTCCGACGAAAGTACTTTTAAATTTTCTTTTTCGTTTTGTTGTTGAACATTATAAGTAAGTGATGCACCAAAAGGATTTGTCGATAGTTATATCGATAAAATTAATGTTATTAGGGTTATTTTTTATTTTATTGTTTGTTGATTTTACCGATTGGTTTTAATAACTTTATTTGTGTTATTCCTACAAGCCAGCCCAAATATTCTTGTTAATATCGATGAGGCTTACTTAGCGCCATCTGTCATTCCACAACATAAATAACTTCGTACCTTTTGAAATATGAACGACAGTTACATTATTTGGATATTGTTCATATAAAAATACTAAAATCGCGATAAAAAAATGGGAGGGTGAGGGTAGGAGGGTGAAAATTTGGGAAATAGGTATTAAAATATTTAAAAAAAAACACTGGATAGGGATACCCTAATCACCTAGCGACCAACGACCAATTCCCATACCTACAAAATTTATATAAAAAACATCATAAATATCGATCGAGTCGGAGGCGTGCGACAAACACCGTGACACGAGATTCTTATATATTAGATTAACTTTATTATACTTGATAATGGCATACATCATAGAATAAATAAAAAATAAGAAGAAGAATGCCATCAGTATTTATTTTAATTAAATAGGTACCTTGACAGATTTTTTATTTCTTTTGCGCTTTAACAGAATTATTTTTAGATTATAATATGTTACTTACTTTGAGTAAAAAGACGTTTAATAAATAATTATATTACTATAAAACCTTATTAAATAAAAGTAATATCGATAAAAACATCGTGTTTTAATTTAACTTGATCCATCCCTAAGCTATGTTTCCAACCAATCGTAATGCAGTACCCCGCTTCCTCATACCTCAGGTAGTTGACAGAATTAATTTGAAGAGAAATATTGAACATTAGGAGTCTAGGGGTTATATAGTCGCTGTCTGTGACAGAGACAGACATCAATGAAGTGATTGTGAGTTACTCCATCTTGAGTTACTCTAGTTTATTTGTCTCTGAGTTACTCTGCCACGACATTTCTTTATTATTTTTCTAATAAATGGAAGGGTCTAAAAATATTTTTTTAATGGATTCAAGATCCATATTTTGTCCCTTTAATATCCCTAAAGTTTGAGCCTGTTTCAATTTTGAGGCCCAGCTCCCATACAAAAAGCGGACATCTCCTTTCTGCGAAATCTTGAAAGTTCTTGGTTTGAAACCTTTGTTTTCTTAATCTTGGTCTGTTCTAGTATACTTGTGCACTTCGAACGTCTGCATCGACCTGCCACTTCTCGAGTTATACGGTCGAAAAGATGATAAAATTCTATATTTTTAAAAACTTTTTTTACAATTATCTTGAACAAATTTAACATGAATTAAAGAAAATTATGTAATAAATTTATAATTATTAAAGCTAACTAGTAAATTTGGGAAAAAGTTCTAATAAATAATTGTAAATTTTCTAAATTACTCTCCACATTAATATATTTTAGCTCTTCCAGTTCTGTTGGCAAATTTAGAAGTATTAGCTGTAGCTGCAATTCATTACTCCGAAGATAAAGTATTTTGTATTTCATCTTTGTGAATTATCGCTCGCTTTTACGGTGAAGGAAAACATCGTGAGGAAACCTGCATACTTGAGAATTTCTCTGAATTTCGAAGGTATGTGAAGTCTGCCAACCCGCACTAGGCCAGCGTGGTGGACTAAGGCATTAACCCTCTCAGTTGTAAAGGAGCCCGTGCTCAGCAGTGGGGATTATATAATACAGGGCTGGTATGGTATTTAATCTACTCGTCTCCGTTTTTATCTGCAGCCCAAATCATCAAAAGGATTTCTAGGACTAATCATAGCAGTAAAAACTTTGGATGTGGATGGTGGAAAATTTTCAGGACAAATGACCTCAAGTTCTTCATGTTGTTCGTTTAACCTTTGTCATTCAAGCCAAATTATTACACTTTCTTACCAGTCTCCATTTGTTATTATAAACTGAGCTAATATGCGATTGGACTTCTGCCATCTAGTAGTTATAGTAGAACAGAATTTCACACAAAACTTTTGAAGTATTACACTGTTTTCTTGTGTCACATTTATTTTCTGTTACAGAAAAACCAAACGTCCAATAGAGACCCAACCTGTTCTCTTAATACAACAAACAAATCTAGATTAGTAACTAGACTCCTCATGATGCCGAAAAGAAGGAAACAAAATGCAGGCGTTGAACGGTCTGCCGAGACAATGTCTAACTATTTTTTTTTTTTTTTTTTGTTTTTGTCCGGTGTGGCCAGTAGCCTGACGCGAGTCGGCTTTTCTGGCCACACCGGACTTTCGGGTGAACGCTTTAGGCGCTCGCAACCCTTGATTTAAGTAACCATGCTGAGGGCAACCCACTAACGGGTTACGAACCTCGGCTCAGGACGGTCACTGGGAGAGGATGAGACATCAACGATTAGTGGGGAAGGTTGGTGTTTAACCTAATCCTATCCATTTATTTCGTCGGCACGCGGGCCGGAACTGTTAGGAGGGTCGGGAGGGCGACGGGGAACGCGGCGAGGTCCTCGGCGGCGAGGACGGAACTGCGGTCGTGTGGAGTGTAGGAGTTTTAGGAACTCGTTCTTACTGCGAATGGCCAGAGTGATATCGTCCTCTGGATCGGTTAGGACTGAACGCGGCCGCCTCCATTTGGCGCGGTCGAATGGAGTGTATATTGACGCTTTGCGGACTAACGTATTTGGGTGTTTAACCGCCCGGTCGAAGTAGCGTTTGCTGGTCATTTGCATGAAATGCGTGATGGTCGGCATGTTAGTATCCACGTGGAGGTTGCGATTGCGAATGTACCACGGGGCACCAAGAGCGTGTCGAAGAAAAATGTTTTGCAATACCTGCATACGCTTAAGACGAGCAGGCGGTATATGGGCGAACACGGGCGACGCATATGTCATGATCGGTCTAATACACGTGGTAAAGATCCTAATCTTGTTGCGGATGGACATTTTGCTTTTCCTATTTATGAGCCAATGCAGTTGGCTCATCGCGAATGCGGCTCGCGCGCGTACCGCATTTACGTGTGGGATGAAGGTCAACTTCTGATCAAGGGTCACTCCTAAATATTTGGCTTTGTCCGTCCAGGGGATTACCTGGTTGGATATGCGGACTGAGTTGTGAGGCACATGGACTCTCCTTTTCAAAGTGAACAGGATAGCCTGGCTCTTTGTGGGATTGACGGTGATTCGCCATTTGCGGAACCACTCACTGAGCTTGTCGGCGGCGGCCTGCAAAGTGCGCACCACATTGTCGGGGTCTCTACGTGAGGCGTAGATTGCGGTGTCATCGGCAAAGAGCGCCAGATGGGCGTTTTTCGGTTTAGGGATATCGCTGGTGTACAGCGAGAAAAGAAAAGGTGAGAGGGCGGAGCCTTGCGGGACTCCAGCCGTGATGGCGTGACGGGAAGAGAGAGTACCCTCCACGCGATATTTGAAACCGCGATTCGACAAAAAATCTCGTATGATGTGCACGAGTTGAGTGGGCACGTTGAGGGTGTACAGCTTGTAAAGCAAGCCGTTGTGCCACACCCTGTCGAATGCTTTTTCAATATCGAAGAAGAGAGCACCGGTGGGCATGCCTATCTTGAATTTGTCGTAAACGTGCTCCGTGATGCGGAGCACCTGATTTACGCAACTGTGCCTAGCACGAAAACCAAACTGTTCGGGAGGGATCAGATTGTTGTTGTGAGCGACTATTTTGAGGCGGTCGAGGACGATCCGCTCGTAAATTTTGCCCAGAGTACTGAGCAGACTGATTGGCCTATAAGAGGACGGTTCGGATGCGGGTTTTCCCGGCTTATGTATACCTATCACAACTGCATCCTTCCAGACCTCTGGGAAGAGGCAGTTTTGAAAAGCAGCATTGAATATCGCGGTAAGCGTTAGGACCAGATGCTCCGGAAGCATCTTAATCATACGGGTAGGGATCCTGTCGCCCCCGGGGGCTTTTCGTCTTTTGAGCGCCTTGATCAGAGCGATGACTTCTTCGATCGTCACCGGTGCAAGGGGATCGGGCGGCGGCGGGTCGACGTCCGGGTCGACGACGTTGGCGTTATCGGTATCGTTTATCGGTCGCAAAATCGAGTTTGGTGGAAGCCGGACCGCGTTCCTACTTTCGACGAGTGAATTAACCGCAACAAGATGGTCGTGGTCTATAGGTATTGTTGAGAGGGAACATTGAGACTCCAGACTGTCGGCCAACAGTTCCGCTTTCTCGTCGTCGTCAAACGCCGGGCGTTGATTTGGACGATTGAGCGGAGGCATAGAGGTCACATCGTTTCTCCTGAAGGAACGACACAGCTGCCAGAAGGCCTGGTGTGTCGGGTCGAGTTCGGCTAAGCGAGTTTCCCATCTCGAATCGACGACCTCTTTTATGCGACGTCTAACCTCACGTTGAAGGAAGCGCGCAAGACGTCGTCGTTCCGGGGTGGGGCTCGTCGCGCAAGCTCTGAGCGTAGCGTTACGCCTCCTCACCACCCACCGCACGTCGTCGGGAATTTGCCATTGACTGTGAACAGTCTCTGGCACCTTCTCGGAGCTTTCACTCAAGACGTTTTGAAGGTGGTTGGTGAAGGAGCGTATCGCGCCAGTCGTTTCTTCAGGAGTCACGATGTTGGTCGGAATCGCGGAAAGATCTGTAGATGAGGTCTCCGCGAGCTTGGTGCCTAGGAGGCGCCAATTCGTTTTCACCTTCATCGGAACGTTAGGACCTGCGTTTGATGGGCCGTTTTGGGGAACTAGATCTAGGATCACAGGTCTGTGGTCAGAGTCTAACTCTTGTAGCACCTGCAAGGAACGCACGCGAAGGCTTACGTTCCTTACTAGCGCTATGTCGAGTATGTCGGGTCGGTGATCGACAGTAGAACAATAGTGAGTTGGTTCAGAAGGAACCAGGATACTCATATCTACTATGTCAAGACAACGCTCCAGAGCGGTACCTCTCCCGTTGGTCGAGTTGCAGCCCCAGAGAGTGTTCTTGGCATTGAGGTCGCCCGCCAGAATGACGGAATCCCCCATTTCAAATAATGTAGTTAGCTCATTGGAGTGAAGCTCCTTTGAGGGCGAGAGATAGGCCGATATGATGGTGATCGGCGGGTGTCCTGTCATAGCTAGCCTGCAGACTGAAGCCTCAATGTTCCTCAAAGTAGCAGGTGGGTCTAAGGGTATGCAATGCAGGGACCTTTTGAAATATATGAGAGTGCCTCCTAAAGGGCCACTGGTGCGATCGTTACGTACCAGATTGAAGTTAGGGATGTTGGGATTGCGGTGAGCTGGTTTCAGAAACGTTTCCTGGATGAGGAAAACGTCTAATTTATTTTCGCGGACAAAATCAGAAAGTTCGGCTCGTTGGCCGCTAATGCCGTTAATGTTGAAAAACCCCACTCTGAGGGAGCGAGGTTTGGTCCGCTTGGAGGGATTTAATGGTGACGTCGCCATTTAAGATGACGGAAAAAGTGCACCTACGGTGATCTGGTACATCCTCGTCTGGATGTGGACAATTTCCGAGACGAGATTGCTATCGGGACGTCCTAGGGCGGAGATTTGGGCCACGCGGTCGGCCATTTGGGCTTGGAGATTCATTAACTCCGGCGAGTTCAGAAGGAACTCGACTTTTGCGCCTTGCGCAGAAGATGATGTAGGGTGCGAGGCCGCCGCCACCTGTGGAGAGGTTTTCGCCTTGGCTGCCTTGGAAGGAGCCATGGAAGCCGAAGGAATGGGTGCAGGAGTAGGTTGAGTGGTGGGTGAGGCCGGGGTGGCGGGAGTGACTCCGCCGCGGGCCTGGAGGCGTGGGTCGGCGCGTGCCGTAGTTGGGAACCACGGGTTACGCACTGGCGCAGGTGCCAGTCTGAAATTGGCCTGAGGGGCTGGTGCCTTTGGAGCTTTAGGAGCTCTGAAGGTCTTTTTGGGTGCTCTGGGGCATCCGCGGTAATTTGCGGGGTGACCCGATTGCCGGCAGTTGGTGCACGAAGGCGGCTCCGTGCACAGGGACCTATCCTTTGGGCGTGGGCACGCCGATGTGCCGTGCTCGCCGAGGCACTTAACGCACCTGGCGGGGAGGCGGCAGCCACGAGAGCTGTGGCCGTATTTTTGGCAGTTATGACACTGCCCTATTTGGCCTTTCTTGTGTGGGGTTTCGACGGTGAAGCCGCCTAACCCGGAAATGTCGCGGATCTCGTAAAGATGTTTCACGTCCGCGGGGGTTTCGAGAATGGCTAGAACCATCTCGTACTCTAAGCCCGGTTGGGAAACACGGGACTGGCGGTGCATTCGGTGCACCTCAATGGCTGAAATGCCTTTGGCCTGGAGGCCTTCCTTTACCTCTTGGGCAGACATTTGGACGGGGATACCTCGGATGAGGTAGCGGAAGCGACGCTCATCCGGGAGGGAGAAGGTATAGTAATAGTAGTTCCTCGAATCGAGGAACTTGGTTAGAGCCCTATGGTCGGAGATCGAGCCGGGCTGAAGTGATAGGAGCTGCTGGCTCCCGTTCCACGAGTTCGTGGGAATGGAAATGTGCTGGTTTTCCAGCTCTTTAAATAGGACCTCTATAGTCTTGCCGGGGGGAAGCTGCATGTTAACCCGTGGCGGTTTTTTAGGCCCTTTGGGTTGCGGCTGGGATTGGGAGTCGGAAGGTGGCGACGAACCCGCGGGATTCGCGGGACTTGAACTAGTGTCGATGGGCGCAGAAGGCGCGGGGGCAGGGACGAGATCATCCGAAGGCTGGGATGCGGCCTTCTTCTTTTTCCTCCCACGCTTCACCGTCGTGAAGCCTTCGTCGTCGCGTTCCGACGACGAGGCTTCCGCCTGTGATTCGCAGGAGGAAGAAGAGACGGTGCGTTTGAGGGAGCCCGAGATGGTGGTCTCCATCTCATTTTCGGAATCGGACACGCCAGAACCGACAGCGGTCTCGGTCGCTTGGCTAGCGACCGAGGCCCCTGCTGACTCCAGCGGGTTCCACGACTCGGAGAGTTGCTCCCGCACATTGTGGAGCAAACCGGACATGTAGTCTCTAAAGTCCTTGTCTAGGACTACAAGACTGCGCAGCGCCGACTTCATTTGCGAAAGCGTGAGGCCGGGAGCGACTATGGGGTCATGTTGGGGTACAATGGACGCGGAACCGGCCATATTAGAGGCTGGAACCACGTCCATGGTTGGTTAATTAATTTGGGGGCCGCGTGTGTGTTCACTACCCCGGGTGTGTTCCGCCTGGGAAAGAACACACAAGAAACCAGGCGGCTCTCACACTAAATATCGGTCGCGGGTCGCGGAACGCGGAATAACGCGGTGACTAAGTCCCCGGGTGGGTGTGCCCGGGGGTGAGTTGAGTGCGTGGCCCTCCTCGCCGGGTATAGGCGAGGGGGGATGTACTTAAAATAGGTGTGCCCTAAGCTTGTATACCCTTTGCCAATCTTAATGTGCAAAGGGTCCCTATCAGTCCGTGTACCGTAAGCGATATTGGTCCGAGGACCGCACGCTCAGCCGATACACGGGATGGATTTAAGGGAAGGGTAAGGTAGGGAAGGCGATATGCGGCGGAAACTGTGGTGTGTCTCCACAGCTTCCAAATCCGCACCCGTCCGGCTTTGCTTTAGCCCTGAAGGGGCGCAGCGCGTGGCCGGGTCACCGCTAGCTCGGCTTGTTTACACCGGTAGGTTAACCACCGAGCTAGCCCTGAAGGGGCAAAATTAAAACTTTAGACGTTGTAATTGAGCGAAACCCTGTCCTGAGAAGGACGCGGTTCGGCCCGAACGGCTTCCAGGTAACAATAGGACAATAGCCCTATTGTTCCCTTTCGACCTTGACGTGCAGCGCGGTCGCTGCGATCCGACCGAGCAGGTACTCGGGGGAACAATGTGTCACAGCTGGCGCTATGACAAACAATAGGTCCGTCCGAGTCGGCTGCTCAAGACGGAATGAATGTCTAACTAGGCTATTGCCCGTTGTATACGTTTTCCTTAGCAATACCACATTTGGCGACGAGGTAAATTGGTAGTTACGACATAGCTGAAGAACTGAGAATTGACCACAAAATAGTTTTGGCCCATTTGAAAATAGCTGGGTACACAAAAAAGTTCGATATATGGGTGCCAGTTGCCACACGAGCTCACTGAAAGAAATCCTAGTACCTACCTACTCATTTGCGATTCTTTATTGAGACGTAATGAAACCGAACCGTTTTTGAAGAGATTGATAACTGTTGATGAAAGTGGAAAACGTACGACAAGAACGTACGAAAAAGGTCGTGGTCAAAGATCGGTCAGGCTTCACAGACTGTCGCAAAACCTGGATTAACTCGCAATAAGGTGATACTGTGTGGGTGGGATTGGAAGGGCATTGTTCATTATGAGCTTTTAATAACTAAAAACTTGCATGAACAAAAATATCCAAAGAATCGGTCGACAATTAGCCACTATCTTTCTAATAATACGTACCTACCTAAGTACATACCCAATTCAATATAAAAAAAAAGTATCTACATATCAACATAAAAAACTGGTTTGGCTGGTGCGTTGTAGTTGTTACGATAGATAGTTTGCGGTTTCCTGTGCCGGCCATAACTGCATTATCCTCGATTTAACAAATTTATGTTGAACGCAAACATTATATTGAGATTAATATGAAAGATAAGTAAAAAAATAATTTCTCCAGTGTACACACACATGATGCAGCATTGGTACCTATAATAAAATTATTACTTCCGTACTTACATTAGACATTTTACCTACTAAATGCTTATATAGTTAGGATATTGGTACTATTAAAATAATTAAGTAGAAAATAATAATGTTTGTATGATTGTATGGTTTAGGTAATGAATAAACGATTGAATGGATATGGATGAAATTTAGCAACCTACGGTTATCGAAGAAACAAACCAAATGTTTGGGGAAAGTTTTTTTTATCGATTATTTAAATATCTTCTTAAGAATATTAGGATTGAATGGCAGTTAACTAACATCAAAAACAGTTATTGGGAAAATTGCCAATTTTCTTGTTGATTGTACCTACCTACTAATTTTTTCCAAATTCAGTGAATGCAAAATACCTAGACATGTTAAAAATATATGGACAGTCTCGTAAGTAAGTTTTCTTATAGCATTAGCGGTTACTGTCCCATTACAAAAATCTCTTCCTGTAGGCATATCTAGGCTACTATTTATTCGGAAAAAGTGCATTGGGGGACTTTTATTCTTGGCAAGAACTTAACACAGGCGGATTTGCGCTCAAAAGATACTAAGTACTACCTCGATACTTAGGTAGTCCTTAAATAGTGAGTGTTTCAACAGTTAAATTTAAATTCCGAGTGCCCATTTCTACTTTGGTCCTAATTAACTTACAAAAAACTATTAGTTACCAAGAAAAACTAGAAACTGACTCATGACGACGTATTTTCCTTAGCACACTTGGTTTAAGATAATCTTGACGTGTGATTAATAGTGTTTAAATACCCACCCAAGGTTCTATAGGACACCTCGCAGTAGTTTTGTGAGATAAATCCAATTCGATGTGAAATGAATAGTTTTATTTGGATAGATAAGTATATAATTTTCTGAGGAGCTCGTCAAATTGAAAGACGCATGCGGATAAGGGGAGTAAATTATTATTATAATTACGTAAGTAATATTTTTAGGTAACTTTCGTACCTGATATCTGTAGATTGGCCGTCGGCACAAGCTAGCGAGTACCTATTCAAACACTAACGGTACCTACATAGTACCTCTACTCTATCCCACACATTTTGTTTCTCAGATAATAAGTAGGGTCCGCCCTGTGGATTGGGGGCGTTTGGAGAATTCCACCACGGTATCCCCTGCCTGCCGTAAAAGGCGACTAATAGGGGCCACCGGGGGTCGCAGGCGGGCGGCAGAGGGCTGTCCGTCCTTAGTTTTGTGTATCTTTCAGCACATTGTTGCGACCCCCGTGATAGACGCTAGCGTGGCAGGTAGGCCTCACGCTGCCGTTGACGCTGAGAGCGTCCTTCGGTGCGCGGGGGCTTCTGAGCCCCCCCACAACAGAAGACGGGCCGCACCAGGCGGCACCGCGCAGGGGCGGTTGCTGACGACAACTTAGACACTTTTCGTCCGAGGAAGCCCGCAGCCGTCCCTAATGCGCCGAAGATGGCCACCGCGGAGTTTTAGTTGGTATGCCGTGCGTTGTACATAGGTTAGGGTTTCAGCCCGGCGGTCGCCCGACGTTTTCCATCTCTCCGGGCGGCTCAACGCTGGGTCGTAAGGCACGGTGACCCCAACATAATCGCTCGGTCACCCCCCACGAAGGCCGGGTGGTAGTGGTAATGCACTTTCTCCGCGAAAAATAATAATAATAATAAAAATGCAGACAGAGATAGTACCTGCATGGTGTACATATCCCAACTATATTAAAGTATCTTTAAGGGGCCTCTACGTGTTGGATCTGTATCCCCACGCAAGCCTTCCAAAAGGACCGGCCTTCGTGCCGTGATATTCCACAGGAAAGATATAATAATAATAATAAGTAGGGTAAGTCTGGCGGCACGGCCTAGGGATATTGAACTATGAGGTATGGGCAGCCATAGACATATATAAATGAGAAGCGATAAATACATAATAATATTTTTTGTTTGATAAGTAAATACCTTCTTGAATATCGTTAATTTAAGAACTGTTACACGCGGGAGGTCTGGTCTATCCAACATTATGTTTTACACTCGATAAGTTTTGACACGGCTGCGGCTCAGGTTACAAACACAGATCAGTAAACAAGTTACAACCTCGTCAAGTGAATGTATTAAATTCTTTTAATTACGTAATTACTTAGTTTAATTAGCTTCAAACTCCAGTACTAATCAAATTATCAAATAAGTATATCTGTTTTGTTTAATAAACACACTAGCTTTTGCGCGCGGCTCCGCCCGCGTGGTAAAGTTTTTCGGGGATAAAAAGTAGCCTATAGCACTCAGGAGTAATGTAGCTTCTTATTAGTGGAAGAATTTTCAAAATCGGTCCAGCATTTCCTGAGATTAGCGCGTTCAAACAAACAAACAAGCTCTTCAGCTTTATAATATTAGTATAGATATGAATATTATATGGAGAATTTGTGCTTTTAGTTTATACATCTATGTAGTTATAATTGAAATTGAAATAGAAATACATATTTTGAAATCTCATAACAATTATCAGGTTATTATAAGCACTTATAAGCTTACCGAAATCTGGTAGAGTTGGGAGTCAAAGCTAATTTATCTCTTTTTTAACTTTGTTCTATGCAATATAGACAGTAGTTACTGGCAACGTTAGACATCATAATAAGTTCAGTGTTGAAGAAATTCAAATGTTTACCAACGACAGAGAGCGTTGCGTCACTTAAAGCCGCGACGGATCTATCTTACCTACTGCTTTTATGTGTAAAAGTCATTGATTTATAAAAAAATAACCGTAAAAGTGCGAAAAGTACGAATTGACATGGGAACAAGCCACTCTTTGTTTCAATATTTGAACGGTGATTTATAGTCGATTACCTACACAATAATATTATTATCTTTACATGAGATAGATCTACTGTTCCACTAGACTTAAAAGTTATAATAAAATCAGTCGATTGACTTACAGTACAATACTATCCCGCCGCCGGGAAAGAATCTTCGTCACTAATATTAGAGGTCATAAATATATGAATCTTTTATTGAGGACTCTCAGGGATGTAAGTAGGTTTCCATTTTTAGGACGAAGATTTTTTAGGTCGGTAAAAGTAGATAGGTATATGTTTAATACGGGAATATTTTTATAATAGCTACAAGTTAATTACAAAAAGCCTGCGACTTACGTTCCGGTAGATCGCCCTCACCCCATTAAGCAGTTCGTAGTTTTTATCCCTGTATCTTGATGGATCCGTATGATATGGCTGTGAGATACTCCATGCCTTTGATTTATAAATTGATTTCCACGAGACAATTTATTTTTCTAGAAAGTTGGATATAAACCGTGGAGTATTTTAAAGTTCTAATGAGTTTTTAGATTTACAACCGCTTTGGTAAAAAGAATATGCGCATATGTGAGACAAACCGCGAAATTACATCAGTGCGCGTTGGCCTGGCCGCGGTCGCCGATGACGACAACGTCCGACGTCCGAGCTAACCGCAAACCGTCCGACGCTACGGTTCCCGCATATCATAAAAATATATTTTAGGATTGCATATTGTCTATATTGTAATGTTTCTGATCCATACTTATATTATAAACTAGCTTTTGCTCTCGGTTCCGTCCGCATGGAAGAGTTTTTTTCAGGAATAAAGTCCCGCTTTATA
The DNA here is from genome assembly GCA_947568825.1 of Sphinx pinastri. NCBI lineage: Eukaryota > Metazoa > Arthropoda > Insecta > Lepidoptera > Sphingidae > Sphinx > Sphinx pinastri. The sequence continues at coordinate 10,908,932 of OX387618.1, read as the reverse complement.
TCTCGGGTGACCGAGAAAAAATGTATAGGTATATGTCCTTCCCAGAATCACAAATTATCTCCATACCAAATTTCATCGAAATCGGTTCTGTAGTTCCAGAGATTCCTTCTTACTTACTTCCTACAAACAAACTAACAAACTTTACCTCTTTATAATATTAGAATAGGTTATTTTCCAGCGTTAAAATGGAGCCTGTATTTAAGTTACATGTCTAGCAATACATCAGTGAAAAGTGCATTCAATTATATGTCTGAGTGGGCGGGGCCGCGAGCAAAAGCTATTCTTACTAATATTATAAATGTGAAACCTTATGTGAAACATTGTGAAAATGGTTAGATGTTTGAATGTTTGTATGTTTGGTAGTAGTAAACGTTGAAACAGCTGAACGGATTTAGATCAATATTAACACACGGGTAGACCATGTCCTGGATTAACACATAGGCTACTTTTTATTCCTGTAATTTGCTCCCATGGAAAATAAAGGTTATTACACACTTTATATTAGCTTCACTTGTATGTTTGTATGTATGTTTGTATGTTTGTAACTCTCCGACTCCGACTCCTTTGGGCGCGATTTTGACCCACTTTAAACGGTCAGATTTTATTCAAACTTTGTAGGTTTGTCGAGGACCGATAACAATACACTAATTTGATAAGATTATGCCATTATTCAATTTGCAAAATGAGATTTTTGTCAATTTATATATTTTTTAGTGACATTTGTTGGACAATAGTAGAACAGAACTAAAAAATAAATAATCGTTTAAAAAAATTAAAAAGCCGCTTTATAGAAAATCCAACTAAAAAATAGAAAATAAATTTGAATTAAGAATAGCGTAAATAAGAAAAAATGTATTTTATTGTAAAAAAAGCGTGGGGTGCATGGTGACAATAGTTATAAATATTTTATTGACAGATAATATGAGTAGAAGTATTATATATCATTTTGATAATATCTTAAAAAGCACCCCACGCTTTTTTTACAATAAAAATTTTTTTTTTCTTATTTACACTATTCTTAATTCAAATTTATTTTCTATTTTTTAGTTGGGTTTTCTATAATTTTTCATCTGAATTTTTAAATAGATGGCACTAGCGTTTTAGGGACTTTTGTAGCGGAAAAGACTTTTCACGCGGGCGAAGCCATGAGAAACACCTGGTAATATATACAATTCAATCCAATCTAAAAATATATTCGAGATATTACTAATATTATCTATCTTCTCTTCACATTTGAACTAACTATTTATTTTTATGGTACCTACACCAATAGCATATAATATTATTAATAAAATCGTAAAAAAAAACATTCTATCCATCGCAGGCCGACATATATGCCAATTACAGGTATACTCAGTATATAACTAGGCTAGGTATCCATACTTGTACATACGTCTATAGGTACTAATATTATAAAGAGGAAAGATTTGATTGTTTGTAATGGAAACTCAAAAACTGCCGGACCGATTTTGAAAATTCTTTCACTAATAGGAAGCTACATTACTCCTGAGTGCTTTAGGCTACTTTTTGTCCCGGGAAAAAAATAATGCCGGAAAAACTTTTTCACGCGGGCGGAGCCGCGAGCAGAATTCTAGTATACTATAAATGCGAAAGTAATTCTATTCGTTTGTCTGTCTGTTACCATTTCACGCCGATACTATTGAAATGATTTTACATAAATTTGGTATGGAGATAGTTTGAGATCCTGAGAAGGAAATGGCCTATATTTTATCCCGGAAAAGTGAACAGTGGAACTTTAATCCCGTATAAGGCTATTCACACAGGCGGAGCCGCGTGCAAAAGCTAGTAGGTAAATGAAATGGCTGAGATCTTGACAAGAGAAATTATAGAATTCTTAAATATGCTATTAGATCTTTTTCAGCCTCAGGCTGTCGTTGACTCCGAGGACATGGTTTGTTGCGCAGGGAGGTCCTGCCTTCTGAGAATAGGCGTATATAGAGAAATTCCCTGGTGCCAAAAGTAGTAGGTTTCTTCAAAGGATTTTGAAGAAACCTAGTACTACTCATTTTTTTAAAAACAACCTAAATTACCAAACTGCAAGTATACAGATGTCGTTTATTTGTTTTGTCTAGGACACTGCCCCTCTCTCCCCTGGAAAGTTACTCTAGCTACGCTCATGCTTCCGAGCCTTCACATTCGGAGATGCATTTAGGCGGCACCGTTCTGAGAAGCCGCCGGCGATGATGATTAGGCCCTTCTTACCGTAGGAATCCGCATTCACCGCTAGTGAGCCGAAGATGACCGCCGCGGAGTTTTAGTAAGGTTTGTATATAATGTACTAACTACTAAGCCCGGCGGTTGCCCGACGATTTTTATATCCCCGGGCGGCTCGTAAGGCCGTTGACCCCAATATAGCCATTGAGACGCCCCTCGAAGCTGGGGGGTAGTGGTAAAGTAATTACTTTCTTCGCGAAAACAAAGATAAAAACAAATAAACGCAACACGGGTAAGTTTTATGGTATTAAAATTCAAATTGCTTTGTAGGTATGTAGACCTACTTTTTTCGCGTTGCTGATTTAGATAGACTTGTTTCTCATTATTAAAAAATAAATTTGATTAATATTTTTAAGAATCTTCACTTAAAATTTTATTAGGTATAGTTCATGTGAAAGAAGTCGCGGGCGCATGTACTTATTTATTTAAACTTTGGATTTACTAATAGATTTCACAATGACAATGGCCCATCACGATGTGTCACCCTGTTTTGTATTGCATACTTAAATGACAGACAATGCGACACTCGTACATTGACGCGACGTGAAAAGCATATTTTCGACAGTTCAATTCAATAAACTTCACTTTAAATCGCAACATGTAGCATCTCATTACTGAGGGGATGCAAACGAATAGAAAAACGATCGCAATTCTAACGTGTTAAAATATTTTACTTCTATATTATTTATGAATGGTACAGTGAGAGGGAGACTGTATTTCTGAATTTATTTCCATTCAATAATAATCACTCCCCTAGAAAATGAGTATTTTTCTTAATTAAAATTTAGTTGTTTAATTGCATTTTAAAAGCTATAAAGTTATTTTAGTTGCCATGTATCTAGTTAAATAGAAAAGACCAAAAATGAAAAAACGCTTTTTACGTTTTGTTTAGGTATATTTATTTCCCGGGATAAGAAGTAGTCTAAAACCTTCCCAGGATCTCGAACTATCTCTGTACCAAATTTTATCGAAATCCATTCGGTAGTTTTTGAGTTTATCGCGTACAAACGCGGCGGGCGACTTTATTTTATACTATACAAACTTTGCCACCCCCCTTAGGGGTTGAATTTTGAAAAATACCGTCTTAGTGGACAACTACGTCCTAAAAGGAACCTTCATGCAAAATTTGAGACTCCTAACACTTGTAGTTCGTGATTAGTGACCTTTCGCTTTTGTATATATAATATAAATACCTACGTGTGTTTTTCCGGATACAAAATTATAAAAAAATACAAGCATGAAGGAAATTAAATAGCAGACGCTTAATACTTACATCCCTGCATCAGAGATTGCATGTATTTCATAGACACTTTGTTATTGATTTTTTTCTCCTTGTTTACGCATGCTTAGTTGAAATGTTTTTTATTTTACAGAGCGTTGTAGGTACGTTCTTGAAAATAAAAATACTGGTATTATTTTATAACCATTCGAATAAAAGGCTAAAGCAAATTTATTAAAATATTCATATAATTTAAAAAGATATAAGCTATCTAGACAACTAATGTTCCTGAACTCTGAAAGCAATTTATTTCGTGTCATGTCGCAGCGACGGGAGCGAGCCACCCACACGTCGGCACGCGCGCCTGTCTGCCGTGATCTCTAACTCTAATAACTTAACCCCCTTTTGTTTTTCTACACAAAGCTCACAGTTTATTTATGAGATCTACTGATTATGCCTTGCCACGCGTCTCTGCCAAGAGCTCTCAATTATATGGAATTATTGTATTAGCAGTTTACAAGTTACATAAAGTAAGTATATTACTTTATACTGCGTATGTAAACATTTTGGCGTAAATTCACTTTTTTTTATAATAAAAAGAACATTATTTGTTCCTTTTTTTACCTTAAACTTAACTGTTACTTTTTATATTATTAATTTTAGAATTGCTGTTAGCTGTATAATAACACCAGCAAGAAATATAGCGATCCTTACTCATTCTTTCCTAACATATATATACTGTTATTATATTATCTTTTAACGTAATAAGTAGATCATTCACTTAATTTTTTTATCGAAGAATCAGAAGACAATCATCACAAAATCCAGAAATTGTAAAAAAAAATAGTTAACAATATTTTCGCGTACAGGCATCTAAGAATGCCTTGCACACAATACAAACATGTATTTTTGGATACTTAAAATGTGACAGATGCAGATGACATAAATAAAACAAAATTCCTGATCTTGTTTGGACACTTTCGAACTAAATGATATACGTTTAATAGCATGACAAGATCCAAATGCTCCAGTTGTTCGGAGAATTTACGAGCGCGCTCGAACACGGCAAATACATTTGTTAATAGGCGCATTAGCTGTTAAATGCCCCTTCGACGGTGCTTAATTGTCGACACATTGTCGTGTCTCGTTTGTAGAGAACGTTTCCGACAATAGAACTATTGAGACAGATTAAATATCAATTAATCGTAACAGATTCATTATTGTTAGAATTTAAGGTGTCGAGATTATTACCAACATTTAACATTTTGTTGCGATTGTAAGTGCCAGCTGGAAATGTAATGGTTTAAACAAAAATGTATTTATTTAGGTCACAACCTTAGAAAATTTTAGGAAATAGAATTTCTTATGCCAGAAAATCTAGAAAGATCAAAGTACATACTCTGTTTCTTTTGTAATGAGGTCGAGTACCTTGAAGTTTAAACGAACTATTCAGAACTGGGATTATCTCAGTTTTTATTAAAATTATATAAAATGGTATTAAATAGAATAACATGAATAACAAAAAAACATATCTAATATAAAATATACACATATTCTCATATGTAAACAAGTGTGTTTTGTCTCAACAAAACAACGCTAAGTAATTTAGTAAAACTAATATAATTATACCTAATTATTCAAAAGGAACTGTGTATTTCACTTGTCGATTTAGAGCCATAGGTTAGGTTTCTGCTTTATCCATACTATTATACCAGCCCTGTATTTTATATTGCGCACTGCACACAGGCCTTCTCTACAACTTGAGGGTTAAGGCCTTAGTCCACCACGCTGGCGTAATGCGGGTTGCCAGACTTCACATACCTTCGAAATTCTTATAGAGAACTTCTCAGCTATACAGGTTTCCTCACGATGTTTTTCCTCAAAATGTTAAAGCGAGCGACAATTCTGCAGTATCATCTAGGTCCAATGAAGATGTTTGAAAGGCGATTCTCGAGAAAATCTAGATACGGTTGTCAGAATGGAGATGAGATTTTTTTATTTAGGTATAAATGGTTTGTTTATTTAGCCACTTGCTTTTACTGGCGGCTATACCCACCAAAATTACCTTTTCTAGAAAGTAGAAATCTCGCAGTAACCGGGCATTTTTCGGATTTAGTTTTCAATATTTATAAAAAAAAAATACAAACACACGAATTGATAACCTCCTCCTTTTGGAAGTCGGTTAAAAATGAAATAGGTTTGACTATATCCCAAAAGTCCTGTCATCAATTGGTGATTAAGTAGCTAACAAACAGAGAGACATCGATGTAAAACACTGTTCTTAAGTACAATGACTCTATAAACAATCGCATAAATATAAGAAAAAGCTGTTTTCACATTATAAACAGACAATTTATTTTTATATAAGCCTAGTAATATGTGTATTGATATAGGTCGACATAATTTATGAGTTCTCGTAAAAAATAACTTTGCAGTAGGTAAGTAAATCGTAAAACATCATTGTTTGCTCTCCAGGAATGCCAAACTAATGTTTTTGAATATAAATGAAAAGTAAATTCAAAACAAAAGTGATGATTGTGTGTGCTATTAGCATAATGGCAACGTATGATTGGCATTGTTTTAACTTTTAGTGTATTGTGCTGCGGGTGCGTCACTAACGAGGCTCAAGTGGCGCGTGCGCGGCGGGCCTCCTCCACCGGCGGCTCTTTGTTTGCCTCCCCCCACGTACTTCCCGCCAGTTATGTCACTACACATCATGTACATTGACATGACATTTTTATAAAAACTTTTACCATTGAATTCTTCGACCTAATGGATTTTTAATGAAAGCTTCAGTTAAAATTTTACTAGTTACCTACACTACTAGATTTTAATTGTTTGCTCGTTGTCTAATCTTAACATTGGATTGGAAATAAAGTTGATTTTATATATATGTTGTATTTTTTATAAACTACCTATATTAAGTATTAGGCTTCTGCTCGTGGCTCCGCCCGCGTGAATTGAGTTTTTCCGGGATAAAAGTCCCGCTTTACATTTCCCCGAGATAAAAAGTAGCCTATGTTACTCGCGGATAATGTAGCTTTATATTGGTGAAAGAATTTATCAAATCGGTCCCGTTAGTACTTTCGGAGCCTATTCAAAGCAAACAACCAAACCACCAAATCTTTCCTCTTTATAATATTAGTATCGACAATGACACTTGATTAAGTCCCCTTAACTTCCCATCGATCCGATCGGATCCGGCCGGACTGAAAATGACGCCAGATTGCAATCACTAGACGTACTGGGCGTATAGCACGGTTTGCGCGCGAAAATTGAAACTGTCGTTTGCAGCCGCAATTTTTATATAATATAAAATAAATAATAGTACATACAATAAATTATAGTATTTTAATTTTTTAATATACTCGTGATCTATTGAAATGAAATGAAATAATTTATTCGAACCCATAAAATGTTATACATTATTTAGATTCCGTCAATATTAACTCTACCACCAGTTCGGAAAGCAGTTCTCACTAGAGAAGAAAGGGCAAGAAACTCTAGTGTTGCTCTTTTCAAAATCAGTTCAAGGTATAAAATACAATGCATTATGTAGAGAAAAAAAAATACAATTCAGTATTTGTTAACTTTTGTTTAGAGCAGTTCATTTATATACTCGCAAAATAGGTAATACATTTTTAAATTCAACACTAGTGCATAACTATCTCAGGAATCATGTAATAATTTGATCTGAAATGTTCAAGATGTCGCTATTAATCTAAGTTCAAGATATACCCCTAATACTTAGATATAGTAAGCGAAAAGGGCAGACCAGTCCACACAAGCAGCACTCGTTCACGAGTATGACGCATGTGCCAGCCATCGGCCTCCTCAACCATATTACAGGGAAGTGGCCGACCCGGCACACGACGCCGCCGCAGGCACAGACAGTTAAGGAGTATGTCATACCCAAGCCGCTCATAGATGGAAACAAAGAAACTTTATTGAAACGAAAGACATGATTCCAAAGAAAATCACATGAAAAAATTTAATCCCAGGCTTTTTTATCCTCTATGTATTCTGAAATCTTGTAATAAGCTTTATTACATAACTTTCGCTTAATAGTTGTTTGGAATTTACCAATGTTTAAACACTTAATTTCAGTGGGAACTTTGTTATAAAAATGTATACAGTAACCCTTAAAAGATTTTTTGGAGCCTTGTTTTATGATTAACTAGATTATTTTTGCTTCTAGTATTTAAGCCATGGATATCGCAAACTTTTGGAAAGTTTTCTATATTCTTATGTACGTACATATAAATTGTGATGCTACTGTCATTATATTTGTTTCTTTGAATTTCTACATGAAGTTCATTCAAATGAAAGCAGAAATAAAAATATTGCGTCTTCTCTATTCTTTTTTCATATCTTTACCAATCCTAATACATTTAATGTATAAGAACCTAAATTTTTCAATTGCTCTATATTAGACACTGTTAACTGCTGAATCAACTATTCAGAATTCAAATAATGGAGACGACGCGACGTCGCAATGTCTGCCGAATTCAATAAGGGAAACAGCTTGGTAGAGTGCACTTGATTGGAACGAGATAACAATGTTGCAATAAATTTCTTTTCATTGATCCTACAGTTTTGTAAATCAAGGTACTATCCAGAGAAGAATGGTCAATGACATTGAAGGGTAGTGAGCGTTAAGAGTGAGACCACCAGCGTTGTCGGCGCTTTGAGATCCAGCGGTGCGTAAATGCGTATGACCTGTAGGTACTTACCTTCACAGTTTACAGATAAGTGCAGGTCATCCTATTATAAATGGCATATAAGTTATGAGGTACTGAGTCGAATTCACCAATTTATTTACATCGATGCAAATAAATAGATGAATAGAATAGATGCGAATAAATAAATAATAACTGACTATTTTAACTAGACACAAAAAAAAATAAAAAATTTAAATAACTTTAATGTAACTGCCTATCTATATCTCCTTATACCATTTCCCCCTATAAATCAATAACGAAACGTTATGCACAACATGTTTTACAAAAATAAGATAAATCTATCTATAAGTAAGGAGAATGCATTGTCAAAGGGCCATTCATCGTACTCCTATTGAATACCAATCAATACTTGTCTGGAGATCTCTTGTTCACGCGTACTTTAACAAACAACAAACAATATTGCGAGTTGAGAGTTGTGCATCGCACCTTTTTTCATTTTACATACAAAGGGAAAATCACTCCTATATCTATAGACATAAAGTACAACGTTTACAAACTAGCACGTCTGAATGAAGGCGGCGTATCATGACACAAGGTAATGTTACCTTTTCTTAGCTAATCTATTGTATAAGTTCAAGTTTTTATTAGAAAATTTTATTGAAATGTTTGGCTCTATGTTAGTAATTCGATAAAGGAAAATCCACCTTTGAATATACTAACAAAGGCAGTTTTTTGCACACGTTATTGGCAACTGGAATTGAGATATTTGCCAAACACGTCTATATTATTATCGTAACTATTCTGCTATTTATGATGTCATTATCATACTAAGTTTAGGACCCGTCGTATTTCGTAATCTTATAATACTTGTCATTATAAAATCAACAGATTTTAAACATAACTCTACATAATATTGAGTACTGTATAGTATAATATGTAGAGTTCTAACATAAACCTAAAACTAATTATATTAGTCTCGTCGTTTCTTTCGATTTTGGTGGCGTACGAACCCACATTACAATATTCTGTGGTAGGTTCGATTCCTTCGTGGAAGACTTTCGATTATGAAATAAGCCTGTGACTTAAGATATTTTTTAATTCAATGCTCTCAGCGGTGCTTCGCGACTTCTTTATTGTTTGCTAGATTTTACTCGCGGTTCTGCCCGTGCCTACCACGTAGTAAGGCTAATATCCTTGCACACTAAATGAAGAAGTAGCACGGCACCACCTGCACAGTGGCCAATTTTCGGTATCCACTAAAAAACGAAAGAGCAAATTACATAAATTAAAAAGTCAAGCAATCACTGAATACTGGCAGTTTACGCTTCATTTAGACAAGCAATATAAAACGTGGTGCCGTCCCAAGACCCAGCAGGCCCGCGCGTTCGCCGCGACGGCCCCGCCTCGTCACGTCCAGCGGCGGCCATGGGCTAAGCTTCTGTTATTTGCCAGCACTACCTCAATATTACCACAATAACAATCACAGACGAAATTACCTTATAATATTCTGTTGTTGGTAAATTGGAGTTAACGTTAGTATTGCTGCGGCATTGTATTTTTTACTTAATAACAATACACTCGGCTCTTTCACGTAATGGATTTTTTTATAATTTAAAACTAAATAACATAATTTTACGACCGGATAAGATCGTTTATCAAATTAATGAAGGGCAACACATGTTATCTTTTTAATAAACGGGGTAACTGTCATTAAACTTCGCTTAGCAAGTCGTCCCGTGCTGTTCCCTGGGATGGACCTCTGTCACGGTTTGAGGTGCAGTGTACGCAAACTACAAGTGTACTTACATGTATGTATAGTCAGCAGCATAAGTAGAACAAATTCAAAATTTCAAATTGCCTACATACTTTTGTGTTCTTACTAATCTTTTTTTTCTCTTCACAAAAATATAATAAAAGGTATTTACTTTACTTCAAACGAAGAAAAAAATATTTCAGTTTAACTTAAGGCGTATATAGGCGATTTGAAATTTTGATTTTGTACAAATATTTATGCTGCTGACTGTACATACCTGGTATGAATATTGAATACCTAATCAGAGAACTTTACTATAGGTATTTTTTGCCTACATAGTGTACACTCTAGATACTTGTCGCCATATAATTCCATATCAAAAGCAATTATACTTAAAGTTGCTAATAAATGATTAATAAATATTTATAAATTTCAACTAAAATGCCATTAAACACGGAAAAAATCCATTTATTGGCATCTAGTCATCAGGCACCAACTATTAGCGGCTATATTTTAATTATGTATATTGCTCACAAGCATCCGTTTAGTCTTGTACATATCAAGGACTACATACCTACTACACCATCAAATCGGTCACGCGCGCCTCGGTCCAATTTTATCCCTCCATAAAAAGGCGCGTAACGGGAAGGGTTGGATTTTAATTACGATATTTTCCTATTATTTTCTCTGCTGTCTTAGTTCAGGGCAAGGGTCGTGAGATGTAATAAATTCCGCTTTTTATGAGGTCACGGTTAACCCTCTTGATAAAGTTTATCGCACATCTGGTGGAAATTGAAAGAGTTTTTGTGTTAGTGCATTACATCCGGGTGTAAAAATGTTGTCACTATACTGTTAGCTCACCGGATTATATTGTTTGGTAATGAATTAAAAGGTGCGTAAAGGTTTTCTTGACTGTTATTAGTTTGTGCAAGGGTGTCTGCTTGGTGTTGTATTGAATGAGTTCTTGTTCGCTAACCCGCTCCGCCATGCATGAAATGATGAGACCCACTTTAACATTTTCAACTGATTGCGCACGAGAAGCGTGAACGCCGATAATTTTATTGATCACTGACATTACATACGCCTATCCAAATTCAATATAAGCTTACATTACATTGAATGGGTTAGTTATCTATCAAGCCGTATTTATTGTATCGCATTAAAAAAAAACATTCTTTGATTGTCATGAGTCTTGTTGTCTTAATCAAAACCCTGGATATCATTTTCAAATAAAAAATAACTCTTTAGCGTTAAAATTCAACATCTTTTTGTGCATAAAATTAATAATATTATCGTTATGCAAACGCATCGTATAACCCATAGTGTAGTCGTAAAGGATTGCGTGCGTCAAACGACTATGAATAATTATATTCCGCCGGGCCGAGAATGGATTTGTATATCTAAGCGATTAAAGTTATTTGAATACGGATTTATATCAATAGGTGTAAGAGTGGGAGCGCAATACGCAAATACAGATGTTCACACTTAGGGATTGAGCGAGGATTGTTGGCATTGCAGGCACAGATCGATGTAAGCTCGCTAAGCTTAAAATTGAAACTAATGGAACAGAGACTAGGAATGTGAATAATATTTTTTATAACAGATGTTTATCGCACTTCATTGTGTTATTTCGAGAAAATATCTATTCCGCGACAACGTCCGTCCGTGATCGATCACTGGACACGTGCTTGCACATCAAACATTTTTTACATCTAAATGTAACTTTTTGTCGTAAAAAACTTCCGACGAACAATAGCTTAACATAGCGATAAAAATTGTACATAAAAGATAAAGATTTGTGAAAGGGCGTATTGGAGCATGAAAATAGTGAACAAAGGCATTATCTGAGGATTAGGATAGACATGATTACGTGTTTAAGTTATTTGATTACTTAAGCAAACATGTATATCAGAATATTAAGCATTTAATCTCTTAAAAAAAGTTATTTGGATGGGTATGGGGTGGTCAAGGATATCTACTACCGATTCCCTACCTGTCGTGAAAGCTATAAGAGTCATAATCTATATCATCTCACCATAGACGCCGAGAGCGTCTTTTGGTTCGCTCAGGCTTACAAGTCTCCCAAGAAAAAAAAAGAATGCATGGCATGCATTCAAAAATGTATTTAGGTACGTTTTCGGTTACCAAGACGAGGAGCTGCATGCCTCAGGAGTCAGGGATTCAGAGCCGTTCCTTGTGCATCGAAGAGGGTCACCGTAAAACTTTGATTGCTTTAGTTGCTATGCGAATGCCGGAAAATTTTAGGAGCTAGGCCCCGTGCTAGATCTATCTTTCCCAGGCACCGTTAATGCTAAATCATAGGATCACTGGGGTAAACGATAGTTTAGCTTTTCCATTGCGTCTGTTTTTTATCAAGCTAAGTATAACAATTAAAATATTAAAATAATCTTTCTAAGTTCTTGGCATACGCTAACAAATAATTTTATTTCGCTCGATCTCTAGGGGTGTGTTACGGAACTAGGACTTACCAGGAGGTGGAGTTGCGAGCTAAAGCCACACGCACAGTCAGGCCTTTTATCCCCGAAAGTGTAGGCAGAGGCGCAACTAGTGCACCCACTTTTCGCCGTACGTATTCCGTCCCATGATGTGCTAGGTGGCGAGCCTATCGCCATATCGGGCACAAACTTCAGATTCCGGGCTGGTACTGAATAGAAAAAAAACAATATAACTTTGCCCGACCCGGGGATCGAACCCAAGACCTCAGCATTGTAGTCGTACCGTAATACAATTACGCCACCGAGGCATAGCAGTCTTAATTAAAATCATATTATTCATATAAAATTACGCCACATTTTTATAAAATAATTAACATTTATTTCTTTGATCGATCTTTTCATTTAGATTACCAACTCTAACAGAGGGCACGTGGCGCGCTCGTCGTTAATAGCCGTACAATGATGATAATATCTTAAATATTCATCGTGCGTTTATTAATAAAAAGCATAATATGCTATCAACATTCAACTTAGTTTTAATAGAAGTGTGTGGAAATGTGGAATAATGACATCATTATAAAATGAAGGTAAATGGTCAATAAACTTCGGTGTTTGAGATTTAGCTAACAGTTTTTAACCGAGTAGAACCTTTTTTATATTCTTTAAAAGCAGTTGCTTTTATGTATGTCTCAGTATACTCTATTGTACTCGATGTTAAACACCGTATTAAGTCGTGTTCACACGTTACAAAGGGATCGAATAAAAAGAGCATTGGACTAAATCGGTAAAATATGGAGCGATAACGCATCGACATAAATCACTGGACGCGCGTGAAATCAAATTATCGTCTACCAGTCCCAAGCTAAACGGAAGGGTTAGTGCTACTTTAATGCGAACAGCGGTTCAGTAGATTGTGTCCCTTTTACTCTGAAGTGTTTTTCTATGTGCCAGAAAGTGATGCATTTTTGTCGTGTTCGTGAATCAAGAATTGCACAAATCCAAAATGCAAACAACTTTATGTACATGAAATTGGTTTTGTGTTGAGGATAAAATAACCTATTATTTGAAATGAGCATGTCACATCGCGGTCCACAATCCCCCGATTATTGGCAATTGTATGTAGGTGTGCGGAAAGCAATAAATTTGCTAAAAGTACCTACGTAGCTCGTTATGTTTTTTTTAATTGTAGCCATGGGAAAATTTGTGCAACAAGAATGTTGTTACTGAAAGAGCCTTAAAATGTACACACACACACTCACGCCTTTTATCCCCGAAGGGGTAGGCTGAAGCGCAACTAGTGCACCCACTTTTCGCCGTGCCGTGTAATTACATCTTAATACAGATTTTAACTTTCGGATACCTTAATGAAACGCCGACTAATGAATGGTGGCTGATGTGTTCACCAAGGGCCTGCCTCTAGTGAAACACGAGAACTTCACCGGTGCCGCGGGTTTGCGTCCAGGGGAGGATGTTGGAAATAAGGACGCAAAAGAATGAAGCGCCTAGTCAACCTCTTTGATTTCGACCGTCACTATGTCGCCTTAAATTGTCTTCAGTCATTGTATATTTTATACGTAATAAATTCTTAACGTTTCTGAACGTTTTATCAAATTTTAGAGTCTTGTTTTTATCAGACCTTAATATTAAGTTTTTTTGTGCAACAGTTTCACCATTTTACCAGGCAGAGCTGACTTATGACTTTCTACTTATTTAAACCTTATTCTTCTCTGAATCTAATCAAGGATATTGAATAATATTTTTAAATTGCCGGATACGCAAAAGGATCAAATTACAAGGGATGTCATGTCAGATATCAATAAAACTAATTTCTTTGATATTGACAGCGCAATACCGACGTATTCGTAATTGCAGGCACGCTGGAAAAGGTCTGTTCACGTCAAACATTAATCCCGAGATTGACTTTTGTAATAGGGGTTCGCCGTTTAATTACGACGAACGGTCCGGCTCAAAGCAAAAACGGAGCGTAGTCTACACAATGCCCATATGATTGACACAAATTACCTCTAATCGACACAATCAACAAATTTCAAAATAGTAAAATTTCAACCTATTATACATTCTTTACAGAATTTGCAATTTCGTGGAGACATAGACATAGGAGAATAAGATGACTTTGTGTGTGTGCTTGTTACACTAACTTTGTAATAAAAAATAAAAGGTCATCGCGGTCCTGAAAGGGTTGTAAAACTTTTGTGCTCGATTTAAAATTAAATTTTATTGTATTTTAATCCGAGCGATAAACGTCAATCACGTCTCTGCTGCGAGTGTGATACATGTATCAGGAGAGCTCAGCAGTGAACGGTGAACACGTCGCGCCCCCATCGCCATTCAAAACGGATTTCGAGCAAGGGTGAAATTAAAATGTCAAAATAGTAGCGTCGCAACTCACAGTGCGAGGTATTTGTCTCCGGCTTTATTAGACTCTTTTGTATATATTCTATTCTTCAAAGCGCTCATGAAAAACGATACCGTTTAAGCCCTTTATTCAGTTAAAATACTTACTACAAAAAGAATTTGGTTTTTTACCTGCATCTGATACTTTTATTGATAAACATGAAAATAAGTATGTGTCTGTTTTAGAGACATTCTATATAGTAGAATATAGGTTAGAACGTTATGCTTAGACATCATCATTATCGGTCACATGAAGTCCGCTAGTTAACAGGCCTTTCCTAAAGATTTCCAGAAAGACATACAATACATAAAAGCGGCCTGCATTCAGCATGTATTTACTATTCATTTCAAGTAAGTACGTAAAAGGAGCGAAATTTGTCTTATAAAATTTTACTACTACAATAGCAAAATTACCATATACCTGATTTTTTATAGTTTCAGTATCTGTTGGGAAAACTAATGAACTTTGTTATAAAATAGTTCCTAAAACCGTGCCAACTGCAATACAATTCCATTGCTAATAGTAGTGGCTCGAAACGTATATTGCGCATTCTACATTTCGTATTACCATTGTATTCTTTGAATTTATTTGTTTGGTCATTGAAAAGCACGAGTGGGCGCTGCGAGGGCTCTGAGGGCAAATAAATAATTACACGCATTCTGCAGATATTTGCCTCGGGGCATCCGTGGGGCGAGGAAACGCACCGGATCATTGTAATGTGGGGTGGCATTACTCGAAAAACTCTAAAGAATAATATATGGAGCATGCTGTAAATTGGCCCGTTATTGGAAATTATACGATGTTTCGCATTATACATACAATATATGTGAAGTGATACTATGTGAAGAGAGTTTACCAATGATATAGAAAAATAATATCATTGGAGTTTACTTGTTTTATAGTGATTATTTTTCCGACCCAAATATCGACCAATAGAATTGCACCATTCGACGTCACGTGGTACAACCTACATGGTATTATACTGATAATTTTTTGAATATTTTCTCTGGTAGTTACTATATATTATGAAATTCTTATTTGTTGACTGTTCATTTCATCTCATGGTGCAATTCTATTGGCCGACATTTGGGACGGAAAAATAATCCCCCGAATACCACACGAGCTTCAAAATTATCTGGTATTTCCCTCAAGGTTCCCTGCAAACAAATAAAGTCGTCAAGTTTTTCAGGAAAAATCACTCGCGCTTCGCGCTCGTGATTTTTTAACCTGAAAACTCCTTCATTTGTTTGCAACGAACCTATCGGAAAATACCCGATAATTTTGAAGCTCTTGTGGTATTATAAGTGAGAATATTTTTAGGTGTGGAATGCGACAAAAGTGATTTATATTAATAAAGTTCTTTTCGAATTGAACTCTAATAAAATATATGTAGAGTTTCCTTTAAATGCTCTACGTATTCTCTCTTAGGTCGTAATCACCCCTTCTGGCGTGTCTCATTTAATAGAGTTTATATGAGTTATTCAAGTAGAGTTATCACGTTTATCACATCTGCAAGTATTAGTTTATTATCAACTATAAAATATAAAGATATAATAGATAAATCTATTTCTATCCTAAGTATAATATTATAAAGAGGAAAGATTTGTATTTTTGTATGTTTGTAACGAATAAAGTCAAAAACTATGGGACCAATTTTAAAAATTCTTTCACCATCAGAATTCTACATTATGCTTGAGTAAAATATGCTACTTTTATCCCGGGAAAATATAAAGCAGGACTTTTATCCGGGACAAATGTTTTCACGCGGGCTGAGCTGCGAGCAAAATCTAGTTTGTTATTATAATGAATTGTTCGTTAATCCATGAACTCTCATGAATTTTATTATTTTTTATGTGACAATCCTCTTAGCAAGAAACTTTTAGGGTCAACGCGCACAAAATATCGTCACGTCGTATTGGCGCCATTGTTCCTTCTAGCCTTGTCTCTTCGCCTTGTTGACTTTTGTCAATCAGGTATTTACTATCTAGGCATATACTTGATGCAGAATTTGCAACATTATTACAAACAATTTCACTTATTTTCCATTTAAGCTTTGCGAGAGTATATATTATTTATATATACATATATATTTTATATAGGTACGGCAAAGTGACCCCACTGCACCTGATGGTAAGCAGAGAGGAGTCTAGATAGAGTGTCTAATGACGAGCGATGACTATCCCTCGTCAGTCGACAAAATTATGTCGGCCTGTTTGAACCGGATATACAGAGGCTGATCCTGGAATGCGACACACTTACGTGGCGGATTTTTAACACCGTATGTACGGTGGTCGTTATCAGGGCGGATATAAAATATATCCTACCACCAGCCCGCCATATTATCTATACTTATGTACTTTCATCCATATTCATAAATTACAACAGAAAATTGAAAGGCAAAGCGAAATAAACGCTTTTATGCGTCATGACGTATTTTTAGTGTGTCAATTAGAGTTCTGTATGCCGACGGCTCAGCGTGAGGCGACAACGCACCGGGGTTCGCAGTGGGAGCTCTACCTCCCTCCGACGTCGCATATTCTGACAAATTGTTGGCGTTGTTTTGAGAAAAAAATAATTTGCACATGCCAGTATGTTACTATTTTTACTGGAATACTATAGACATTTTACTACGCAGCAATTTAAATTGCTACGACTGTAGACTGGTCTGCCCATTTCTCTTACTATGTCTAAGAACGAATAATTAATAATACCTGTATTGGACAAGTATAGATTATCTAATTATTTCGTGATTCCTGAGAGGATTATACACTCGGATGGGAATTGAGAATTATTATTATGCAAGTAAATATATGAACTGCTCTAAACCAAATAAAAAACTGTATATATTTCTTTTTGTTTTATACACTGTTCCAAATTTATACCTTTGAACTGATTTTGAAAAGAGCAAAATTAGTGTTTCTTGCCCGTTCTTCTCTGGTGGAAACTGCTTTCCGAACTGGTGGTAGGGTAAAAATTGACTGAATCTAAGTAATGTTTAACATTTTATGGATTCGAATAAATGATTTCATTTCATTATATATATATCATTGAGCTGAAATTATAAGACTACTCGTGTGGGTCTTGTATGCTTATAATTGAGAGTAATTCCAATAACTTAATGTAACGAAAGATATCCTACGGGACATACTTTTTAAAACACTGATTTCTGTATCCATATTCCTATTGATTATGCGTATCCAGAATATTTTTTTTTGTGTTGTATTATATTCGCGTAATTTTTGTGTGTTTGTTGTTTTATTTCTATAATATTTTACTACCTCACCAACAAAAAATAGAAGCAACAATAAAAAATGTATGGTGTGCTATAGGCAAAAAATAATATTACCGAAGTTACTAGTCGGTCCTATTAGCGACGAAGTTACCTGCTGGGTCGCTCTATAATTACGTAGTGAATAACTTTTCCAAAGCTTTTAAAAACGATAACGCGGAAGCTGCTGCTAAATCTTAAAAAAGCAAGTTAGTATTGTTGCATTAATGCATTTGGGAGTAAATATTGAGCAGGCACAATGCGGGACCCGACAACCCTTAACTATAGTCCGCGGGGTGCCATTAGAGCGGCTCAAAGAGTTGGGTGTACCCGGCAATCCCGGCGCCGTTACCAAACGACGACTTTGTAAATCTAATTAAAATATCAATATGTTTACTGCACTCCGCGTTGACAATTTGATTTTACGCTTCACGCCTTCGGTTCGTGGGCTGATACAAGAATATTAATATTAATGAAATGTTGCTGCAAATACTCTACGTTTATACTTCAGTATTTGAATTTAGCGTTATTTTAGGGAGACCAAAAATATTCCTATAGGTAATTGTTATATAAAAATTGTGACAAATATAATAGAATTCTATGCTTCAATTTTGATAAAGCGCTTGTCATGATATATTTTTGAACAAATAAAGTCAACGACTCGTCTATAAAAGTGTCATCCATTCTCAGCGAGTGGCGTGAAACGAACAGTCGGTGCACATCGCAAACTACCCCTATTTTTTTAAATTTTAACAATAGCTCCAGGTAGCTACACAAACAGCAACAAAAACGTGACTGGTGACATATCAATCTACTTTTACATCAAAATCGAAAATTCGCACAAATCAAACAGTGAAGTGTTAACGTTTTTTTTACAATAGCTTTAAAAATAGTTTGACAAGGACACGGCTTGCGACTGTATTTTATCCCGGTGCCATAATAAATCTTAGGTCCATCTTGTTTATACTAGGTGCTTATGAGTATTCATAGAATTATTATTTTCAATAGATCCAAAATAAACGATATTGTTCTGAGACTTAAAGAAAATCAAGTAGATTTTAGGTTGAAGTGTATTAACCTTAAGATACATATTAAATTCATTAATTATAAAAAAAAGGTTTATAAATATCCTATTTGTACAGGCCCGTTATTTCAACATACCTGTACAAACACAGTACACTGTACCTACGGATTTTATCCCGAATATTTAGAAAATAGATTCTCACAATATAATAACATCCGTTGACACCAGCGATCTCTGCATAAAAAATGTATTTAACAAATTTCAATAGATCAATTTATTAATGTTAATATCAAAGGACAAATGTTGCACTGCACGGCTGGCGCAATATTTCATTAGGGACATTCTCGCAAAAAGTAACCCTTTTTTTTGTTTTCTATTACAATTGTCACCCTTTTACTTCCATTTCAATTAAATAATGTCTGGTCATTTGGGGCGGGCGGGAGCGAGTCAGCAGCATTGCGCAGTGTATACGGCTCGGCGCTGTGTAGCGCGCAGTGTCGTGTTCGCGCCTCCCTAGGCCCCGGGCCATCTCCCGGGCGCGACAGGGCGCGGCAGGGTTGGCACGGCTGGCAGGGCAGGCGGGCGCAAAGTGCGCGTCATCCTGCAAGCACATTAATCACTTCCATTATTAAACTTGTTATTGTGCTCATTTGAAGATAACGTGTTATAAACGGTGCCGTCCGTTCATGACAAAATAAGCTCCTGTAATGACGTGTAAGCGATTCGCTTGTAGAGTGTCGTAAAAAATGACAAACGGTATTTCACCTTGGATAAATAGAAAAGTTGCACGATTTATTGTTTATGTCCTTGTTCCATCATTTTTATACAATTTTATTCTGGGGATTCTTTAGAAGAGAACAAAATAATCATTCAACGCATCTACTTATTTGATACTTTAAATTATGAACATATATAAATGTTGAAGAATGTCAAAGAAGTCGAGAAACATATTTACCGTAATTATAATTTAGTTCGTCATAACCGTACTTGACTATTAGGAATTGTATTTATGGATGATTAAAATTCCCTACGATTCCTAGGGTTATGATTGCATTAATGCAAGAAAAATATTTTTTTACTACAGCAGCACGGGCTCTAAGTATTCTACTACCTTATACGCTATTATCCTACAATAAAATGCGAAAGTCGGCGAAGATGTTTAAATATTATCTAGTATGTTTGTCAGATTTAGGTAAACTGGAGAAACTGCTGAACGAATATGAATGAAATTTGGCTCACCGAGTGATTGGATTAATATTAAGCTAATTTCCGGTAAAATACACTGTAGGTCTTTTATTCCGTTAATATTTTATTACACGCAGGCCAACTCGCCAGCAACATCCACTGATAAATATGAAAATTCAGATTTAATTCAATAGTTCATCTCTTAATAATTTACTAGTCAGACGTTTCCTCATAAATAAGCAGTGTTGATCACTTTCTATCAGATGACCTACTCTATCATTTGCTATATAAATGTTCCTCGTTATCTATTAAGAGGCTGTGTTGTGTGTGTTTGTATAAGTACTTAATTAAAACCCAATCATTTGTATCTGCGCAACACTTATCCACAAAGCGGGAACACCTTTGTTAACTTGTAAGAAAAAATATTGGTCACTGTAGGTAATAAAAAAGGCAAATCGGGTATACCCGTAAAAGTCCTAGTCAGTGATTCAATGAACCGATTTTGCAAATTTATTTTGTAATTGGTGACGTAAAATCCTAGGAGTTGGCCCCGCTTTGGCAGTCACGATCAGGTATTTCCGATCACGATTTGACGTAATACCGTTACGACGCGCCGCGCCGCGCCGCCGCGCCGAGGTCTCCGGGCCGGAGATGGTCGCCAGCCGGAGGCTTGGCGCGACATATAAGTAGGTGCTTCTAAGAAATGCGTAAAGGCCACCGTGACTATAATATACCGTTTTCCTTGTTTGTGTAAGATCTTTTTAAATTTTAGTATTACTGTAGTTTGTTTAGTTAAATAAATTACACTATTGTATCACAAAAAAAAGACGTTTTGTTTCTTTCTAACTATTAATTTGTTAGGAACATTGTTACAAATTAGTTTTGTATGTTGTTTTTATTCTCTTGCTACGTATTTTCTACGACTAAGTAAGTAGGTACTATTATTATGTGAAAGTTGTAGCACTTGCAGCCAGTTTAAGTAAACATTATATTTTATGGTATTTGAAGTAAGTACAATCTACATCAACAAAGATTTTTCTACTACTATTTAACGGACTATTAATTAATCTCTGGAACTATAGGTTTGTCCTAAAATTTAAGCAGAACCTTGCTACTTAATTTTAAAAAATAGCTGGTTGCTGAGTAGTTAATTCGTTTAAATACTGCACCTAATATGCAAATGGAAAAATACGATAACTTATAAACTTAACCACATATACTTATTTTTTATGTTTATATAATATTATCTTATTTTTTACTAATACTAAAAATCTAAAGTTAGGGGAAATTTTGAAAAAAAACAGCGTCTGGCTCACTGATTTGGATAACTGCCATAACTTGGCAGAATAGGTAGACCAAGACTGAGATTCACGTAAATACTATTCGATGGTATGTGAAGTCTGCCAACCCGCACTAGTCCAGCAAGGTGGACTAAGGCCTAAACCAAACCCTCTCAGCAGTAGGCAGTATATAATACAGGGCTGGTATGGTATGGTAAGTAATCAAAAAGTTTAAAATATATAAAATCTTAGAACGATTTATCCCGGAAAATGTTTCGTGTCCCGGCAAAGGTTATCCACGCAAACCTAGCCGAGAGTAAAACGTAGTATATATTATTATTGTTTAAAAGTATTATACGGAATCTTTCGTCTGCCTTCAACATAGTAATATAATTGTTTGTATTACAGAACATCTTGCATAACATTTAGTTATTAACTTATAACTTATATGATTCATCTCGAAACGGTGTTGAAATAAAGGTTATTAGTAAACGTAGGTACAACTTTTTTATTGATAAAGTTAAGAATGTTCTATGGAAAATAAATATAACTAAAAAATATCTATAACCTTCAGTCGGTCGGCATAGAGGTCATGTAGCCATTTATAGTAAACTGTAATGTATAATCGTGAGTAATGGGGCACGCCCCGCGCCGTGCGCCGTCTCAGGTATTCCCAAAATCTCAATGTGATTGTTTGTGTGTTTAAATTTATCAAGTGTTTATTTAGCAATTGGCAATAACTGCACAGGTTTTGCCTGCCTCGGTGGCTTAATTGGTTAGCGTACGCGGTACGATTTCCACCCTGAGATCTCGGGTTCGAATGCCGAGGCGGGTAAAGTGATGTCGGGTTTTTCTTCTCAGTATCCACCAGTCCTCTCTAAGAGATTACGACCCGAAGGTGAAAGGTAGAAATAAACTATGTTCATTAGTATTTGGTAGGATATTTGTTTCCCATCGGAATTCGAATAGTGTACACAAGATGAAAAACCCGTCATAGTGGCCTACGTAAGGGTATTGCGTTCCGGGATCCGCCTGTGCATATCCAGTTTCAAACAAGCCTAAAGTTATAAATTTATTGACTTGCGAGGGTCGATTACGCTATCTGGATCACACTCCGCTTACAATCAGATGCAGTGCAGCACTTTGCCGAGTCCATAATAAAAACAAAGTAAGTAACTAAAAATGTAAGTACGAGAGCCAAAGCATGAGTGAGTCAACTCAACCGAGATAGTCACACTTTCGCACAGTAAACCAACCTGAACTATTATAACCAACGTGATAGCATGCTGTGGCGAGTCGTATTATGATGAGCGAAGTTTTGGGAGACTAAATAACCCTCTTCCCTTCCACATGCTTATACCTTTCCTTCAAGGCCGGCAATGTATTCTTGATACTTCTGGTATTACGATTTGTATCACTTAACATATTTTTTTTTATTTTTATTAACGCGGACCTAACTGCCAGTAGCCTGACGCGAGTCGGCCTTTCTGGCCACACCGGACTTTAGGGTGAGCGCTTTAGGCGCTCGCAACCCTTTAATTTAAGTGACCATGAGGGCAACCCACTAACAGGTTACGGACCTTGGCTCAGGACGGTCACTGGGAGAGGATGAGACATCAGCGATTAGTGGGGAGGATTGGTGTTTAACCTAATCCTATCTGTTGTTTTCGTCGGCACGCGGGCCTAAACTGTTAGGGGGGTCGGGGGGGCGACGGGGAACGCGGCGAGGTCCTCGAAAGCGAGGACGGAACTGCGGTCGTGGACAGTGTAAGAGTTTCAACAACTCGTTCTTACGACGGATGGCCAGAGTGATGGCGTCCTCTGGATCGGCTAATACTGAACTTGGCCGTCTCCATTTGGCGCGGTCGAATGGAGATGACTTAACATCAAGTTACTTGCTCGCATGCCGGTTGACGCCGTTACAACCTCTTAGTAAATGCTGCTCGTCATATAAATATATGAGCCGACCAAATACAAAAGGTAGAGACTAATGTATGCTCCCACATAAATGGTAATAAAATGAGTACTATCTACATAAACTGTTTAATACGATTTAAACTGTCTAATAAAATTTGCTTAAAACACCGTTAATTATAATTTTGAGAATTTTTTAACCGTGGAGATCACTTAAAATATTTAGGTGCCTTGTACGTTTACTTGCCTATGTTGTAAAAATAAATCGGACTTATTTTTTTTATTATATGTCATTTTTGTTATACATTTTTTTTACACATACACTCACGGCTTTTATCCCCGTAGGGCTAGGCAGAGGCGCAACTATAGTTCATCCACTTTCCGTGCGTATTCCGTCCCATGATGTAATAGGAGGCGAGCTTATCGCCATGCAATGCTAATCAGCCCTGTATTATATACTTACCCACTGCTGAGCACGGGCCTACTCTACTACTGAGAGGGGTTAAGCCTTAGTCCACCACTTATTGCCATATGGGGTACAAATTCCAGACTCAGGGCTGATACTGAGAAGAAAAACCCAATGTCACATTGCCCGACCCTGGGATCGAGCCCGAGTCCTCAGCACTGCAGTCGTACCGTAATACAACTACGCCACCGAGGTGGTCATATTATTTTTAGTTTCTTATAAATTACCTATATTAGAAATTATTTAGTTTTATGGTTACTAAGCATTGTTTTATAATGGGATATCTTTGAATCGAACTAGTTGAATAAATATTATTATATCAGGAGTTACGGTTAGTTTCGAAACAATTTCTATTATGAAAGAACAATAACTAAAAGTAAACCGCCCATAAAACAATAGTTCGATCCGGTTTGACCCGTCCCGACTCTCGGTGGCCGCCAATGTTCAAATAGTAAGTTGCCATCGCTGGAGCATTTACAGTTTAAAATTTAACAAAAGGCTAAATTTGTTGCATTTTATTGTCTTGAAATAGGATCAGCAGCCATTAGGGTATTTTTTGCCACGCCTTTTATTAGGGTGTCGTTCGAAGGACAAGCGGCGAAAGACAAAGCACTGACCGGAATCACTCGCATAAACTATGTTTGACGGCTTCTTTGCGCGTTTACGACCGACGATTCATCGTTTGGCAGGCGGCGGAGAATACTAATTTGTATTTGATTTTATTACCTGCAGTTCAAATTTTAAGCCTCTTTTCACATCAACAGCAACACGTTACGCCCAAAATATCTTCAACCGTAATATTAAGTTTAGAAACAAAGGATATTGTATTTAGGACAAAGGTGACAATTTAACGGGAAATGTAATTAAAACAAAAGTAATTTTAAATTATAGGGCTCGGTAAAATAATGGTGAAAAAAAAAACAAAAAGGGTAGCGCCGATGAATTAATAAAAGTCAGTAACAAATGAATCGACTGGTCGAATGCAACTCACATTAGAATATTGCATGGAAATGAGAACACGTTGTAACCCTTTGGTTATACAAAGTTTTTATTGTTTTATTCAGAGGTCAATGTGTACTTTTTGCTTTACAACGATGAAAGGTTTATGAATCAATTAATTAAATTTATGCTACGGTCATTGTCACAATAAATATGGAAATGAAACGGCATGTAACAATGGTATGATTTATTAGTGCTCGCTATAAAAAGCTTGCACCAAAGGTGAGAACTACTGAACATTTGTATACGCGACATTTGTTTTCTAAACAATACAAATGTCTTCTATTGCGAGGTCGGAATACTCGTCATTGTAAGTATACTTTTTATAGTATCATGATTTACTATAACCAATTAAATCCAATGTGTAACGATGTTTAAAATAGCATTTAGATTTCGTTTAGATATAAGTATTCACTTTTGAGTATAATTTCTGAAACCATAAATTTAGGTGAAATATCATCCGTTAAATTATAGGGGTAATTCTATTTAAGATAATATTATGGTAATCGATACAAATACATTGAGAGCAGAAAAGATTGATTTTGTTTTTTTTTTAATCGCGTTAATCTGAAATTAGTGCACAAATTATGAAAATTATTTCAGGAAACTGAACTATATATACCTAGGCTACTTTTTTCTCCAGAAACGAATTGTTACACAAGTAAAAGGGCAAACAAAAAGCAAATAACAATATTTATTCTGACATCTCTAACAACGCGTCATGTATTATAACAAAAGTATAATCAACATGACGCATGCTGTTCAAACTTGCTAACTATGCTAGCGAAAATTCACGTCACGTAGCGTCAGCTAAGATATGACGTGCATTTTCAGTGGCTAGTCATCCCTAGTAAAATCAAGATTTAAGACTACAGACTAGTAGTACTTAACTAGTAGTAGCTATAACGCCAGGTTTCTTGATGATAGTTTCATAGCCGTTCGTATTCGTCAGCTCAGAAAAAATAATATACATAATCAGCATCCTTTACTGCACTTTGTCTCATTTGTTACCTTGTGGATACATGGAATCAATGGATCTTAAACAATAGACAGTGTGCTAAACTATGTTAATTTGATGTAGTTACAGCATATTTTAATTCGTGTATGTGCTGGACAAAATGAAATAAAACAATTCCTTATCAAGTGGAAGTGGTAGATGGTGCGTTATCAATCAGCAAAGTTTAATATTTTAGTATTCTGTATAATTGATGTTTAATTAATTATTGCTCTTAGGCTAGTAAATTTTGACGAGTTATAAGGTTTGAATTGCATATTTTTTTAAATGTTCATAGCTTGCGAAATCTGCATTTACATTTACATTCGTATACTATTAATCGAATATGAACATTATTATGAAGAATTGTGAATTAAATATCCATAGTCACCAGTTGTTTGTTTATAAAGATTGATTCAGTTCAATAGTCTCTACTGAAATGAAAAAAACACGTCATGACATATTAAGACTTGGGCCATTGATACAAAATGGTGCAAATGAATTCATATCGTCACGTATCTTTGTATGATTGGACCCAGGCACGTGTCACAGAGCGTTAGTGTTTGATCTTCGCAAAATATAAGTGTGGGGTCTCATCCATTCCAAAATACGCACGCGCCTCCAAATTAATAATGCATTTTTTTTAACACAATATCATACCTAATCAACGTAGACGTTAGACGGGTACCCAAGTTATTATAAGCAAGTAACAAGTAAAATTGTTACCGGGCCTTGATTACCCACCACGTGAACGTTATTTTTCGGACCAACAGTGTAAGTCTCTATTGGGATAATAAATATATAATTTTTTATCAAAAAAGGCCTACTTACGCGACAGAAAAACTCATTGGCGGTTATTAAATAGTATGAATATAAATAATATTAAAGATATTTTTACCCTTACTGTAGACGTACTTTAATCAGTTGCATGCATACACATTTTGTTTTTTATAATTTATTGTGTTTATACTCTTTGTAATATTATAAAGGAAATGCGTTAAAGATGCCCCAGGAGGAGAGATGCGACGCATGGACAATTCAGATTTCTAAAGCCGCAATATTAAGATAGTACAGCAGCGAGGATTAGAAGTGTCCTCGGTGACATTCAAGGAATGAGAATTCCGTAAAGGTCGAACGCGAATTGCGGATCGCGAAGATTTTATCAAGCTCATATTATTTTACTTTATATGTGTTGATTTAAGTGGTTGCTTTTAAATACTATAATTACTAGTGGGTTAGACGTACCTACATATTTTTTTTCTTTGATTATAAGCATCATATTTTTTTAAAACCAGAGACAACTCTACCTATCGAAAAACTAAGATGCCCCAACTGAGGCATGATAGTGGATAGATGCCCTTAGAGCGAAGAATACAAATGAAATAGTTCGACAGTATTGAAGAACACTTCAAAAAATCCAATTATATTGATAGAAAAAACCTAATCAATTTTCAGTCTAATTATCAGAGTAGGTACTTAATCAAAAGATAAAAATACATTTTAAGATTGACCTTTAAATTGTTAAATTTGCAATGAAACTACATAAAATGTGCTAACAAATGCTATGTTATTTCTAAACGCATCTATCCATACATTTAAAAAGCACATACGGCAACTATACTACACCACAGGCGTCTATCCCCTTTTTTGAGTTGATATATTTTTTGATTATTTCCATGTACGCAAGGAAAATGCTATTTTTCATTTATCGGTTTCATGCCCAAGGACGAGCCTATCAATAATTATCATTAAACACTTTTTGATAATATTAAACGTCTCAAATACCAAATCGATTTAAAAAAAAGTGGAGCATCTATACCACATTTTCCCTATAATATTGAATTCAATATTTTATGAAATTTTTCTTGCAATATACTACTTGGGTACATGTAATTATATTATGCATATTTAATTTTGCATTTCTTTTGATATTTAATAAAACGGTTATTGACTGACTGACTCTTAAAAAATAATACGTATTAGATTAAATAATGATTTACTTTTATGGCTCAGTTACATGAATACCTATAATAGAAGATTCCCACAAAAAATTCTCACGCCCACTCACTTTGATATCATGGCAACAATATTGTATAGAGTGAGATAAGGATTCGTTATCAAACAACTAGCTTTTGCTCGTCACTCGGAATGCGTACTTATTGTTCTGTTATTTTCTAAAGGAGAAAGAAAGAGATACTTCGACACGTATCTTCATACATTTGTTACCGTTATATGGATATTTTTTTTACAGACAAAGTCTACTACAAAGTATACTATAGTGGATGATAGCCCGGTTGGGGATAGACGAGACAATGTCCACAGGTTCAAAATTCAAGGCACACAACTCTGCCTTTTCGAGGTTACATGTGTATATTTGTACTGCGTTGTATCCATAATTATCGTTCGGAAACTTACATACCTGAGAATTCTCCATAAAAATGTAGAGCAAGTATGTGATGTTTGCCAACTCGCACTAGGCCAGCGTGGTGGACTAAGGCCTAACCCCCCTCAGTATCCCCCCCGAGGCAATTCTTGTGCTCTGGGTCTTCACACCCAATGCACGCCCATGCGCGGGGGGACATTAGTCGCGGGCCGAGGCACACAGTCAGTGTGTATACCTCTTGGTTGTATAACACATTGAGGCCTAAAAGGGCCCGCGAACATTTCCGGGCACCCTTTTCCTTTCCGCCCATCCTGAGAACCTTTCTCCATTCCCCATCTTTCCTTCCATTATCCTATTCCACTTCCTTCCCAGGCCCTTGCAGTCGTCAAGCCGGGGGACTCCAGTATCCCATTCGCAGGTTTCCCCCGGTGTTGAATGCAGGGTCGCCTACCTAAAAAAAAAAACCCCCCTCAGTACGCCCCCCGAGGCAATTCTTGTGCGCTGGGTCTTCACACCCCATGCACGCCCATGCGCGGGGGGACATTAGTCGCGGGCCGAAGCACACAGTTCAGTGTGTATACCTCTTGGTTGGATAACACATTGAGGCCTAAAAGGGCCCGCGAACATTTCCTGGCACCCTCTCTTTCCGCCCATCCTGGGAACCTTCCTCCCTTCCCCCACCTTCCCGTCCATACTCCTCTCCACTTCCTTCCCAGGCCCCTGCAGTCGTCAAGCCGGGGTACTCCAGTATCCCATTCGCAGGTTTCCCCCGGTGTTGACTGCAGGGTCGCCTACCTAAAAAAGAAAACCCCCCTCAGTAATAGAGGAGGCCCGTGCTCTGCAGTGGGCAGTACAGGGCTGGTTGTAACCTATATTTCGTAATCCTTTTTCACTTAGTAGGATGACTTTGAACATAACATTAGATGTGAAAGATAATAATAATAGATTATTATTATATATTAGAATATTTAGGAGGTAGAAGATAGTAGATGTGGGTAGATCTCTTTTTTCTAAGCGGAATGTCTTTTTCTGCCACCAATCATGAAAGTGTAACCATTGTTGTATTGTAATCCGTTTTGTGTGTAATGCTAAGTTCTAATGAGTGCAAATCTTTCTCAATGCTATGTAGAGCTTACTGGTGGTAGGTCTCTAATATGTAAGAGTCCATCTGAGTGGGTACCACTGCAATGTCTATTTCTACCGCCAAGCAGCAGTGTGCATGCACTGTTGTGTTTCGGTTTGAAGGACATTGTAGCCAGTGTAACTACTACTACATTAACATCTTATGTCTCAGGATGACGAGCGCAGTGGAGTGCCACACAGTACTTTGTAACTCAAGGTGCTGAATGGTGTTGCTCCTGTTTATGGGTGGTCGTATCGCTTACCATCAGGCGAACGGCATGCTCGTTTCGTCATTCAATTCCATAAAAAAAAACCTTAGCTAGTCAAAGTTTTGGATACTGTTGCTAATATTTATGGGCAATCATGGCGCCTACTGTCATGTGGTTAAATAAAATAACACTTTCCGAGGCCCAATTCCAGGGCTTAAAGTATTATGCAGCGACACCCGTGTTGAGTGTTGAGTAACTGTCTTTTCTTTATAATTGAAGCGGGTAGGCTGACCACGAAAATAAAATAAACCTCGCAATGCTGAGGTAAAATATATAACTAATTTATTTTACCAACAACGCACTTTACTGCCTCAGTGGCGTAGTTGTATTACGGTACGACTGCAGTGCTGGGGACTCGGGTTCGATCCCCGGGTCGGGCAATGTGACATTGGGTTTTTCTTCTCAGTATCAGCCCAGAGTCTAAAATTTGTGCCCGATATGGCGATAGGCTCGCTCCCTATCACATCATGGGACGGAATACACACGGCGAAAAGTGGGTGCGCTAGTTACGCCTCTGCCTAGTGCCTACCTCTTCGGGGATAAAAGCCTTGAGTGTATGTATGTATGTTCACTTTAAAACAAAAGGAATAGTGGCACTAGGCTGAGAATTTTCTTGTTGACGCTATGATAGATTTTTGACATACTTATGTCATATACCTAAATCCTGATTTCTACAATGCTATTACATCAATGATGCTATTGTAATTTTTTTACAAGTGTAGGTATGAGGCTTCTTACAGCGATAATGAAATTGGATTTTATTTTTTTGCCTAAGTACATGTATATATTTTTTTTATCTTTGTATCTGAATATACATACTTTTTAACATATATATACGGGTTGTAAAAAAAATTTAGGAATTAAACGAGCTGTTTTTAATGCATCTTTACGATTTTAAAATAAAATGCGTAATACACTAGATTGTAGGGAATAAATGAATGAATCCCGTCTGTGGAATTTAAATTTACGAGTATAGTGTAATATGAAGTATTAACGTTAAGCAATTAATTCCCACATGATAATGTTTATTACATATATTAACAGGCATGTGCCCGATCGAAAAAAAAGTCATATTTAATGCTTATCTACGACGAGTGATGTACTTGTGTGCTAAATTAAATATTTCTAGTCAGTTTAGCTGTCTGCTTTCTGCCATTTAGTAAGTATTTAACAATTCATTAAGTAGGAGATTTTGTGTTTTCATATTTTAAACTGTGTTATTTTTTGGATTAGGGCGTTCAACCATTGAATATATTTTTTTCTCCAGCCGCAAGCGAAGTGTTTTGTTGGTCGACAAATGTTTCGGTTATATCGAATCGAAGTCGATCTCTTGGCTTTAGACCTAGATATTTTGCTCTTAGGTACCTACATATTGTACAATGTTAACATGCCAAAAACAAAAAAAATAATCACGTCAAAATCGGTCCTAGCGTTTGAAACCTGGAATGCTACAGAGAGATACAGATACACAGATACATACCCTAAACTTATAACAACACCCCTCTTTTTCCGTCGGGGACTAAAAAGGAAGTGAGATGCTCAAAATTCATCTCTTATGGACCGCTTCATTCACATTTCACTATAAATCGCTTATCTTGGCATCACGCGACACGTCATCATCGTTGTCCAATTGTTTCGAACCACCTTCTTAAACTTGCTTTTAACCTAGATTTCTAACAGATGTACGAAGAAATACGAAAACTGAACGAGCAAAGCTACCGTGCTTCTGTTACAGCTCCGTCTACTAAAGTCAAGTGGTACCCAACAAAGTGTCATCTAAATTCCAGGTATTAGGTATTAGCAATACCTATACTTAAGTAGGTACTAAGGTTTGGCCACTTTACAATTTTCCTGCGGCATTTAAGTCGGCCGTCCACCTGCAAGGTGGACAGACGACTTGATAAGGTCGCAGGAACACGCTGGATGCAGACCGCTTTTGACAGGTCCCTCTGGAAATCTTTAGGAGAGGCCTATGTTCAGCAATTTTACGTACTTGCATCAGGCCAGCATAGTAAAAAAGGGCCGAAATCCTCTTTTTTAATGAAGGCCAATGCCTAGCAACGAGATGGTAAGTACATAAAATCTATGATTTTGATTGTACAATAGGTACACCATATTATGATTCGTGTTACAAAACGATCCTCTCGCGATATGAGACATAATCTTCAATGCTTTGTAAATAATAATTTTGGAATGCCCGGCTTGGAGATATGCATGACCTGGCCAAATAGGTTATAAGTAATTCAATCCTAGTACCTAACTAGTACTCGTTTAAGTAGGATTGTAGATAATAAAGCTTCAGTTTTATTACCCGTGAAAGCACTTCGTAGTAGCAAAGCTTTGAAATGTAGTAACAATAATAACCGATTTTAACATAGTATAATTTTAAAGATTCCAAAGTTTTTAAGTGATTTATGTGTTCACTACCGGGAACGTATCTTTGTATAGTCTCTATTAACTGACATCTTTTAATAGGTTTTGGTGCGACAACAGTTTCCGCTACAGAAGGCAACAATGGCAACACTTTAGAGTCATTATCGATAGGACATCGCTTACTGACACAAACTTTTAACAAAACTTGATACATTTCACAGTAATCTATGCCGCCTATTGTTCGAACAGACATATTGAGGCATCCGCCTTTGTTGTGATTGGGATACTTTAATTGTAAGATACCTTAAGATTTTATCAAATGAGTTCTAGCGCTAGTGTGTTTGAAGCAGGCTTTGTATTATAGCCAAACAGATGCAACATTATAGGCGCAAATTAAATTATTTCTAAATAGTGTGACCGAACTAGCCCAGTTCCCAATATAGCCTAGATTTCAATAATCCTTCTAAAACTTTACTAAACCATTTTAAATTATGTGGGTTTATGCCTCTGTGACCACAAACAAAATTGCATCTGCGACTGTTTCCAAAGGCACAAGACACACGCAATAACTAATTGTTTCTGTAGTGTGTCGTAACAATGGCCAAGTTATTATACCTATACATGACGTATTTTTTGTTTTAAATAAAATAAATTTAAAGTACATACTTTGTATTGTTTTTGCTATTGTGACAACTATACAACAAAAGAGATTATGCTAGATCACTACATAATGCTATTTTTAAATTCATTGAGTAAATTGTATAATAATTTACTGGCCTTGACCATTGATGTATAAAAAACCCGTATAAAAAAGTTTTTTATTCAAGTATATGTGTTTTTTAAGTATTAAATCTCTCTTTCATTGTGTTTTAAGAAGAAACCACTGCTAAAATAGCGATAGCATACCTACATACTTACATTAATATAATATTACGAGCTATATTGAGCACCTACGTTCGTAACATGGGTCACCATCCATGTCTTTGAAACTTCGTTTTATTTGATGTTGTAATGCAAAAACGCAACTCGACCACTGGGAGAGGTGCCGCCCTGGAGAGCTGTCTTGAAACAATAGATATGAGCATACTGGTTCCTTCTGAACCTACCCACTATAGCCATGTTGACAACCACCGACCCGACATACTCGACATAGCGCTCGTAAGGAACGTAAGCCTTCGCGTGCGTTCCATGCAAGTGCTACAAGAGTTAGACTCTGACCACAGACCTGTGATCCTAGATCTAGTCCCCCAAAACTGTCCAACAGACACAGGTCCTAATGTCCCGATGAAGGTGAAAACGAATTGGCGCCTACTAGGCACTAAACTCGCGGACACCTCATCCACAGATCTTTCCGCGATTCCGACCAACATCGTGACTCCTGAGGAAACGACCGACGCGATACGCTCCTTCACCAACCACCTGCAAAACGTCCTGAGCGAAAGCTCCGAGAAGGTGCCGGAGACTGTTCACAGTCAATGGCAACTTCCCGACGACGTGCGATGGGTGGTGAGGGTGCGTAACTCCACGCTCAGAGCCTGCGCGACGAGCCCCACCCCGGAACGACGACATCTTGCGCGCTACCTCCAACGTAAGGTTAGACGTCGCATAAAAGAGGTCGTCGATTCGAGATGGGAATCTCGCCTAGCAGAACTCGACCCGACACATCAGGCCTTTTGGCAACTGTGTCGTTCCTTCAGGAGAAACGATGTGACCTCCATGCCTCCGCTCAATCGTCCGAATCAACGGCTGGCGTTTGATGACGACGAGAAAGCGGAACTGCTGGCCTGCAGTCTGGAGTCTCAATGCTCTCTCTCAACGATACCAGTAGACCACGACCATCTTGTTGCGGTTAATTCACTCGTCGAAAGTAGGAACGCGGTCCGGCCACCGCCGATCTCTAACTCGCGACCGACAAACGATATCGTCAACGTCGACCCGGACGTCGACCCGCCGCCGCCCGATCCCCTTGCACCGGTGACAATCGAAGAAGTCATCGATCTGATCAAGGCACTCAAACGTCGTAAGGCCCCCGGGGGCGATAGGATACCCACTCGCATGATCAAGATGCTCCCGGAGCATCTGGTCAAAATCCTCACTTCAATTTATAACGCCGCGTTTTCTAACTGCCTCTTCCCAGAGGTCTGGAAAGAGGCAGTGGTGATAGGCATCCACAAGCCGGGAAAACCCGCATTCGAACCATCTTCATACAGGCCTATCAGCCTGCTCAGCACGCTGGGCAAATTATACGAGCGGATCGTCCTCGACCGCCTCAAAATCGTAGCCCACAATAATAATTTGATCCCTCCTGAACAGTTCGGTTTTCGCACCAGGAACAGTTGTGTCAATCAGGTGCTCCGCATCACGGAGCACGTACATGATAGATTCCGCGTCGGCATGCCAACCGGCGCTATCTTTTTCGATATTGAAAAAGCATTCGACAGGGTGTGGCACAACGGCTTGCTCTTCAAGCTGTACACTCTCAACGTGCCCACTCATCTCGTGCACATCATTCGAGAATTCCTGTCGAATCGTGGATTCAAATATCGCGTGGAGGGAACTCTTTCTTCCCGACACTCCATCACGGCCGGAGTCCCGCAAGGCTCCGCCCTCTCCCCCTTTCTTTTCTCGCTGCACACCAGCGACATCCCGAAACCGAAGAACGCCCATCTGGCGCTCTTCGCTGACGACACAGCAATCTACGCTTCACGTAGAGACCCTGACCAAGTGGTGCGCATTTTGCAGACCGCCGCCGACCAGCTCGGTGAGTGGTTTCGCAAATGGCGAATCACCGTCAACCCCACCAAGAGCCAGGCCATCCTTTTCACTCGGAAAACGAGGGCCCAAGCGGCTCGCACCTCAGTCCGCATGTCCGACCAGGTCATACCCTGGAAGGACAAAGCCAAATATCTAGGAGTGATCCTTGATCAGAAGTTGACCTTCTTGCCACACGTAAACGCGGTACGCGCGCGAGCCGCATTCGCGATGAGCCAACTGCATTGGCTCATAAACAAACAAAGTAAAATGTCCATCCGCAACAAGATTAGGATATATACCGCGTGCATTAGGCCCATAATGACGTACGCGTCACCCGTATTCGCTCACGTGCCGCCCGCTCGACTTAAGCGTATGCAGGTGTTGCAGAATAGATTTCTCAGATACGCTCTTGGTGCCCCGTGGTACGTTCGCAACCGCAACCTCCACGTGGACACCAACATGCCGACCATCAGGCATTTCATGCACAACATCAGCAAACGCTACTTCGATCGGGCGGAAAAACATACCAACACGCTCATCCGCAAAGCGTCAATTTATACTCCATTTGACCGCGCCAAATGGAGACGGCCGCGTTCAGTTCTGACAGATCCAGAGGACGAAATCACTCTGGCAATACGTGAGAAAAACGAGTTTTTAAAACTCATACACTCCACAAGACCGCAGTTCCGTCCTCGCCGTCGAGGACCTCGCCGCGTTCCCCGTCGCCCTCCCGACCCCCATGACAGTTCCGGCCCGGGTGCCGATGTAAACAACCCGAACTGATAGGATTAGGTAAAAATCCTTCCCCCCCACTAATCGTTGAATGTCTCATTCTCCCCTCAGCGACCGTCCTGAGCCGAGGTTCGTAACCCGATAGTGGGTTGCCCTCAGCATGGTTGCTTAAATCCAGGGTTGAGAGCGCGCCAGCGTTCCCCCTAAAGTCCGGTGTGGCCAGAAAAGCCGACCCTTGTAGGGAAAAGATGCGAGCAATGATCGGAGTCCGTGAGGAGTTTTGCCGGGTCGTCAGAATAAAATCAGTCCAGTCACGATCACACAAGAGTTTATTTTCCACAAACACAAACAGAAGGAGAAGAGAGCGATAGATATAGTAACAGTTACGAATTTAAAGCCGCCACACCCTCGTCAGGCTACGGGCAGAATAGTCAGGGACAAAAAAAAAAAAAAAAAAACAAACCTATTTTTTTTAGTTTTTTATTAAATATGTTGCAATTAAATCAAATATTTTTCGTTATATTCTTTCATGAAACGATTTGTGAAGTTTTAAAATAAGGTGGGCCGTCAATGGTTCCATTACCTTATATAATATGTGAAACTTAGGTAGCTACCATAATAATAATATTCTGTTTGGTAATTATTTCAGTTAGAGATCCTTAAATAACATCATGAATATAAGAATCGCGTGTATGGATCTTAATGTGTAGAGTAATGGAACAAGTAAGAAAACAGTGCCAATTATAATTATTATTGGTAACTAGTTATTTCACAAAACTTGACGCTGGAAGTCTGTACTTATGGTTGTTACGCAGGTCGAAAACTTCTTTCTCATAGAGTGATAACATGAATAAGTTATTATATGTGAACAAGCCTAATCTTTTTTGGCTCTATGTTGTTTAAACAGACTGATGCGGCTGATAGGAAGATAATAAATTATGTTATTTCAGTTTGTTTTCTTTTTGGGATTGACACCTTGGTTTAATTGGTAATAAAATCAATTGCCGACCACCATCCATTATAGTGAAATCCAAGAGATTAATAAAAAGGAAAAGCTCGTTGCACTAAAGGTGGTCTTAGCTAGAGACATGAACAACAAAATTTCAAGTATTTAATGAAAAGCGTGGTGCTAATTTGCATCCCCGAAACTTGTTTTTAAGTATTTTGAGTTTATTTATTAACTTATTAACTTTTTTATACAAAATATTTGGTATGTTAAAAAATGAATATTCACTTACCAAAATTAAATAATTACTGCGACTGTACCTAATGCTACTTAAATCGACACCGTAGGGTAACCGTCGTGTACAAAAAATAAGAATATTAGCTTGATATTGATACCCTAGTGCCTATAATACAATTAGGCTCCTAGTCGTCCAATAAATAGAGCTTTCATTTTATAAAATATCACGTTTCACTTTATCGCATCCTGGAATCCTGCTCCCCTTTTATAAAACATTCGTAGGTACATAACGTATATTTATCTCTTTACAAAGGAACAAAAGCTTTGATACAAGTATATAAAACACTCGAAATGTCGAAAGAGGATAATGCCCATCATTATACATTCATTCGTTTACAGTATTTATTTTCAATAGTTTGGATAGGGGAAAACCCTCTTTACGCTTGAAAGCTCCCGAAAGTGCAGAGGGAAGGCGTCGGGCGTTGCCACCAGTTCTCCCATTGGCGCTCGGATCCCCTCCACGCAGAGACTCCGCCCTGATGGAAATTCTCCCCGAGCTGTACTGCTGACGATCATTCAGTGACTGAATGTCGCAGCGGCAGGTAGTCGAGTGGGAACGTCGTTTACTACGGATTAAAAACTTGAGTCATCAGTGACCGCTGACTCAGTGTGGCGCGCGTACATAGTGATGTTTGGCTATAATATAGTGGAATTCTAGTCTTCGTGCAATGCACGCAATGAGTGATCCTGCAGCATTAGCTGGCATGCTACCTTTTGATTCTATCGGACTGTACGAACAACCAAAACCACGGTTCATTTTCAAAATGCCGCGTGTAGTGCCTGATCAAAAAGCCAAGTTCGAATCAGATGATCTCTTCAAAAGACTTAGCCGGGAGAGTGAGGTTTGTTAATTTATTACTTTAATATTATAGTATGATCAAACATAATATTGCTTTATATGTTGTTGTCCTTATTCGAGAACAGGAAAATTGATTAATTTATTATGTCAGCTTCAACGTCGCAAACAATATCAACCTATTTTTTCCTATTGCTTGCATTTAATTTGCTAAATCTGAATGTCAGCATAATTATAATATCTACCATAAATAATCTCATTATACTCCAACTTAAGCTACTTACTTCGGTGTTAAAACATTTTTATCATATATTTTAGGTTATTTAGTTTAGCTAATATTTCTTATCCATCACACGATGTTTTATAATATTTTCTTACTTTTACCTATATATAAATTATATCGGTTGTTAGATTTCAAAGTATCAAATTGAACAACTGCAGATATCTAAAAAACAACATCATTGTTCTATAAATAACTCACTAATTTTTATGTCAGTCTACCGTCTTTAATGTAAATAAATCTTTAGCTCAACTTGTTTTTAATCAGTACCTACGGGATTTTCTTACATCCTGTTACAAAACAAATAAGTGCTTAATGCATGCAAGTGAGTATATTTTTGCATGTAATTTGATTTGTTATTCAAATGAAACAAGTGACTATAAATTATCTTTAAAAGTATTGTAGTTTCTCAAACTTACTATATTATATTATCTGAAAGGTACATGTCTGGATGTTTCATAAATCGCTGTAGAATTTCTAAGTAATTGTCAATTGGCACACAGATAAGCCTTATAGAAAGTACTCTGCATCTCAGAAAAGTTCAAGGTAGATTCTTAATTCCCGGACTTTCACACTGCACTGGTGTGACGTGAGTATGTGTGCAATCTCAGACAGTTATGTACCTTATTTAAATATTGACGCACTGTATTTCTTTGTTAAGGTGAGATACACCGGTTACCGGGACCGTCCCCCAGAGGAGCGTCAGATGCGCTTCATGAGTGGATGCCGTGAGGGACACACAGAGATCGCATTCACGGCCACTGGCACCAACCTGCAATTGGTGTTCGACCATTCTCCTTATAACAATCGTGGATGCGACTTCCAAAAAGAAAACGGAAAGGTAAGAACTCTGTTTCATTTTGTTATTTTTTTGACGGTAATCCTTCAATGTTATTCTGGAATGTCAGGAAATTTTAATAACAAAAATGATAATAAGTATTTTAAATTATAAAATACCCATTCTCAATTAAGGGTCGCTACAATTTACAAAAATTAATTAGGAAATGTTACTGGTTTGTTGTACGTTGTTGTAAAATAAATGATACCTATATCTAAACATCCTTTATTCTAAAAGTTTTTTTTTTACATTTTTATATATAAGTTATAAAAATACATATAAATTTTTTTTAAAAATAATCACCCTCAGATGGCGAGGCTCAATAAATTATTATTATTATGTAAAAAAAAATATTATCACCTTCAGAGATTAAAGTAGTTGCCTCCTGCTGTCCAATCATGGGTTATAAAAATGTTTACGTATCTTTTAAACGTATGCCTATTGGAAGTCATTAAAAAAAAGAAACTATAACGTACAGTCAGCCTCATAAGTAGCTGAACAAATGTAAAACTTCAAATCGCTTTTACACTTTCGTGTTCTTAATATTTTTAGTTTCCTTTTCACGAAAATAAAATAAAAAGTATTTACTTTACTTCACACAAATAAAAAAATATGTTTAAATTAAACTGAACGCGTAGAGGCGATTTGAAATTTTAAATTTGTTCAGCTACTTATGTGGCTGACTGTACGTTATAGTTTCTTTTTTTTCATTCATTCATTTATTTTTCTCTTTACAAAGGCAAACTTTGAGTTACAAAAATTTGTATCTTAAACTAGATTCCGCCCTTGTGAGAGACTGGTGCCTGATGTAGGTTTTAGAGAAAACCTGTGTTACAGGTCACCAGGATTCATTGTTTAAATGAACTGAATTTCATTTCATTGTTTTAATGAATGAACTTATTTATATTAGACAATGGTTGCGTTTTTAGTGTCCTAAAATGGCTGTTGTTTTCCTAATTCAACTGGATTGAACTATATATTGTAATTGACAGAGATGTACCGCCGAGGACTGGTTCTGATGATCTAGTTTTAAAATTGGTTTTGTGTGTCTTTTAAATTATCCAGTGTGTGTTAATAAACAATATTTATTACTAGGCGGTGCTCGGGGCTGCGCACGCATGAACGGTTATTCTTTCATCGCGCCCACATAATTAATACGTACCTACCTATTATAAGTTTAGACATTATTTTTAATACTAGTGTACGCATAAATATATACATAAGTATATGTAAATCTGTCCTTATTCCCGTCCACATCTAAGGTTTCTCGACGAAAAATGTAGGGAGTTATTTTCGCAAGTCATATTTTTCACACCTCTCGTCGTGTAACATGAAAATGTTATCACAAAAGAACAGTATTGAGTATTATTTAGCTTTACCCAATATGATGCAATCGTATAT
The DNA here is from genome assembly GCA_947568825.1 of Sphinx pinastri. Taxonomy (NCBI): domain Eukaryota; kingdom Metazoa; phylum Arthropoda; class Insecta; order Lepidoptera; family Sphingidae; genus Sphinx; species Sphinx pinastri. Next base: position 10,868,850 of record OX387618.1, on the reverse strand, counting down.
TTCCCTTCGTCACTCATTAATACTTATTTGGACGTTCAATCAACTCGTCTACTATTATAGGCGCCGAAATTGAACATTTTCCATTATCACACGTTCACGCCCTTTATCACCGAGTGGTAGGACGCAACCGATGCACTTATTTTTTTGCCATGTGTATTCCGGTCCTATGATGCGAAAGAGGTCGAGCCTATCGCAACAAATTCTAGGCTCCAGGGCTCCTGAATAGAAAAACCTCTGTATCACTTAACCTGATCCCGAGGATTGAACCCAAGACCCCACCACGACAATCGTGCCACAATTTAGTTAACTAAACCACCGATTGTTTATCAAATATCGTTCGCTTTAACGGTGAAGGAAAACATCGTGAGGAAACCTACATACCTGAGAATTCTCCATAAGAATCTCGAGGGTATGTGAAGTCTGCCAACCCGCACTAGGCCAGCGTGGTGGACTAAGGCCTTAACCCCCTCTCAGTAGTAGAGGAGGCCCGTGCTCAGCAGTGGGCAGTATATAATACAGGGCTGATTGCATTGCATTGCAAACCATCGAAGCAGTAACGTTTCATAATCAGTAATTTAAGTTCACCTTTAGGGCGATTTATTAAAACTACGCATGCATGCTCACGCCTTTTATCCCCGAAGGGGTAGGCAGAGGCGCAACTAGTGCACCCACTTTTCACCGTGCGTATTCCGTCCCATGATGTGACAGGGGGCGAGCCTATCGCCATACCGGGCACAAATTCCAGACTCCGGGCTGATACTGAATAGAAAAATCCAATATCACTTTGCCCGACCCGGGGATCGAACCCGAGACCTCAGCCTTGCAGTCGTACCGTAATACAACTACGCCACCGAGGCAGTCATTTATTAAAACTACCTTTTTTGTTAAACAGTGATAAGAGTAACTGTGAATAACTAATTCATATTTGGTTATTTTCCTTACTCGCAAAGCTCCGTGTCCGTTGTTATTTGTTAATAACATCATTTGTCAACAGTCTCCATTTGTTATCAACGGGCGTTGCTTCCGGCCTATATTTTCATAACCAAAATTAAGACATAAATAATTTTCAAATCTCTAATAAAAAAGTATAAAGCCACAACACCGCGTATAACGTGCTGGTCACGCTCTGCCATACAATGTGTACAATATAAATGACATCTATTCTACGTCGAATTATTACGGTTCATATTATGTTGTGTTCTTCTCTTATAATGACTGTAGCTTGAAACATGTTAATGCATTAATTTGTAGAACGTGGTCACTCATGCAACGGTTAAAAGTACAAAACTTTGTAAACTTTCGTTTTTTTGTTAATGCAATGAATCACGTCCGTCCATCCATTTATTAGTTTGATAACAGCATTTTAATAATTTCATTTTTCGTTTGTCCATAATGTACCTAAAACCTTGTTCGTTAATGATCCCAGTAATAAACAAAATCAAGTAATTACATTAAATTATTGAAAGTGTAATTGTACTGGTAGGTAGGTCTCTCATATGTAAGAGTCCGTCTGGGTGGGTACCACCGCAATGTCTATTTCTACCGCCAAGCAGCAGTCTGCATACACTGTTGTGTTTCGGTTTGAAGGACATTGTAGCCAGTGTAACTACAGGACATATGAGACTTAACATCTTATGTCTCAGGATGACGAGCGTAGTGGAATGCCACACAGTATTTTGTAACTCAAGGTACTGCATGGCGTTGCTACTGTTTATGGGTGGGCGTTTCGCTTACCATCAGGCGAACGGCATGCTCGTCTCGTCATTCAATGCTATAAAAAAAAAAGTTACTCCGAGAATTTCGTGTAATGAGAAATAACATTACAAAGTTCTTTAGTACGTAGTACTATTCATTATTCTGTGATATTGTGTTATGTTTTACTACTCAGGAATTAAATATATTTTTTTATTTTGACATTTGCTTACGATAGAGCTTCCGCCCGTTTAAATCTTTTCCTAGGATAAAAGTCCCATTGGGTTTCCGGGATAAAAAGTAGCCTTTATGTTAATCCGGGACCTGGTTCCACCGTGTAATTACCCAATTGCAAAAATTATATAAATAATTCATAGTAAAATAATAACATTAGGTTTTTAATAATAATAAATACGGATCCTTCAGTCAAACTATTTGTATAGTTTTGTAGGACATTTGTTTATACTGTAAGTTTCTATTCTTCTGTAAAAGTGCAAATAAAAGAACTAAATTAAATCCATATCTATTAAGCAGTATATGAGCGGTATTCTAATATACATCTAAATATCTTCACATACATTTACAAACTTAGAAAATCAAACCAATATTTAGAAATAAAAACTTTGAATGTTAAAACTCATAATAATCACATTATTCAAATTATAATTTACTTTTTTAATATTTACCTATAACCAGACTACAATTGATTTTACTCGGTGGTAGTTTTTTCGTGTGCAACAGACACAGTCAATCTCTGTACCTGCCAAATATTTGTATATTTCTGCTGCCAAGCAGTAGAATAGTGTTCCGTTTTAAAGTGCATACTCTCTTTATTATCCATTCCAATTTCCAAATATCCTGTTGGTCCTATAATACCTACGCAGTAACTAATGTCTGCGAATAACGTAATAATGTACTTTTGTCATACGAAGTACTGTGTGATGTTACTACTTCGGGCAGGCTAAGTGTAGCAAACACATCATGCTAGCGTCCGGAGGTCTCCTCATTTAGGTTAACATTAAAATAAAAAAATGATTAACCCTCTGAAATAGAATTCTTGTCCTGTAGAACAGCTTGTGGATACATTTCATACCCCATAAATCTAGTTTTTACCATATCTAAGGGTGCTGCCACACTGCTGTTTAAGAATGTTTACAAAGATTTTCAAATGTGAGGAATTGTTACATTCTGTTAGGAATTGTTAGATGTTTTGAGTGCTCCTATACTGATTGAAAATCGGCTCGCAGTTTGGATTTATGTTCCGAGTGTACACGAAAATGGAAGAAGATTTGCTCATTGGATTAGCTTTTATTTTTGTATAAAAAAAAAAAGAAATAGCGCTCTATCTGGATGCGCCAAACATGTTTACAAGCAAATGATAAAAAATGTTTTATTTCTTACAATTTGTTAACTAACAACAATTTTGTATAGAAATGTTAACTAACATTACCTAACAGGAAAACGTTTTCTAACATTGTGATCAAATGTTTCTTAAAAAATGTTTACTAATGGTTGTAAACATTTTTAAATAGCAATGGGGCAGTACCATGAGGTTCAAGCGACTTTAGTTGCATACAATACAAGTGTTGAACTACAAGGAAATCGTTCATGAGAAGTTTTATAAAGGAACAATTACCAAATTTGGAAGGCTATTTACTTCTCATAGATAATAAGTGGGGACATTTTTTAATTTCATGAAAATACTACATGCTCCCTTGCGCTCTTTTCAATTAAGGTATTCATATAGAAACGAAATCCATTTGGTGCTTATTTTATTGAATTTAGCCCCTTCGTTGTTTAGTGACCGCCTGCTGCGCGTTTGTATGAATACTTATATTTATTTACATTCGGTTCATTTAACAAAGGGCTCGAGTGTGCTCGAGTTCGCACATCTTGTAACGATATTTCATTATATCACAATAGTGTATTTGGAACATACATAAATGTAATCTTCTAAACAGGATTGTTAACACGGTCTGACTTTTGAACATACGGATTTCGATAATTGTCATTTCATATCAAATGGGCATACCTACCCACGTGCTCACAGTATGTGATGATGTTTAGATCTAGATGTTTGTGTTTATTAGTAGATAGTGAGAAGGTTGAACGGATTTGGATGTTAGACTCAAATAAGTCATGTACCATATTAACGTGTAGGGTACTTTTTATCCCGGAAATATGCATAGTGAGATTTTTATTCCGAGAAAGGTTCCTTACACGGGCAAAGCCACAAGCAGAATGTAGTACAAAATACATGTTAAGTTCAACTGAAAATACGTTAATATTCAATTCCTTACCAAAATCCGAATTTGTAATAATAATACTCATTGCCAGGACCCTTTACGTGACGAGGAAAGCCATTTTCCCGAAAATCAATAAAGGAAAAGCGCTTTGTGATTGGAGGGCGTCGGGACGCCGTGTCCGCCCAACCAACATGGCCGCTACCGACGCTTTACTCCCTGTCTGTAGCAAGTTTTACCCTCTTCGGCACCCAAAAGTTATTAAATTATAAAGATTTTGTGTGAAGTCCATTCGTGTTTTCGTACGTTTTAAATATAATTATCAGTATAGAGTTAATAAAATAAGTTATTGACAGGGATATTCTTAGTCTATACAAGATTCTCAGTTAAAATAGTTTGGTTATTTACAATATAAATAGGTACTTGCAGATATGAGATAACGTTCATAATTTATAAACAATTAAAATGAAATAATTTTAACTTTAACGGACGAGGCTCTGTTGACCGACGGATGGCGGGTTAACCATCATATGGCCATGCAGCCATGGTACAGCTAAATTCCACAGGCTGATTATGGGCAGCAGCATGACTAGCGCGAGAAGATACGCCCTGCGCTCGCCAACCCGCCTACCAAGCGTGACGAGTATTGGAAAAAAAACCCTTAATGAATTTTAATGCATTCTGTCCTTGCGACGGGATAAGATGTAAAGATAAAGTAACTTAATCACGTATTTTTTCAGTCAATCAAAAATTATGAAAAAATATTTTATAAGTATTTTCTTTTATATTACCATACCACTCTTATATTAGCGACGATTTTTATAATTTCGAAATTAAAATGTGGAGCATACGGCAAGCGGTGCATACATCACGAAATGTTAAATGAAACAAAATGAGAAGTTGTTATTAGTAAAATTGCATCCTTGCCAAGTGTTTGCCACAATTATAGGGTTTTTTAAAGCAGGTGCCGGAACAAAGCGGGCACGCGATCTGAACCTCGCCTGCCTTATGTTGTTTTGTCTTTTCTACCTACTGAGTTATATTCTCTTGTAGTTTTAAGTTTTAAATGTATTCACCAATAAAGCAAGGAAAATATTATATTAATTTAAAAATCTATCTAATATTATAATACCTGTAAGCACTACATAATTATTAACTCAAATTTAAAATTAAATAACACAGTGTTGGGACATAATCCTCGATTTCAATCACTCTATCGTCGTTTACTACTGAACGTACCTACGTCTCTCCAAGTGAGCGCAAACCGTCCCGATCTAGGTAAAATTAAAATCTGCTATGGTATTTTTAGACACAATCCCGAAATTAGCACGCGTACGTAACGCCAAACAAGAACACACGTTTGGGTCCAATTTGAGAAATTACTTCCGTGCCACATGGGGCAGATAAAATGCCTTTTAAGTCCTGCCACCAACAGTGCGGAGCTCCCTTAATTTTTTGTATTCGTTTTTTCTATTTCTGCTAATCCTTTTTTTTTGTCAACAGGCACACATCGTATCGCGATTTATAATGAACGGCGTCTGCGTGAGATGGCGCGGTTGGATTGACTTGGAACGATTGGATGGCGCTGGCTGTCTGGAGCTGGACGAAGAGCGAGCGGCCATTGAAGACGCGGCACTTCGTGATCAAATTGAACGATATAACCAACGGCTGCGGGATTTTGAGGACAAGCAGCGAGCGTACCGGGAGCACGGCGACGAGTTGCGCGCCCACTCGCACGTGCACGCGCAGCGCTGCCACCAGTCGCGCCAGGCGCCGCACGCCGCCCATCCTGCACATCCACACCCGCACCCAGTGCACATTAAGCCACACTCACAAGGCGCACTTATTTCATAAATTTCAATTAAATACCCCTTTAAGTATATAAGAAACAAGTACGTTCAACATACCTATTAATTATTACAATGATCTCTTCGTTGAGCAACAAAAAATATTAAATCCGAGTAGGATATGTACCAGTGCGTACTTATGGCATTTTTTATTTAGCAATTTTCGATATTAGTACTTACTGCTTATTATAGTTAAAGCTATAAAAATGCTCATTGAAAGAATTTTATGTACCTACCTAAGTTAATGCAAATGGATCTCTCCATAAACATGTAAATTACTAATTTTTATTCTTTATTTAGATATAGGTATCATAATTATTTCGATACGTGTACTTGAACTTCTTGATATAAATAAAGGAACAATAATTTACATAAGTAGATCTATTTTGGCTCAGCTTGTTTCTATAAAAAATATATCTTAATTACGCCTTTCTATAAGTACATGATATGCCATATTAGGCAGGAGAAACCAAGTCATACGCCAAAAAGATATCTATAGATTTATTGAAGTAGTTATATCGATAAAATTCTTATGTGATTTCATAATATATGTTATTACTTACTTCGTAATGTAGCTGATAGGTAAATCATTTAGGTGCAATTAAAAGCTACTTAGTAAAATAGTGATACGTTATAAATTTTGTACAAATTTCTTTTTCATTTACGTAGGTATTTGTAAAATTACTAAAAAAATGGACGTAGTTTTGTCAAAAGTATTCAATCCAGAACAATATTATGTTCATTCGTTGATGTTATAAGAAGTATTTTTTTATTCAACTGTTCGACTGAGGCGAGTTGAAGAATCAACTGGAGCTGTATCCAAGATGCCCTTCTACAATGATTAACGCTAATAGAAAACAAAAAAAATATATGTGAATGACATGTATTGATAAGTCTATTTATGTCATTCTCATATATAACTTTACGCTACTGCGGCTCCTGAAAAGTTTTCGATAGTTGTCTCTATAGAATAATAAATTCGAAAATAATAAAACTCAGAATAATAACTAAAGTAATAAATTTCCTATTAACGGTTATAATTTATAGTACTGCCTTACTCAAGTTTACTGCGCTTGTGAATTGGTTCTTCTTTGCAAAATTATGTCCATTTATAATAGGAAATAAGTTGTAATGTTAATATTATGTTAAAATATTAGAATCTACGTTAGAAATTTTTCTTCGTTTAAAAATGCCACAAGTAATTGTTGATTCAGTTAGAAACTCCGTAAGTTTCTAATGTATTTTTCTCTTTATATAAATATATTTTGTTTTAATTGTGGTACATGTTATTTAATTTTTAGTTTACACGACATACACATTATTATTGATTGTGATTGTAACATAAACAAACCATAAAGCATTAAAATCTTATTAATTACTTATTATGTCTTTCAATTATATTTTCGTAAGGTAAAATATGTGTAAGTAAGGTAAAGTACCCATTACTCGGCAGATCTAAATTTTAAATGACTACGAACTGAAAGGTCTGTAGGTAAAAGTTAAAATAAACTTAAAAAAGAAAGATATTTTAAAATTGAATCATTTGAATTTATTTAAATCAACAAATGAAAAGAAAATGTGCCAAAAATAATTATCACGCATACGCATACTCACGCCTTTTACCCCCGAAGGGGTAGGCAGAGGCGTAACTAGTGCACCCACTTTTCGCTGTGCGTATTCCGTCCCATGATGTGATAGGGGGTGAGCCTATCGCCATATCTGGCACAAATTCCAGACTCCGGGCTGATACTGAATAGAAAAATCCAATATTAATGTTCGATACATACTTTATTACTTACCGGCTACATATATACCTACTGACCTAGTACCTATCTTACACATACAGAAACTATCCCGCCCTCACATCCGCCACTACAACTCTTGTAAGCCAGGATCAGTAATGGCACGCATTTTATGACACCAAGCGGTGAAGCTCGGCGAGTCACAGGGAACACTAGTCTGTCTTTATCCCGCAACGAATTAATCAAATAGAAAGATAGGGAGGAGTTGGAAATATTAATTGTCCACTTCCCTCCATAGCAAAGCGAGAGACAAAATAATGAACTAAGGAGGCATTTTGACCTCAAGTATTGGGACGTTTAAAACTAGAAAAGCCAGTTGTGAAGCACCACGGACAAAAATTAAATTAAAGGGTTCTATCATTTGAGCTGTCAATTTTGATTCCAATAATAAGCATGGCAAAAACGCCGGATAGCACGGAAATACCGGCTAGTCTCTACAAGGTCCATGTAGTATACAGCCCCGGATGTTATTTGCATACTATCTAATATTATTTGTTGCTCATCATACCAAAGACTACACTCCCAAAGTACATGAGGAGCGGACTGTTCATATTCGCAACCAGATGTAGAGCATGTACACATAGGAGAATCAACCAGCTTAAATGAGAACAGTTTACCCCTAAAATTAGCATGGCCGGTAAGGAATTGCGATACACAATGATCTGTTTCTAACCAAGTTTTAGTTAGGCGATCGCGAACGCACGGATACGTCCCACCTACATTGCCATTCGCTTAAGAACTCATTATGTATAGTTAGTGTGCGGTTTAAATAATCTATTGATTCTTAAGAGTTCACGCGACGTAAGAAACCTTTTATCCCACCTTACACATACAGGTACCGATCAGACAAATTGGGCAACACTAAAGTAAATTGGGAATGGAAAAGCTGGACATACCATCTACTCGGGTGCTACTAAGTACAAACCACTTAGTGGACCAAAAAACAAGTTAGCCTAGTGCCGGTATAACGAACAACAATTGAATCATCAAATTGTTTTCGACGTCGGGACCAACCCGTGCGAAGGAATACTCCGCACCAAAACTACTCCAATAATAAAAAGGCAATACGTAATTGATGATGTTATAACATACTTAAAATATGAAATCTATTACACACTTTGTTACAGTTTTTAAACTTGCATAATGACACGTCCATCAAAGCCCACAGGGTTTCAGTGCAGTCAGGTGAATAACGAAGGGGAAGCGAGCTCCGATACATTTACAAGCTAGTCAATTAATTGTAATTAGCCGTTTGGTGCCGCTAGTTTCATGATGGCTGTTTAAGGGCTGCTCGTCATGCGTCGTGCGTCTTATTATCTAAGGGTCATTGTTTAACCTGCGGCGCATCTGTGCACGGTGTTTGTGTCCGCCCTCCTCCGCCTTCGCTCATTATACACAATTTGCCTCAATAAACTAATGACCATATTCCTGCGTATCGAAAACTAGTCACCCGTGTGACGCTAGTAATTGTGTGAATAATTGGTTCTTAATTATCTTTGCAGTTAATACGTAATATTAAATAAATTGTTGATAGGTAATATGCTTTACTTTAAATGTGATAGCCGGTATTTGTTTCATTTAATTAATAAATTACTAACAATTATACAAAGTTAACAAAACTGGATACACTAATTGCAAATACATTGTAAGTTGTAACAGTAGATCAATGTATAAAGACAGTAAACAAACCATTGTGTTAAGTTTCTGTGAATGATAACTTGCTACAAACGGCTTTAGAATATTTTTAAGGAAACTTAAAAAACTGTACAGCCACATTGTTATAATATATGCGGAACTGAGCTTTAGAATCAGTATTGATGTTATCATGGGGTTTATTGTGACATACGGCACCTTGACCGTCAATATTGCGCAGGTACCCTCTTTATTGGACATTGTCATATATCAGTACTAAAAAAACTAAATTTACAATGCAGCGCCGAATATCTGATCCCTTACACCACGGACCTGCGATTTATCGGACATTCTTTTTGCGCAAAAGGCTGCAGTGTAGTAGCGAAGCACCAAAAAGGCATTTCGTGTAATCCGCGTGCGAAGCGTGGGAACAGGGGCCGGCAACATTATACCTGTCCGATGAAATTGTGTTTTGATATCGGACATTTTTTCATACATACAACTATAGGCAGCGAAATACATTTTGAATCAGAACTGAGCTTTAATTATAATTTCTAGACCGACATATTCGTCCCTTAAAAACGTATTAATGTTTACAATATAAAAAAACAGACATAGAATATGGTCTATTAATGGTTGTTTATTAAAATTATTTAGGAATCTAGTTATACTTGATAATAGGAGTTAATGAATAAGAGGCTAACAAATATGAAGCGGCATCAACGGGATGCAGGCTAATTTTGACAGGTCCGTCTGGAAATCTTTAGGGGAGGCTTATGTTCAGCAGTGGACGTCGTGTGGCTGATGATGATGATGAAACAAAGTATACTTATATAGATGTAACGCCGCGGTGAGCGTACTTGACCATCGTGAATGTAAATAAATTCGTTAATATTCATTTTCTCCGTCAGTGTTTTGAAGTCGGCTGCTGACCATAGGCCTCTCCTAAAGATTTTCACATCCACCTGTTGGAAGCAGACTACAACCAGCAGGTTCCTGCAATCTTTACTATATTAATATCAGTATTAAATGTAAGTAAATTATATGCATCAATTTTTAGGATTCTGTACTACCCGTGAGATGCGTGAAACTTTACGGTGCCGTCGGTCTGCTATCGCTTCTGTTTGTTCTACGGTCTACCATCAAAGGGCTCTATCTTTTGAAACTTTACATGTTTCGTAACCACACCTTTTACAATCACAATTAAAACTGGTATCATCAATATAATGCATATTATATAGCCACTGCCTCGGTAGCGTATTACGGTATGACTGCAATGCTGAGGTCTCGGGTTCGATTCCCGGGTCGGGCAAAGTGATATTGGATTTTTCTATTCAGTATCAGCCTGAAGTCTGGAATTTGTGCCCGATATGGTAATAGGCTCGTTCCCTATTACATCATGGGACAGAATACGCACGGCGAAAAATGGGTGCACTAGTTGCGCCTCTGCCTACTCCTTCGGGGATAAAAGGCGTGAGTGTGTGTGCGTGTATATATAGCCACCTGGTATAGGTACCTACATAATATGTACCTACTTAACTGAGTTTTTTTGCAAAAAATTACATATGTTAATGAATCCATATTAGCCAATTGAATTATTATTAAAAGTAGTTCCGTCAATGATACTTTAATAAAAAGGTGTAGTAGATACGGCACATATACTGCGCTCGGCTTTCAAAAACGGCGCATTATTAAACACATAGTTAACTTAATATTATAATAACAGTATAATATGACACGTATAAGTATTACGGCATATCACAATTCTCATTATTATCATATAGAAAATTTTATCGAACATTCTTTAGACGACAAACTAATTTTTAAGTTGCAACTAATCGTGGCATAAAAATACGGCTTACTGAGCTAATAAGCTCAATTTTAGCGTGCTACTTGCAGACTTTTTATAACGCATCTTCACCTTTTTCTTTAAACATCATTGCGTTCCGTACTCTCAACTACTTTAGGAGCTGGGTCTAGTCACTACTTGGATCTGGCCTGGATATCTACGTTTGTGTGTGGGTATGTAGCCAAAGCTTGCTATGTGTCAAAAAATAATGTATAATATAATTTATGTGGAAAAATAATTTATTTTCTAAAGCATGTACAATGCGCATTGCATATGAGACATTTAATTTCTTTTGATTTACAGGAATATATTTTTTTTCTCATTAAGAAAAATTATTAAATTCCTTTCGCATTGAATTATGTAGAGATAGCATACCAAGTAACTTGTGTTCTAATCTATTAAACATAAACAGAATGATATAGTCCGTAACATGAAATGAATACCCGTTTAAACCTGACACCTGATGTCAACCGAGCCTGCTCATAAGGTTTCCTGAAGACACGTGAATCGACCACTCTCGTATCATGCTTGAGCGAACGGGTAAGATGCATGTCTGCGGCTTCCATGTCTCTACCTTATTCCCTGTCCCAGTAATAGATTATAATTAGATACATGTATGCAACCAAGATAGAATACCTACTATGCATGAACATAATATGATATTTTTTTCCCGAATTGAACCGTGTAAGAATTAACAATCCTTAAAAAAGAGATTTATTTCTGTCAACGTTTAATTATATGGAATTGAAAAACAAATAAAGCTGTTTGTTTATACTACGAGACTAAATTACAGGACTGCAGAGCGCAGATACATCAAATGTTAAACTTTTATAGCCGACGGGGAGCCAGCGGCACTTTGAAACCGAGTAGCGCCATTACATCCATATGTTTCCTTGAATTAACGTCTGTTTTCTACGAAGAAAACAGCTGTCATAAAACTTGTTATAGAATCGTGCATAAAACATTATTAACTGGTTGTTTGTAATAAAAAAATATAGATTGCCTAATGAAATAGTTATTACCAGACATTTGTTAACCGGAATACAGACTTCCCAATATCATAGCATTATTCATAGCTAAGTACAAGTACAAGTATTATATGTTTAGACCATAACGATTATCATGAACTAAGTAGTTTTATAAATCACATACGTACTTAGTACCTAAATGTTGAAATTCTAATATATACCTATATATGAAATCTGTTATCTGATGAATACAAAACAACTAGTGCGTGAGTAAAGATAGTTAAATTATAAATCACTCTTAATCCAGTGCCACGTGCGGGATAATCCCAGGTAATTGAAAACGGCCGCCGTTGATCCCGAGATCATCAGGTGCTCATCTGAGTTGCGCCCACCCTATATTTTGCGTGTGCATTTTTATAATAAGGCGAAAAAACGAATTTTGAAGACTACGTAAATAATGTGATTACAGAAAACATATTATGAAGCAGGTACCTATACCCAATAAGTATTCATGAGTTCTGTATAATTAATACTTAAGCACATGTACCTAAGTTATTTAACTCATAAATCCTCCTAGCCGATTTCGGCCACGGCGGCCAATCTCAACGGAGATCAGCCAGGTATGCAGGAGATATTATAGTGCACAAGTGTGTGCTCAATACACAGGTGCACTCGCTATTCCTTCACCCTCATAGCCCGGTGAGACGGAAATCCGACATGAGCGGAGAGAGATCAGGCGCAGGACCAACGGCTTTACGTGCTTTCCGAGGCACGGGGGTATAACACCGCCAACTTCCTGACTCCAAGCTGCGACTGAGTAATTTTTTTAAGATGGAAAAACCCAGTCGCAGTGTTTTTCACTCGACCCGGGATTCGAACCCAGGACCTCAGCGCACAAATCGTACTCGTAACGCGTACGCAATACAGCTATGCCACCGAGGCACTCATAAATATAACTACAGGCAAATAATAAAATTAATATTATAATTGATATGCAGAATATTAGCAGCATAAAGATGTTATTATGGATACAGTATCTAAACAGTAAGTATGATATCAACATAAATTGTTTTGGTAAGCCTATTCATTTTATTTTATTTAAAATTATTAAAATCTAATTTGGGTGAGTAGATTGGTAGATACCTATACTGGGAACCTGTGCCTTTGACATGCCACTAACTATTTTGGCATTATAACATATTCTTTTAGTATAATAAATCGACCCTGAATACAAAGTTTTGGTTTGTTTAAAAGTGATTTGGGTCACATTTCGTACAAAATGTACTTATGTAGAAAGCTTTTGCAATTTATGGCCTTAAAAAACCGAACCATCTAATGGTCCCATAGAGTTTTTTAATCCTAACAAGCAACAAGATCGATTGGCACCAAAAAAAGTTTTCGTGAAAATTGACTATTTTCTTGCTGAATGTATATTTTCTCACAATCTGTCACTGCAGATCTTAATATCGTCAAGAATGGCCAGTCTCCTACATTTTTATTTAGAAGACTGACTATTTTACAAGCTTTTATTTAACTTGCAATGTATGTAACTATGTTTGTTAGGGTAGAATCTTGCAAGTCAATTTTAAAGCAGTTACCCTCAACCGATTGTGTTGAAATTTTGCATACACGTTTAGTTTGAGTGACAATGCATTTTTAGCTAAGTGACGTCTTTGTGAATCCAATATGGCGAACGGCCCAAGATGATTGACTATACTCCATCGGTTTAGGTATTTAACTAAATGTAAACAAAAAGTGACATATGATTCCCGGATAGTCAACATTTTCTTACCAAAGTATTTACGAAGAAGTTGTGTCAATGAAACTACGGCGTACAACAAACACTTAAAATTCTTAAATTCACTTTAGAAACAAAACAAATAACTAACAACAACTAAATGTCAAAAACAAAGCGAAAACAATGATAAATAAATAAATTTCTACAATGCAGAAATGCATAGATAATTGGTTCTAGTTAACCAATTAAATTGAATGGCGGTCAGTTTTAATGGCGTGCTACGTGTGACAGTTGTACTCTTAAATTTTGTAGGGTTATCTATTACGATCCATTGGGAAAATGTTTAGCGCGCCTGTCGTATTAGGTCTTTTACAGGTGACAGATAGAGATCCTTTATAAAAGTATTGTACTTTATGATAATTAATTGTGTTCGCGCTTATTAATGAATAACTATAACTTTATAATAACCAAACAACTTTAATAATTGGGAATAACAGTGCTAAGTGTTGTGTTGGTTATGAAGAGGTTTATTTTGGAATGACATATTTTGTAAGGAGAAATGGACAGGTAAAATACCTTATTTATGATTTGTTTACATTTAGTTAAATACCTAAACTGATTGAGTATAGTTATTTTTTGTGTACGTCCATAATATTGGTATCAAATGAAAGGGTTTGCTGAAAACAATGTAAAAAATAAAATGACCGTTCTAAATCCAATATCTCGGACGACCCAAGATAACGGACTAGTTATCTTTTACGCACTCCTATAATATGGGTATAAAATGAAAGGGCTTGTTGAGAATAACTCGAAAAATAACTAAAAAAAAATTAATATAAAAAAAATCTTTAAACACAAGCTTTTATTTAAATGCTCTAAAAAGAAAAAATAAACTTTAAATTGAATCAAACTTTTTTTAATACTATGTAGAGATTAAAGCTTGTCGCGAGATTTACTTGTGTAGATAATACAATAATATGTAACTTGATCTTGTCAAAAGTAAATCTCGCGACAAGCTTTTATCTCTACATAGTAAAAAAAGTTTGATTCAATTTAAAGTTTTATTTTAGAGCATTTATTAGACGATTATATCGTAACTGTGGTTCTACCCGCATAATACAATATTAGGTATTATGGTATCGTTTTTGTAAATGAGAAGACATTCGGAAACAGATGTAGATACAGTAGGTATGTAATTTTAATCAAGGGACCTATTTAAAGGCACAGCAGCTTATGTTTGCATTGACTAATACAAATACTTATTATACGCCGGAAAAAAATATGATACATGACTCTGTCATTTATCATATAAAATATTTATTTATTTATTTATTTAAATATAAAGCTAAAAAAAGAAATCATTTACTTCGAACCTATAAAATGTTAAACATTGTTCAAATTCAGTCAGCTCGGAAAGCAGTTCCCGCCAGAGAAGAACAGGCAAGAAACACTAGTGTTGAGCTTTTTCAAAATCAGTTCAAAGGTATAAAGTAGGTACAAAATAATACACAAAAAATTATACATTTAGTTTTTTATTTTGTTTAGAAATGAGAACAGTGCATCTATAATATGTATTTGAAAAATAAATACGATTTCCACAATATAAGTGCACCCTTAGAATAATAACACATAGAAACCGTGAACATACACGCTTAGTGAGGCAAGTAAAACTAGGCTAAATTAGCCTAGTAACCAAACATCCCGCGTCAGTGCTCAAGGCCGAATCGTAGCGCTATCAGCTCTCGATATTTTATTTTAAAATGATGGTTTGTGCAATAAACTGATGTCACAGTATCTCGGATAATTTTAAGAAACATTGTAACATAACATTTCACATGCAATTATTACGATTAATCTAATATTTTGACATAAAATAATAGTTAAAGCAAAAACAATAATTCAAAAATTTTATAGACGCCATTATATCAAAATGTTGCCAAAAAAAAAAGAAAATTGATACCCCAAATGTTGATGTTCATATTCTAAAATTAATATATTTCTAAAATTAACTTATTTAATTGGTACCTTTGCATGCTTTGGAATTGTGTTGCCATTGTTATGAAAATAATATTTTTCTGTTGAGTTGATTCTAATTGACATTTCAAATTTTAACAAGCTTATATTATTATTTTAAATGAAAATAGTTCTTAAATAAGGACACCTGTATCTTTTCTTTTTTAGAAATTATGAAGTTATCATTTATAATTTAAACTTTTTTTTTTCTTTTTTTCAGCAGACGTAAGCACTAAGCTTCAAATGACGTCAATTATACGGTTGAATGGTGAATGGTGATGCTGCCTTTTTTACTATGATTCGCAAAAAAACCGTAATAAAATAGAACCAGATACATTTGATATTATTGACATAAATAAAGGCATTCATTCATATCATCATCATAAAACTAGAATGGAGGCAAAGGTAAATACCGCATTCAACCGTTTAATTCACGTCATCAACGTAATTTGTTTTTAATTTGGTACTGTTTTGGTCATTCTAAGGGATTTATTTTATTATTTTTTATTTCAGATTTTTATCATTATAATTAAGGATAAAGTAATCCCTTATTGTGAACAATAATAATAATTCCATAATTAAATAATCCTAATTAAATAATGACTTAAGGTTTTGGGGAACATCCGATACCACTAGCAACATTATTTGCACCCTTGTGTGCGTGTGGCAGAACGTCAATACGTGTGGCCTACGCCTACATCAATGAGTTTTATGCTTCACACTTGACAGTTTTTTTATATGAAACTATCATTCTTGGCGTTATTATTCTATGAGTGCACCACCCACTCGGGAATCATGATTCCATGAAATAGTTTAATGATATAAAATTTTACCAAAATACTCTTAGGTAGTATTTAGTAGGTATTGACCTGAAATATAGAAAGCGAAATGGGCGAACCAATCCACACAAACACCACCCGTTCACGAGTGTGAACGGGTGGTGTTTGTGTGTGTAAAAGAAAATTTACTTTATTTTGACACCATTTACTTTTTTGTACCCTTTAATAACCGATGTATTTTATTTGTAGAAATAAGAGATGTCAACCCTAATTACGTATGAATATGATCTTGAAATATTATCCGTTTTCCTTTCATGCTTCAATCCTGGCTTAGGAAGGCAAAAATACTTGGGTGCTAAAATTTCCGTAAAAAAATAAGTTCATATATTTTATATATACCTAGATGAGACGAGAATCGAACACTGAATACTTATCTAAAATTTCAACTATTTCAGTCAACTTTTCATCGTGATTATTCAAAAAATAAACTGGTCTGATTAATTTCTAATACATCATCGGAAAGACTATTTCAACACTAATAACATAAACGAGCCACATTTTTCATATCTTTCTTTAATTTCAATCTATCCACCAAGTTCCAACGTCCGTTTCAGAAATTTTGTTGTACGGAGACTCAAACACGTTGCCGTTTTCAATTAAAATCGTGCTTTAAACTAACTAACGAAAAAAACTGTTTATTGGTATAAAATTCGCCTTAATTATGAAAGAGACAATTTCTGTATTTTCAATGCAAAATCATACAAAATGAAAGTGACTTTTTTCGCGCGAAAAAAGTTTCCCTACGTTAACACTTTTATCGTCAACGAAGTAGGCAGAGGTGAAACTATATAGTGCTCCCATTTTCCACCATTACCTATATACGTGTGAATACACGTTGAAATTGTTCTATGAATTTAGTCAAATACTTAATTACCAAGGTTACTAAAATCTAAGGCCCGTATTCACAAACGATACTTAGCTAAGGACAGCTCAATGCTATGATAATAAGTCTGTTTTCGTTAACATTACTTGCATAAGTATAGAAGTAACACTGGCAAGCCATTCATTTCATAAACGATACTCAAGGGACTCTTTGCTGTGCGTTCCCATAGCATTGTGATTGGTTTATATTGTAATGAAACTTCCTCGAGTAGATTGACAGAAAACATCAAACATTGACTTTGAAATTTCAATTTTGATGGAAATTATCAATAGGTATTAAAAATGACACGGATTTCAAATAGTAAAAATACATTACATACATGCGACATCACCGATAAATTCTTGGTAGAAGCCACAACACGAAAGAAGGAGACAACTTGTAAAATTTTTAGTTAAAATAATATTATGTTCGCATTTGCATTATGGACACAAGTTTCGCGCCTTTATTGAGTAAAAATCTCCTAAAATGTGGTAAGTATGATGTTTTCCAGTTTGTTTCCTGGTTATATATATTACAATAATATAAAATGATAAGACGAATAACTGAAGTTGATTTCTTTTAGTTCAAAGAAGTTACCATATTTTACTTCTTCAGAGAGGGAATTAATCGTGGCTTTGATGCGGGAACGGCCTATTATTGAAGACACCGTACGCATGCTCGAAATATAGAGCCAAAGAAGAAGGCTTGGGATAAACTGACAATAGCTTATAATGCACAGTCGTATGTTACACCCAGGGACAATGTACAGTTGAAAAGATGTTGGGAAAATATAAAACTTATAGAAAGAAGGAGCTCTCTCAAGAGTCATGAGTATGATGCGTATAGAAAAAATATTAGATTATAAAAACAGCTCCATGCTTTACAATAAAAAAAAAATTAGAAATAGAACTATAAAAAATACATCTTGAAAATTTAAATATATTTGTTTTATTTTATCCGACCAAATTAACTAAAAATGCTGTGTTATAAAGAATCTCCTGTATCGGAGCGCCTCGGTATGTAGGTATTATATAATTTATATTATTATCATTAATATCCTCGATAATGATGCCATTGGATGTACTAATCTAAACTATCTTTCACTAATAGGAAGCTACATTACTCCTGGGTGCTATAGGCTAATTTTTATCCCGGGAAAATATTTTTATCCCGGAACAACTTATTCATGCGGGTGAAGCCTCGAGCAATACTAGTATTGTATAAAATCGAAGTTGCTACAATCACATGGCACGTTGTCATGAGACTCGTAGCCAACGTTATTATTTATTTATTTATTTTTCTTTGGAAATATTGCCTGGTTGTGATACTGTGAGATTTGAAAATCTCGATCACTTTTCTAGTGTTATTCGTTCTCTGTAGGTCTCTTTCAAGGATATAATCATCAAATTATTTTTCGCTACTGCAGTCCATCGCAAGTTAACGGATCAAATCAAGAAAATGACACGAATTTACAAACCTAACTTACGTGGTCTCTAAACCCGGTGCTAGATTGACGTTTGTGTTGATTTGCTATGCGTTGCGTAAAATAGCTCGCGAGCTCCTTTTGCTGTGCGTTCATTTTCCTAAATGCATACTGTCATTCGTCTCTTAAGTGTTGTTTAAGAATAAGTT
Source organism: Sphinx pinastri (assembly GCA_947568825.1). Classification (NCBI taxonomy): domain Eukaryota; kingdom Metazoa; phylum Arthropoda; class Insecta; order Lepidoptera; family Sphingidae; genus Sphinx; species Sphinx pinastri. The sequence continues at coordinate 10,849,733 of OX387618.1, read as the reverse complement.
TGACGGGCCCTGTGCGTTCGAGAATACTATGCGTCCTCGGGTTGAGTGTTTGGGCATGACAGCCTACGCACTGCGTAGGCCAAGGGGCGCTGTGATTGGCTAATATTGAGATACAACTTTACATCAGTTGGCTGTCAGAAAAACAAAGCTGAATAAGGCAAAGAAAACGATAAAACAACCGACACTATGCGTTCGGGAGCACTATGCGTCCTCTAAGTATTGTTTGTGAATACGGGTGTAAGGCCCGTATTCACAAACGAAACTTAGCTAAGGACAGCTCAATGCTATGATAATTAGTCTGTTCTCAGTGCTTTCGGCATGACAGACTTCATAGTGCGTAGGCAAAGGGGCGCTGTCAATGGATAATATTGAAATACCATTGTGCTTTAGTTGGCTGTCAGATAAACAAAGCTGAACAAGGCCAAAGAAAACGATGAACTAACCGACACTATGCGTTCGGGAGCACTATGCGTCCTCTAAGTGTTGTTTGTGAATACGGGTGTAAATAATTTTGGGTATCTATATATAAACAAGATTTTTCTTGCCTACTATTGTAGTTTAGAAGACTCGGCTTCATAATGAATTAATTATGTACCCACAGTAGTCTGTAGGTACCTATGTAGAGAATACCGTTATTATACAATTACTATAAAAAAAAGAAAGCTTGTGATTTAGCTACGGCCTACGTTCCATTAACGTGACCATCGTCACATGTTTGAACATCTCGATTTAAAACAATGAGAATAGGTATTGACTTTTTTCTACACACACATAACAAAAACAACAAAAAGTAAATAAAAAAAAACACACACACACAGTTAACAATATTAAGTATTTGTTGCAATATGTTATGATTACTTCTATTGGGAGTGGAACGGACTGCCGAGACGAATGTCCGCAGGTTCAAACCCAAGGGCACACACCTCTGACTTTTCTAAAAAGTTATTTGTGTATTCTTTGTGAATTATCACTTACTTTAAGGGTGAAGGATAACATCATGAGGAAACCTGCATACCTGAGAAGTTCTCTGAATTTCGAAGGTATATGAAGTCCGCCAACCTGCACTTGGCCAGCGTGGTGGACTAAGGCCTTAACCTTCTCAGTTGTAGGGGAGGTCCGTGCTCAGCAGTGGCCAGTATATCATACAGGGTTGGTATGGTATGGTACTTCTATTCTACACCTACTCTATCTCATTTAAATTTAAAGTATTTTTGGCAATATGAATTGTGAATAAACGACAATAATATTAAATTGGGTCAACAAGGCTTTTCATAAGAGCTACTTCTTTTTATTAATTTTGTCTTGTCCATGGTCCATACAAGTCCTTCAGAAACATACTTTGTTGTTTTTTTATCCTCAGTAGTATGTCGCAGTAAAGCAGTGGTTACCTTATCAAGACTTTATCGAGGAGGATTTTGGCGGGACTTGGAAGTGTCATGAGGTGTTTCATTTTATTTTATTTGCACTTCGATAAAAAACATTGATAAATAAAAGACAACCAAAAATATCACCTGTGTCATGGCAGCATGGTCTTTGACCTAAGCCGGTTCCTTGAGAAACAAATAAAAAAATGAACATTGACTTAAATGTTGAAGATTTGACATTTGTGATTTGTGTTTTGTATAGATTTGTTTACAATTTATTCTGAAACGTATTTTAACATCCTTTAAATGAGTGACGAAAGCCACAGCAATGTCAAAGAAACGAGAGAGTTATACTCTATGTTTCACCAAGAATATGTTATTATGGCCGAATAGTAAGACCACAATTGATTACCCCATTTAGACTATGTACATTGTTTTATTACTTATTACAATTAATTAAATATTTTCAGCCGTATGTTACAAACTGAGAATTTACAAGGAATATATGTAATACCTTCTTATGAAAACTCATTTTGTAAGTAAACTTTTTTCAAAATATATACATATACATCATAATATAATGGCTCACACTATATCTGCTGCAGTAAGACATTAATTACTTTTATACACCAATTTAGAATATCAATCGATGTTTAAAATATACACAAGTACAATGATTGTTTCTTATAGTGAATGGTCAATATACTTTCAGTGTGGTTTGGAGTTATTTTTGTAAGAGTTGGCTTGTATGATGGAGGAGTTTTTAGGTTCACTCTAACCTTACCGGAAAAATTTCCAGATGACGAAGTGCCAGTAAGTATACTTGAGCGTCAATCATAATATAGGATACAATATTATGTCTATTCTCCTGAGTTTTTAATACAGCTCATAAATACAACAGACAAATATCTGATGTTTGAATTTTAGTCACTGTTAAATTTTGTTAATTTGTAATTTATCAGTTGTTTTAGGGAATAAGTGTATACTTATGTATTTATAACAGTAATACATGTTAAATTTCAGGTCTTAAAATTCACTTCCCATTTATACCATCCAGCTGTGGATGCCAGTACAGGCATCCTTAATTTAACTGAGGTCTTTCCACAATGGGACAGGAAAAGAAATCATATTTGGCAAATATTGAAATATTTACACTGGATATTTGACAATTTGAACATGAAAGTGCCCACTAATGTAGAAGCATCTGCTGCGTAAGTATTATAATAACATATTTAGATGTATAAAGACTATGTACTTCCCTTGTTTCTTATTGTAGAGGTCATAATTTTGATTCTTTTTCAGATACAAAAATAATAGAAAGTTGTTTATGGAAAAAGTAAGGGAATGTGTTGGATCTAGTATTGATCATGTATATGATGATCCACCAACAGAAGACAAACACTATATAACATTCAAACCATACAATCCAGAAGTGCATGATAGTGCAAAAAATATAATGCTTAAGTCCCCTAAACTAAATGACAGTGTAGCACATGGAATATCTTGGATTCAGCCAGGATCATTTCAACCTTTTTCTAAAGAAGAAACATAAAAGATACATTGACAAATTGATCTGCATTATGTTGAAATCTTCTTAACCACTGATAAACCATTACAGTTTGGGGAACATTCAGTGGTAAGCTTTATACTTTACAGATAAATTTAGTGTATTGACCATCAACCATGTAGCCTCATAGATGGTGCTATCCATCAGCTTCTGGCATCACATCTGATTAAAAGAGCAAATGTATAAATTTATAAAACACAATATTTTAGTATTACTTTTTATTGTAATAGTACAAAAACGTTTGCCACATTAAATTATAATATTGGTTTGTAAAGCTTGCTGTTTTGAGAGTTTTGATAAAATAGTTCAACTATTAGTTTTGTTTCATATTAATAAATCATAATTTTTTAATTTTTATTTATTAATCTGCCATAACTTACTCCTGTGATAATGTGTTATTGGTAGGTATAAGATTAAAAAGACTAATATTATTCTTCATTTAATTAATGTTGTAGTTGCAGAACATACCTGATATCTTATTAATAATACCTAAAAAAAACATCTAAACTTAAGGAAATAAAAATATTAATCAGAAATAGTTGTGTTTATTTTTAAATTATATTGTTTTATTTTTTCTTGGAACCAATCTTGATCTAGCTCATATTTATTATTCTTCCACAGAAAATGTGTTGGGGGTTGAATCTCTCCATTTTGGAACTCAAAGTTTTTACTTAGTTCTATAGCAAGTTTAGATTTAATAAGGCCAATCCCCCCATATCTATCTTCGGCAGGATGGTAAACTCTCCCAGTCAGAGGCAACATATAAATTTTTTTAGGAATCAATTCTGTGCTCAATAAATCACCAGCATATCCATAACTTAGCAAATCAGTATTATTTTTACTAATGATGTGTGTATAAACAATGGGAAGATCATCACATCTGATATAATTCCTTTCTCTCCCACATAATGAAACATAGGGAAATTCGTCAGCATATCTTCCAGTGGTATTTAATCGAATTCTCTTGAAGAAAAATTCTAGAAACTTCTTCTCTTTAAAGCATGATGTAAAATTTTTCATCTTGGAGTCATCTAAAAACAACTAAAAAATTATAATTTGTTTATTATGTCTACTATTGACTTCGTTTCGTAACAATATAAATAAGCCTGCATAAAAATTACCTACCATACCTTGATGGTCAATATAATAGAAATATTCTCTAATTTTTGGTTCTGGCTCTTGCCCTTGCACATAGCTGAGTGATCTTTGTTGCCCACGATTGATGCCCAATAAATATTTGATGTTTTGGTTTAAAACACAATAATATTTAGTATTTTTGAATTTCATTTTAACTTGTTTTGGCTTTACTTTGATTGGAAACACAAATCAATATTCAAAATCGAGAATTGTAAAGAAAGCCTTTCAGCTTACTATCACGTAACTTGCTTCTGAGTCGTTTTGACTTTTGATGCGTAGGATCTATACTTTCTATAGTAGTCTGTATCTGTGACTATCACAAAACATATAAGAACATATTAAAGTGTCCACAGACGATCGGATTCGGTACGGCCGTACCATTTTTTTAACCATTTTTTTATGCGGTACGGTCTTCACGCCACACGAGCGTACCATACCACGCATTGTCCAGTTTTTTTTGTGCTAGCAGCTAGGGATGGTGTGTATTTACGCAACCAGGTATTTACTTGCAAGTACGCCGACCAGGTGCTGACCCGAAATACTTGCAAGACTTGAAAGTATTTTACTTAGCTACTCTCTCGTGACACGATGGACTCACGTGACCTCGGCTCGGCCCGCCACGCGCGTCCGCGCTCAGGAGTCGTCGTCCGAAAATTTACTAATGGTTCTTATTTCAACAAACCCAGTGAACAATTTCCTATGCAAGTATTGAAGTGTTAAAAGTATTTTAGTTGTTAACGCGGATGTGCTCCTTATTCGTACCGAAACATGGGTCAATATCCTATGAAGTAAGAAAATACTTGAAAGTATTTCGATTTTCGACTATCCAAGTGCTATAAGTACTTTGTTTATAAACGCAATTTTGCTCTTTATGTATACTGAAACACGGATCAATTTCCTCTACAGAAAGAATATACTTAGTATTTATAGAATCAAAGTATTAGAAGTTTTTATTTGTGAGCGCGATTGTGATCCTTATTTGTATCGAAACACGGATTAATTTCCTATGCAAAAAGAAAATACTTGGAAGTATTTCGAACCTTGGTTTTTGGCGCTGGTTTTTTTAGGCGGACGTATTTGTAAGCCCTGGTTCACGATTTTGCAAGTACGGCCTATGCCTACTAGCAGCGCGTGAACACCTCTCACTGTATGCCTCTGTTCTCTCGAAAAAGGCTACATTATAGATACCTATTGAAGAAAAACTAATATGGAGCGCTTTCATTAGAGCATAGAGATAGATTATAGTCTGAACTCTGGAATAGCACATAGGTCACTTTTTATTCCGGAAAAATATATAGCGGGAAAAACTTTACCACGCGGTAAATATAAAAAGTAGCCTATAGCGCACAGGAGTAATGTAGCTTCCTACTAGTGAAATAATTTCCTAAATCGGTTCATTAGTTCCTGAGATTAGCGCGTTCATAAATGCGCCCGTGGTACTTGATCATTATTTTGTTGCGGAGTTAATTTATAACTATGTTATCTCCTAACATATTCATTGAAATCAAATGACGTTGAGGGCAATTTTGTTCAAAATAAAATACTTGTGATGAATAACGTATTTAATTGGATAAGGATCAATGTCATGTTCATAAAAATACCTTCGCAAATAATGCATTATTTAAGAACAAATTTGATTACCACAAAAAAGGTTATACTGAGTCAAACTTAAAAGATAGACATATGATGTCGCGGACTTTTTTTAGAACTTTTAAAGGGAAATAATTCCTTCATACATAATTTTTACGTACGATCGTATTCGGTACGGCCATACCATATTTTAAACCATTTTTTTATGTGGTACAGACTTCACGCCACACGATCGTTCACCACGCATTGTCCAGTATTTTTTGTGCTAGCAGCGCGTGAACACGTCCGCACTGCACAAAAAACTCGCAATAACGACAACAATACGTCATTAATAACTAATTACCTGGGTGACCGAGCCTAGCTCGGGTGATTTTTGAATACCTACTATACATGTTATTTATTTCTTTAAAGAAGGTGCTAATAATATTTTCCATTTTAAGAAAATATTCACGACTAAAGTCAAAGGAGTCGATACCTACAGAAACACTAATTTCAAAAAAATCGGTTCATCAGCGGTTCAGATTTTATATTAAATATCAGGTTTCATATTTTTTTCATATTGAATTACATCACGAGCACATGGTTCAGTTCTCATCTCACGTTTCACTTATTTACGAATTGATAAAAGACGAATGTCCTATGTTTATTTATATCCGCAACAAATTTGGTCTTAAAAATATGTTTTCCAGTTTAGTTTCTCCCGTCTTTAGCTGCCCTAAGTTAGTAGTTAACAAATATGAATATCCCATATTTATACTCAAGGTACATCTATATCAAATTTCACCATAATCGTTTCAACGGTTTATTTTCTTTCCTCTTTTTTAACCTTCTTATTTAAGAGTTAATAAAAAACTGAATATATCATATTTATTTATAAGTTTCAAGAGATCCCCAAACCATATTTAAATAGAACTAGCTTTTGCCCTCGGCTCCGCCCCCGTGAATGAGTTTTCCCGGGATAAAAGTCTCGCTTTACATTTTCCTGGGATGAAAAGTAGCCTATGTGTTAATCCAAGCTATAATCTACCCGCGTGCCAAATTTCATCAAAATCAGTTTAGTAGTTTTTGCGTGAAAGAGTAACAAACCTTCATACATCCAGACATCCATACATCCATACTTACAAACTTTCGCGTTTATAATATTAGTAGGATTAGTTCAGTGGTTTAATTTCTTTCCTATTTTGCCCCTCTCAATTTGGGGTTAGTGAAAAATAATATCTCATATTAATTTTCAAGGTTTAAGATATCCCCAATCCCCATACAGTGCAATACAATCGGAGCAACAGTATTTTTTGCCCTCTTTTAACCCCCTTAGTTAAGGGTAAATAATATATGCCATAGTTATCTCTAATGTTATAGATATCCCCATACCAAATTTCATTACAATTCGTTCAGGAGTTTAGTTTCTCTTCTCTTTTATCCCCTTTAGTCAGGAGTAAAAGAAAAGAATTAACATTCCATATTTATTTTTCAATATATAGAGCTTAAGATATTCCCGTAGCAAATATAATTACAATCGGTTCAACGGCTTAATTTCACCCCCTTTTACCTCCTTAATTATGGGTTAACAAAATAAATAATATACTATGTTTGTTTTTAAGGTTTGAGATATTCCCATACCAAATTTCATTACAATCGATTCAACGGTTTAGTATCTCCCCCCTTCGAACCCCACAAGTTTGGGGTGGATAAAAAAAACTGAATACAACAATTTAATTTTTAGAGCTCATACTATCCAAATCCAAAATTTCATTCAAATCAGACTAGCCGTTTCCGAGAAATAAGTGATAAACAGTAATTACTAAGTTGGCAAAATTTGTAAAACTGCGGCGTGTACTTTCTTTTGTTTATTATTTTGTTATTTTATTACCTAGCCCGTAATTGACTCTACTATTGTTATCGCACGCGCCGAAAATTCAAAGCAATTCGTTCTTTTGTTTTATTTTGAAATTACCTTACACGGACAGACTGTTGTTAGGTAGTGATGGATTATAATCAATACGTTATCATATTATTAGTTTCTCAGACAACTATACGCAGTAAGCGTTATTTGGTTTAATATTAATGCTTGCTGTTTGTATATTTTATAGGAGATTCATAATAGTAAAATAATCTTTTTTTATCTCCATATAACGCCCCTCCGCTGTCGTTATACAGAGTTTACACTGTAATTTATAATTGTTTAATGTAAATGTATTGAAATATGACGATTATTGTCGAAGACGTCGGAAAAAATCAAGTCGACTGGGAGTTTTCATTGCTAACGCTGCCTATTCCTTTGAGATATAATAAAATAATGTATGGTAGAATTGTTCATCTTTTGTAGGTCTACAAAAAAGTTCGCGATGGCATATATGTCAGCAAAATGGCGCGCTAACCGTATTGGAAGCTATCTATTCGAAATTTATAATACATACAGAAAAAAAAATTAATCTCATATTTCTACAATTTGTTACTTTACTTTGGTAGTATTTTTTTTTTATAATTCATAACTACTACTAATTGCTGTACATCATTGTCAATAGCGGCGTGCAGTAAAATTTATGGAATGTAAAATTTTATGACACAACTCGGCATTTGTTTATCTATAATATAAAAATGAATCGCTGAATAGGTTGCTAAGCGCAAATCTCGAGAGCAGCTGAACCGATTTCGCTAAATGTTTTTTTAGAATATTCCTTGAAGTACGAGGATGGTTCTTATGGAGAGAAAAAAATAAAGATTGCCTGAAAAAGTTTAAAACAACACTTTTCTATACTCCCATACAATCGATTCGTAATAATACTTGAAAGTCAATTTGAACTTTAATACCATACCATAAAGTTTGTGTTAATAGAGAGGTTCCGGGAAGGCAACACAATTGAGTGATGTTAGTATCGTATACATATTAATGTTAATATTTGTCAATATTTATACGATGGTAACATTACTCAGAAAAAATGGTTTAGATTAACAATTAGATCCGGTAGGTGGCGCTGTACTCGGGTTCTGGGATTTTATTTCCTTTTTAGGGCAGGACAACATCTGTCGGGGCCGCTAGTTAAAATTAGAAATTTAGAACAATTAAATCTAATACTATCGTCACTTATAAGATCGCTGGGCGCTGGCTAATCTAAAATTTATTTGTTACATAAATTATTCGTAAATCTTTGCATATTCCCGCCCGTAAATCGTGCATTGAAATGTATGGAATTAGGGCCATTTGCTCGGGGGGGTCTTAAATATAGCTTACTATACTGATTTTAATGATAAAAAAAATAAAAATATCACATAATATATAGAAAGCTATTTAGACGGATACAGTATTAATCCATATCCGATTAAATACGTTAGCTATCTAAAGCATTTCATGCACATTATAACTGCCTTTTATACCATATAATTTTAATTAATATCTTAGGACTTATCGCAAGTCTAAAAAGTAAATTTTCTTCCTAAGGTCGTTCACCGTAGCAAGTTGATAATGTTCTTTCCACTTATCTAAAAGAATTTGCATCGCTTGATTTCGTGCGTCTTTATTGCAATATAGGCTGAGGGATGAATTCCATAAGCAGGTCAAATCTGTATACAATTCTAACTACTCTATTATACTGTATTTTTCCGTAACAATATCGCACTCGGAACCTATTACGACGACAGATAAGGTGCTACGTTTGCGAAGGTTGAATAGCGACTGAACCGCCAAACGGTACGATGCGTCGGCCAGACGACCAGATTTGGTACGGAGCATACCAAATCCGACGTGCAAGCGATCGAACCAACCATACCGTCAATAATAATAATAATGTACAGCATACCGTGCGCCACACGATCGGATATGGTACGGTGGCGTACCGTTTTCGTGGGACGGCCGTTCCGAATACGATCGTACGTAAAAATTATGTATGAAGGAATTATTTCCCTTTAAAAGTTCTAAAAAAAGTCCGCGACATCATATGTCTATCTTTTAAGTTTGACTCAGTATAACCTTTTTTGTGGTAATCAAATTTGTTCTTAAATAATGCATTATTTGCGAAGGTATTTTTATGAACATGACATTGATCCTTATCCAATTAAATACGTTATTCATCACAAGTATTTTATTTTGAACAAAATTGCCCTCAACGTCATTTGATTTCAATGAATATGTTAGGAGATAACATAGTTATAAATTAACTCCGCAACAAAATAATGATCAAGTACCACGGGCGCATTTATGAACGCGCTAATCTCAGGAACTAATGAACCGATTTAGGAAATTATTTCACTAGTAGGAAGCTACATTACTCCTGTGCGCTATAGGCTACTTTTTATATTTACCGCGTGGTAAAGTTTTTCCCGCTATATATTTTTCCGGAATAAAAAGTGACCTATGTGCTATTCCAGAGTTCAGACTATAATCTATCTCTATGCTCTAATGAAAGCGCTCCATATTAGTTTTTCTTCAATAGGTATCTATAATGTAGCCTTTTTCGAGAGAACAGAGGCATACAGTGAGAGGTGTTCACGCGCTGCTAGTAGGCATAGGCCGTACTTGCAAAATCGTGAACCAGGGCTTACAAATACGTCCGCCTAAAAAAACCAGCGCCAAAAACCAAGGTTCGAAATACTTCCAAGTATTTTCTTTTTGCATAGGTAATTAATCCGTGTTTCGATACAAATAAGGATCACAATCGCGCTCACAAATAAAAACTTCTAATACTTTGATTCTATAAATACTAAGTATATTCTTTCTGTAGAGGAAATTGATCCGTGTTTCAGTATACATAAAGAGCAAAATTGCGTTTATAAACAAAGTACTTATAGCACTTGGATAGTCGAAAATCGAAATACTTTCAAGTATTTTCTTACTTCATAGGATATTGACCCATGTTTCGGTACGAATAAGGAGCACATCCGCGTTAACAACTAAAATACTTTTAACACTTCAATACTTGCATAGGAAATTGTTCACTGGGTTTGTTGAAATAAGAACCATTAGTAAATTTTCGGACGACGACTCCTGAGCGCGGACGCGCGTGGCGGGCCGAGCCGAGGTCACGTGAGTCCATCGTGTCACGAGAGAGTAGCTAAGTAAAATACTTTCAAGTCTTGCAAGTATTTCGGGACAGCACCTGGTCGGCGTACTTGCAAGTAAATACCTGGTTGCGTAAATACACACCATCCCTAGCTGCTAGCACAAAAAAAACTGGACAATGCGTGGTATGGTACGCTCGTGTGGCGTGAAGACCGTACCGCATAAAAAAATGGTTAAAAAAATGGTACGGCCGTACCGAATCCGATCGTCTGTGGACACTTTTAGTAGAACTTTATTGTTTATGCCCACAAGTGGAGTGTGGACTTTGAAATTCGATTGAACGAATGAGGAATGACCTTGACATTTATTAGGCCAGGCTCATACATCCGGATTCGCATTCTTATTCCAGAAACTGAAAAACGGATAACTAATGCTTGCCTCACACATTTTTCTTAATTCAGAAATGTTGCCAACTCAACGTTATAAAGAAAGCTAGATCACCTTGAAAACTCTTTAGGAAAAAGAGGTAAATTATTTGAAAAGTTAATTTAAGCAAATAAGTAATAAAAAAGAAACATTTGCCTTACGCAATTATTACTTATTATTTAAAAACAAATAAATTATGAAAAATTCAGTATGTGTGTGAGGTAACGCTGCTTTGTATGGGATCTTAATTCAGCAACAGAAGAAATGGATGTATGAACTCAGCCTTAGTATGACACTTGATAAATGTTTATTTTATCCTCAGCAGTATGTCGAAGTAAAGCAGTGGCTACCTTACCAAGACTTTATCCAGGAGCTTTGAAATTAAAGTTGTCATATATAGTGTACTAGCTTTAGCCCGCGGCTCCGCCCGCGTGAATGAGTTTTCCCGGTATAAAAGTCCCGCTTTATATTTTCCCGGTTAATCCAGGACATAATGTCCCCGTGTGCCAAATTTCATCGAAATCGAAAAGTTATTAAATTACTAAAATTGCTATTAAAAATAAGGGTTGATCGCAGAGGGTTAAAAATTTAGGGTTGTATGTATTTTGTAATGCCCTATATGACACGTTCGTAGATTTACCATAGCAGCGCCATCTATTGATTACTTACTCAACCCAGTCGAAAGGTATCGACATCTGTTAGAATCATTTGGAGTTAACAGATAATTGTGACTGTCAAATAATAACAGACAAATAATTAGCAATAAATTAAAATTGCGACTATAATTTGAGATTTAAACTATCCTATCTCTCAAGTTGGATCGAACTGCACATGGTGTGCGAATTTTATTATAATCGGTTAAGTGGTTTAGGAGTCCATTGAGGACAAACATTGTGACACGAGATTTATATATATTAAGATTATCTATGATTAAAGTGTTTCCAGGATATCTAGGGGTGTTTTGCATTGTAATTTCTCTAGAATCAAGGGACTTTTTCATGTAGGTCTAGGGAGTTTCTTTTAATTTAATCGGTAACACTGCTCCACAGTGTCAACTGTTAAACTGTCAATCTGAAATTTATTGTATGTGTATCAATGTATGAACAAGTGGAACAGTGAATTGGAATTCGAAATCAAACTATCAAACCATTACAAAATCTATTTATTGTTGTTAAGCAAATCACAGTTAAATAATATCTGCCAAAAACTCGAAGCTTCGTTTGACATATTTTCATAATGTTTATCAGAATAAATATGTTGAAATGATGCATCTATAAACATTGGACCTAAATACAAGGCTACACTTCCATACATGGAATACACATGATTTAAAATTACCATGGAAAGTGTACGAAGATCATGGAAACTACGTATGCTGTTTTTGTAACATCAAATTTTGACGATCTTGTTGTTATCTTTTCATTATTGTGTATTTTATTTTGTTTGTAGAAGAGTTTGTAGCTCACAAGGCAAATGTCAACTGCCTGGCAATGGGACACAAGTCAAACCAAGTACTGGCAACTGGTGGTGATGATAAAAAAGTAAATTTATGGGCTATTGGACGACAAAGCTGCTTGATGGTCTGTATCAATTTGTTTGTTATGATAGAAAGGGTATGAGTTTAAGAGTTATAACATGGTACCCAAATTGTAAGATCATCATCATCATCAGCCACATGAAGTTCACTACTGAACTTAAGCCTTCCCTAAAGATTTCTAGATGGACCTGTTGAAATCGGCCGCATCTAACATTTTCCTGTGATTATGAGATAAGTAATGGATAATATAGGATTTTTTAATCCTATATTATCCATTACTTATCCTATATTGTAATAGTTTTTTTTAAAAGCAAAACAAAATTATTACAATGCAATTATAAGATGGTTACAGTACTGAAAACTAATTTTTTTCTATATATCTTTGTATATCTATATCTTGGAGCAAAAATGTTATCCTCTTTTAATTTCCCTCTTTTTAAAACAAAAGACAAGTAATTTCTGTTATAATATTTTATATTAGTGAACAATAACCCCTATGCGTATATTAATATGGGAAGAAAAGATCTTTGTACCAATTTTAAGCACATTGTGTGTTTGGAGGGGCAGGAGATTTGGCATGACTGATGAAGAAAGGAGTACAAAAAAATATATATTTTTTTAAATTCTATGGTTGAATTTCAACCACTAGATGATGATAATTTGTTTAAAATATACCTAACTTTTATTTCATCTGTATTTTCTGTACTAAAATGTTGAAGTTATTCTTTTAGAGCTTGAGTGGTCATACAACTCCAGTAGAATGTGTATGCTTCGGACATTCTGAAGACTTGGTATGCGCTGGGTCTCAGACTGGTGCCCTCAAGATTTGGGACTTGGAAGCTGCTAAGCTTTTAAGGACATTCACTGGTCACAAAGGGGCAATAAAATGTATGGACTTCCATCCTTATGGGGACTATTTGACAACAGGCTCATGTGACAGCAGCATTAAGTTATGGGACACAAGGAAAAGAGGATGCATTGTTACTTATTCAAGTCACCGCCTGCCAGTCAACAGTCTTCAATTCAGTCCTGACGGACAGTGGATTGCCTCGGCATGTGAAGATGGTTAGATTTATATCATCAATACTATTATTTCTATTCGCCAGAGAAAGTGCCAACATAAATGTTACATTCATAAATGCTCAATCAACATTACCTGTTCTACTCCCTGTTTATTGGTCATTCATTAAATAGTTGAATGTTTGAACACAATCACTCTGTCAGGATTGATTAGAAATCTCCATGTCACTTACTTCCTTGAAAGCTAACGCAGAACTAACATAATGACTAACTAACAGTTAAATAAACACTGAACTAGACTAGCCTCACTCGGTGGCGAGTTAAACACTGATCCGAACTGCACTATGAGTGACTCATGACTGCACTATTTCAAATGATTAATATTTAGAGTCCCAACTGGCACTCTCACTAACAATTTGACATTTCAACTAGATTTGCATAATATTTATTACAAAGTATATTACAGGAATATGTGCAGACTCTGATATTGAGATTGATAAAAATTATGTATGTAACATATTTAGGTGTAGTGTTTGTTAAATTCCTTCAATTGGATTTTATCCCAATTTGACTGTGATGTGTGTGCATTAGCTTATATAACTAATCTGACTTTGTATGCAAAAGACTTGAAAAAAATATATATATAAAGATTCAATGGACAATTAATGATGACAAAAAAGTAAGCCCGGAGTTTCTTTCTGCTTGAGCTACTGAAAGGCTGGTAGATTAGCTAGGTTAGGCTCTGTATTGTCCTCACCGGTGAGGATCGCGACGCGTTATTCCCATTATTTTTAATAAAAATGATTCATCTTTTTTATCTCCTCTTCCCTGCCAGCCCAAGCTTGGGCGTCTTTATTTATTTTTCATTGATTTTACTCCCTATAAAAATGTCTGTAGTTATATAAAAGACTTTTTGTAATCATAATTATATTATTATTAATTTAATGTATCTTGACTTATAAAGTTCAACTATGTTCGCCTAAGAGATGAATAAAGTATTTTATTTTGTTAATTTTATTTATATATTAACTTGCTCTAACTAACAAACATCGTCAGCAACTTTTAAATGCTATCATTTCGGGCATATAACGGACATATTATAATTTTTTCAACTAAGGTGACATTTGTTTTTTTTTTTTTATTTAGGTCTAGTTAAGGTCTGGGATGTGCGTGTTGGGAAAGTACTTCAAGAGTTTGGTGAACATACCTCTGCAGTGACCTGTGTAAAGTTCCATCCCCATGAATTTCTTCTTGCTAGTTGTAGTACAGATAGGACAGTCAATTTCTGGGACATGGAGAAATTCCAGTTGGTATCAAAACTTGAAAAAGAAAATACGTCAATAAGGTAATATAATCATTTTGCTTGACATAAAACTATACCGAAGCCACTAAGGTGTTTGTTTTTACTTGCATCTTTTGAGCTAGCATTGTGCAATTTCCTGATTTCAAAAAAGCGATATGATATTGCTGTAAATACAAACAAGAATTCAGAACCTCCCTTTTTTTGTAAATCACTTAAAATGAATAGTAGCTCCACAGTTTAGTGTATTAAAAAAATATATTCTCAAGCTTTATATTAATTAGTGTAAGTTAATTCACAATTCATAACTATAATCATTTTATACGGTATTTTAATTTTCGCCATCACCATGGAGTTTTATTTTCCCAGACATATGGTGTTCAGTGATGACGGCGCCACCTTATTGGGATGTGCTAATGATGGCTTGCATGTTGTTGGATGGGAACCGGCTCGGATACTCGACACAGTCCACGGGCATTGGGGTCAAATCCATGATATAACAGTAGCACAGACACAAATGGTATGTATACAGTAGAATGATCTGAAAAAATAAATAAAAAAATTTGCCTTATAAGATGTTAAGAAGAAATTGTGGAAGGAAATATATTATTTTAATTTTGGTATTTATAGTAAAAAGTGCTTTATGAAAATATTTAATATTTTACAGATAGCAGGTTCTTTCCATTCTACATATGTGGTTTTGATGGTTGTCGATCTCAATAAAGTGCATCCATTCGGCGGGCCACCGCCTGTTTCGCCGGCGTTTGTTCGAGACCTTTCCCCATTCCAAAAAGGACATTCTGTGCGCAAGAGTTTCTCAAAGGAAAAGCCACCAAAAGAAGGTTGTAACTATTTCTTCCTAACTAGAAACTTAATCTGTCCGAAGTTACATTTAAGTATAATGATTTTTTGTTGCAGTTTTACATAGACCGACTCTGCTAGATGAGAAAACAGCCGAAGAATCTACATCAGGGACAGAAGCTGATGAGGATTCAGGTGCCATTATATCCAATTTTAATGACTACTCTGAAATATTCCGTCCCTCTCGAGCGTGTGAGTTTTCAATTACGCGAATAAATCTGTTCAGTTTAAATAAGCAATATAGTTTCATTATATTTTAATATGATGTTTTTCAGTGACACGCACCCCACCGCCAGCCAACAGTTTGTCTTCAGAAGATTTTTCCCTAACAGGTAAAAGTTTCTAGAATTGAACTAACCGCCATAAATAAGTATTCAATGCATCATATCAGGAATTAAATCTTTAAATTATGGTTTTTGGTATGTAGTGCATAATAAAAATTTGCTTATGTGTGCTATATTCTGTACAATACTTATAATTTAGATGGTTACATTATATGTACGTGTAGTACAAGAGTCGCTGGACAAGGAGCCTGCGGTGAGCACGTCCCTGCGGGAGCTGATGCTGGAGCCCGCGCCGCCGCAGCGACAGCGCCCCGAGCACTACTCCCGCATCCCCACCTCAACCAAAGACCATTACACCATTGTAGAGAAAAGAACTGATTATTCAAGTAAGTATCAATCATACTTGGCTCAGTGCTCAACCACATCTTTTTCATAATTTGAAAATAGTTTTCGAACTCCACGCTTTACTAAGCCTTTTTCCGAATCAGCTTTTTATGCACTAAGAACTTGACTGTTTTAATATATCCATGGTGTTTTTAGAATTGATATATTGAATGTTTGGAGGGCAGGTGATAAAGAAACAAAAAAATAAATATTTATCTGTTATATAATACGTAGAGAAAAAATATTAATAAATGTACACTGTAAAGCTTGAGGTTGGCGTATCGTAACTCCATAATAATGTAATTTTCATAGCTTATTTGCAATATTTAGGGATGGTTGAAAATAATAAAGAAGATAAAATATTTGGGACAGCACCAACCTCTGCGTTAAGGGATTACACTACCAGCTCCGTGACGACAAGCTCGCTTAACAGGCACAATTCATATAAAGAGACGAAGTCTACAACTGACTTGTGTAAGTTTTTATTAATATATTTCTTTCAATTTAAAACTTAGGAATTCTTCTTGATGGAAACTTATCCTGGGCACCCCAATTGCGGGAACTGAGTCGCAAAATATTTTCTGCCGCCGGGTCCTTGCGTCGTTTACGTAACTTCCTTCCTATTCCCACCAAAATTGCTCTTGTGCAGTCTCTTCTTTTTCCTCTCCTTGACTATGCTGACGCCAGCTATCTCGATCTTTCCGAAGCCCAATTCGATAAACTAGAACGTCTTCAGAATTTTTGCATTCGCTTCATATTTGGACTACGTAAATATGACCACTTATCTGATTATCGGACTAAACTCAAGTGGCTACCCATACGCCTTCGCCGAAATACTCGGATTTTATCGTTATTATATAGTGTTCTATTCCTTCCCTCTTCACCTTCTTACCTTAAAAATCGTTTCAACTTCCTGAGTAGCATCCATGCTCGGTGTTTACGATCATCAGAGAGTCTGGAATTAGAGATTCCCAAGCATGCGACTAATTTCCTCGACAAGTCATTTACTGTTCAAGCTGCACGCTTGTGGAACGAGCTACCTTTGTCGGTAAGAAGGGCAAAATCTCTTCCGACTTTTAAAAGGCTTGTTAAGCATCACTACTCGTCACTATGATATTGTATTCCTCCTATATTTTTCTGTTTATCACTGGATTTTATGTATCGTATTTTAACTGTATAGTTTATGTATTATATTATGTAGTTATTTTTATTTTTATATATTAATTAGTTGTTTTTATGCTATATGTAGGTACTATATTATATATTTTAATATATATGTACATCAGATTTCTATCCCCTTTTTTACTTGGTAATGATCGCCCGCTCTCTTTTTCCTAGTTAACTAAGTCCATCCAAGGGTTGTCTGGAAGAAATCGCCGATTGCGATAAGACCGCCATTTGTACTTCTTGTTTAAGTGTAGTCTCTATTGTATATTCAAATGTTTCTTTTCTGTGTGTGATGTACAATAAAGAGTTAAATAAATAAAATAAAATAAAATAAATAAATTTATCGATTGGGTATTTGAACTATTTATTACCCAATTTTTATTTGTGTATTCACAATTGGGTTTGAGGGGGAGACGAGGTTCTGCTATTTAACATGTATCTCGCCTCCTCTGAAAGTGCAACGGTGCGGGCCAAATTAATGTAGTACATTCCCTGCAGATGAATTCAATTTTGTAGTACATACAATTTGAAACTAACAGCTAAAAACCTACAATATCAAGGCTATGGGTTTTTGAACTTTGATTTTGCTTTTTAGCGTCAAGCAATTTGCGCCAGAGTAATAGTGAAGTGTCATTAGGTCCTCCAACTTTGGGTCCTCGGTCGCTTTCGTTTACCAGATCACCCACCGAAAATACAAGGTAGGTTAAATATAATGAGTACGTAGAAATTCCTTTCCTCATTCCTATGTATAATACTTGGAGGTTGTCCGCCACTATGTCCCTTTCTATCGATAAGTATTTAATCACATCTCTATCGATGCTGCATTGCATCTATATCCATGTCATATAATACATCGGAACTATGCGATACTGTATCCTGGGTTCATTGATTCAAATAACTAAATTACTATGTAGTACAGCTATTATATTTTGAAACATAAATTGCAGTAATAAGTATTGTAAAAACTTTAGCTATCCTTTTTCGCTTCTAATTCCGCTATATTATATTATAATAAGTTATTATCAATGTGTTTTCAGACGACGAGTAGATAGTGTCACTAGTGACAGCGTTCCCGTTAGTCGAAATGTCGAGGCTGCCGATCCAGAACCGGAGTTCATACCGTATAGCACCGACAGACCAGTTGGGCTCGACCTGGACGAATTCTTGCCTGTAAGTATACATCATAATCAAATTGCATTTCACAACATCTTGTGTTCAACAAACGTGATGCAGTGATAAATTTTTGAGACAATTTTTAACACATTTTTCAGTAAGCATACGTACGTAATATACAAAAGAAAGAAAAAAGAAATCACTACAAAATAATTCACCTTAAACAAATCTTATTATAAAGGTGCTCCCATACAGCAGTTATATAACGTTAATAAAACATTGTGTAGCACGATAACATTTTATAACAGTGTGTAACATTTTGCTACAATAATATGTTAAGAATGTTATATGTAGGGTTTGCAATCCCGCACTATTTTTTTACAGCTAAATATTTGCGGTAAATTCGGTATTACAGCTGGATCCAGCTGTAATTCCCGCATAACATTTAATTGTATAATTATGTGTGAAAATAAGAATGCCAGTATTGTGGAATATTTATATTATACTAAATGAAGTGCAAAAAAAAACTTTTTTTTTAACAAATAGATAGGTAAGTAATAAACTACGTTTGGTAGGTAACTATGATATTTTCAAAATCAACACATACAATCTGAAATATTAATTTTGTTACCTGTACATATTATTTAGATACTCTCTATGTACCTAATTTGCGTACTTTTGATGGAAATATTTTTTTTATACATGCAAACAAATAAATAATTGTTGTTACAAAATCTAGAAATCAAAGAGATCCTAGTTTTGAGCCGACAAAATATTATCTGCTAATAATTGGCAGTATTTATTTAGTCATAACTACTTAGGAATATTAAGTATATTATGTTTATTCTACTGTTGTAAGTATAAACAAGCTTCTAAAAAGAGTTTCTTGCCCGCTCTGCTCTGTGGAGAACTGCTGGTAGAGTTAATGTTGACGGAATCTAAATAATGTTTAACATTTTATAGGGACTGACTACAGTTTGTCACGAAATATTGTTATCGCCTGGAAAATAGTAGTGTGTGGTCGCTGAAAACGGTAAATTCTACTACCGCGACCTAAAAAGAAAAAAACGTCACCAAAAACGCTAAACAAATCGTCCTAATGCTCAAAATTTTCCTGCGCGGGATTTACCGCACAAGTGCTGGAATTCCGCAGGTGTCATCAACATGCGGTAACCCGCTGTAATGCGGAATGCGGGATTGCGAACCCTAGTTATATGTTATAAGCGCTCCCACACTGCTTGAACTCGTTGTATAACATCGTGTAACCATCACTTTAGGTCCATCACCGGTCCACCATCGGTTTAGGTATTTAACAACTAAATGTAAACAAACCATAAAAAAGGTATTTTACCTGTCCATTTCTCTTTAAAAAACACTTCAGTCCAAAATAAACATCTTTATATCCTACACACCACTTAGCACTGTTATTCCTGTTTATTTAAGTTTTTTGGTTATTATAAAGTTATTCACTAATAAGCGCGAACACAATTAATCATCATAAATTACAATACTTTTATAAAAGATCTCAATCTGTCAACTGTAAAAGAGCTAATATGACAGGCACGCCAAACATTTTTCCAATGGATCGTAATCGATAACCCTACAAAATTAAAGAGTACGACTGTCTCGTAGCACGCCATTAAAACTGACCGCAATTAAATTCAATCGGTTAAATATAAATCAATTAACGATACATTTCTGCATTGTAGAAATTTGTTTCTTTATAATATGTTTTGCTTTTTTCAGATAATTAGTTGTTGTTAGTTATTTGTTTTGTTTCTAAAGTGTTTTTAATAATTTTAAGTGTTTGTTGTACACCGTGGTTTCATTGACACAACGGTGTTCGTAAATAGTTTCGTAAGAAAATGTTGACTATTCGGGAATCATATGTCATTTTTTGTTTACATTTACTTAAATACCTAACCGATGGAGTATAGTAGTGCTTCACCACTGCATCGAATGAACTGACTAGGGCTCTGTACGTGACAGAGACTCTCTAGTTCTTCCGCTCACGTCCATGTGTCGATCGGATGATGTTATACAACAAGTTATAATTTGCTATATCGTGTTGTAATTAGTTGTATAACATGTTGTTAAATGAAGTTGTATAACATCACTAACAATTTATTACTTTTGTTAAAAAAAAGCTAGACAACAAATGTTACGCAACATTCTCTAACGTTATGTAACTGCTGTCTGGGAGCACTTTTTTGATATACATATATGTATATTTAAACCTTTGAGTGAGCATAATACTAGGTTTTGTGTCGAGCGAACGTTAGTAGTTGCTAAAAGTGTAGAGTTGTTCAGCGCGGGCTGGCGGGCGGAGCGGCGCGGCGCGGGGCGCGCGGCGGCGGCGCCGAGCCCAGCGAGCAGGAGGTGCTCGGCGTCATGATGCGCGGGCACGACTCCATGATGGCCGTGCTCACCGCCCGGCAGCGCGCTCTACAGGTCACACTTCATATTTTTTCAACACTATTACACCATGTACAAATCTTTAATTCTATTTTTTATTAAAAGAGCGATATTCATTGATCGTAACACCAATAAGAGTCATGCATGTATTTTGTAATCAATTTTATCGATAAATCCTTATTAGTTATTCCGGACATCGACATTCTTTGGTAAAACTTTGATCATTGTTTGAACTGATGCCAGAATTGTGTAAGCGTGGGTCGAAATCTAACCGATGCGCCTTATGGGAGTTATATTATATGTCATGCGACATTTGATAACTCTTCAAAATGCATATTTTTTTTTGCAGATATTCCATTCAGTTAGAGTCAATAAAAGTCTGAAAGCAGCCTTGGAATCTGTCATCGCGTTAGAGGATACCTCAGTAATACTCGACATTCTCAATGTAATGGCGCATAAACCGTAAGTCACAACATTAGTGCCTGTGCTGTGCTAATTAAAGCAATTGAATTATAATTAAAGATGATCAATCTTCGTTTCAGGTCCTTATGGAATTTAGATATGTGTTTATTAATGTTACCAAAAATATACGAATTATTGCAAAGCAAATACGAATCGTAAGTAAAGAAATTACCATTTTTTTTTTACTATTAAACTATACTCTATCAACAAATTTAGTTTTACTGTTGCATGTTATTTGGTACTATTTTAGACAAAACTATCACAAGTAACAAAAATTGATTGGCCTACTCTACTAGCGATTATAAAGATTATACTACGATTATAGTTGAACATTCACACCATTACAGCTACATGCAGTGCGGGTGCAACGCGTTAAGATTGATAGTGCGCAACTTCTCGTCGGTGGTGCGCGCCAACGTGAGCGCGCCGGTGCGCACGCTGGGCGTCGACATCCCGCGCGAGGAGCGCTACGCCAAGTGCGCGCAGATACACCGCCTGCTGCTCGACGTGCGCGCCTTCCTGCTCAAGCGGCAGACGCTGCAGGGTCGCCTCGGCGCCGCCTTCAGGGATCTACATATTCTCATGCAGCAGGGACTCGACTAACATCATTTGTCTAGACAGACACTAGCGTGCCTTATAACAATAATTTTAACGTAAAAAAATAAACCTATTATTATTTGTATTCTGTATAATATATTTTGTTCAGTACGTTGGGGAAATTCGAAAATTAAAATCGATTACCGATACTTTTGTTAATAAAAATGCGAAATTGTCACATAAATTCTCACTCAAACATAATCTGTAAATTGCTTTAAGTGGATTGTCTATCATAACACCAAACTGATAGCAGACAGCAGTGGCCATTTCACCCATTTCACCTTTAAATTAAAAAAAATAGTTTATGTACCTTAGTAGTTTTTAATTTATATGCTGAGTGTATATTTTTATCCAACTAAAAAGAGCAGGGTCTGATTATTTTTCGTGCCGTTTTACTGTTGACAATTTTCTAGAATATTTTGGTCCGCTCACAGAGGTCCCTAATCAAATATGAATTTCTAAGATATATATCATTCCAAACTCGAATATCCCATCAATATGAAGCTACATGCGATGATAATATATGCCACTATTATAAAGGATATGTCCAAAAACGGGCCTAAAATTCTAACCAAGACAGTTTATATATATTTGGATAGAGCTCCTAAAAATTAGCCTTTTACAATAAATCGTTTAATTTTAAAGACCTCCCATTTTGATATTTATGTAATTTTATTTTGCTTATAAACTAAACTTAATATGAACGTTTTTTTGAAAAATAGTTATGAATGGAGAGGTCTAAAAATATTCTTTTAATGTATCCAAGTTCCATATTTTGCCCCTTTAATATCCCGAAAGTTTGAGCATGGTTAGATTTTGAGGCCCAGCACCCATACAAAAACCGGACATCTCCTTTATTTACGTAGCTGGCCAATATAACTATGCATTTATTATGTATTTACTGATATGCATTTCTAATAATTATTATTATTACGAATAGCACAAAATTTATGTCTTCAGTAAATTTGCGCATTTGGTACCTACTTACAGTTTGCAAAAGTGAAAATTGCAGTGTGATCCTAGTAGCAAAAAAATTGATTATTTTTGACATTCAAAAAACAGACTGTTTAATATTTCATCTATATCTAGGGCTGCCATCACCTAAATTGCCGACGCCGGACAAACACGGCAAAAATCCCGGAAATTTGGGCGAAATATGGGATTTTCCCCGGACACTTCTGAAAAAAAAATTTTTTGCAAAAAAAAAAAAACCTTATAATTTTTCGCTTATATATAAAAAAATGGATATTCCCTGATAACAAAAGTGTCCGGGTTACACCCACTTTTTAATACCCCTGCTAGATGGCCCCCGGACGCCCCTTCAAACTAGGACAAATCCGGGGAATTCTGGATGGATGGCAGCCCTATCTATATCTCATATTAGTAAATTATAATCAATAACAAATAAATTATAAAAATTGGACTGACTACATTCAATAAATGTAACGAAAAAGTATTTTTGGTTGTGTATTTATAAAATTAATAATATACTTTGCTTTTTCTTGTATTGTAACATAATATAAAACTTTTTGTGAAAAAAAAATTGAATGTGACATAATAATAAATATGATATTCATGTAACTATAAAAGCAGCTAGCTAACATAACTAGCAAAATGGTGACATAGGTAATTATAGTTTCTAAATTATTATACACCTAACATTTTTTGGAAAAATTAAATACATAATACTTAAAATCTATATATTTTTTATTTTGAACAGAAAATTAATTAAAATATACATGCAGCAGATTGATACATGATATTATGTATGGAACATACATTTCCTTGTTCTAATATTTTGAACAATGATAACAAAAACAAGACCTATCATACATCTCTTGACTTGTATTGGTATTTTGGCGGCGAAATGGTGTCGCCACAGTAGAGGAACAGATGGTTGCGTTCCTCTATGGAAGGGGAAGATTCCCAGTCAAGCAGATGTTGCGCTTGACCGGCCGCGGCCCCTCCGATGGATCCTACTCGGAGGTGGTATATATACCGCGCTTCGCGCGAATATTGCTATCGCAATTCTGGATCGTTCAATGCCATCTGTTGTAGATTTTGGGCGTCATCTGCTAATCATCGATACCCGGTCATCTAGTTGACAATTTTACTGAGGTAGTTCCCAGCCATGTTGATAGGTGGCGGTGTTGCTAATTATGCCGCCACATCACTCCCCCCCGGAGACCGGAGGTCGAAAGTTCAGTCGTGAATGCTTGCGCCAGTGCCAAAGAGTTGATGCCCCAGTGAGTCGGGGTGTAGTTGATGCCCCAGTGAGTCGGGGTGTTGCAGTTGCCCCAGTGAGTCGGGGTGTTGCTGTTGCCCCAGTGAGTCGGGGTGAAGTGGTCCCAGTGAGTCGGAACCGTGCGCAATTGGCCCTAGTGAGTCAGGGCTGTGCGTGGGTAGTCAGCTCCTTTGAAGCGAAGCTGAGTGTTGCGTCTCTGCGATGACTTCGGTGCGTCACGTGGCTGTACCGCGACAACCGGCGAAAGCTGCCTGAAGAAGGTCCGACTGTAGCGCAGTTATGCCGTGACGTTGGAGCCGAAGACCGTGCAGGAGTGCTGAAGGTACCAGACATGCATAGGCAGCATGCATGTGGTAACTTGATGGCGAGAACGCTAACTGGCTGGGCGAAGTGACGACTGGCTGGCTGGAAAGCAAGTGGCAGATGGCGGTGCGATGCGATGCGAGACGCTGCGATGCGATGTGATGCAAGGAACTGCGATGCGAAGCGATGATGATGCAGGTGCGGCTGGACTCGATGATGACGGTGCGATGTTGTTCAGCGTCGGGGGTCACCACTTTGGCGGCGAAAGGGCGTCGCCACAGTAGAGGAACAGATGGTTGCGTTCCTCTATGGAAGGGGAAGATTCCCAGTCAAGCAGATGTTGCGCTTGACCGGCCGCGGCCCCTCCGATGGATCCTACTCGGAGGTGGTATATATACCGCGCTTCGCGCGAATATTGCTATCGCAATTCTGGATCGTTCAATGCCATCTGTTGTAGATTTTGGGCGTCATCTGCTAATCATCGATACCCGGTCATCTAGTTGACAATTTTACTGAGGTAGTTCCCAGCCATGTTGATAGGTGGCGGTGTTGCTAATTATGCCGCCACAGTATATTGTCATTTACATTACTTAAGAACATAAAAATCTTTAGAACCTTTGTTACATATACATCAACCTTGTATTTTGTATTATTTTGTATTAATATTATAATAAGAGTGAAGTTTAGTCATAGTTAAGAGTCAAAGTTTGTATTGTATACTTTTCAGAAGAAATGGGGAAACATACAATAAAATCTTGTCGTCACTCCTCCTTTATAACTTTAATATTGAAACACTCTAGTATGTAGATCCTTCCCAATACTTTTTTTTTCAATACAATTCAGAGAAATTGGATTGGCTGGGAAAGATTACAAGATTACAAATAATCATATTACTTCATCTGACTTCATAAATATTAAGAGTACTACTTATTTTTTTTTCTTGATGAATGAATATTTGCTAGGAGTATCCATAGGCCTTTTCCTTTTATTAAATGCTTGAAATTTCTTTGCTAAAATTTCATCAGATACATCTTTTTGCATTTCACTGTTAGGTATTTCAGCTTGTGTTTCTAATACCATCAATCTTTCAATGTCTGGGTTCATGCCTTTAAATGATAGTCTACCTTCTATTAAATCTTCACAATATAAAAAACTTGATTCCGAAATGTAATTTCCAGAAGCACTACGCATTTCGTTGGTAATAATATTTGAGTATAAATTTCCATGGTCGTGCGTGTTTTCTAATTCTCTTTCTATTCTTTCTTTAGTCTTTCTCATAAACTTCATATCCAATACTGATTTTGGGAGTTGAGGTTTCTTTGCAGTAATGCCCGCCATTGTGCCAAATATTTCGATTTCAGTTTCGATGGTTAAAAAAAGAAAAAAATATGAAGAGCACACTTTATAAAATATAACCACTGCGTTGAGTAGGCAGTAAGCAACTCACGCACGCGTCGCCGAACACATTTGTTCTATACACTAAAATTCTGAGAATATTGAATTACTATCATGTTATAGAATGAAAAATAACACGTAGTTTTCAATATTCTCTGCAACACAATATATTACATTGAGATTTTTCTCCAGCATTCAATAAAATGGTTCAATGTTTGCAGTTAGCGTTTACAGTGACAAGTAATCTGTGACAGTGACAGAACTCGGACGATCCTAGTGTTGGGTAGGGCATACAAGAGGCGGTACATGACGTCAAAATGTAAGAGCGGCTCAACATTTTATATTGTACTACTTCAAATTTCATGTCGCGGTAGTCACGAAGTTGCGTTACTCACTATCTATCTCAGTAAAACTATAGTACGAGGATAGAAAGGGAGCGAGATGCATGCTACAAATTACAATAGTACGTCATTCTTCAATGAACATATGTCAAATTTGTACTCGTTACTTCAAACGTATCGCCGAGCTTCATTACGCCTCGCGTCACTAGAAGTAGGACATTGTACTGGCTTAGCGCAAAAAAGAGGCTACTCTTACAAACTCTTTTTTATGTCGTGTCACACATTTTTTTTTTTTCCTATCACTCTGTCCTTTAGGACAATTTTGCCAAGTGTCACACATTAACACTAGACGATTCGAAGTTGACCAGTGCTGACAACAAGATGTTTAAAAATCCGTCAAGTTCATTGGTATATTTCCGTTCCACATTTCTAAAGTTATACCACGGGCGTAGAGTTCACATAGGGGGGGGGGGGGGGGGGTGCTAAGATGCCAAAACGTAACAAAAAACCTTTAAATAAGTCCCGTACACCCCCCCCCCGTCCGTCACATAAATTACAGAAATGTAAAAGGCATTAGCTGAAGATAGTTTCTGCTTTTCAGCTTTTTCGTCTTCAACGTACCCAAATCCAGTAAATATGACGGGAAATCCGTTATCTTGGCAGCGCTGCAGTTGACATGACACTGTTTTTTGAAGTTATATTTCTTTTGGCGCGTTAGAGAAAAATGATAAGAGTAAATTTTTACGATGCGCGTGCACACCGTCACGAAAAACCGACACCCTGAAGTTAGCTATAGTCAACATTATAGTTTAGAATTTTGAACGTAGAAAAACCAGCATTTTAGTTTAGAATTTCAAAAAAGGCCGATAAGGCCAGTGTTGCCGTTTGATGAAAAAAAAGCACTAGACTCATCGAAAACGCGCAAAATGTTGTGAAAATCTGGCTAAATAGCGCTAAACAATTTTTTACAAAAATTTTCGTGGGTGCTAGCGTGAGCAGTGTTGCCGTTTGACGAAAACAAAAATTCACTAGACCCATATTATAATTTTTTTTAGCGCGTACTTATCACATAAACAGCGCTAAAGACCCTTAAAAAGCACTAGATCTAGCGCGAAGAGCGCGAAAATGGCAACACTGAATAAGGCGAAAGATATTGAAGTTATAATTCTTTTGGCGCGTTATTTAAAAATATTTTTATCTTGTTACGCCAAAGAAGTATAACACTTTTTCAGTCATCAACAAGTTATATAATAAATGAACTTATTGAAATTCATTTAAATAAATAGTTAAAGTGAGAGACTATTTTTTAATTGTTTTGAAGAATCATCACGAAGAATCACCAAGCACATTATCTTGACAAACAGTGCTGCCAATTGCGAGGAAAAATCCCTGATTTTATTTTACACACTTTGCCGCCCCCAAACTGACCCTCCCTCGCAACCACGCTATGCCATTGCGCGATTCAAAAAAAAAGCGGGAAATTTCGGGGAATTGACAGCACTGACGCGGGGAATCGAGAATTTTTTAATTGCCAGATTAGGCGACTTTTCGCCATTTAGGCTACCTCGGAGGGTGTCGGGGCGACCAAAAATTGTGAATGGCGACTGGTCGCCGTTTAGGCTACGCGAATGGCACTCAGGCGCCAATTTGGGCTACTTTGGAAAATTTGCGTTATAAACCTTGTTTTTGTCGGATTTGAGGATATTTTTAGCTTTGAGAGTACAAAACATGACAGAAATTGGAATTGGAGACTTTTTTTTTTTTTTAGCTCTTCGCGTCGGCGGCTGGGAGGTTTTTTTTTTTTTGCTCCTTCGCCTCTCCATATACGGTGCGGCGACTTCATAATGATTTTTCGGCGACTTCATCCGTCAAACATCTGGCAACACTGTTGGCAAATGACATTTCTCAATTCGCAACTGTCAATTGACAAGTGTCAACGTAGTATCTCTAAGTAGTCTGTGGTGTCAACCAATATTTATATATCGGCATGGCACTGTAATTTGCATTTTGCACATTTCGCACAAACGAAAGATATGGTTTTACACATTAAGTTATATAAGGAGAAGTAAAAAAAAATTGTGTGTACTAGTATGCGACTCCCGTTTTCCGGTTTTTCGGTCACATGTCCGAAAAAAATCGCCCTCTACTGTTGAAGGCTTTTTGATTATTATTGCAACAAGTTTCATTAAATTAAGCAAATATGCAAGTATCCGAAATAGATAACGTTAAAATATACAACCTGAGTGTTGGAAAATCTTTACCAGATGTAAGAACAATACTGTTATTATATAAAATTTAGATTTATGTTTAGGTTACCAAAGATCATAACATGGATAACCTACTTTGCAGTGGCTGTCAGAAAGAAAGAAACGAGCCCTCCTGAAAAAGAATGTGGATCTCCGGAGACGTATCGAGCTAATCCAAGAATTTGACATGCCAGGTGTGAGCACAAACCTTCGTGTGTCAAAAGACGGGCAGTACATTATGGCAACAGGAATTTACAAGCCACGAATAAAATGTTTCGACGTAAATAATTTATCATTGAAATTTGAAAGGTGTTTGGACTCTGAAGTAGTTAAATTTGAAATATTGAGTGAAGATTATACAAAGGTATTATATTATTTGTACATTTTTCTAATTTTTTCATTAGATTTTTATTATATTGATATGAGTATGCTTATTAATAAAATTTCTTGTGTATTTTTAATAGATTGTGTTTCTTCAATGTGACCGTTACATAGAATTTCATGTGGGCCATGGCAGACACTACAGACTCAGAGTTCCACGGTTTGGGAGAGATATAGCATATCACAACCCTTCGTGTGACTTATTTGTGGTTGGGGCTTCATCAGTATGTATAGTATATTCTTTACGTTATTGCTTTTTGTGCATGTTTTTTTACCTGGAAAATTTGCACCTTGCAGCTTCTATTCTAGATAAAGTGTATGGGCAGAGCAGCAAGTAAAATCAAGTTAATAATAATCTTTCTATAACTTAAGGCTGCAGTTAGCTAATTTGAAATCTTTCTTGTTGCCACCTTGCTATAGCTGATTGCTAGCTATGCATTTGTGTTCATAATAGCAAGCTTGTAATTTACCAGCCAACATTAAAATTCCTCACAATCACACAACTGAAAATTTTTATCTTTAAAGAACATTTATACTGCACACTGTGCATTTTAAGAAATTTGTTGTTAGACAATATACATAGGGTTTAATTGCATACTCAAGTTCTGTATCAACATACTTTCATTGGTTCAAAAATTATAATAATATAACAGTTATTACCTACTTTGAATTATTTCCAGGAAGTGTACAGATTAAATCTAGAGATTGGTCAATTTCTAGCCCCTTATGTTACAAAAGCAACTGAAATTAATTGTTGCACAGTTAGCGAGGATCATGGTCTACTGTTATTGGGCACTGCAAGTGGTCATGTTGAGGCATGGGACCCCCGTACCAAGACACTACAAGGGACCTTAGATTGTGCCATGCATTGCACTGACTCCGAATACAAGTAAGTCCATTGTAATTATGTTTTTGGCTGTTGTATTTTTTACTTAATTTTTATATTGTATAATGTTACAATATTTTTAATTAACTGCTCCAGTACAGTGAAAACTGGTTATAACAATATTGCCATAACTACCTAATGTGGATGCTATTTCTGATAGTTGTTATAAACCATACTTATTTAATATATGTATTTGCCGGGATCTTGCTTTAAAATCATTATAACCAATTTTGTTAAAACTGGTTCCTACTGTACTTTTACAAGTTATGCATTATAATCTAAGGTAAGGTAAATTGATTTAATGTTATATTTGAGCACTGTGACAGCTATCATTGAAAAAAAATGTATTTTCGGACGACACAATTTGTGCAAGAAAAATATCAAACTTTATTGGTGCAACTGTAGTAATAATAACGCCCCTTACCATAGACTTTAAAATATGTGTAAAAAACCTCAAAACAGGTTTAACCAAATGATATTACTGTTGATAAATTTCTTCAAAATATTATTGATTAGGTTATCAATTAAAAATAACCCATAAAATATTGTTTTATGGTTTAAAAGTATTGATATGCAGTATCTCTCTTTAGTGTCCTCTATTCAATATGTGGTAAATTGTTTTTTAATAATGCCATATTTTTTCAGAAATTATGCTTTACCTGCTATAACAGCTATAAAATTTGATGGAGCCCTCAATATTGGAGTAGGTTCAAGCACTGGACATGTACTAATTTATGATATCAGATCTAGTAAACCACTATTAGTCAAGGACCATATGAATGAATTATCCATTAAGTCTATTGATTTCCACAAGAAAATGAATTATGTGTATTCCATGGATTCAAGTATTGTAAAAATATGGGACAAGAATACTGTATGTACTTTCAATTATCATATATTATATGCATTTTTATAGTATACTGAAAATAATATTGCAAATAATTGTTTTTCAGGGAAAACAGTACACAAGCATTGAATCTTCTGTGGATTTCAATGATTTATGTGTTATTCCAAATACTGGATTAAGTATGATGGCAGTTGAAGATCAAAAGATGCAGATTTATTATATACCTTCATTAGGTAAGCAATATTAGTACCTACAACTTTGCCAAGCCAAGACAATACATTTCAACAAGAAACATAATAACTGATGTTATAACCTTAATATATTTCAGGTCCTGCACCAAGATGGTGTGCATTCTTAGACAATTTGACTGATGAACTTGAAGTCACGGCTTCACAGACAATGTATGATGACTACAAATTTATTACAAAACAGGAATTAGAGTCACTTGGTCTTGATCATTTACTTGGAACAAATCTATTAAGGGCATATATGCATGGGTAAGTAATGTATTTATCCTTCTTCCTGCCGTTATTCAACTCCAACATGGAGTTAGTGTAAAGCATGTTAATAAAAACACAATGGTTATGTGACTTTACTGCTTTAATTCCAGATACTTTGTGGATGTCAGACTGTATAAGAGGGCCAAATCGATTGCAGATCCATTTGCATTTGAACAGTATAAAAAACGAAAGATCAGAGAAAAGATTGAACAGCAGAGGCCTTCTCGTATTAAAGTCGAGGATAATCTGCCTAAAGTCAACAGAGATTTGGCTTCCAAACTACTAGACAATGAGGGACGGAAGAAAAAGAAACCTGCTGCGAATTTACTTCATGACGACAGATTCAAAGTATGTGTTGATTTCCAATAGTGTAATTTATTATGTGCATAGTGGTAATTTAATTCTTATAACTGATTGCTTTTGTAGGCATTGTTTGAAAATCCTGATTTCGAAGTCGATAAAGCGGCCGAAGAGTATCGTCTACTTAATCCAGTTTTATCAAGACTTGACAAAAATAAGGAACCCAGGAAAGAAGCAGAACCTATGCAGGTATGATATGTTAATCACTTATCTATGGGTTATTTGTCTGGTTTGTGCACAACTCGCCCGCAAGCATGAAATTCAGCGCGAATACACTGTTTTATCCTGATCACATAATATAGGTGCAAATCTGATGCTAAAATTGCGGTCGTATCTTTTGAGTTCGAATCGGTCTGATAGGCTCCAGCGTAGGTGCACATCAAACCTCTCATCTTCAACGAACGCTACTTAATCATCTCACGTAGATTTTAATTGCCAAAGATGATGATGATGCTGGTAATCTATAGGTACTTTTATATATATAAAAAAATCGTGTCACAGTGTTTGTTACCATATTACTCCGAAACGGCTGAACCGATTTTGAAATTTACATTCACACTTGGTAGGTCTGAGAATAGGTTGTTATCTATGTGTCAACCCCCTAAGTGATAAACCCTTATTGGCCACCCGGCCCACCCCAATTTTTTTTTTCGGACAGTTTTTTTTTATGATGTGGCCTTAATAATTCATGCAACTAAAAATTTTCTACCTTCTTCTATAATCCCCTATTTTTGAATAGCGATATTAGTAAAGTGAAGTTCTCACGTATATGGCAAAACAACGTTTGCCGGGTCAGCTAGTTTAACATAATTTTTGATCTACATTTATAAGACTGGAATATAACGTACACATTCGGCACACGTTATAGTTAGACATATTGCACACGGAAAACGGAAAAAAACACAAAAAAAATTACTTCTATAAAATATTATAAACAATCTTTAAACGAAATTTCACAGGGTCAAATCCTGATTTATTGCATTGTAATTATTGGAAATATTTATGTTATTCATTATTACAGGATATTGACCAAACTGAAGAAAAGGACTCGGATATGGAACTATACGAAACGAGCGACGATAGTTCGGATGATGAACGTTCGTGGCAGAAAGAGGTGAAAAAACAACACAAACTGATAAAGAAAACACACAAACAACGGGAACCTGATGCAGAAGAAAAGCTTTACGAGTTTAATAGTGCACCAAAACCATCTAACGTAGTTAAAAGTGTAACACGAGTTAACAAATCCAGTCTGGGAGACAGAATAGCCAAGGAAGGCTTTTCAACAATAGTTTCAGGTACAGGTGGCAACAGAGAAATGAAATTTTCTATGAGAGGTAAAAAGGCAGATAAGGATAATCACAAAATGATAAAGAAACATTATCAAGAAAGAAAACAGTTTGTCCGTAAAACAGGATACTTAATGAAAAAGAAATTGCCTAAAATGTTATGATCAATAAAATCAAAAAAAATTACACTGTCTTTTATTTTATGTTTAACAACTATAAAAATTGGCCCCTCGAGGCAATTCTTGTGCGCTGGGTCTTCACACCCAATGCACGCCCATGCGCGGGGGGACATTAGTCGCGGGCCGAGGCACACAGTCAGTGTGTATACCTCTTGGTTGTTAATCACATTGAGGCCTAAAAGGGCCCGCGAACATTTCCTGGCACCCTCTCTTTCCGCCCATCCTGGAAACCTTCCTCCCTTCCCCCACCTTCCCTTCCATATTCCTCTCCCACGTTCCCCCCCCCAGGCCCCTGCAGTCGTCAAGCCGGGGGACTCCAGTATCCCATTCGCAGGTTTCCCCCGGTGTTGACTGCAGGATCGCCTACCCAAAAAAAATAACTATAAAAATTGAGCGAAACAAACAGGCAAGATGTTGTTACGGCTCTGAGACTCCGATCTGGCCATGTCCAGCTAAATAATTTTGGATATATGATGCGCAGATCAATTTCACCAAATTGCGCTGTATGTGGCGTTGTAGAGGATGTATACCATATACTTTCCGAATGTTAACGCATCGAGTCCCAGAGACGGCAAGCTTTTAGGAACATTAATTATAATTTAGGATTTTACAATAAAATTTGGACCTCTCCAAATTCGGAGAAGGCTAAAAAGTTATTTAAATTAATAAACGAATGTTTAAAGCTGCGCTAACATTAGTTTAACATTAATTTTGCTATGTATTTCTTTTACTTCTCCTGTTTTTTTTTTGTTCTGTTTTAAGTTTATTTTTTGTATTAATTTTATTGTTAATTTTGTATGCAATAATAGGGGGGGACATTTTCAGTACTGAAAAAACCCCCATAAATAAATAGAAAAAAAAAACTATAAAAATTCTGTGATATGTCGCAGAAATAACGAAGTGCATTTTTGTGTCATTCATTTTATTGTGCTCATCGACAAAGCACTTCATTTAAAGAAACTGCGATTGCGGCGCCAAATCAATGGACTACCCAGTATTCATCCTTGGGGCTCCTTTTTTTATTACTACCGTTTTCCCTACCAGGTTTTTGCGACTTGATATCGTATGTAATTCGTACGTTCAAAGCGCGTCAAATGTGTGCGTCGCATACGAGGACGCGGGAGTGCAGCTATATTTTAGGTAGGTACACCTATGTGTATTTATTACTATTTGTTGTTGTATTTGTGTACTATTGTTATTACTATTAATAAAATATTTAGTGAAAAGTGCCAAGCACAGGTGCCAAGTTCATTCAATGATTTATGCATTGAATCTTTATTATTCCTGAAAAGTCATTTATGGTTTATGCCTACAACACTAAACGGCGAGCGATGCATAAGAATACTACTTTGAAGCAAAAGTTCTTGATTGTTTAATTAATTAAAATGTACCCATGTTACGTCAGCCCCGTTGCGTACGTACTGTTTACTGCAAATCCGAGACATTCGGGGTAGTTTATCATGGGCGGTACTAGGGTTAATTTCAACTGATGTCAATTGTTGATATTCATAACGACACAATGCGCTACAACCCAGGATTCCATCCCCATCCTCCAGATTCTAAATGGATGATATTCTACTGAATGTAATTAACAATTATCCTCAATCGGTAGTGTTAGGTGCACGTTATGCGTGTGGAACCAGCTTGCGTTTAAAACTACGGATTTGCAGTGTTAAATACCTTAAAGATTAGAGTCAGTGTTTCCATCTGAGAGAATGGAAATGCATCGCCATTCCTATGGTAGCATTCTGGATGTTTACGATTACTTACCATTAGCTGACCCATATGCCCGTTTGCCCTCTGACGTTAAAAAAAGATTTATACCTAAAGGTAATCTTATGACTAACTGTTTTTGTCAACAGTGTCACTACTTTTAATTTCACCTTTATCACACAAGCTTATCGTAAGTTCAATGAACAGTACCTATTGCGGATAGTTTCTTAAATTGCATTGTCTTTAATTCTAAAATTCATTTCACGTTTGAAACATTACTTTCTCCCCAAATTTTAAACTAAGGATTACTCTTCGATACTAATATTGGGACGACGATGTGTAGTCGAAATGATTTGACAATGCGACTTATCGTGGGGGAGTCTGCTGCATTCATCATTGTGTAGATACATATTTTTATGCATTTATATGTTGCATGGCCTGTCTGTGTTATCAACTGTCTTTTTAAAGTACACATTAAAATACGTATAGTAAAAAGGAGGACGCTCGTTGTTGATAATAGTTGTGGAAATAATTGGAATACATAGACGATGCAAAATGACAACGGATCGTACGGTAGTGGTAAGTGATTTTAACTTATTTATTTATTACCTACCGTCTTTATTCAGTTCACTGTCGTTTGCAACATCATTGGACCATTATAACAATGTTATCGTTTGTATAATGTGCATAATGGTAATTAAAGAATAGATATGGGCAATAAACTGAATAATATTAACTTTTTAAATGATCGTATAGCTAGTGATCTGCTGGACAGCCATGTGCTGGGGAACGACAAATTTGTTGAGCCAGCAATGGAAAGGTCAACGAGGTCCAGTCTTGATGCCAACAGTGTTGATGTAAGTAACATACAATTAATTGTACCACTGCGTGTAAAAACAATCGTCGATTAAAATGTTTTTATAACATTTCTCAATTATGTCATTTTTTTCAGATCGGAGAAATAACTGAATCTCCAGATACAGAATACATGAGTACTTCGGCAATTTTACATTACTGTAAATCGAAAGTACGTGCGTTTTGTTTTGTCTCACGTTAATAATTGGATTTTCTGATACTAAACGTAGTAATGAATTAATTTCAGATATTGCTTCCGTACTTGAAGCTGCTGACCATTATGGGTTTGCGACCTGTGCTCGACGTATCCAATTCATCGAGATGTGCTGTGTTTTACTCTCATTTTCACTCTGCACAAGTAGCAGTGCTTATGTTCATAGGATATGTACTTCAATATATGGCTTGCTTCAGGTATGATACATCATAAGTATTCATTAAATAAAAGAAAATCATTTTAGTTTAGGTAGTAAGTACCTCATGTAGACATTTACGCTACATAGGCAGTGTCTTAATATTACTTTGTTAATTACAATATGCACTCCATATAAATTAATAAATGTAATTGAGTAAAAACTTATAGAAATAATAAATTTGAATTTAACAACGTATGATTGGCCATAGTGCGGACATAAAGACTGTTCGCTAGTACCTACCTACTTTAGTTTGTATAAGACCTCGATTATTCATCTAGCCATATTGTTTACTTGAGTACTCAAAGATTTAACGTTACTAAAGTATCAATAATTTGGTTTTCAGACGCGACAGAGGTTTTTGCTACAAATTAGTCCCTCTGGCATTAACGTCGTCATTAGAATACGATACTTACAAAGAAGTATGTTACGGAAACGTTATGTTTACTTACATTGGTCCAAGTATATTACATTTTGTGGGATTCTTGTATGCATTATATTTATTTAGAATATCTGATAACGAACAACTGCAGAACTTAATGGAGAGGGTATGTTTAAATGTGTCAATTTATTTGTTTTAAAAGGACATTGCCTTAAATTCAAGTCTGTATCACGGAAGGTGCAGGCAAGGGTGCAGCTTGCTGGGTTTCACAGACTCATTATCGTCCTAGTGTTTTGGGAGAGGGTATCGCCATTTTAAGCATAAATTTCCGTGGCCGGCACTACAGGTGTATATTTTAAATTTTAAAACTGACACAAATTATATACCGGATTTAGTACCTACCTACTGGGGCCTGGGGACCACATAAAAACGTATTTATTTCAGGTTTTTCTCCTATCATCTTATGCGCCCCAGGGAACACCCACCACTAAACCAAGGCGTTTATTGCGTATGTTGTGGTTTTTCATAATCCTCAGTGTGATGTGGATGTGCTTATCACTCTGTTTAGTGAACTTGATGTTGGCCAGAGGAAATATTATTTTTAAATGGACAGAAAGAAGGTAATTTTATATACTGTATACGAATTTAGATTGTAGCATAGTACTTAATATAAACAAATAGAACTAACTAAATGTTTTAGCTCCTACGAAGTCAACCTATGTTTGAAGATTTTGTTGATAATTTGCACGCTCATTCACGACATGGTGCAAGCAACTATAATTACAAGCTATTGCCTTCAGGCGCAGTTGTTGCAGGCGCATTTAATGTTCCTCAAGGAACGCCTGCTTAATCGAACAATCAATCCACTGGATTGGATGAGGGTAATTAATCATTATTATAACATTTATAATTTATTTAGTTCATTATTACAATTGCTATTATATTTATAGGCAATAGGTGAATTTCGGAAGTTATTAAAATATTTAAATGATGATTTGGCGCCTGCGGTATGTTTGTTTACAATAGTGAACATATCATGGGCGGCGTCGGGCGTCATGTGGCTGCTGAACATAGACAAAGTAGATACCGAGACTGAACCTATACTAGGCATTAGTATATTGAATCAGTTTCTGTGGTTATCAGCTGCTATAGTACCTTTTATTCAGGTGAGCAAATCAAACAATTTATTCCTATTAATGCATTCACATTGCACAGGTAATTTCATCTCCTTTCATTAACTAACTCCTTCATGCATTCTTGTTGATTTAGGAACCTATATATGTCTTTTATATATTTTTTAGCATAGAATTAAAAATATTAACATAATTGTTCTATTTTTGTAGACTATAGTCTACAAAAGTAGTTTTATGTAACAAATAATATGTATTAATTTATTGTTTTGGATATAGGTACAGTCAGCCACATAAGTAGCTGGACAAATTCATAACTTCAAATCGCCTAAACACTTTTGTGTTCATACCAATTTTTATTTTCTTTTCACAAAAATAAAATACAAGGGATTAACACAAAGAAAACAAAATGTTTCAATTAAAGTTAACGCGTATGGGCGATTTGAAATTTTGAATTTGTTTAGCTACTTATGTGGCTGACTGTACATCATATATTGTATTTAAAATCGTAATCGGTTCAATAGCAGCGACGCTAGAGTGGAACATAAAATGAAACATACATCCATAGGGTGTTAAAATCATTAGGTACCCTCCCTTGCTTCGCCGTAATCGGATAAAAAACATCAGAAAAATTGGCAAACGAACAAGTTCTTTAAGTAATTATTCACATGTGACATTCCAGGCGGCGCGATTATCAAAGGAATGTCGAAAAACGCAGTCAGTTGGGCATGAATTATGCGGACGTCCATTCTTACACCAAGATACGTCTCAAGAAGACATCACTACTATCCTGATGTACGCGTCCACGCTCCAGCTGCACGCCAAATTGTTTCACTATCCCATCGCGGGTCGATACTTATGTGTTGTACTCACTCTCACAGCCATAGGACTTTTTTCACTGGGAATGTGTCACTATTTACAATAATTGTATTTATATGTTTAACAATCAAATTGTAATAATGAATAATACACTGATTAATTTGTGGAATTCTATTTTATTTTAACCACCACAATATATTATTATTTTGTCACACATCACTAAATACACACCATAGAACACTAGTATTAAAATATTTAAATGCAAATTGCAAATATGTACGCAACATTTGCTTTATATGGGTGTCCTCTGTTTGAAGGAGGTACTTGCGCGGATATTTCTTAACTTTTTTTCCGTCCGTCCACGAGCGTCGCCAGCCGATGGCCCGGGAGGGGGGGGGGCGGCAAATTGATATGCACATGAAGCTTTTCACTTGTAGTACGAACCATGCATCTACAGCGATTGTAATAATAACGGTACAGAGTCCAACGTCTAAAGCTTCACGTGTTCTTGACTGTACAGTCAGCAGCATAAGCAACTGAACAAATTCAAAATTTCAAATTGCCTACATACTTTTGTTTTCTTACTAATCTTTTTTTTCTCTTCACAAAATAAAAGAGATGTATTTTACTTCAAACGAGGAAAAAAATGTTCCAGTTTAACTTAACGCGTATACTGGCGATTTGAAATATTGATTTCGTTCAGATACTTATGCTGCTGACTGTACAATAAATAAAACTTATAAATAATTGGCATTTCGCAACTTTTTAAGAATTTCTAGGGGAGGGGGGCAACTGCCCCCTGCCCTCCCTTCCCCCCTTGGCGACGCCCTTAGGTACCGAGCAATGCATGCATACCACGTCATGTGTATATTTGAAAGAAAGTAACATAAGCTCTCGCCGTAATAATCGAATGGCTGGGTGGAGGTTCATCTAAAATACTATTTCACAGTAAGCTGCGTGATCCATTCCGTGATGGAATAGTTGGCGAGCCTATTACACACCTGAACCCGTCACCATCACATCACGTAGGGATGTTTTTTTCCAATAAATAATCATACCGATTGTAAATATGCAACTATCACATAAATGAATTACATGAAAATACATAAGTAAATCAAATAAATAGTAAGTGAAAGAAAATAAGTATAGCATTATCAATCATAAGTTTAGTGTTGTAAGTATCAATTTCAAACTTTTTTCGTCACTTACGCGGTATTTACCAATGCTAGTTACGAGGTTTTGCACTATCCCCGACGATATATTAGTATGGATATGAATTAAATTTGGTACTCAGATAGTATTTTGGATTAACACATCGGTTATGATTTTAATCGGCGTTATGTATTGCCGAAGGAATTTTATTCCGGGAAGACTACGTGAGCACTGAGCGGCCCTCTTATTCTATATGACACAAGTTATTTTCAACGCCCGTAACAAGCGCGTAACGTAACTCATCACGTTTATCACTATGGAAATTGGCTTACAGAATAACATTTAATGTTAATTACACGAAGTTAACGTAACGCGGTTGCGTTACGAGTCAACACTGTCATATAGAAGAAGGGGCAGAGCTGTACCTATAAGTTATTAGTAAGTATAGTATAGAATTATTCTATAGAATTATAAAAGGTACAAAATAATAGAAGCCGTAGACTTATATAATTATATCTTTTCTTTCTGCCAAATATAAATTATTAGTGTGCGTATAACAATTGATTAAAATTTATTTATGTGTGCATTCATAACGACACAATACGATCCTTTCTAGATGGTCTTAGGCCGTAATATAAATGAGTGTTTCAATCAGCGTGTATGGCGGTGCGCGTGTGTGCGTGCGCGGCGCCGGCGCCGGCCACCTGCGCGCCCCACCACGCGCGCACCTCGTGCAGCGCGGGCTGCTCGCACGCGCCCCCCGCCCCCGCACCCGCGCCCGCCCCCGCACCCGCCCCCGCGCCCGCCGCGTGCACGCTGCCGCGACTGTTGCGGTGCTGCGTCGCTAGCGTATTACAATTACATATTTATTGTATCGTATAAAATAGCAGTATAAATAATGATAGAAAGTAAAATAGCTCTAATATCATGTCAGTTACAAACCGAAAATTAAGCTACTTAGCTCGCATAGCTGAGATATTTTATCATACTTGTGTGCAGACAGCAAACTATGTAAACTAAGCCATATTCTATAGACTTTGCTAATAAACATAAACGTCTGTCATAGGTATACAATGTTTGAACGAGTTAGAGGAAGCGAGACAAAACACAATCCACACATAATCTTGTTATGACAAGACAACACGCAAGATAAGACTACAAACCGGTGTATAACTGAACGAGACCTATATGAAGTTTATTAGCAAGACAGTACTCGTAATTACCACATCTATGCGAGCTAAGGAACACTAAAGTCTGCATCCTGCAATGGCAGGTGTATTTATGATTACACAGCCAAAAATCATGAAAAATCTTATGACGTCTTTGTAAGCAAAATAAAACTTGTGCCATAAAAACTACTACTTATATTGTTCTCAGCATGTAACTCATACAGACACTACATATATAGGCTAACAGTGGCGAAGCGTCCATATAACCCGATTCCTACCGGCTTCCCTTTTAGGTTTTGGGTACTTCACAATATATTA
The DNA here is from genome assembly GCA_947568825.1 of Sphinx pinastri. Taxonomy (NCBI): domain Eukaryota; kingdom Metazoa; phylum Arthropoda; class Insecta; order Lepidoptera; family Sphingidae; genus Sphinx; species Sphinx pinastri. The sequence continues at coordinate 10,808,593 of OX387618.1, read as the reverse complement.
GTTAGTAAATTATAAATTTAGAAAATACTAAGCTAGGAACAATAATAATAGTTACAACTAACATTAATGATCACTTAATAATGACATCTATCGGCCATCTGCCTGTTGTTTGATAACATAATCGATATCGATGTGTTATATTAATAAACAATGTTTAAGTAACGTTAGATGGCGCGCCTTGTATTTTTTTTCCTAGAAATTCCGTTACCAATATGAAACTGTGGAGCCACGGGCGCGAGGTAACCCGCTGGCCACCGGGTTCATGTCGTAGTATGTTATTGGACATAGGTGGCAGCACTTTCTAAGACTTTCTATGACTTGCTATCTCTCTCTGTTCGTCGGAATCGCGCCAAAGATATGGGCAAAGGGAACCCGTGCCTGCTCGGCTTCACGTTAACCGACTATGTATTGTTGTCACTTTTTACGTCATCATTTATTATGATACCGATTGACGATGTCTGTGAATTGTCAAATTCAATTTATTTATTGACAGTTATGTGTTGTTTAGAAGTTGTTTTTTAATTAGTAAATACAAATTAATGTAGTGCATTGTTATGGAAATTACTGTTTGTGATTAGTGTAGCGTCTCCTTTCACGTAAGTATATTATTTGTTTGTAAATCTGATTAGCTTTTAATTTCAGACATGAAATGTTTGTTAGAAGTAAATAATTATGATATTTTATGAATTTAAAGGGCACGCCGATACCAAGTAAAACTTTACGAATAACGTTGATTATTTATATAGATAATATGAGGTATTTATGAACACGTTAACTGCTGGTCTGTTTGACGAATAACATATATTTTGTTAGTAGAAATTACATTTACTTAGAAAGTTATAACAAATTAATAAACAAATGTAGGTATTAGATATCGTGATTATATTTCTAATACTTATGCTGTTCTTGTAACAATTTAGATTGTTGAATTAGAATTCCACTGTGAAAGTTTTAGTTTTCCGTTAAATTGACCTATACCGTGCGATATGTTAACTGAGGCAAAAATAGGTTGCCTCGGGTTCCCTTTTGAAAAATTTCACCCTTCGCCACTGTAGGCTAATATTAATGGAGAATAAATGTATTGTAGGACCATCACAATCAATACTAGACCATTGCAATAATATTATCATAAATGGCAAAGCGGAGTACATAACATAAAATTTGGATGTCCAATTTATTAATTAAAATAAAAATAATTGCGAAAAGATAAAGGAATGCGGTGATATTAGCTAAATAATGTAAAGTGTAATAAACTTACGCGTAGGTTTCTTACTGAGTGCTGGATGTGGGTCGCTCAGTGTAGGTTGTAGATACTTCTTTACTGGACTGTCAGGCCTGTTAAAAACAAAATTAATAAATGTAACGAAATAAATTTAACTGCACTCTAAATTTAACTATAATTTAAACACACTCACGCCTTTTATCCCTGAAGGGGTAGGCAGAAGCGCAACTAGTGCACCCACTTTTCGCCGCACGTACTCCGTCCCATGATGTGATAGGGGGCGATCACCAAGTCGGGCACAAATTCCAGACTCGGGCTGATACTAAATAGGAAAACCCAACATCACTTTGCCCGACCCGGGGATCGAACACGAGACTTCAGCTTTGCAGTCGTACCGTAATACAACTACGCCACCGAGGCAGTCAATATCAGCCCTGTATTATAGCCTTCACTGCTGAGCATGGGCTTCCTCTACTACTGACAGGGTTTTTAAAGCCTTAGACCACCAAGAATACTCGCATAACTTTTAGAAAAGTCAGAGGTGCATACCCTTGAGTTTTGAACCTGCCGACATTCGTCTCAGCACTCCGTTCCTCTCCCAACTAGGCTATCGATAATGTTATAATTAATCGAATTACAGAATATAGTTCCAACCCTTTTTTTCTATTAAAAATATTTCGGTAATGATTGTAATTCAAGTCAGTTTATACCTAATTGTAATAAAATTTATCCATAATTTATATTTACCTAGGCACGCTGGTAGATGGCAAGCCAGACCGCTTATATTGCGACTTTGCAGACGCCCGCTTCGTTGTTTGTGAATCAAACGAAGAACTTGTTATATCTATGAAAGTAACATTGATTTAAATCAGTAGTACTATAAGATTTTCTACATTCATTTTACTGTTAGTTGTGTCGTATCCATTAAAGTAGTCAGGGCGTCTTTTATATTGTTGACTTCTTTTTGCCGTACCAATTTTTAATATCCAAGTTACAACCAATTGAAGCGTGAACTTCATTACTTTTTATAATGTGTTACTAGTAAAGATCATTAGTGTGTATGATTTGCAAAATTTACCTACACAAGCCCAGCTTAAATCTAACGGCACCACACGAATCCATGAATTAAAATGTGCGATAATTTTTTTTATTATCTACTAGACTTCTGCTCGCGGCTCCGTCCGCGTGAAAAAGTTTTTCCGGGATAAAAATATTTTACCGGGATATAACGTACACTCAGGCGTAATGTAGCTTCCTAATAGTGATAGGAATTTCAAAATCGGTCCAGTAGTTTTTGAGTTTATCCATTACAAACAAACAAACAAATCTTTCCTCTTTATAATATTAGATTACATACATAAATATATGTACATAGCATCGCGGCTTTTCCCTTTTCAGGGCTAGGCAGAGATGTAAAACATCCACATTTCGCCAGCTATGTTAGGTCCCATGTAAGAGGGGGCAGGCCTATTGCCATTTACCGGGTACATTTCCAGGCTCAGGATTGATACTGAGTAGAAAACCCCAATATCACTTTGCCCGACCCGGGATTCGAAGTCGAGACCTCAGTGCAATAGTCCTACTGCGAACGCAATACAACTACGCCACCGAGGAGGTCGGTATTACTCACTGGATATGACTGGTTGTGATGTGGACTCTGTGATTTCCGTTCTTCCCGCGCTGGCTATAACTTGCTGTGGAAATAACATTACCTTGTAAATATTTATATTATTGTTCGAATAATGCATGTGCTATGTGATAACTCATATATCGGAATTACCTGTACTTCAGTTTCCAATTTTTCCTTATCCAGCTTCTCGTTGGTGAGATCAACAGCTTGTTCGTTCGTTTTCCTCAAGCCAGCTATCAAGCTTGTTTGTTGTTTCTGAAAAGATTTATTAAAAAGAAAAGTTAAGGAACGAATGGGTCAACTCTATCAGACCGATATCTTTGTCATCATTCAAATAGGTTGAAAACTCGTTAAATAATCTATAGTTATACTATGGCTTAGTAAAATGCAGATTTAATTTAAACATGACTTACGCTACTGTTAGCCCGTATTTTTTTGAGACAGCCTTCGAGCCACGTGCGTATTGTTTGTTTAGCGACTTCTTCTTCAATCAAAAACTCAAACTCCTCTCTCGCCAGGAGCTCTTCCATTTGTAATGACTTTCGTATATCCACAGTGCGGTAGGATAACATGCTGTAATAAATAAAATTGAGTGAAATAAAATTACAATTAGACTTTGTTCATTTATTATCGCGTATATAGTTAAAAACAAGTTTAAATATTGTAGCCGTATTTATAAAAAAAAACAAGTGTGCTTTAGACCACACGACTGAAGTAAAACTTCTTTAGCTCCATTTATATGTATGTATATGTATAATATATACATGTATATAGATATATACACTCGTAAAGCTCTGTCTTTCTATCTTCATTGACTTATATCTCCCTCTCAACTTCCGTTCGCCTCGCCCGATCACACTTTTCGTAACGCTCTCGTCACGCATTCACCAGCTTACTCCCCAAGTCAAGCGTGCGTAAAGATGTTTTACTTCAATAACGTAAATACGTAACGTAAAACGAATCATAAATATTATTCTGGCTAACATATTTTTTAAAGAAGCAAGATATTTGACGATAACTCAATCTAACGCAAACAGATTTGTGATTGGATAAAATCTTTATTGATGCAAATGTACCATAGCAATACGTACTTGATAACGTCGTGGAAGGTGACATCTTCACCGTTGTGGAGCCGCTCCAGCTCGTAGCACATGTACTTAAACAAAAGTCTCTCCTTGTGCGTGTCGCACTCCAGGCGACCTTTCAACAAGCGCAGAATGAACTTCACCTGCAAGTAATTCATCGCCCAGTGAATATTTTTGCAATTTATTAAATATTTCAATATTTATTTAATTTTTCAATATTTATTTAATATTTCAAACATTTTCAATTTTTTTAGACTACCTCGGTGGCGTATTTGTAATGCGTACGCTTTACGAGTACGATTTGCGCGCTGAGGTCCTGGGTTCAAAGCCCGGGTCGGGCCAAAAAAATTGTGACTGGGTTTAAATTACTCAGTCGCAGCTCGGAGTCAGGAAGTTGGCGGTGTGATACCCCCGTGCCTCGGAAAGCACGTGAAGCCGTTGGTCCTGTGCTTGATCTCTGTCCGGTCATGTCGGATTGCCGTCTCACCGGAATAGGAGTTTTTTTTTTTGAATGGTCCTACCGGCCAGTAGCCTGACGCGAGTCGGCTTTTCTGGCCACACCGGACTTTCGGGTGAACGCTTTGGGCGCTTGCAACCCTTGATTTAAGTAACCATGCTGAGGGCAACCCACTAACAGGTTACGAACCTCGGCTCAGGACGGTCACTGCGAGAGGATGAGACATCAACGATTAGTGGGGAAGGTTGGTGTTTAACATAATCCTATCCATTTATTTCGTCGGCACGCGGGCCGGAACTTTTAGGAGGGTCGGGAGGGCGACGGGGAACGCGGCGAGGTCCTTGGCGGCGAGGATGGAACTGCGGTCGTGTGGAGTGTAGGAGTTTTAGGAACGCGTTCTTACTGCGAATGGCCAGAGTGATATCGTCCTCTGGATCGGTTAGGACTGAACGCGGCCGCCTCCATTTGGCGCGGTCGAATGGAGTGTATATTGACGCTTTGCGGACTAACGTATTTGGGTGATTTACCGCCCGATCGAAGTAGCGTTTGCTGGTCATTTGCATGAAATGCCTGATGTTCGGCATGTTGGTATCCACGTGGAGGTTGCGATTGCGAACGAACCACGGGGCACCAAGAGCTTGTCGAAGAAAAATGTTTTGCAATACCTGCATTCGCTTAAGACGAGCAGGCGGTATATGGGCGAACACGGGCGACGCGTATGTCATGATCGGTCTAATACACGTGGTAAAGATCCTAATCTTGTTGCGGATGGACATTTTACTTTTCCTATTTATGAGCCAATGCAGTTGGCTCATCGCGAATGCAGCTCGCGCGCGTACCGCATTTGCGTGTGGGATGAAGGTCAAACCCTGATCAAGGGTCACTCCTAAATATTTGGCTTTGTCCGTCCAGGGGATAACCTGGTTGGACATGCGGACTGAGTTGTGAGGCACATGGACTCTCCTTTTCCGAGTGAACAGGATAGCCTGGCTCTTTGTGGGATTGACGGTGATTCGCCATTTGCGAAACCACTCGCCGAGCTTGTCGGCGGCAGCCTGCAAAGTGCGCAACACATTGTCGGGGTCTCTACGTGAGGCGTAGATTGCGGTGTCATCCGCCAAGAGCGCCAGATGGGCGTTCTTCGGTTTAGGGATATCGCTGGTGTACAGCGAGAAAAGAAAAGGGGAAAGAGCGGAGCCTTGCGGGACTCCGGCCGTAATAGTGTGTCGGGAAGAGAAAGTTCCCTCCACGCGATATTTGAAACCGCGATTCGACAAAAAATCTCGTATGATGTGCACGAGTTGAGTGGGCACGTTGACAGTGTACAGCTTGTAAAGCAAGCCGTTGTGCCATACCCTGTCGAATGCTTTTTCAATATCGAAGAAGAGAGCACCGGTGGGCATGCCTATCTTGAATTTGTCGTAAACGTGCTCCGTGATGCGGAGCACCTGATTTACGCAACTGTGCCTGGCACGAAAACCAAACTGTTCGGGAGGGATCAGATTGTTGTTGTGAGCGACTATTTTGAGGCGGTCGAGGACGATTCGCTCGTAAATTTTGCCCAGAGTACTGAGCAGACTGATTGGCCTATAAGAGGACGGTTCGGATGCGGGTTTCCCCGGCTTATGGATACCTATCACAACTGCCTCCTTCCAGACCTCTGGGAAGAGGCAGTTTCAAAAAGCTGCATCGTATATCGCGGTAAGGATTTGCAGTAGATGAGAGTGAAGGAATAGCGAGTGCACCTGTGTATTGCGCACACATCTGTGCACTATAATATCTCCTGCGCACCTGGCTGATCTCTGTTGAGATTGGCCGCCGTGGCCGAAATCGGTTAGGAAGGGATTATTTAATTATTTTTTTTATGGACCTACCGGCCAGTAGCCTGACGCGAGTCGGCTACTGGCCACACCGCACTTTCAGGTGAAGGCTTTAGGGGCTCGCAACCCTTGATTTAAGTGACCATGCTGAGGGCAACCCACTAACGGGTTACGAACCTCGGCTCAGGGCGGTCACTGGGAGAGCACACTCGGTTAGATATATAGTAATTTTGTGATGTATAATTTTTTAACAACAATTTGTAACAAATTAAGATTTGTAGCCGAAATTATTAAACGGTCTTTATAGCTATCTTCGGAGTGATAGCGAAAATGAAACAATTAGAATAATGTTTGATGGCAATGCAACGGTCACCACTTAGTTATTTTCATTGGTTTATTAATTTAGGCCGTTTTTTTATATCCAGATTCAAGTCCAGATGTTGCGTTAAAAATTGAAAATAGGATGTTACAAGTTCATGACAATTTGTTTTTGCGTTACGCATAAGTTTCTGAATATATGTATGTGTTTACCTTTCTGACAGGGATGACGCCTTTTTGATGTACGTCGACAATATTCCAAGTATTCTGGAAGTTTCTAATATCCGCGTACGAGAGCAGAGCGTCTTCCTCGTTCGAGTAGAACAGTGAAAAGTTTTCCATTATGATAGCTGTAAACGAACGGCTAATTAGTTGAGACGGGCCGCTTTAGTCTAAGATGAGTGGAGACTAAAAAAATCCTCGGATAACGATATGAAAAACAAGTGAACTAATTAAAAATAATTATTGTAACTTAAAATGACAGTGCTTGTGCCGACCCTAATATGCGTCTAAATAAGTAGAATGTGTTGCGAATGCGCGAGGGCATTATGGGAGTCTTCGAGTAAAGCGCGAGAACAGTTGCAGTGACGAGGTTTGGCGGGGACTTGGAAGTGTCATGAGGTGCCCTTGTTTTAATTCTTTATTTTGGTGATACTTCGTGATATATTTTATAATTATGGTGGTATATCCAATATAGTTCTATTATCTATAAGTTGCAGTGACAGCGACCAGAGCGAGTGCCGCGCATTCACCACCTAGTTGTCAAACATTCTTATTATGCGAGAAATGCACTATAAGATTGTTAGAAACATCACCCAAATTCAATCGCCCAGGTAGGTTTTTTTTTTATTGCATTGAATGACGAGACGAACATGCCGTACGCCTGATGGTAAGCGATACGACCACCAATAAACAGTAGCAACACTATCCAGCACCTTGAGTTACAAAGTGCTGTTTGGCATTCCACTGCGCTCGTCATCCTGAGACATAAGATGTACTTCATTATTAAGCGGAGTTTAGATTATCAAGAAAACTTACTAAAATTATCTTCCGCTAGCGATTATTACAGTATCAACAATCACGGGAAGCAAACTTCTGCAAAAAATGATTTGCAGGACTTGCGGCGATTCGCTTATGTATACAATTATTGAAATATTGCCGCTATAAACGCATCTGTAAATTCTTGCGCAATATTCTGAAATAACTTGTCAGTCAAACTTAGGTTTCCACAGCGCGTAGACTACAGACCCACAAGCAGGTTGAGCACGATGTAAGTGATAATAACGTAGAAGGTGCAGAAGTATGCGAGCGAGGCGGTGAAGTTGCCGCAGTCGGTCTCCCAGTAGTTCCCGGCGGGCGTGCAGTACGGCGGCGCCACCATGCAGTCGTGCATGATCTTGTTCCAGTCCTCGCCCGTCACGATGCGGAACAACATCGCCACGCTGTGTATCGGCGAGTTGAAGTTCGCACGTCTGTGTAGACAACCGTTGTATTAATGCGGTAACGAAACATTGGCTTGTTTTACAATGCAATGCAATCAGCCCTGTATTATATACTGCCCACTGCTGAGCACGGACCTCCTCTACTACTGAGAGGGGTTAGGCCTTAGTCCACCACGCTGGCCTAGTGCGGGTTGGCAGACTTCACATACCCTCGAAATTCTTATGGAGAATTCTCAAGCATGTAGGTTTCCTCGCGATGTTTTCCTTCTCCGTTAAAGCGAACGATAATTGATAAACAATACACACGTAACTTCGAAAAGTCAGAGGTGTTTGCCTTAGGTTTTGAACCTGCGGATATTGTCTCGGAAGACCGTTGCATTCTCAACTAGGCTGCCAACTCGCACTAGGCCAGCGTGGTGGACTAAGGCCTAAAACCTCACAGTTGTAGAGGAGGCCATGCTCAGCAGTGGGCAGTATATAATACAGGGTTGGTTTGGTATAGCACTTATGATTCGAAAGATTCAGTATATGTGTAGGAAAGAAAACCACGTGTTGCTGTGGATTTAATTTGATCCGAGAATCTAATTGATGAGTTCGTCCATTTTCGTCGATCCTTACCTGCCGATACCCTCTCCGTACTTGACGTTCCCAAACACGATGGTGCCGGCCAGCGCGTAGAAGAACACCAGCAGGAACATTCCGAATATAATAAAGAAACTCTTGCACACGCTCACACCTACTGTGAGCATCAGCATCTTGAGCGTCGTGTGTTTACCAGTAATCGTGAAGAAACGTAGTATCACCACCATGAAGCCCACGAAGTATGAGAGATCATTCTGAAATTATTGATGGGTATCTGGTACACTGCCTTGTATGCGAATGAATATCGATAATAGTCATGATGAAAAATGCGCCATAAGGGTGCTTGCCAGGGTAAGCTGATGTAGGTCTAATAAGTCAGCATAATTCTAATGATTGTCGAAAACCGAAACTACACTAACTTTTGGAATATATTAACTGTACATCATAATATCTAGAGTATCGTGTCAAAAACAAAAAAGAAAACACAACTTAATATCGAACGTTCTGTATCACGTAACAAGGCAACAGACAACATAAATAAATAATCAACAACTACCTTCATCTCTGTAGGTCGGATTGCAAGGCACCAGTTACCTTGAGTGTGAAATGCATGAATATCCATATACATCCGGCGACGGTGACCAGCAGGTCGTATCGGTTGCGGCGGCTCTGCCAGTACCCGCGCGGCGTGAACGCGATGGTCTTCAGCAGCACCTCCACCACGAACACCAGCGTCAGCAGCGCCGACGTCAGCGCCAGCTGCTCCGTGTACGGCGAGTATCGAGACCACTGGAACAAGCCGTTACATTGTATTCAAACAGGTCGGTATAATTGTGTCGAGTGACTAGGGGGTAATTATCTCTCTTCAGTCGAAATTCTATTATGACCCCACTCTTCTTCCAATTAGGTTTTTTTTTTTTTTTTTTTTTTATTGCATTGAATGACGAGACGAGCATGCCGTTCGCCTGATGGTAAGCGATACGACCACCCATAAACAGTAGCAACACCATCCAGCACCTTGAGTTACAAAGTACTATGTGGCATTCCACTGTGCTCGTCATCCTGAGACATAAGATGGTAAGTCTCATTATGTCCAGTAGTTATACTGGCTACAATGTCCTTCAAACCGAAACACAACAGTGCATGCACACTGATGCTTGGCGGTAGAAATAGACATTGCGGTGGTACCCACCCAGACGGCCTCTTACATAATGAGAGACCTACCACCAGTAATAATAGGTGCAGTGGGGCCACGGTGGCGTGCCCGTATAAACAAAAAAAATGTGATTTGGATATCAATACAACGGTGGAACAACTTTATGGTGATAGTGAAGCGATTTCTCCTTCTTATATTATCTGCCCTTATAGATGTTGAGTAAGTATATGCAACATACTTTAGTCAACAATGTTGCAGAAACAAATTAGCATTGAAAACTGTCTGTCCGACGTCAATTCTCTTTAACAAATCAAACCCACGTAGTCTTATAAAAACTCAAAATACTACCCGTGTCGGTATTCAAATCTATTTAAACTGCAACTATACTAAGCTGATGACGAACAGCAATACAATTGCAATTATAATAGAACATGGTTAGGTACACATAGAATTTACTAATAAACATCCGATATGATTGAAATGTAAACCTACACTATTTATCATATTTTGTTGAGTGTGTAATGCATATTGTTTGGAGAGTACTCACAGTGTAATTGTCGAGTGTGTATAATATTTGCCGAGTACTCACGGTGACAGCTAATAAGCCGCTGTTGATGAGCACCACAATGGCGATCACTCTCTTGAAACTCAAGTTCTGTGTTACGTCGTAAGCGAACGCTCGGACTTTCCTTTTGTTCGGCCTGGGAGGCAGGTGCAGCGGCTGTGCGATTTTCAGTCTTTTCTTTAAATCGCACCTAAAAAAATTAAGTACGTTATCATGAATGCCTTTGATAATTATAAAGGACTAGGTGATGCCCGCCGCTCCGCCCGCGTTAAATAGTTTTTCCGGGATAAAAAGTAGCCTATAGCACTCAGGTAATGTAGCGTCCTATTAGTGAAAAAATTTTCAAAATCAGTTCAGTAGTTCCTGAGATTAGCGCCTTCAACCAAACAAACTCTTCAGCTTTATAATATTAGTATAGATTTGTTATTATTCTAGCGCGTTTAAGTTCCTTCGCCCGAGTGCATATCAAGTGCGATTAAAGTATACAAAAATAAGAATCAAGGGGCATTTATCTAGGGATACAGCATCTCTCGATGGTCGGCATTTGATTACATAGTAATTTATCTGGAAAATTACTTATTAGACATGAGACTTACCATCTGCGCTGATCAACCGTCAAGAGTGCAGTGCCTTTGTTCTCAGAGTAATTAGCGATAACCACACCCACGAAAAGTGTTAGGCCTATCATACATCCCAGGAATATATACACGTGTATGTAAATCGCATGTACCTGAAACAAAAATATAGTAAACAATATTAGTAAGTAATGGCTTTTGATCAATTCTCAATAATTTAAGTAAATCGAAATAATAAAGAACTTAAATGATATATTATGGTTTACTACTAACATACTAAACGAGATAGTACAGTGATAGATATAGATAATTACCCGAATTGTCAAAATTCGAAAATAGTGCAATACCCTGCATAAGAGACCTACCACTTAAAATTTAAAAATGTTAGTACTCACCGGGCCCAGTGCTTTAATCAACACATCACGCACGTCCAACCAACCCTTGAACGATAGCACTTCGAATAGTGTGAGCAGAGCATCGCCGATGTTGTCGAAATTGAACCGTTTTGGATTGGCCCTGAAAACAAACGGTGGAATAAAGCAAATGTATAGGGATTGGCCTTCAATAGTTATGTATCGGTATGTAAATACAATTATTTATTTGACTAGATTGTCAACGTTTTGAAAGTTACATACATCTACAATTAAAATGCAAAATGTATGTACTTAAGTAAATCAACATTTTTTTAAAGAAATTGCTGCATTTTTCATATCTAAAGCTACAACTTTGGCACGAAACCTTGCGATATCAAAAGTTTAGTCGATCACGAAATAGACCATACGCTACAACTTTAAACCACTCACCACACTCTAGGCACTAGCATTGAAGGGAAAGTTTCGTTGGGGCCGGGTCTGATCTTCATCTTGGTCACAAACACTCGCCTCATGAACACTCCCACGCAGTCCTCGCGGCGTGTTATCGTCGGATCGTTACACCGAGCCAATCTAACAATAATTATAATGAATATAACAATTATTACGCTAGTTCGATATATGAAGTTTGATAATTTATATTTTTTTGGACTAAAAACAATAAACTCAGTCAATTACCTTCCGCCATATAACTGAACGCCGTAACTTGCAAATACGAACATTAGTAGAATCAGTAAAGTCGATACCTAAAAAGACCATTAAATTATTTATTTCATATTTATTATAATAGATTCAAAAGTGCAGAACCCCACTGGACATATTTGTATTATAAAAATAGACCTAAGTCCTATTTATTACTTTTAAGGTTTTCATTGCATGTTTAATATATAGTGCGTTGTAAAGATCACTTAACATCCGGTGACGACATTCATATGCAGACCGATGCCATAAAATAAAACAGTTAACCCCAGCTTGTTAACATTTTATGCACATTCTATTATAGAAGTATAGATATCGAATTTGTTGTAAGCGATTAATATAAAAAAATATAGGTAACCAGCAATATCTCCATGAACCCGCGGCAGAGCTCGTAGACGACCTTGCGCATGTGCGGCACCAGCGTGAAGATGCGCAGTGGACGCACGCAGCGCAGGATCATCAACATCTGCGCCGCGCCGCCCGGCGGCACCGCCACCGGCATCCAGCACAGGAACGTCAGCGACACCTTTTTTTTATTTTATTGCATTAAATGACGAGACGAGCATGCAGTTCGCCTGATGGTAAGCGATACGACCTCCCATAAACAGTAGCAACACCATCCAGCACCTTGACTTACAATGTACTGTGTGGCATTCCACTGCGCTCGTCATCCTGAGACATAAGATGTTAAGTCTCATTATGTCCAGTAGTTACACTGGCTACAATGTCCTTCAAACCGAAACACAACAGTGCGTGCACACTGCTGCTTGGCGGTAGAAATAGACGTTGCGGTCCGTCTGGGTGGGTACCAACCCACCCAGACGGACTCTTACATATGAGAGACACCTACACACCTACCACCACACTAACACACACACACACACACACACAAACAAACAAAAAAACTGCTTAACGTGCACAGACTTGCCCCAGGCGTCCTTTGGGCCGCCCAATGAACATGTTTTTTTATCCACCAAGACTTCCGTTCCAACTTAGTCGAAAAGTTATCATTCTGGTGTTCTACGAACGGATTGATTGTATCTTCGTTTCTACTCAGGATCTTCTCATTCCAGGTTGTTTTCGGAAAACAATGTAATAATTTATTTCGGGGTTAAAAATTTTCTACCATCATACTTATACTAAATCCAATTAAATATCTAACAGAATCAATATATTCCACGTACAATATAAATAAACACGTCCAAGACAGCTGCAGCGTCTTTCAAGTATGCTTTCGGTGTGAAGAAAAGGCCGTCAGCCAGAATTTTTAAAGCCAATTCAAGACTCATAAATATCACGAATCCATATTCAGCAATCTGGAATCAAAAGTACATCAATTATAATACACCTACATTATAGACTAACCCGCCCTCACAGCCGCCACTACAACTCTTGTAAGCCAGGATCAGTAATGGCACGCATTTTATGACACCAAGCGGTGAAGCTCGGCGAGTCTCAGGGAACACTAGTCTGTCTTTATCCCGCAACGAAATTAATCAAATAGAAAGATAGGGAGGAGTTGGAAATATTAATTGACAATGGTCCACTTCCCTCCATAACAAAGCGGGAGACAAAATAATGAACTAAGGAGGCATTTACATACACCTACATTATGCCAATTTAAACGGGTTAAGAATTACAAATAAACATTTAAAGCTGAAGGACTTATTACACTAATTTTGAAGATAATAGTAACTTGCCTGAAGCACAAAATTTTCCATAACTCTATAGGTAGGCGTTTCAAACATCATCGACAAGCAAGACATTGTAGTCACCATGATCATAACCCAATCCATGTATGTTACCAGGCCAAGGAAATTGCTAAAACAAAATATTTCTCTATGAGAACATTAAAAAGAATATATATGCAGATAGGTTTGTTAACAATCATACACCATTTTCATAATGTTTTAACATAATATCGCATTATCAAGATTGGAATATAATTGTGTATTCCATTTTCCTATTAATTTTTAAAAGCATTCTAAAATGAGGCTGAGTTTTAACAGACTTCAAGAAAGAGGAGGTTATCAATTCGTGTATTTTTTTTTGTCATCGACTCCAAAATAGGTAGTCAGTATATAGGTAATGTTAAATTGCTTTTGGGTTTTTAGTGGTTTTTGAAGGTTTAATTTTCTGTTAAAAAGTTCTTATCCTAAAATCTAATTTTGAAAAATTTCATCATCGTCATCATCATCATCAGCCACATGAAGCCCACTGCTGAACATAGCCCTCCCCTAAATATTTCCAGACGGACATGTCAAAAGCGGCCTGCATCCAGCGTGATCCTGCGACCTTTATCAAGTCTACTCTAATTCCATAAAACTATAATGTTTTAAGGCTAATTTGCTGTGTGGAGCAAAGTGAGGTTAAGGACTCAACGTACCTACGATACCTACCTACTTGTTCTATTTAAAATAAAACATCAGGTACAACAGTTACATATAGAAAAAAAAAAATTATTTTGGGCACGAAAAATAAAAGTAAGTAACATTACTCACTGAAAGCTCTTGTAATGTACTTTTCTCTCGTTGCCGGTAATAGGGTCGCGTAGCCTCGCGTCGTATCGAGCGTCGACTATGGCGCGACATATTTTCCTGAAGCGAGATTCTCTCGGCACGATCAGAAGAGGCGTGTCGAACAATGGGTGGTTCTCTCGTAAGTCCTCCTCGCGTTGATTTCTAAAAGTACATTAATAACTGATACATTTTTTTCTCATTTACACTATATGAACTGCTTACAAGTCTTCACATGCCGATTGACTTACAGTATTTTAATATCCACAAATAAATAAATAAATATTTTATTTCTAAAGCAATTTACATCGATTCTTACAACATGAAAAGTAATAGAAACATGGAATTAGATTACATATAACTGTATGTTCTAATTAGAGTTCGGTACAGAGGTATTCTGTTACAATTAAATTGAAATTGCTGTAAATTATGTCACAATACATAAATGTGATCTACTGCTACTTAGATAGGAAAACCTGTGTTATACGTATATCAGCGAATCCTCCAACAAACACATTTGAATTTATAAAATGACGACAAGACCAAAAATACCTGACGACCTTTTAGAAAAATGTTGAACTACGGTTCGTTTCTTTCTTATAATTAAATAACAGACTGTAATTATGATTGTTCCTGAATATACAAAATAGAGTAGATTAATGTAAGAATAGTGTGTGTGGTATCGATACGGGATACCTGCGCATCTCTGCCTGCTGCCTCTTGGCTTGCAGCAGCCGTATGTCGAGGTAGGGCGGCCGCGCGCGGGACGAGGGCACGACGCGCGACGCCGCGCCGATGTCGCCATTTTCCAGCAAATGCTCATATGTTTGCTTCAGTTTTATAGACCCGCTGCGAACTGAACGTCTTATGGATCGTGAACCAAACCTATAAAAAAAAAAACATTATTAGTCTAGGGAAAATATTTAAAATTAGTCGTAGAAAATAGTAAATGCAATACTTTTTTTGATCGACTCGGAGTTGTTTTGCACTTGAAATTGTTCCTTGTGGTTTCAGGCCTGATTTCCCTCCAGTGGCCAACATAGCCGAATCTCCTAATAGAGGTCGATGATTGTTAGAATCTCTGAAAGACAGTTATTGACATATTAAGAAAATACAATTAATAATGGAAATATAACAGAAAAAAATAAAAGAAAATAATAAACCTGAAAAATCATAACAGCGCCAACTGAATAAGCCTGAAAACAACAGCAACATAATTATAACTACATGGAATAAAGAGAATTACGTATATTATAAACATAGAGTTCTTACGAATTCACGCTCACAAATATAGTTTTCACCTATATTTGCTCTACCCAGATTTATAATTACAAATAACTTTTATGGAAAGCGGCGATAGCCTAGTAGGGAGTGGAACAGACTACCGAGACGAATGTCCGCAGGTTCAAAACCCAAGGGCACGCATCTCTGACTTTTCTAAAAAGTTATGTGTGTATTCTTTGTGAATTATCGCTCGCTTTAACGGTGAAGGAAAAATATCGTGAGGAAACCTGCATACCTGAGAAGTTCTCTATAAGAATTTCGAAGGTATGTGAAATCTGCCAACCCCCACTAGGCCAGTGTGGTCGACTACGACCTAAACCCTCTCAGTAGTAGAGGAGGCCCGTGCTCAGCAGTGGGCAGTTTTATAATACAAGGCTGGTATGGTTTATGGAATTAAAGAGTTTTAGGTAATAAAAAAACAATAACGATAACACAATATTGCTATTTGTAAGGGATTTAAAACATAGACATTCGATACTACATTTAAGAAATACTCCAAACAAACTTACTCGATAATGGAACTGACGACATGTCGCCTCAAAGCGGAGCTAGGTCGTTGCGAGGGCGGCGCGACGACAAGCGTTTTGACGAGGCATCGCTTGCGGTAGGGGAAGGCGATCTTGGCGATGCCGATGTACTGCAGCGCGCGGCGCGGACGCGACACGTCGCCCGGCGCCGCGCGCGCGCCCGCCGCGCCCCCCCCGCCCGCCTCCTCCTCGCCCTCCACCTCGCACACGAACTGACGCATGAACGACTCGCGGACCTGCCACCAAACAACAACACAAATACTACCTGTCTTTTTTAATCGTACTGGGTTAATATGTCAACTCTTTCAGCCGACAAGTCAATTTCAAGAAGGTGTGTGTGTGCGTGCGGAACACTTCTTTCAATTGGTTTGTTACTTTTAAACAAAAATTTGGGCCCAGCCCCCTTATTCTCTATGACAGTGTAACTCGTAATGCGGCTGCGTTACGTTTACTTCGTGTAATTAGCGTTATAGTTCGGACAAACTAAGCTGGGCGGTGTGACAATTGATTGACACTTCACGTAATACTATATCTAGGCAAGAAAACAAAAAATCGGTTGCTCCAAAAAACCGATTCTTGAATGCAATCGTTTTTTTTATTTATTCAAGGAATATATTTTCGTATGTAAATAGAGTTGGATTATTATTAAATCTAAATATTACAATCAGGAGTTTTTAGTTTCGTGGTTCATTTTGATTTTCCACTAAAAATTCACAAGTATCCTTTCATAACTTTTAAATTGGTTATTAGTCATTAGTTCATGACAAAGAAATAGTTATGAGTGTATACTGAAATATAACAAATATAGTACTACGGTTTAAATTATTTACTTTGGAGATCTTCGATTTCTTTCATCGAGTACGAAGTGTGTATGTTTTTAAAAATATCTAACGCATAAAAGTTTGTAAAATGTCCTTTAAATATAATTTTTAAATTAACAAGTGTTTTTATTTCTATACATTGATTCGATTTTTACAGTAATCGGTTACGTTCGGTTGCCAAGTGATTTAAACCTTTCCCAACACTACGCTCATAAACTGCAGTATACAAAATTGTAAAAGCGTCGTGATGATATAAGAGACAATATTATATTCTTTATTTCATATTTAGACAATTTTAATTCAAATATGTTACATTTAAAGTATGATACTCTTTGTTATAATGTATGGAGAACATGATAAGTATTTGGAATCATGAATTATTATATTAATTATTATTTAATTTTTTTGTTAGACGTTCTCACAAAGTTATCGCGTCGCGAAAAATTTTAAATTGTCATACCGGCATAGCGATAAACGCGATGACTTACGTTACGCGCTTGTTACAAGCGGTGAAAATAACATGTATCTTAGAGAATAAGGGGACAGGACCACTAATTAATAAACATACAACTATCAAAGCCAAACTGTTACTAAACCAATGGATCTGAAGTCAAAATTCATACATACCTACCTACATACATACAAACATTGCACGTTAAATGAAAGCTTGTAAAAAAGGAATTAAACTTGGTTCTTTTTTAAATCGTTTCATACTTTCTGTCCTTAAAGGTGCGATACACTCTCCCTACTCACTTTTATCTTCCAAATGGTATGTAAGAAAAGCAATTTACTGTAATGTTATTAATATTTAATAAATCAAATTGCAATGTGCACTTGTAAGACAGAAATTTAAAGAAAAAAAAGATTGATGAATATCTACATACCGATCTCGAAAATAATCCTATCACAATAAACCTACCAATATTATAAACGCGAAAGTTTGTAAGAATGTATGGATGTATGTATGTTTGTTACTATTTCACGCAAAAACTACTGAACGAATTTCGATGAAATTTGGCACACGGGTAGATCATGTCCTGGATTAACACATAGGCTACTTTTTATTCCGGGAAAATATAAAGCGGGACGTTTATCCTGGAATAACTTTTTAACGCGGGCGGAGCCGCGGGAAAAGCTAGTATAATATAATAATGTAATGTGAGCGTTACGCCGCGCTCCAACGAAATTTATTATGATAGTGCAATTTCCACGATCGAACCAGACATAATATGGATTAAGACTGTACTATTTAATCCGAGATTATGTAGATTTTACCTTTGGCAAGTTGAAATCACCCGGAACTTTATGAAGCTTCGTCATTTGGGGACTGTCAGGAAATTTTTCAAAAATTCTCAGTCGAAACGGCAAACTTTCTTTTATCTCTGCACTTTGTTGTCTATATTTCAGTTGCTTCAATTTCTTAATATCTTCATCCAATTCAAGGTTGTCCAAAATAACTGCCACGAAAAGCGATAATACGATCTGTAAAAGAGAAATATAGTATGGCGTTTATAGTCTCAGCAAAATTAAAAATCATACTGATTGAATTGCTTCAACTTTTGTAGAAAGATTAAAATTAAAATAACATACGATAAAAAAATTCTACTGTGAAAACATTACACGAATAGCATGAAGAATATTACGTTATCAAAAAATATGTATAATTTATTTATGTTAGGTATGGGCCAGATGTTTTTTTGAAAAAATTTAAGTTAGGAAGCTACAGAATACAGATTTTTTTTAAAGTCTATTTTACAGCTGGAGCCAATTTTATAAAACCGAACCGAAAATAGTCATTTTTTGCCGCTTTATACGTCTTATACTGCTGTTTAGTATCTCCTTAAAAACTGCGATAGTGATTGTGACTGACTTTCGGTCCGGTGTGCGGCCACAAGACTGGCAGCATCTGTACTTTTGTAATATAAACCTTATAACTTACAAAATAAGTCTTATCTTACCAATGTAACAAACAGGTGATACAATATGAAGTAAATTGCGACGAGTGGTGTTAGAGTTTGACTTGTTCGAACCATTGTCTCGTCCATCACTTCAACCCAAGCCTCTTGCGTCAATATTTGAAACATGGACATAAATGCCTGTAAAATATAAAGTATATTTTAATAAAACTATCGATTTTTAACAATCTCGTTTGACAGTGTATAGGTACAAAGTCTTCTACAATAGTCATTATTTGCAGTTCAATAAGGTTCGGAATAAAAACTTTGTTAGACCAAGAGAATTCATTAAGACATATTGGATCAAAATATGTTTAATATTGTTAAGAATGTAGTCAGTTATAGTCATGTATTATCGAAACAGTAGTTTCAGACATTACCCTACACATAACATCTTTATAATAGTCTAGTAAAGCCTGCAGTAAAATGTGATATTTTCTACTATCCTTCTAATTTCAATGGGCTTGGTACCGCAAATAATGGTTTTTAATATCCTAATATTAGTATTTGAATACAAAGAAATAAAAACAGCAACAAAAATTACTGTACCTCGTCAAAAGTCTCGAATTTTGTGAATTCACAGAGAAAACAAAACAGCTGCATGGATATCGACGAGCTGATAATGAGCAAACACATGGTGAATATTATGAGGCTGCCGAGCTTCTTTCCGGGCCCGAAGATTTTATATACAAACCCCTCTAGTATTGGCGATGCCTTTATTAATCTGACCACTCGAAGAACCTTTAAATAATTATAATGAGGATCATTTTTCAATATTTTTAAAGGGCAATCTTCTAACAGATTTTCGCGAAAAGGAGGTACGATTATATACAGATGTCATTGGCAGTATTGACAAGTTTGTTAAACACGACGACACGCGACGATTATTTGGTTGTTCACTGAGGAATCTTTAATTAACATATCACTTGTGAGTTGAGTTGGATGTGCACACATTCAATATAGTTTATCTTAATTTTCTGAGTGATATAATTGCAGATAGCCTAAGATGGCTGTCTATTCAAATAGATCATGACAGGTTAAATTATCAATTACTTTAATCATGTTTTTTTAGAAAACCGTTAAATTCAGCTGAGCCGATTCTATGGCTGTTTCACTGTGGAACTAGTCAAAATTCTCTTTCATATTTAGCAATATATTTCATACTTGAAAATATGTAAATCCAGACATGTAAAGTTGTGGGATAATGTGGATTGTGGTTCCAATAGCCAATAGTAACTCAAATTTGTGTACAGAATGCTTGAAATATCCTTTTAAACCCAAGCACCATATTTTCATTAAGGCTTCCAAGTCCAAGAAAATAGTGAATGCAATCTGAAATAAAAATACATGGGTTAAAACTTAGAGTTGATATAGTTTAAGGTAATCGTAATTTTTTTATTTATTTACATTCATTGTGGATAACATTATTGTGTGCATATTTTGTATTGGAGGCAAAAATCAACTACTATAGGTGAAATAATAATAATATTTACTTCAATATAGTAATATTTTTGGTAGAAGAATTCTCTCGGATTGCCGTCGTGTTCGAAGTGCATCGAAGACGTGATTACACCATTTGCAAGTACAACACCCATGACCAGGAGACGAAAATAAGCTGATCGTAACATTTTGTGCAGTATTTCTGGTGCCGTCCCTGAAACAGATATAAAGTACTAAAATGTATGCTTAGTTTTACACATTTTAAATATATCTAGGATCTATATTAAAGAAGACATAAATAGATTTAACGGAAACATTGATGTTTTCCTTCAGCTAAATGCCATTTTGGCGGCTATTTCGAACATAACTGCAGTAGCAGGGACTAACAACACAGAAAAAATTGTGGTCGAAATTGCTCTGTTTCTTTAATTTCCCAAAAAAATGTGTATAGAACAAGATGGTATTACCTGAATGTTTATTTTCATCAATTGTTACAAGCTTCCAGCCATTGTCATCACCGGTGAAAAACTGTGTGGTGCTGCCCTTGGTGATAGGATTTCTGACACCCCACATCTGTTGGAACTGTACCCGTATCTCATTGAATGTTTCTGTTATGACCGCTATAAATACGTTCTTTACTAACCAAGCCAGAAAAAATATCATTGTGCTGAAAATAAAAACAATTGAAATGATTTTAATAGGTAACCATTTTATAATTTATAAAATGGTTAAAGTATTAGGTGCGCATAGTTGGGGGGTTCGGCTGTGCCAACCCTTGTGGTTGATATAAGTAATTAAATTACACATACCTGAAATAAAGTGCTGATCTCCAGGTTGGCAAAGAATCTATAGCCCGATACATAATGAACACCCAACCTTCTTGGGAGGATGCCTGATAAACAGTAAATAAACTTGTAGCTGTAAAGAAAAAAATACATAGTCAATATTAAAAAATGCAATGCAAGTAGTAAATAACAATAAGAACATAAAAATAAATCTTACTGAATTCCTCAAATCCATTGAAGCCCATGATATATTTCGATAAATTGAGTTTCATACACTTCATCCCAGCTGGACATTGATAACCAGAGTCTGGATCAGGGGAACAAAAAGTGTCTGGAATAGCTAGCGAGTTTATAGTTATGTCACTGAAAATAAAAAAAATGTTGTAATTATACAAATTAATGCTGTTGAATAGTTTGAGACTTGCCTTTGTGAATGTGTTACAGACAATAAAAGTAATTATTTACTTACTTTGGGCTTGTATTGTTTCTTACACAGTGATGTGTAAGTTCGCCAAAAAATTGCACACCAAGCAAACTATACAAGGACATGAAGAAAAGAAAAAAGAGAGTCACATTGTATATCTGCTGACTTGATCGCCTGTAATGAAACAAATTGTACAATTTATTGGCTGATCACCACTTCTAACATGATGAGCTTTGAGATGCATAACTTGGACAAACTTTAATTGATGTTGTTTCTCAATGTGTGAAATTACACAATCTAATGTAACACACATATTATGAGTACTGAATGAAGTATAAGAAAAAAGTACATAAATTATTTACTTACTTAAAAATTTGGTTGATTCTAGATTTAGGCATAGAAAACTTCAGAAAAACTCTCAAAAATCTTATCATAATCAATGGTCTTGGAGCTCTTAATATGCTTAAATAACTGTATCTTGGCACAATTCCTGTCAACTCAAACATTTGTAGTAACACTGAGACCCAGAGAAAAAATACCATTGAAGCATCAAATTGGCACCAGTGGTCCTTTAGATACGCTACATCCCCCTGCAACATATTGCATGACACATGTTTTCATATTATAGCATTGGTAATAATTGACAATATCAATAATGAAAATAAAATCTATATCATACTGAAAGGTTAATATCATTTTAAATGTTTTTGAACAATAATATTATAACATTTATTTTTAAAATCTTAATCATGCTCATACTGTTGAATTCAAAATATTATTTATTATTAAATAAAAAAAATATTTAAATTTAAGAAGCAATCAACATTACAAGCCTGCAACAAAATTTAAACATGAAGCTCAGTATATGCTTACAACAATTTTTATGGGAGCATAAAAATTTACTATATTTATTTATTTTATAAATACTAATACCTGTATTCACAAACAATACTATGACAATGCACAGTACACTCAAACACATAAGTGTCAGCAATTTCATAGGTTCTTTGTTTCAGCTTTATTTATCTGACAGCCAAACTGGAGTAAAGCTGTATCTAAATATTGTTAGGTAATCAAAGGGCCCCAATGACTATGCTCTGCGAAGGCTGTTTAGCCATAGGCAGGGATGAACAGACTTATTATCACAGCATTGTCGCATATTTAGCTAAGTAATGTGTGTGAATATGGGCTCACTGTATTTTCATACATATAAGTTTAAATATATACCTTGAGGATTCCTCTTATGTGCATTTTGGCTATCATTTCGGCTGTAAATAATAAAGTAACACAACAATCCACAACAAATGTTATTGTTTGAAGGTAAGGATATTTTTCAAATGATTTTGGTGTGTTTAAAGAAACTGACATTAAGCTGAGTAGAGCACATAATCTTAATATCCTTCTCACCCACAACTGAAAGAAAAATGGGGTATGTTACTTGCACTTCACCAACAGAAGAAAATTTACTTTACTTTGACATACCTTATTTACCCATTCTATATCAGCACTTTCGTTAAGTGATTCTTCAGGGCCATAGTCAGCGAGCACAGGCTCGCCTTTCAAGCTTTGTTTTCGCCCCAACATTTTAATCCTTTTAAAAAGAATTTTTGATGAAAATTTGTTACTTGATAAATAAAAAGATCTATCTTTGCTTATGTACTTATGTATATAAGCAAGATAGCACGGTTTTCAATGTAGTATTTATGTTTACGAGATATCATCCTTTTTAAAACGAAGCGAAGAATATGGTTTTTAAATGGTTGGTATTGATCCACTTTCTGATCCACCTTGTATCAGTGTTGCCAACTTTATTTTTTAGATGATCGTACCAGACACTAAGAAAAATCGTATTTTACCAAGAATTTTTGAAAAAAAATAGTACGCATTAAAATTTCAATACAACAAAAGTAAATGAATTAAATGCGAAATTTAATTTAACAATTAATATTTGGCATGTAGATAATCTATCTATAATAGATTAACAAAGATAACAAGTAGTGACTTTTTTCACCTTGGTTATAACATCTCTTCTAAAATATAGGAAAATACCTATGACATGTAACATTTCCATACAGATATAGCTTAAAATCACGAATTTGTAGGCGAACTGCCTCGGCCGCGTTGTTGTATTGCGTACGCGTTACGAATATGATTTGAGCGCTGAGGTCCTTGGTTCCAATACCGGGTCGAGCCAAAAACATTGTGACTGGGTTTTTCGGCAGCTCGGAGTCTGGAAGTTGGCGGTATGACACCCCCGTGCCTCGGAAAGCACGTAAAGCCGTTGGTCCTGCGCCTGATCTCTCTCCGATCATATCGGATTGCCGTCTCACCGGACTATGAGAGTGAAGGAATAGCGAGTGCACCTGAGTATTGCGCACACGCTTGTGCACTATAATATCTCCTGCGTACCTGGCTGATCTCCATTGAGATTGGCCGCCGTGGCTGAAACTGGCTAGGAGGATTACTTTGTAGGCGGATGACAGGTGTACCAGATATTTTACAAGATTATACGTTATAAGAAGTTTAAGGCTCGTTCAAATCTGTTGGTTGTTATTGATTTTTTATAAGAAAAAATGAAGTTAATACGTTTTTTTTTTGCTGTGAGTAGGTATTAAAATATTTGAAAAGATCGTATATTTGCGTACGATTTCTAATTTACGATCGTACATCGTATCAAAGCCAAAAAGGTCGTATGAATACGATTTAAATCGTACGGTTGGCAACACTGCCTTGTATACTTGTGACTAAAGTGCTTGTGACAGTGGTTGTGAGTCTGCTGGCCGGTATGACAATTAAATTTTTTCGCGATGCGATAACTTTTTGAAAACGTCTAACATTAAATTTAAAAGTCAACTACACAATTACAATTACTTATGATGATCTCCATACATTATTACAAAGAGTATCATACTTATGTAACATATTTGAATTAATATTGTAAAAATATACTGAAATAAAGAATATAATCTTGACTCTTGTATCAAAACGACGCTTTTACAATGTTGTATACTGCAGTATATAAGCGTAGTGTTGGGAAAGTTCTAAGTCACTTGGCAACCAAACTTAACCGATTACTGAAAAAAATCGAAACTTCGGATGTA
Source organism: Sphinx pinastri (assembly GCA_947568825.1). Taxonomy (NCBI): domain Eukaryota; kingdom Metazoa; phylum Arthropoda; class Insecta; order Lepidoptera; family Sphingidae; genus Sphinx; species Sphinx pinastri. Next base: position 10,783,818 of record OX387618.1, on the reverse strand, counting down.
AATACAAACACTGCTGTTAATTTAAAAATTATGTTTAAAGTACATTTACAAACAGCTTTGAATAATGAGTTAGATATTTTTTTAAAATAACACACACATCATACTCGAATAAAGAAAACGAAGATCTCTAAAGTTCTCTATTTATTTTAAAAAAATAATTTAAACCGTAGCACTATATTTGTTTTTTTATTTTCAGTACACACTCGTAATTGTTTCTTTGTAATGATAAATAACCAATTTAAAAGTTATGAAAGGATAATCGTGAAATTTTATCGGAAAATCAAAATAAACGGCTAACAATAACTAACTACTGTAAAAAAAAAACTCCTGATTGTAACGTGTAAGATTCAATTATAATTTAACACTTTTTACATATTATGATAATAAACTCCTTGAATCGATTGAATTCAAGAATCGGTTATTTGGAGCAACCGATTTTTTGTTTTACACATAGTACCTACACATAGTATTCCGTGAAGTGTCAATAAATTGTCATACCGGCCAGCTTTGTTTGTCCAAACTATAGTTTGGTTTGTATTGATTTTATACTTCGGTTATTTTACGAAGACCTCTGACAGCTGGGAAACAATCCATTCATCGCAAAAACCGTTTTATTCATCAATATGCAATAAATTATATTCTATGAGGCAACCAACTTAAAAAAACAATAGTAATCGGCTTTGTTAATTACAATACTATACATTTAAAATTAAAAAGGCCATTTTGATTTAGACTAATGAAATAATATTCTTAAATATATTGAAAAACTATGTTTGGTATGAGAACGGAACGCAAATGTCTTAGAGCTGGATTATTATTATGCAAATGCTTACGACTACAATAATCTTTTGATTATGAAGATACCATATGCTAGCCAATGGATAGCGCGCGAAAAAAAAAATCACTTTCAGTTTGTATGATTTTACGTTGAAAATACAGAAATTGTGTCTTCCATAATTAAGGCGACTTTTTTATAATAATCTATACTAATATATAAAGCTGAAGAGTTTGTTTGTTTGAACGCGCTAATCTTAGGAACTACTGGACCGATTTTGTAAATTCTTTCACTAATAGCATCAAGTTACTTTATGACTAATAGGAAGCTACATTACTTCTGAGTGCTATAGGCTATTTTTTATCCCGGAAAAACTTTTTCACGCGGGCAGAGCCGCGCGCAAAATAATATTATAAAGCTGAAGAGTTTGTTTGTTTGAAGGCGCTAATCTCAGGAACTAGTGGACCAATTTTGAAAATTCTTTCACTAATAGGAAGCTACATTACTCCTGAGTGGTATAGCCTAGGCTTTTTATCCCGGAAAAACTTTTCCACGCGGGCGAAGCCGCGCGCAATGCTAGTTATAGTATAGATGTCCTCAATTAAGTACCTAAATAAAATACCCGATTTTCGGGGATTCTGCTCATGGTTGGCGGGAAAAAAGGCTATTTTAACGTGATTCGCCGGGTAACTCAACGACTGCTATGTGGCAACCCTGATCCCCGGTTTTCATCTTTCAGTTTTGTTCAAATTCGCTCAGGTAGTTTGTGTCACTTGAGTTTTAGCATATTTTTATGGAATATAGTATTCATTGCAAATGGTTATACATAAGAAAGAACTTGTGAAGAACGTGGTATCATATATAAACAATTATATCGTTAATAAATATAAACTACTTAATACTGAGCAAAGATGTTTATTTATATGAGCAAAAAGGTTTGTTGTTGTTTTAGTTTCCATAGCTATGTTACTTTTTAACCGACTTCCAAAAGGAGGAGGTTATTAATTCGTGTGTTTGTATTTTTTTTTTATATAAACTGCACGCTTGTGTCCTCAAAAAGATAGGTAGTAAGATAGACCTAAATAGAATGTAATCACTAGTCATGCTAAGCGGGAGATACATGCAGTTCCACCTTATTACCCAACAGTATTTATATGACATTCAGTTTCAGCGAACTTGCCGCCGTAAAATGAATATGTATTTCAAATAATAATTTACATTGTGATAATAACCAAATGGGAGTCATGAATGACAATCAGATTCTTCAAAAGAATAGCCTATATTGTGTTACTTTAGATTTTTCATATTATCATAATATATTCTGTTTTTAGTTGGCAATTTTTATACAACTGATAGCATTCGATGATCTTAAAGGGTGTTATACCTTATACTCTATACATGCAATATGGCTAACAGAAATAAAAAAATAAACAAGTTGAAGGAGTGCGTGCTATGGTAAACCATTATTTGTTACTAGCTGTGCCCTACAACGTTGTCTGCATGGACTTAGATTTCTCAGAGTCTGAAAAGCAAAGAGTTCTAAGATTATATAGAGCAGACATTGGGGAAAATTTCATACAAAAATGTTGAGCCTGTGCGCCAGTAACTCAATCTACCATGATATAGCAAAACACCTATGTAAATGGCATTAAACATATACTTCAGCTATTGAATGATAGATAGCGTGAAATAAAAGGACAAGATATCCATGATTTGCAGTTATAAATATTTGAAAACTAAAAAGATTAATATATTTTTAGTCAACTTAAAAAGTATTCCCTTTTTTAGGGGGTAATATGTACCTATATCATGACAGCGATTTGTCAATATCAATCAATGGGAAAATAAAATCGACTTAAAAAACCGCTCCAAACAAAACCAAAAATTAGCTTTTACCTACATAATATATTAACTTTATATTTAGAGTCTGCATAATTTAAATTGCCGGCTAAGCAAAGTAAATACCCATACAATAATAATATAAGAAAACAGTGTTCAATTTAAATTAGACACCGACTCCAAATATAAAGTTAATATAATATTACGTAAATAAAGTATGAAATTAAATATTTTTTTGGTTTGTAGGAGTTTTTGAAGGCAGTTTTATTTTGTTAAAAAGTTTTTATTGTTTGTTAGTTAACATAACTAGCAAATTGAGAGTATATTGTTAACATCTGTTTTGTTCCTAAATCCGTACAGGCGTATTGTTACATTATGGAATGTTGTAAACATCATAGATATACAATCTCAGTAATCGCAGGACATTTGCTGTTAGTTATTTGAAGAGTTCCATGGGCTATCTCGGAAGATCTTCATTATATTATCTATACTTAAATCTTCCCTGAAAAAAAAACATCTACGTGACGAAAACCGTATCCAAATCTGATCACTAGTTTTTCAAAAAATCACAAACTTATGAACATACATGTTTGTTTGTAAGTCCGGGATTCGTATCTATACAAGTCAAATACCGAATCTTTCTTTTGAAATCGGTTAAAAATGTTGTTGATAACTCAAATTGCTAAATATCATTTCTTATTGCTGTGTCATAGTATAGCTATTCAACAACAGATGCCTTTTTTTAATAATTTTACCATTTATTCTAGACGCATCGAAGACATATTGTCACACAGACTTTTCAAATATTACAGCGCCCTATTACCAATGGGTAATAACTTTTGGACGAAAAATTTGTGTCTGATGTCCGGTCTATAACTATACTGTTGAATGTCTGCTGAAAAGTTTTAAAGTAAATTGCCAATATCTTAAAATGACAATATTTTTTTTCTAAGATCGTATTTCCATAAAAAAAAACTTGTATTCTGCTCCCAATTATACTTTAGCCACATGAAAATCTGTTACTTAATATCTGAGAAGTGTACGAACAAACAGGAAAATAGACAGAAAAGAATTTAAATTCCATTACTGTTCTTTAGAATAATAAAAAAGAAAGTGGGTGAACTCTTTCAGTTTTGAGTAACTACCCATTGAGTAACCTCCCACTGTTGAAGTTTATATAAATGGATAAATATTAGTAATATTTTTGAAGGATAAAAGGGAAATCATTTATTGACCACAATATTACTATTTTCCAGATTGCCATACCAAAACAATCTAATGTTACTTGCATATCATGGAATCAATCTTCAGGATATATTGCAGTTGGTGGGGAAGAGGGGATGTTAAAAGTATTGAAACTAGAATCAGGTAAAGTATACATTTTCACTAAGATTTTTTTTTACATGGCTTTACATGTTTTGTGCGTTTAAAGATAAGTTGATCCAATATATAATCAAGTTATAAAGTCTGGAATAACTATAAAAGTTAATTATAATTTTAGGTGGAGGTGGAAATCTATCTATGAATCTCAGTCTTGAGGGCCATACTGGACAACTTCGTGTGGCAATATGGAATGAAATTTTTCAAAAATTAACTACCAGTGATGAGCATGGAGTTATTATTGTTTGGATGTTGTATAAGGTAATTTAGGGTCGAATGTAGCTTACACAGTTGTTAGTCACATTATTAAAACAGGAGTCTTACATATTATAAGCTAGGTATTAAATTAATACCATAAGTTGCATATTACTTAAGTTCCTCACAAAAAATAATAATAATGCAAACACAAAAAAATAGTATTATGAAAGCTATAACTTATGTAAAATAAGTATGTATCTTACTGCAACCGGCTTACAAAATTGTTTAAATTAGCAAGAGCGTCGCCAGCCCATGGCCCGGGCGGGGGAGGGGGCCAAATTGATATGCACATGAAGCTTTCCACTTGTAGTACGCGCCTCACATCTACAGCGATTGTAATAATAACGGTACAGAGTCGAAGGTGTAAAGCTTCATGAGTTCTTGACTGTACAATAAATAAAACTCACAAATAATTGGCATTTGGCAACTTTTTTAAAATTTCTAGGGGGGGGGGGCGGGGCAGCTGCCACTGCCTGCCCCCCCCTTGGCGACGCCCTTGTAAATTAGTAATTTTTCTGTAAGTAACTTAAATTTGTAAGTTTTACTTCTTACTTATGTCCAAACATAAGTTTTGTGTATGTGTTTTTACATACTATTTTAAGCTAGTCAATATATTTTAATTTCAGTAAGTGTGCTACGTTTACACTTTAGATTTCTGTTTTCCCCACTTTTAGGGATCTTGGTATGAAGAGATGATAAACAACAGAAATAAATCAACTGTGACAGGTATGGCTTGGGGTTCTGATGGCCAGAAAATATGCATCGCTTATGAAGATGGTACATAATATTTAATTATTTAATAACATTTACCTAAGCAACAAGACATGCTTGTACATATATAGTACATTGCAGAAAGGCAATGGTGAATATACATACCAGGCATTGCTGGTGGCTTTGCTCGCATGAAAGACCTTTCCCGAAAGAAATACAGTTAAGTCTTATTAATCCTACTCAATTGAAAACTAAGGGCGCCGGAATATTGGAATGTTCGGATTACCGGATTGTATAGAAAAAATCACAATAAATGAAATACCTAAAGTATTTCGTAAAGGGAATATATTTGTTTTCATGTACCTTCTACATTTTTTATAACAGTAATATATCCTACTAATCCTATCCTACTAATATTATAAACGCGAAAGTTTGTAAGTATGGATGTATGGATGTCTGGATGTCTGGATGTTTGTTACTCTTTCACGCAAAAACTACTCAACGGATTTCGATGAAATTTGGCACACGAGTAGATTATGTCCTGGATTTACATATAGGCTACTTTTTATTCCGGGAAAATATAAAGCGGGACTTTTATCCCGGGAAAACTCATTTACGTGGGCCGAGCCGCGGGCAAAAGCTCGTTTGAAATAAAGCTATTGTACAGATTTTATGGTGGGTTTTTAATTAATATTATCTCCCGAGGTTTCGAAGACTTTAGTCATCATGGTCCCGGGGCGGACTCCCCCGCTCCCCGGATATTAAAAAACTGCGATAAATATCCATAAAATAGTTTTATTTCAATGTCTAATAATCTCGTAAATATAAGGAATCAATAATATATTTTACTTAACTAATTAGGAGGGCTAACGGAGTGCATGAAGGTAGTGGGAGTAGGGAGCGGTGAGGGAAGCATAGGCAGAGGGTACCGGATTTTTCGATGTGCCGGAATAGTGAGACTACTATAGTTCACTTCAGTGTACTTTTCCGGGTTATAAATTAATAGCCTATCTGTTAATTTAGGACATATACCACTAGTGGCGTAATTGGCTGCAGGGGTCCCCCCGGGATTGAACGTCTCCCGAAGGACTGTTCAGGAGAAAGCTAAAAAAAAGTCGCCGGATTTTGCACTGCTGAGAGGCCCCATTCCTTAAATTTGCTATGGTTGTAGTTAAGCCTCTGTGTACTATGGTCTATCTGCATTGCAAATATCAAACATGGTAAATCACAAATCTTTACAAACTCGTATTGTTAACTGTTTGCATGTAGATGACTTGCTTGCGTCTATTTTACAATTCACACCCTAGTTTACCTCATCAGACTACTTCTTAACAAACTTTAATGTGCTTTGTTTAACGAAGAAGAAATCATTATGGGAAAATAATTGGAAGTATCCCTAAATGAGATCAAGCACAAACAGGCAAAGGAAAGGAGGTAGTTAATTTTAAAAAAATCATACATACTATGCATATTTCAGGCGCAGTTATTGTCGGTTCTGTAGACGGTTCAAGAGTGTGGGGTAAAGATATCAAAGGTCCTGGCTTAGCCGCGGTGCAGTGGTCGCCAGACAATACAATGCTGCTTTTTGCACTTACTAACGGCGAGCTACATTTGTATGACGACCAAGGTAACTTTATGGTATGTAATTTTTTATTAAAAATACATAATATTGCCCTTATATAAAGCCCAGATAAGTGTCTTGTTAGCTTTACGCATCAAGTGTTATTTAAGGTTGCTTCTGTTCCCACTTACGTACACTCGGTGTATAAGCGGTGATACCCTAGTTGGGAGTGGAACGGACTGCCGAAACGAATGTCCACAGGCTCAAAACCCAAGGGTCAACCAAACGCCCCTCTGACTTTTCTGAAAAGTTATGTGTGTATTCTTTGTGAATTATCGCTCGCTTTAACGGTGAAGAAAAACATCGTGGGGAAACCTGCATATCTGAGAAGTTCTCTATAAGAATTTCGAAGTTATGTGAAGTCTGCCAACCTGCACTAGGCCAACGTGGTGGACTAAGGTCTAAACCCTCTCATTAGTAGAGGAGGCCTGTGCTCAGCAGTGGGCAGTATGTAATACAGGGCTGGTATGGTACACTTGGCACGTAGAGCTCCCGCGCAGTTTGTTCAGTTGGAACAAACTTGTCGTAAGGCTGCTTTTGATGATGTATCACCCATATAAGGGTGCATGTTTTGAAATATAATCTAGTATTTACTCTGCATTTTATAAAATTGTAGACATTTGATTGTACTCTGTTTTGTGTCTTAATTAAATAAAATAAAACTAGTTATAACATTAGGGCAGCTGGCGAGCCATCCGCAAACACGAAAATTTGCAAATCGCGACGCATCCTATCGGGTATCGACTTCGTTTAAAAACTAGTATAGTGATAAGTTAATTTCAGATGCCGGTTACGACAACTAGTGTTTCCGGTGCAACAGAAGTAATTTCACTGGATTGGTTTTCTGGCAATTCGCCCGCTACGAGACCGGTTTTGGCTATATGTTACAAGAATGGTCTCATACTACTGATGAAATCTTGTATGGAGGAAGGTAATCATGATTACTTTTATAATACGCATACTCACGCCTTTTATCCCCGGAGGGGTAGGCAGAGGCGCAACTAGTGCACCCACTTTTCGCCGTGCGTATTCCGTCCCATAATGTGGTAGGGGGCGAGCCTATTGCCATGTCGGGCACAAATTCCAGACTCCGAGCTGATAATGCTACTTTTATAATAGCTATAATATTCTGTAAGATCTGACTATGGAACTCACTTCTGAATTCGCTGTGAAATCTACACGAGCGCTACAATGCGAGCATCTCCGTCATAAGTGAGATCTTATTTATATCACGCTAAGCGGTATTCTGTAAACGAAGATTTTCAACAGTCACCCGTTATCGCACCTTCTCACCCGAGATGTCGATAGTCACTTAACTTCTCGATAACTTTGTTTTTACATAATTTCACTACAACGGTTTTCCTAGATTATTTTGGTAAAATTTTGAGTAAACCGAAAACCTCAGTTTTATGGATCTTCTGGAGTTTGATTTAATGCAACGTGGCTATGCTTAAATTTGTGCTGAAATGAAATAACATTTAACATCAAATTTTTCATGTTTTGATTAATTTCTATATATTTTTACAGACAGCATAGTTATAGAAACAAACATGAATGCAATAGACTGTCGCTGGAATCACAATGGCATGATTTTAGCGGTTGCCGGCTGTACTGAAGATAAAACTAATGTTGTGCAGTTTTTCAACGCCTATGGAGAGGTAATGCTTTTACATTTTTGCAAATTAATAGTATAGGCACAGTAAAATTATCTAGACAGTATAGTGACTCGGCCCTGTCCTTGAAATAATTACCTACAGCCGCGCGGTGCGTAAACACTCGATAGGGCTGCCCGCCTACAGTATTTGAATTTCATATACCTAATAAATATAAAAAAAATTGTGCCATTATTTCTTCCCAGTACCTCCATAATAATTTAAGTTTGTGTGGATTTTATTGCCCTTTTCAGTAAAATGCACTTTTATCACTGTAAAACAGTGTAAGCCCAGGTTTAGATGCTAATAATACAAAATAATTGATTTAATAATGTTCCAAATAAATAATGTTCAAAAGCAAACATAAGAATCTGACTTATTACATATTTTATAGATTTATAGAATTTTTATTTGTTTACTTTATTTTAGCACTTACGCACATTGCGTGTGCCGGGGGGCTCTATGAGAGCTTTGTCTTGGGAAAGACGATCGCTGCGGCTGGCGATAGCAATCGATTCATTCATTTACTTTGCGAACGTGAAGCCCGACCACAAGTACGCGTTTTATGGCAACACGCTATCGTTTGTATCAGGAACAGAAACAGTTACCTTCTGGGATACCATCACGCACCAGGTCAGTGATGTAATGAAGGTGATTACCGACTGACGGAATGGCGGCGCTGAAACTGATTCTGACATAGTATATCCGTCTAGAAATCTTTAGAGGAGGCCTATGTTCAGCAGTGGACATCATATGGCTGATGATGATGAAATCGCACACTCACGCCTTTTACCCCCGAAGGGGTAGGCAGAGGCGCAACTAGTGCACCCACTTTTCACCGTCCGTATTCCGTCCCATGATGTGATAGGGGGCGAGCCTATCGCCATATCGGGCACAAACTCCAGACTCCGGGCTGATACTGAATAAAAAATCCAATATCATTTTGCCCGACCCGGGGATCGAACCCGAGACCACAGCATTGCAGTCGTACCGTAATACAACTACGCCACCGAGGCAGTCGTGATGAAATCAAGGCGTCATAATAGCCATTAGCCAGGTTACGTTTTTTTAACAACCTTTCTATTAAGTCCCTTCGTCGGCACGCCGGCTGTAAGTGCAGACCATAGTGCTGTTTAGTAAAATGAATTAATGTTTATTATTATTTCTTGTAGTCTTGGATAAATCACATTCCTGACGTTGTAGACATGTGTGGTGTTGACGAGTACTGCGTGATAGCCACATTAACTATGTTGTTAATATCCAATCAACAAGGCATACAATGTGACGGTAAGTTTTTTTATTTTTTTATTGCCTTAGTAGGCAAACGAGCGAGCGGTCCGCCTGATGGTAAGCAGCATCCACTGCCCATGGACTAAAGCAATGCCAGAGGCACAGCCAAGCCAAGAATGTTATAATAAGGAATTATTGTTCCGATAGAAAAGGAGGCATTGTGTAATCAGCCACAAAAAAACCAGAACAAATTCAAAGTTCAAATCATCTATGGTGGGTACCTTTGAGAGAAATCCTAGAATTAAATCTTGATAGAGGGGCAGAGTGGCAGATAACAAGATGAATTTATAGGGGGCTCTCCTACATTACGGTGCGGAATCTATAGATATAACTGTCATAAAAGTCGAGTTTCATTGTTATTTTTTCACCTAATATTTAATGCAGTGATAAACATCCTAGTTTAGTTAGGATTACGTTTTATGATTTTAGCGAAGACAATAAATATACCAGTCGTATACGTGACGATCAATAGCAAGGCGATAGTTGTGGCTGCTTCGAAGGAATCGTTTTTGATATGGAAATTCTCAACGCCATCTAGACCTCGTAAGTTGATTTAAATTATTAGCAGCGTTGAGCCCTTGTCGCATTTCGTAAAATAGCATATAACCTCCTGTTGAACTCGCTTAGAATTGTTTCTAATTTTTTCTAATATGATTTATGATAACGGATACAAGGAGCCAGTGTAGTCGAAGAGATGAATAAGCGGTTCTTATCGGTGCCGGATTTTGTCTTTACTAGGTATTGCTCACGGCTTCGCCCGCATGGAGAGCTTTTCACGCTACAATAGTCCCTATACGACAGTACGACGCCAGCGCCATCTATTGAATGTCTCAATATTCGTTTTCTGGCAACACTGCAATTTTTAATTTATTTTTTTAACTAGAACCTTATGCGCCGCTGCGTAAGAACGATGTCCGCTTATTCACAGGTGACATCATGGCCCACGCGGGCCAAGCGAATGTTGACCGGTTAAAGAGTCAGATTTAAATTATCCATCATTTCCATGGGTGCAAATTACCGGGATAAATAGTAGCCTATGTGTTAATCCAGGACATGATCTACCCGTGTGCTAAACATCCAAATCCGTTCAGTGGGCTTAGAATGTGACAAAAAAACACGTCACGTCTCCGTTTCGTCTTATTGGGATTGGTTGAGAGACTGACGTATTGGTCTCTCGATCAATCACAAACATCAACATTAAACGACATCGTTTTACGAGTTGCGTCTTCGTGTCACATTCTAAGCCCACAGTTGTTTTTCCGTTTACTTCTAACAAACATCCAAACATTTGCGCAAACTTTAGCATTTATAATATTAGTTAGATAAGATACTAATTTCAGGTACATCGGAGCAGCTGTACCACGCGGATGGCTCGCCGGTGACGTCAAACGACGGCGGTTTTCAAGATGACACCATATGTTGCGTCACATGTTCTGATTCTCATCTTTTGGTCGGCAGAGATTCTGGCGCGATATTACTCTTTTCATTGGTCAATTTTAAAAAGATTACATCCATTAACTTGAACTCGAAACCTTATAAGATGGGCTTGAACTCAAACTCTAGGTACGGTTTTTGTTTATAAATTATACACATACGCATACTCACGCCTTATATCCCCAGAGGGGTAGGCAGAGGCGCAACTAGTGCAACCACTTTTCGCCGTGCGTATTCCGTCTAATGATGTGATAGGGGGCGAGCCTATCGCCATATCGGGCACAAATTCCAGACTCCGAGCTGATACTCATTAAAAAAATCTAATATCGCTTTGCCCGACCCGGGGATCAAACCCGAGACCTCAGCACTGCAGTCGTACCGTAATACAACTATGCCACCGAGGCAGTCATGATTAATGAATTTAAATCAGATTATAATTTAAAACTACTTGACCCTATCAAAATAAGGAATTTGGCATATACCGGGCCATTTTGACATTGCGTTACTAAATGAAACCACATACTTATCTCCTTGAAATTATTACATTCCATTGTGTTATTTTAACAATAAACGTCAAATAAAAAAGTGTAAGTTTCGAACAAAATATATAACAATAAAAAGTATCTTTAAGTTTACACGACCTAATGCTACTACTACTACTCTAAGAGGATTTGTGGCAGCGACAACATTACACTTTTAGTCAGAAAAACACTCACGCACACGTCATATTCGCACTAAACTACAAAATGATAACAAAACAGGAAAGTAAAATTGAGATTTTTGGTGAAAATATTCGTTTTTCATGGATGATTTTTGGCATAATGTTAGCAGAGGCAAAGACGAATGTGTCCTTTCGTTTATTAACGCAATGTCAAAATGACCCTGTATGTTCATTGCACATTTGGGGGAACAACAAGCCAAGACGCACAGTGCAGTGCGTACCTATACCTATCTATCCAGTATCCACGTATTGGGACCTGCAGATATTTCCCTCTCTTTTCCTCTCATTTTGGGAACTTTAGAAGGACTGGTGAAGTAAATAAATGAATATTTATTTGCGTATATATTTTTAATGTGTTATATTTGTTATAGCAAATTTTATGTAGTCGATCAGCCGGGCTCTCTTTACATATTGGACACAGACATGGCTAACAATATAAGTATAGGGCAGGCGTTGCGTAAGGACGTGTGGAGTGCGTTGTGGGCGTCTGACAACCCGCAGATGTTGGCGGTCGCAGAAAAAACACGCTTGTACATAATGCGCGACAATGAACCAGAGGAACCGTTGATCATGCAGGGCTACTTGTGTAAATTTAAGGTAGTCATTTATTTTGCCTGGAAAATTTGTAAATAACACCCGTATTCGTAGGTACAGTCAGCCACATAAGTAACTGAACAAATTCAAAATTTCAAATCGCGTTTAAACTTTTGCGTCAGTATCAACACTTGTTTTTCTTCACTAAAATAAACTTCACAGGGTTAAATTTATTTTCATAAAGAAAAAAGAATATTTCGACTGGAGTGAACGTGCAGAAGCGTTTTGAAGTTTTCAATTTGTTCAGCTACTTTTGTGACTGACTGTACATAAGAATCACAATCAATATGACGGTCTGTAAACTGTGTATCTCTTTAAAATTTATGAGTCCACAAAAACAAAAATGGTGATTTAAAAATTATAGACAAAAGTATATATTACGTAAATTAGAAAATATTAGCTTTTAAGATTATATTAATGAGATATGACTATTTGCGAAGGAGTTTTATGTGGACGAAGCCACGAACGTAATCTAGTTTATTACATTAGTAGGATACTGGACATAGCATGACTGTTTAGTATGATGAACAATATATTAAACTTGTATTGCCGAATTTAAAACTCAAATAATAAACAGCCATTGTGGGTAATATTTGGTAGTGGCTTTACAAAATACCGAACTAATCTATCTAGCTAAAGTTAGTTGATTATATTCCTCATTATATGGCCGGTTTCATCCGTGGTCAGATAAAGTTAAGGATCCTATCACACTGGCGCATTGAAAGGGAATTCACAACGAGGTGAAGGCGCAGCATGCTCATCCAGTGAATAAAGACCGTTAACTTGACGAAGGAAGAAACATCACGGGCTAAGAAATATAAAAAAAAAACAGTTTTTTTTTCTAATTAGGAACTGGAAGTTATATCAGCACTTTTAGACAGTATAACTGATAAATGCACCCCGCAACATATAGTACGGGTAGAGGTGAAGTCGTTGAGGGATACGCGACAACTCATAGAGAAAGTTGGTTTGAAGGAAGCTGAAAATTTTATAAAGGATAACCCACATCCACAGTTATGGTGAGTTTGATATTCCTGCGTTTATAGATTTTTCAGTTTTGAAGAAGAGGGTCCATAGTTAAAGACGTTACTTTTTTTAAATAAGAATATGATGGTATGGGGTACCTGAAACATTAACACACCCTAAACTTATAAGACCCCTCTTTTTTTGTCGGGGGTTAAAAATATGGCCGTAGTTGGCATCTTGTTAGGGCATTTTAAGAGATTTCTTACCTTTATAATAAATGCTGCGACTGCACATAACCAATATCCTTCAATTAAAAACTTACAATTAGTTTTCATTTCAGGTTACTACTTGCCGAGGCGGCATTGAAAAATTTTGAATCCGAAACAGCACTGGAAACTGCTGAAGCAGCATTCGTGAGAAGAAACGATTACGCGGGCATAAGATTCGTAGCGCGTTTAAACGCGCTACATTCAAATGCTCTAAAGAAAGCTGAAATTTTGGCTTATTTCAAAGATTTTGATGCTGCCGAAAAAATATATCATAACGAAGACAGGAGGTAGTTGGCTTTGAATTTTTAATTTCTTTGAAGATTGTGGACAACAAGATCTTTTAAATCATGCGTACTTGGTTCAGCTCTTACGTACTTCTTTCTAATTTTGGTGCATATCTACATTCTATATTTACCAATATTTTTTTCTATTTAGCGTATTAATGATATTTAATAAAAAAAAGTTGTCGTGTTTATTCAGTGTTTAAACTTCATTTATACAAAATGTATTATTTCGGAGATTCTGGGATTTATTCTCGATCTGAAAGAGGTTAGTAAAACCGTTTTTCAGTAGTTTGTAACTTGTTTGTGATAGCGGATCAAGAATGATACTACGGATATTCAGCCTCACAAATTTATCATTATCGCCTACCGCTTTGATGTCTTGAGTTCGATTCCGGGCCAGACAAAGGGACATGGGGTTTTTCTACTTAATGTCAATCCGGAGTCTGGAATTTGTATTCGATATGGCCATAGGCTGTCCCCCATGGGCTATCCCATTATGGGACGGCATGTGCATGGCGGAAAGTGGAGCCGCTAGTTACGCCTCTTCCTAATCCGGGAATAAAACAGCGAGTGGCTGTGTGTAAGATTTGTCATTATTCGTAAAGAAAGTTATAAAAAGTGTTTGTGTTGCAGTGATTTAGCGATTGCATTGCGCAAGCGCCTGGGACACTGGTTCCGCGTCGTGGAACTCTTGAAAATGTCGCTGAGCACTACAGACACACAAGTGAAACAAGCGTATTGTAACATCGGCGATTACTATATCGACAGGCAGAACTGGTAACTATAATAATCTTACATTATATTTTTAACGCGAAAGCTTTCGAAGATGTTTGTTAGAACTAAACGTAGAAACTGCATTGATAGACTATATCCTGGACTGAAATAAGGGTAATTTTTATCCTGGAAAAATACATAACACCAGCCCTTTCCGGAGTTAATCTTTCGTAATGAAACCGGTTTCATGTAGCCGTCACAGACACCTACTTATAGATACATATAATATGTTGTATTATATTATAGAAATAATATAAATTACACACTTCTCTAGGTCTGGCGCTCTTGAGTATTACACTATGTGCAACAACGTTGAGGGCTTGAAGAAATGTTACATGGCAATGGAGGATAGCGAGTCACTGACTAAACTGCACGCGAACTCGACAAAATCGTCAAAGGTAATGTATGTTCAACTTTTAATACGTATGTAGTAGGGACTGGCGCGTTACCCTCGAGATAAAAAAAAATAGAAGTGGCAAATGCGCTTGCGCACGCAATAAAAGCCTTATATTTTTCATAGCCTCGGTGGCGTAGTTGTATTACGGTACGACTGCAAGGCTGAGGTCTCTGGTTCGATCCCCGGGTCGGGCAAAGTGATATTGGATTTTTCTATTCAGTATCAGCCCGGAGTCTGGAATTTGTGCCTGATATGGCGATAGGCTCGCCCCCTATCTCATCATGGTACGGAATACGCTTGGCGAAAAGTGGGTGCACTAGTTGCGCCTCTGCCTACCCCTTTGGGGATAAAAGGCGTGAGCATGCGTATTTTTCATAAATGAGTGGAATATTCGTTTTTATTTACTTAATATTACGTATGTCATGGATGTAGGTATCTTTGCACCTTATGCGTCGTAATATTTATTCTACGAACGCCTTTGTTACGCTACATGTGCTCAGCTCTACAGCTACTCTTCACCAATAATATATTGAAAAATATGGATCTGCGCACACATACGCATACTCGACATTGACGTGTCAAATGAAAGAGATGACCTATATAAACAAGTCAAAAACAAAAAGACAGCTTGTGTTGTTAATTTACGCGTAGTGAATATAATGATATTTTAAAAGTATAGATACGTCATACCCTAACAAATCAAATGAAAAAAGTGTTCCGCACGCACACATATACATTCTTGAAATTGACATGTCGGCTGAAAGAGTTGAATATTAACACAGTACGAATGTACGAAAAAGACAGCTAGTATTTGTCATTTACGTTTCATGTGTAAAACTCTCCCAATTGGGTTACTTTCGAGTCTTCAGGTTGCGAAAGTCATTCCTGTTTTTGAATATATCTTAATTATGAGAATTTAAGTCTTCACATTGTGTGTGCTAATCGCAAATACCTACTTTTGAATGTTATTGTTCTACTTTACACTATCAGAGGTAGACCCAAGGTGCAACTGATAGCGCATAGATATCTATAAATAGTATGAAACTCATACATTGGATGCGTGTCAGTAATAATTTATATGTTAATACAAATTATATACTTTCAATGTACTAAATGTCATGGCTCATGGTATTTTTTGTCCCTTTCAATAGGAGCCATCTGTTAAACAGCACGTGATGGATACCTTGAACGAAAGTTTAAATGAACCGCCTTCAATACAAAGTATCATTCAGCTGAGAGAAAGCGGCAGACTGATACAGGCTGCATCTGCAGCTTTTCAGGTGATTACTTAAAAGTTTTAAGAATGATCTTAGTTTAAGCAACAAATTAATTTATTTTATGCAACTGACAAAGGCCACGATGAATATCGGCGGCGAGCCTATCATCATATAGGGCACAAATTCCAGACTCCCAGCTGATACTGAGTAGAAAAACCCAATATCACTTTGTCCGACCCGGGGGTCGAACCCAAGACCTCAGCATTGCAGTCACTCATCATAGTAGTAGTAGATCAAATGATATTTTAAATCGAATATCTTACATATTATCACTTATTGCTCAAAATATTATGATAAATGGGGATAAAGTCTTTGCCTCAGTTCTCATTTCCATACAATGGCACTTAACAAATAAAACACTTTGATTTGTTGGTAATAATTACATGTGCTGATTACATTTACAGCTAGCCAATATTGAAGCAGCTAAGAACGCCTCGCCATCACGTATCAAAAAGCTCTATATATTGGCCGGTCATCTATACAGCCTGAATGCCCTTGGTAAATATTTGATATTAATTTAAATATTTTACTTACAATCGGTGCAAAATATTGTCGCACACAATAGGGTAGTCAACTATATTATTTAAATACATTTAAAAAATATATATCAACCAAAACCTAAGGGAAAAAAAATCAAAATCCACACAATAATAAATACATGAGTTATAAAGCTTTGAAATTTGCTGAAGGCTGCTGTCAAATAACAGTAATTGCAAACGTTGACGTCACCGAGTTTCATCAGCTATAACGCTGCGTGCGTGAGAAAGAGATAGCGTGATACTTAGGTGAGCGCCCTCACTTTTGGTCACAACAACGTATCAAATATGTGTAACTGCTTTATTTATCAAGCTATTTTGATGCTGATTTAACAGAAGAATTATTTTTCATATTATTTTTTCATACATATAAAATAATCTACGAAATCAAACATAGGAATCTAGCTTATTCTTATAGCCAATCTATGAATCTATAATAATAACATGCATTTATATGTACCTAATATTAAGATTAATAATTGTGATATGTTTTTGTTATTTGTTGTATTACAGTCGTTAGATTTGTTCTGTACTGGTGGCACTACACTTGGCATATTTGTGAAATTATTTATGCCTTTAGGGCAAAGCAATATTGACATTGTGTTTATTTTTGAACAAAATTAAAGTCGCACTAGCCAAACTAGTAACGCAAACATTTGCTCAAACATTTCGAGTGCGGTGGCACCGTAATATGCATCATGTAGTATGATGTAGAATACGCGTCATGTAAAAAGAGCGCTGGAAATAAGTGGAGGGGGTGTGTTTGCGCATGGGTACACTCGCGCACGAAAATATAATATCTTTAAACATAAATCTGCGCAAACAAACAAAGTAATAAAATAATTTTCTATAGAGGGAGGAGCTTTCTAAATAATTTTGAGCCAGTCCGCCGAGGTGAACACTCGTGTTCGCTCGTCGTCCGTAACACATTTCGTAATTAAAAACTTTTGTGCGCGATGGTATTTTGAGAGGGGAATGTAACGTAGACAAAGCGCGGGAAGCAAAGGTCGACTAACGAACCAATAGCGCGCCGGCAAACATGCTGCGCGTGACCCGACCGCCCCGCGCACCGCACCTCATACCACCAAATAGATCGATAAATCGTCTACCGCGCAGGTTGACCGCCAGCGCTCTTTTTACATGCAATGCAATCAGCCCTGTATTATATACTGCCCACTGCTGAGCACGGGCCTCCTCTACTACTGAGAGGGGTTAGGCCTTAGTCCACCACGCTGGCCTAGTGCGGGTTGGCAGACTTCCCATACCCTCGAAATTCTTATGGAGAATTCTCAGGTATGTAGGTTTCCTCACAATGTTTTCCTTCACCGTTAAAGCGAACGATAATTGATAAACAATACACACATAACTTCGAAAAGTCAGAGGTGTGTGCCTTGGGTTTTGAACCTGCGGACATTGTCTCGGCAGACCGTTCCATTCCCAACTAGGCTATCGTCCAGTTTTTACATGATGCGACCTATATTGTGCGCGCGGAGCAGACGGCGGTGCGTCGCGTGCGGCGGCGCGGTGCTGGCGCGCGGGCGCGGCGCAGCACTGGGCGGCGGCGGCGGCGGCGCGCGCGCGGGGCCGGCCTCGCCGCGCCGACGCCGCGCTCCGAGCCGCCGCGCGCCTGCACGCCCGGCTGCACCACTTGCATCACAATCAACACATTCAGGTGCGCCCGCCGAATATTACCTACTAGCATTGCGCGCGGCTCCGCCCGCGTGAAAAAGTTTTTCCGGGATAAAAAGTAGCCTATAGCACTCAGGAGTAATGTAGCTTCCTATTAGTGAAAGAATTTTCAAAATCGGTCCAGTAGTTCCTGAGATTAGCGCGTTCAAACAAACAAACAAACAAACTCTTCAGCTTTATATATTAGTATAGATTCACTAAACCTACCTTCCTTCGTCCGTGCTCTAGTAAAGTTAACCGTCTTAAGCGTCATTTACACAAGAAGAGTTTCTCGAATGCGAGCGGCAGCTACCATATAGCCTCTAGACGTCTAATAACAGCCGATCGGTTTCGGGAAATACATCTAATAGATCAGATGTAACTAGTCGTCCAATATCTTCAAGTCAATTGCGACCACAATTGTGAGCCGTAAGCATTGTCGATTTAATAAATATACCTAATCGCCCCTTACACAAAACAGTGGTGTTATAAAAACAGACTTTGGGTTTTCAGAAAAATGGCATTACTTTCATATTTATGTCATTAATTTGACTTAATAATTTCATTTAAAAAAATTATCGAAATTCATCTTATACCGGCCATTATGTACTTATTAAAAAATTGCATTGAGGCCCGCTAATGTCAAATTATATTTGCATTTCTTTCTGACTTGAGTGCATTTTACGCTATCTCTATTGCATAGTTCGCACCTTTAGAACGAAAACGACACAATTCAAAACAACCAAAAATTTTGTTATCGTCATAAAATGACTTAAAACTGGTTCTTTTTTTACAAAAATAAAAAAAACGGCCCGATATATTAATTTGGTCCTTTTCCCGCTTGAATATGGCTGTTATTGAACTATTGTTGTATTGAGAACTTCATTTTAAGTCATTTTATGAAGATAAATCAATTTTCGATTTTTTTGTATTGTGTCGTTTTCGTTCTAAAGGTGCGAGTTGTTTAGCATTACATGACAAGTGACGCCCCCAATAAAAATGTTGGCAGGGCCAATCGTGATGCAGTACCCCGCTTCCTCAAACCTCATGTTGTTGACAGAATTCAATTGAAGAAAAATATTGGGCATTAGGTGTCTATTGGCTACTTATATAGTCGCTGGCGAGCGACGATAAATCGTAAGTGATTATCGTATGCAAGAACTCTCCATGCGATTCCTCATGTGGTTGCTTATATTAAGATAAAAACTCGTAGCAATAAAGCGATACTCGGATTCGAGTGTCAAAGGCGAGACTCGCTCCTCTTAAATTGTTTACACTACAGGCAAGTATTTGCAGGGTGATATTCGCATACGTGTCTGGCCTAGTGTAAACACTACATGGGCGAGATTCGCATGTGTTGATGCGAGCCTCGAACAAATCCTTCTGTACTGATTTTGTACGAGACTCGCTATTCGAAATTTGAATAACGAGATTCGTACGATTTGTTTCAGCGACTATTTGTTTACACAAGCGGTGACCAAGGAGAGTTTATGGGGCGATACTTGCTTTCGAGAGGAGACATTCGCACTGTTTGTTTACACTAGGCGATAGGTCATTGCATTACAAGAAACTGCCGCTCGTATGCGCAAAACTCTCCTTGTATAACTTCGGCTTTATGCACCCATGATGGGCCATATCGGGCACAATTCCAGACTTCGGGCTGATACTGAGTAAAAATAACAATATAACTTTTGCTCGACCCGGCAATCGACCCCGAGACCTCAGCACTGCAGTCGTACAACTACACCAGCGAGACAGTCTGTTTTTATGCATTTCTAAAATTATTAATATACATAATTATTATTATCTTTCTTGTTTCAGGCCTGGTGTACTATCGCATCAATAGCAATTCAAGCGAGAGCTTTCCAACTTTGTTCAAAAGCCTTTATGAAACTTGAAGCTTTAGATGTGAGACTAATATCTAATGCATGGAATATTTTCATCAAAATATTGTTTACATTTAACTTCATACCATAATTATTATTTACAGCCTGAGACTTTTGAAAATTTGGCTGTGGAAATATTCACCAGAAATAAGCCCAATGACGCAAAAGGGAATAAAATAGACTGCCCTAATTGTGAAGCTGGAATGCCTGAATGGTGCGTGTTTATCTGGCAAATTTTGATTTTTTTTATGTACTTAGGTACTTATCTTAGTACTTACCGCCGACAAATATGACAGAAAAGGAATTAAATTTGGGGCTAGCAAAGTTAGGTGTAAGTGAGCGATAGACTAGATGGGAATGGAACGGTTTGCCGAGCCAATGTCCGGAGGTACAAAACCCAAGGCACACACCTAAGTTAAGTGTGTATTGTTTATCAATTATCGTTCGCTTTAACGGTGAAGGAAAACATCGTGAGGAAACCTGCATACCAGTGGGGTTAGAATGTAACAAAAAACACGTCACGTCTCCGTTTCGTCTTATTGGGATTGGTTGAGAGACTGACGTATTGGTCTCTCGATCAATCACAAACATCAAAATTAAACGACATCGTTTTACGAGTTGCGTCTTTGTGTCACATTCTAAGCCCACTGAGAAGTTCTCTATAAGAATTTCGAAGATATGTGAAGTCTGCCAACCCGCACTAGGCCAGCGTGGTGGACTAAGACCTAACCCCTCTTAGTAGTAGAGGAGGCCCGTGCTCAGCAGTGGGCAGTATATAATACAGGACTGATTGCATTGCATTGCAAAGTTAGGTGTTTTCTTTTGTATAGAATATACATAGTGCCATTCACGATGACGCGCCTCACTAATAACAACACTGCGTATGTGAGAATGAGATAGTGCAATTACCCCCACCACGTCCCACTTTTGCCCATAACAATATCTATACATATAAATAAAATTGGAGTGTCTGTAATATTGAAATAACCGTTTTGTACTACGTGTATATGAATATATATACGGTACATACAACAAAATAACATTTTTTACAATTTTTGTCTGTCTGTCTGTTTGTTCCGGCTAATCTCTGAAATGGCTGCACCGATTTTGACGGTACTTTTATTGGCAGATAGCTGATGTAATAAGGAGTAACTTAGGCTACTTTTTATCTCGGGAAAGTATAAAGCGGGACTTTTATCCCGGGAAAACTCATTCACGCGGGCGGAGCCGCGGGCAACAGCTAGTTTCAAATATAATTAACTGCTTTATTTTCTAGGAATTTGATGCTGATTTCCCAGAATATCTATTACTTATAAAATTCAAACATTACCTACCCTATTGTGTACCTTTATATAAAAAAGTGCAAACTGAAACCCATAGAGCGCACGCAGGTATCACAAGTGCGTCAAAACCGCATATAAAATAGGCCGTGCCAAGATCCTTACCGGGAAATTGACGTGGGTGTAGCTGTATTATAAGCTAGAGTATTGTAAATGAATAGTTCCTATAGGTGGTATAATTTTATTATGTTGGCAGGTCGAGCACGTGCGAGAGCTGTTCGGTAACGGTGGCGGAATGCTTTGTATCGGGGCGTGCGCTTGCGCCGCTCGCCGCGTGGACGTGCGGCACGTGTGGCGCCACCGCACACCGCCAGGAGCTCGTGTTACGACACTCTTGTCCCATGTGTCATGTACAACTTACATAAATTATCGTGAAAAACTTTGCTGTTTTTAATTTTGTATTCCCCGACAGCGATTCAACAGCTGTTTTTTTTATAATATGTATAAATGTTGAGACGATCAAGCCTCTCGCTTTATGGTAAGCGACACGATTACCCAGATTAACAGTAACAACACCACCCGAACTTTAAATTACTAAGCACTGTGTTCAGCGTTCTTCACACTGACACACACATCTATGACTTTAATCCTCAGAGGGGTAAGTAAAGGTGCAATAGAACAACGCCACTCAGCGACTATACAGCCCCTAGACACCTAATCTATACATATAAATAAAATTGGAGTGTCTGTATGTAATATTGAAATAACCGTTTTTTACTGCATGTATATGAATATATATACGGTACATACACCAAAATAACATTTTTTACAATTTTTGTCTGTCTGTTCCGGCTAATCTCTGAAATGGCTGGACCGATTTTGACGGGACTTTTATTGGCAGGTAGCTGATGTAATAAGGAGTAACTTAGGCTACTTTTTATCCCGGGAAAATATAAAGCGGGACTTTTATCCCGGGAAAAGTCATTCACGCGGGTGGAGCCGCGGGCAACAGCTAGTGTCTAATATTTTTCTTCTTCTAATTCTGCCAAGTACCTGAGGTTTGAGGAAGCGGGGTACTGCATTACGATTGGGCCCTGACAAATTCATTACGGTTTACGTAGCCATAGGAACACTTTTTTTATTGGGCGTGTCACTCGTCATGTAATACTTGACAAGCAATAGAGATAGCGTAAAATCACAGGCACTTAATTCAGGAAAAAATGCATATATAATATGGTAGTAACGGGCCTCAAAGCTAAAATTTTTAACACACAATGGCCGGCATAGGATGAATATCTATAACTTTAAATATGATTAGATTAAGTCAAATTATCGACATATTAAATGTAATGCTATTTTTATAAAAACCCGAATTCTGTTTGTTTTTATAACACCACTGTTTTGTGCAAGGGGCGATTATATTTATTAAATCGACAATGTTTACGGCTCACAATGGTGGTCGCAACTGACTTGAAGATTCTGAATGAGAAACTACGTCTGATCCAAAGACATTAAACAGTATAGTTAGTTAATCTGATCTATATCAGATGTATTTCCCGAAACCGATCGCCTGTTATTCGACGTCTAGACTGTGTGGTCGCTGACGTCCCTAATGCCGTCACCATGAAACAAGATGATAATATTTCCCTGTCTAACCACGGCAACTTCTGGGGCATCCAATCCCGGAGAAATTATGTTAGAAGGCACACAAAGAAACAAACTGGAACTCCCATATGCTGTCACTGGGCCAAGCAGGCAATAACTTGCTCGCGTTAAAAATGTAGGAATGAAATACCAATTAATTAGATTATTTCTTTATTTATTACAGAGAACTTTATAATGAAATTAATAAACTGCCTAAATTAATCTCAACATCAAAATTTGAATTATGGTGAAATAATAGTATTTAAAAACTTTTATTAATGAAATTACCAAAACGAGTAGGTAATTACATAGTAATGTGTAGCAACTTTTTATGTTTGTTTTATAATAATGACAAATATCATTATTATATATTCTATTATAACAAATAGTATTAACTTTGGATAATAATAATAACTAAAAGCATCTTCACTGATTATAATAGGTCTGTGAAAAAAGAGGTAACTAAACACTTAATTAATCTTCAAAAATTAGCTTAACGAACATAGGTAAAATACTTAGGGCCAGTTTCACAATGTTGGAGTAAATGCTAATCGGTACATAAATGTATAAGCAGACCAAATACAAAACTCAGACTTGTATTATCTACATTAGCTATTTCATATGATTACTATCAAATAAAATTTACTTGAAACCTGCAAAACAGGCCCTTAATATAGTAATATTTTCGATACACACAATAATTGTGTTACAGAAAGGTTCAAAATTAAAAGGAGGACGACTTGTAGCTTATTGGTAAATAACGAGTAACTGCATTTAAATTCCAAAAATATTTTCAGATATATAGAGTAGGCAGGTAAGTAGGTACCTACCTGACGCACATTGTATGATAAAGACATAGTACCCGGCTGTATCTACCATTTTATATAATGTTACTTACTAATTACATTCGCAGTATGGTATGAACATATTCTATGCATAATTATGGAAATGTTGTGTGTATAGTCCACATAGAATATTGCATGCCAGGAAGGGCTTTACACTTTTTTTCTAAACCAGTCATAACCTATGCTTTAACGAGCGCGGAAGTGCCATTATTACGACTGTATCCATTGCAATGATATAAAATGGACACAAGACAGCATTACCCTGCCATTTCTTGGCACACAACAACAAAGACTAGATTAGACGTTAGTCTGTGCATAATCATTATTTATCATGTATAATGACACTGTACAGTCAGCAGCATAAATATCTGTACAAAATCAAAATTTCAAATCGCCTATATACGCATTAAGTTAAACTGAACTATTTTTTTCTTCGTTTGAAGTAAATTAAATACCTTTAATTTTATTTTTGTGAAGAGAAAAACAAGATTAGTACGAACACAAAAGTAAGTAGGCAATTTGAAATTTTGAATTTGTTCATCTACTTATGCTGCTGACTGTACATAATACTTATTTTATAAAATGAAGTTCACCACATGTTTGTCATTGTGAACTTCCAAACTGCATATTTGCAAGTGTATCTATCGTAATAGATCAGTATTATATGAATGATATTTAATTACTACATCTCCTTTATGGAATTTAATATAATAGTGCTACACCATATATCATTCAAGACTAATGGGTAATCTCGCATTGTACCTTTAATTAATTTGTACACTGTTTTACTTCTAATTATGTTTCAACGTGCCTACCTAACTTATGGGCTACACACACTTACACATTACCTTGCTTATTGAAATCCATGCTACGTATTTTCGATAAATTTAACTAAATGGCTCTCTTCCTTTAATTTTATTTATGTATATTTTACCTTAATCTAAGAACCTTTGCCCCCCTTAATGAAAAGCTTTTAATACAAAACAATAAAAAGCTGGTCATTATTGTACAAAATTGTTTTTAGGTAGATCCATCTTTGAAAATTGCAAAGTATTATCTATTATTTGAAATAGTTCAGGAGGCTGTGGAATCCGTCCAGTTTCCAATTTAGACCAAAGAGGAATGTTATTTAGAGATATTTCGAATGCCCCAGATGAGACCAGTTGGCCTTCTATCATATTGGCTAAGAAAAATATCATCATGCAGGCATATAATTTGTTCTCAAGGCACCAACTCCACCAAGCTGGTTGGGGTTTGTTCAACCAAGCAAAAATGTTCACACCACTCAGTATGCACATTATGAGGATCATTTTTCCAAAACCCTGAAATGATAAGTTTGAACGCCATTAAAATTAGTATTTAAGGTGACTACGTCCAAATCTTGCGAACGTGCGCGTCGCTCTCGCGAGATGAGCGTGCTGCGCTTTTATGGCGCGTTCGTCAGATTTGGAAATACCCTAATAATAATAGATCAACTAATTTAAAAACTAGCTTTTGCTCGTGGTTTAGTCTGGAATTTTTTGTCACAAATTTAAATAAATACGTTAGTTTTTTCTTGTTCAAGTTCAACAAATTTAACCAAAATCGGTTCAGTGGTTGAGCTGTAAAAGCCTAAAGGACAGACAGTTACTTGCGCTTTTAAAAAAATCAGGATGCTATTCTATTTTTGAACAAGCTTCTAAATCAGACTAGAGGCATGTGATATCTACTTATGCGACTACAGTTTACATCCATCATAGTGTAAGATTTCCCTCTGATAAATATAAAAAAAATTGCCAGCCGTAAGTATAGACTATAGATGCATAGGTATACAGAGATAGGTAAGTACAAAAAGCATTGAATAATCCCTCATGAACAATAGGTTTATTAAAAACGCAGTAACATCCTTTATGTCCTACCAAAAGTATAGATATTAGATTGGTTCCACATACAAATATTCATCACCCATTTCACACTTGAAATTTTATTTTTGCAACAAAGATTTGCTTCCAATGTGCCTTGTGACTATATGTAAATTCATCAAAATGGGTTTAATGGTTTAAATGTGAAAACATACGAAATTACTTCGACATTCATTTTATTAAAATATTGTTTCTGGAATAACAGTAATGATGTTGGTTATTTCATTATCTATAATTATATTTTGATATTAACTTAAGGATTTTAGCATCAAATACATCATACATACAGAGAACAAGGTCTAAACGGTTGTCAGGTGTGGTACCCTAACACTCCATATATACCAGTCCCATGATTTGATAGACAACAAGCCTACCAATGACATAAGGTTTGTTTCCCATCATTTACTATATGGATAGTGCATAAATACTCAAGTTACTCTGAACAACCTGAGTTGTTGTTTGGGTTGTTTTCTGTATTTGTAAAACAATAAATCATGATAACATTTTATATGGGGATACCTTGGACTTTGGAATAAAGTACAAACCATTCTCTAAAATGTTAAAGTACAAAACTTTAAGAGGCTGTATCTAAAATTTCAACTATTTCAGTCAACTTTTCATCGTGATTATTCAAAAAATAAACTGATCTGATTAATTTCTAATACATCATCGGAAAGACTATTTCAACACTAATAAAATAAACGAGCCACATTTTTCACATCTTTCTTTAATTTCAATCTATCTACCAAGTTCCAATGTCTGTTTCAGAAATTTTGTTGTATGGAGACTCAAACATGTCACAGTTTTCAATCAAAATAGTGCTTTAAACTAACTAACGAAAATTACTGTTTATTGGTATAAAAGTCGCCTTAATTATGAAATTGTCTATTTCTGTATTTTCAATGTATTAAATATCATACCAATATCAATATCATACCGTGAAAAATATCTCCTTCACTTTGTTACAAGTCCGGATTATTTGAAATCCTTTTTAAGGGTTACACATCTACTGTGGCAATGCATTTTATTATATTATAATGAAATTTCTCATATCATAGATGGGTGTTATATTACTAGCTGTAAAAGTAATTTTAAGAAATCTATTTTTAACATCTTTCATGTTATTGACACTTTATACTTAACATTTATTACTAGAAACACACAGAAAATCAATGAGTGTCAAGTTTACATGAAGTTATACTTACAATTAATCTTGAAAGGTACATATTAAGGCCGGGAGGATCGTAATTTGCACCAACAACAGAGATTTCTGGATATTTCTGTTGTATTATCCCTGCATAGTCCTCAAACACTTTTCTGTAGCCACAAGAGTAACTGAAAAAAATTGCATTTGTTAATTTGAAATTACAGAGTAAGGCTATATTTTTTGTAAATATTAGGTGTTTCATACATTAACTGATGTTTAAACTATATATAGTTTTGACCTTGTACTAAAAAGTAAGGTTAAATAGAAGTGCCCTGATCGTCAGCAATAAGCCCCAGATTCAACCCCTCGGGCAAGTAGTTAATGTCAATTGGCAATTTTATGTCTTTAGAAATATTATGAACAAATGGGGCACTTAAGTGCTTATATATTATATGTTTGGAAGTAATATACCTAAAAGCCTGGCAACGCATCTCTGTGCCCCCTGGTATTGCAGATGTTCATGGGCGGCAGTGATCACTTACCATCAGGTGAACCGTACGCTTGTTTGCCCGCTATATGATAAAAAAAAATATGACACCTAAAGTTTGAACAATACCCTTCTGTTTGCTTCTTCTTTCTCTTTTATTAAATAGTAATTGTCTTAGTTTTTTTTCTTAACCGAATCCTATTTTAATTGAAATGGCACCCAGAAAATTTAATGCTACACAAAATATGTACATGTTAGTCGGGTGTTAAAAAATGTCATGTGGTTTTTCTTATGATTATTAAATTATGAGGTTACTGTTACAATTTTTTTCGGATAAACAGAACATTTGCTTATAAGAAAGTGTAATCATAAGTTTAAATGTGAAAAAGTGTAATCATAGGTTGTAATGTAATCATAGGTTATGGATCATATTCCCCTCTTTTCACCTCATTGAGCACTACCAATTACCTGGAGTCCCTATAATTTTGGCATATTTATGCGACATAAGATACACAACTGAGTGCACCAATTATAAATAAGAAATAAATATTAATACTATTACCAGTAATAAATATTCATAACATGACCTACACCTTGACCGATTTTTGTAATACTTTCGGCATCATTTTCACTAGCTCTCACATTATTATCAGCTGATAAAATTAAACACGTAAGTAGTATTGCACTCAAATACGATAAACAGTAGTTATTAAACAAAGGCATTTTAAAATAATTTCAGATGAAAACACCAATAAGCACAATACACATTAGTGTTTTAAAATCTTAGATAGTAAATATCTAAATGGCAACAAATTAAACGTCGTATTTGCCTAGAAACAAATTATGCTCTACTTGGGTCCAGAACTCGTATAAAATTTTTATTTAACTATTATGTTATAATCTTTTTGTGAGAAGTGAGAATTGAAAAGTGACGTTTGTAAATTATTGTTAACTGACAGTGACAGCGTTTTTTTTTATTAATTTATTCTTGTCCATGGATACAAGTCCTTCAGACGCATACTGGTTTCTTTTTTTATCCTCAGTAGTATGTCGAAGTAAAGCAGTGACTACCTTACCAAGACTTTACAAAAGAAAACACTCATATTTTCAAAGGATTAAGGCCTTAACCCTCTCAGTTGTAATCTGTAGAGGCCTGTGCTTAGCAGTAGGCAGTATATTTTTAAATCAAATTTTAAAATAAACATGGTTATTTTGACATTGCGTTAACAAATGTTAGGACCTTTATTATCCTCGCCGGCGAGGACCGTGGCATTTCCTTTCCTCGTAATGTTAAGATACTCCTTCCCTTTCTTTTATATCAGCTCCACTTCTCCTTCCCTAGCCCTATTCCCGTCCCCAATGTCCGTGTCCTCTGTACCTATCAGCCCGTGCTGGTTGTTCGTTGTTGTGCAAAACTACAAATAGTTATGTCACGAAATTACACTATGAAATCAATCTGCAACTTACGGAAGTAAATCAAACACAGAAACATAATTGATGAGTGGGTAGATGTTTAGCAGCTAAATAAACTTCAGTGTGTTTATCTACTAAACCTTAGAATAATAACACATAGAAACCGTGAACATACACGCTTATTGAGGCAAGTAAAACTAGGCTAAATTAGCCTAGTAACCAAACATCCCGCGTCAGTGCTCAAGGCCGAATCGTAGCGCTATCAGCTCTCGATATTTTATTTTAAAATGATGGTTTGTGCAATAAACTGATGTCACAGTATCTCGGATAATTTTAAGAAACATTGTAACATAACATTTCACATGCAATTATTACGATTAATCTAATATTTTGACGTAAAATAATAGCTAAAGCAAAAACAATAATTCAAAAATTTTATAGACGCCATTATATCAAAATGTTGCAAAAAAAAAAAGAAAATTGATACCCCAAATGTTGATGTTCATATTCTAAAATTAATGTATTTCTAAAATTAACTTATTTAATTGGTACCTTTGCATGCTTTGGAATTGTGTTGCCAGTATTATGAAAATAATATTTTTCTGTTGAGTTGATTTTAATTGACATTTCAAATTTTAACAAGCTTATATTATTATTTTAAATGAAAATAGTTCTAAAATAAGGACACCTGTATCTTTTCTTTTTTAGAAATTATGAAGTTATCATTTATAATTTTAACTTTTTTTTTTCTTTTTTTCAGCAGACGTAAGCACTAAGCTTCAAATGACGTCAATTATACGGTTGAATGGTGAATGGTGATGCTGCCTTTTTTACTATGATTCGCAAAAAAACCGTAATAAAATAGAACCAGATACATTTGATATTATTGACATAAATAAAGGCATTCATTCATATCATCATCATAAAACTAGAATGGAGGCAAAGGTAAATACCGCATTCAAACGTTTAATTCGCGTCATCAACGTAATTTGTTTTTAATTTGGTACTGTTTTGGTCATTCTAAGGGATTTATTTTATTATTTTTTATTTCAGATTTTTATCATTATAATTAAGGATAAAGTAATCCCTTACTGTGAACAATAATAATAATTCCATAATTAAATAATCCTAATTAAATAATGACTTAAGGTTTTGGGGAACATCCGATACCACTAGCAACATTATTTGCACCCTTGTGTGCGTGTGGCAGAACGTCAATACGTGTGGCATACGCCTACATCAATGAGTTTTATGCTTCACACTTGACAGTTTTTTTATATGAAACTATCATTCTTGGCGTTATTATTCTATGTACTAAACCATTAATTTATAGATTGAGGATAAAATATTTATAAATAAAACTAAATAAAACGACGAATATTTCTTTATCATAATGGAATGACATTCGTTTTTTAATGAGTCATGGAGGTCAGTAATTATTTATAAGCAATTATGACAAGTACTATTACTGGTGGTAGGTCTTTCATTATGTAAGAGGCCGTCTGGGTGGGTACCACCGCAATGTCTATTTCTACCGCCAAGCAACAGTGTGTGTATTCCGTGAGTAGGCATGGGCCGTACTTGAAAAATCGTGAACCAGGGCTTACAAGTACTTCCGCCTGAAAAACCAGCGCCAAAAACCAGGGTTCGAAATACTTTCAACTGCCTCGGTGGCGTAGTTGTATTACGGTACGACTGCAATGCCGAGGTCTCGGGTTCAATCCCCGGGTCGAGCAAAGTGATATTGGGATTCTCTATTCAGTATCAGCCCGGAGTATGGAATTTGTGCCCGATATGGCGATAGGTTCGCCCCTTATCACATCGTGGGACGGAATAAGAATGGCGAAAAGTGGGTGCATTAAGTTGCGCCTCTACCTACCCCTTCGGGAATAAAAGGCGTGAGTTTAAAAAAAAATACTTTCAAGTATTTTCTTTCTGCATAGGAAATTAATCCGTGTCTCAATATAAATAAGGAACACAATCGCGTTCACAAATAAATACTTCAATTCTATAAATACTAAGTTTTTCCTTTCTGTATAGAAAACGAGCTTTTGCCCGCGGCTCCACCCGCGTGAATGGGATTTCCCGGGATAAAAGTCCCGCTTTATATTTCCCCGGTATAAAAAGTTGCCTATATGTTAATCCAAGACATGATCTACCCGTGTGACAAATTTCATCGAAATCCGTTCAGCAGTTTTTGCGTGAAAGAGTAACAAACATCCATACATCCATACTTACAAACTTTCGCGTTTATAATATTAGTAGGATTGATCCGTGTTTCAATATGTATAAGGAGCACAATTGCGTTTACAAATAAAGTACTTTATAATACTTGGAAGTTGGATTGCCGAAAGACTTTCAAGTATTTTCTTACTACATACTTGCAAAGGATATTGACCCATGTCCCGGTACGAATAAGGAGCACAATCGCGTTAACAAATAAAATACTTATAACACTTCAATACTTTCATAGGAAATTGTTCACTGGGTTTGTTGAAATAAGAACCATAATTGTATTTGCGGACGACGAAGCCTGAGCGCGGACGCGGTGTTACGAGAGAGTAGCCAGGTAAAATACTTTCAAGTATTGCAAGTATTTCGGGTCGGCACCATCTTATGTTGTAGATTACCATCCCTACCGTGAGGCGTGAAGTGTCAAATGTCAATGAATTGTCATACTAGTGATGCGACTCGAATAGGATTTTATGACTCGAGTCACTCGAGTAATTTCAGTACGTTACTCGAGTTGTACTCGAGTTTTCGAGTCACTCGAGTTAAAATATTTTGTATTTTCACGCCATGCAACTCGAGTGAGATTTTTTATAGCAGTTTTTAAAACCTTTATTAATTCAGATTACTTGAGAAACAACGATTGGAATACAGATAACTAATAACGATTAACGTCCGCGTTTCGTTATCTACGATTAAAGAAAAATGCTAAGGTTAACAAAAAAATCAATAGAAATTAACCTTTCAGTATCGGCGTGGTCGAAATCGACCATGACGTCACCTGTCATCTCTGTCGTCCCTACCATTAAGGTTAGAGACAAAAAATGAATGTGTGCAGTGTTGCCAGAAATACGAATACTGGAAATTATATTATGCTCACTACTTTACCGAAATAAAACTCGACGCGGTTATGAGAATTTAACCCTACCTAAAAATCTAAATCGTGATAATATAAGTATAAATATGTGTATAAATATAAATAAAATTTTGGAAATAATCTGAAACAAAAAAGTTAGAGGTGTCAAGGGACACCCGGATGGAACGAAGTTCCTTTCGATTAATTAGTGAAGGAATTGTAATAAAATTTTATTTATATAACAGAGTGTGTATATATATAAATATATAAATATTTTCCTATTTCCGTTCCAATACATAAGTTTCTAGAGAAAAACAAATAAATACGTGTGGCACTCGGAGACTGCCGCGGTAAAGCTATTGCATAGCATTTTTATCACAAATTTTGATTGACTAAACACAAATTCGATCTTACGCTTACCACATAAAGTAGATTTTTAAACGCGAGCAAAGCACGTTTAGTCTTGTTATTGATAAATGTCGGTAACCAAAGTAGAATAAATCAACAAGATTTGAAACAAGAATGTTACGTTCGATTCTTTTGTACTCGTGCCGTGCCAACGCTGGGGAAATAGCTTCTACGCAATGTATTTAATGTTCATATTAGATTAGTAAGAAATCGTTTTAATGACTTAATAAATAAAATAAATAAAAATATACTCGTTTCAAGAATTATAGCTTCTACGCATTGTATTTAAGGTTCATATTAGTAAGATAATAGCAAAAACTGTCGTGACAACTTTTCGTGAGAATTTTTTCCGTCTAGCCCCCTTTCACAACGCGCGATAAGGAACTTCGTTCCAACTAATAATATTATGCGATATATAAGAAATAAAACTACAAATGACAGGTCTTTGTCAATGTTGCCACTTACCAACTCGTACTTTTTAAGATTACTAGGCCTAATAGTACAGGATCCCTGGTCCATTTTTGCACTTGATTACTATCAAGCCAATTTTCCGTGAGTAGCTTCATTTTGTTGAGACGCCCAACAATTTCCTGTACCAAAACTCGATCGTGGTAGGTAATAGGGGTAGCAGGGATAAAATATGTTGATTTGATGATTCTCAAAAAATGATTACTAACTGGATTTTTTTTTTGTTACATCTGATGATGATTATCTAAATTATTCGAAAAAATATTTGTCCTACAAAATGTATGGTTTGATCAAAGAGTCCCCTCCTTCCACCATGTATCGATAACGAGGTCATCAAAAATAATTACTAACCAGCTGATTTTTTATTATTTTACTTAGTTAATATTTATATAATTTAATAGTCACATTGTCCTACAAATTGCGTGGTACGTCATCCCGGTCCTACGCTCAGAAATTGTTAATACCACAATACCATTTTTCTCATTACTACCTATAGGACAAAAATATTACATAATAGGTTAGTGTGTTTTCTGCCCAAATGAAACAATGTCCTACTAGAAAACAGGTATGTATCACTAGTCCGACAAGAATTGTCATTTTTTCGTTTTCCTACTTGTAACATAAGATACAGTGAAAACATCTTTCTTAAAATTTAAATAACATTATTTTTTAATAAACTAGGTACAAAAATTTGTGTATTTACATATAAAAGACCAAACTACATATAAAAAGATACAAAAGGACACATATAAAAGGAGCAAACTCACCAATACCAAGGTTTTGTAAGATCCTTAATAATTACAGTGACTTAGTGGACATACACCAGGACAGTATACGCCAATTTATCAAAGTATTCACAAACAACCCAAAACCAAACACTTAATTACTAACCTGCATTTGTTATAAAAGAAATGTACTTGTTATAGTTGCGCTCAATCCTTAATTATTTTATCCTAATATTTGTTACTGTTGATTTATTTCTTATAATGTATAAGTAAGGTTTTTTTTTTCTCTTTAATTTTATGAAAACATTTTAATTTTACTATAAGTTGTTTGATATATTATAACCGTTAGTTGTGCATGCTGTGTTAGCCTGTAAGTGGTTGTTGCACATATTAAAGGAACCAAATAATTTAAGTTTGTTATGAGATGTGTAAACAACTGTTGGCTGACCTTAAATTAATAAATAAATAAATAAATAAAAAAATCTTCATCAGATTCATCTGATAAATCTTCATTATCTTCGCTACTAACATCACTGTCATCTTCATCTATTTTGTCTTCCTCATTCGTGATATCTGACTCTATAACATGAAAAAATTAAGTAAATAATATAATAATGAATAATCAACCAGTAAATAACAATAGTATTAATAGAGTACCTTGTATGTCATAAGATAATTCTTCAAAAGATGGACTTTGGGGACCATCAAACCAGATGTCCATCCAAAATTTTCTGGCAATTTTTCCGAGGGGCACCACATGTGTGCATTACACCATACATGACAGATGAATGCAGTTCTTTTAATCTATTGCAACAATTCTCGTTACAGAATAAAGACCCATGACACGTAACTGTTTTTATGGCACTTTTTATCTATAAAGTTTAGGATTCGCACACTTTTGCGCCATCTTTTTGCCCACTGCATAAGATCAAATTTCGCATGATAGAATTTGACACCGATCGTTATCGATACATATTGGAAGGAGGGGACTCTTTAATCAAACCATACATTTTATGGGACAAATATGTTTTCAAATAATTTAGTTAATAATCTTGAGACTTAACAAAAAAAAAGCCAGTTAGTAATACATTTTTAAGAATCATCAAATCAACATATTTTATCCTTGCTTCCTCTGTTACCTACCACAATCGAGTTTTGGTACAGGAAATTGTTGGGCGTCTCATCAAAATGAAGCTACTCACGGAAAATTGGCTTGATAGTAATAAAGTGCAAAAATGGACCAGGGATCCTGTACTATAAGGCCATTGCATAAAAAATAAAAAATATAGTACATTTCAACTAATAGCATATTATAATACATAGTTTCATGACACTGGCTATTTGTATATGGTAAATTGAAATTTGTCATGCTACATTTTTGATAAAATGCTTTACCCCAGCCACACTATGTCCCTGCTCACTTCCCTCGCTACTCATCGAGTATTAAAATTAAAAATGTTTACCTAAATAGACAGCACTGACGTTTGTGAAGATGACACTTGACAGTTGACTAGTGAAGTAGAGTTTGGCGAGAGTCTACTCGGTGCGCCGAGTTGACTCGGCAACTCGAGTGCAAATTGACTCGAGTCAATATTTTTTTCACTCGAGTACGAATTTCGCAAACTCACTCGAGTCACTCGAGTAAAAACACGACTCGAGTCGCATCACTA
The DNA here is from genome assembly GCA_947568825.1 of Sphinx pinastri. Lineage (NCBI taxonomy): Eukaryota > Metazoa > Arthropoda > Insecta > Lepidoptera > Sphingidae > Sphinx > Sphinx pinastri. The sequence continues at coordinate 10,748,413 of OX387618.1, read as the reverse complement.
TGTCATACCGGCCAGCGCTAAGCGCTCAGCCTAGTAATTTGTCTCTGCTAGTAATTAGTTTGTCAGAATTATAAGAACTGTAATAAATAATAATACTGACTATATAGTTTCTTTTCAATTAAATACCTACAATATATAGGGTGGTTTTTAATCAATGGCTCATAATCATTGCCATCATGAACATGATCACCAAGGCGATGCCAACGAAATCGGTTTTCAGTATAATCTTTTTGAAAAAATTGACAAAGAGAATTTACAATGCTTGAACGAAAGTATTGAAGGTTCTGGTAAAACTGTATTCAAATCTTGGGAAAATCGATTGGATCGAGGTCTCGTAAGTATTCTTTACATGTATTTTTATGTTTATTTGGACATTTTTGAATATCTATGTTTAGCTTTCAAAATACAAGTAAATATAAGAATTATCTTCTTGTAAGTTTGTTTATATTCTTTATTCACTAGTTGTGAGGTTTGGTATGCAACGGTCCATGTGTGCATGCCTTCTTATGTTCTATGAAGTTCTAACTAGTGTAATTACTAGGCAAGAAAAGACTTGTATACAATAAATAATGATGAGAGTGGGTCAGTGCCACATAGTTTGTAAATTCAAAGTTCTGGATATTGTGGAACTGCCCATGTCCAACTGTTGTTTATCATCAGCTGCTTGTCTTGTTATGTAGCTGTTGAAATATATATTTGTTAGCAATTTTATAATGTAAAAGATATATAGGGTATTAATACTAACATTTTATGTTTAGTATTTATCATGTCATATCATTCCTTAGTAGTGGACTAAGATCTATTTGGGCCTCAAAAGTTTTAAATTAGAAATATTTTAAACTGATGATTCCTTTTCTCCCAGTATCCAGTTTTAATGTAACAAGGCCTATATTACTCTGTTACCAATTATACTGTCTCCACCTTTTAGTAGTTTTGGAGATGTGTGCTAATTAACAAACTGAAAAACGGATGCACAAACAGTAAACTATACTAAAAGATGAAGATTTGTGTTCTCTTCTTTACTCAATAGACCTTTCTTTATTATGACTTCTTTAAATATACAAGACATACTATTCTGCTGTTTTATTGTATATATGTATTGATTATTATATTCAAACAGTTTGTGGAGAGTGATGCAGATGAAGAGTTGCTTTTTAACATCCCTTTCACTGGTAACATTAAATTAAAGGGTATTAAAGTGTCTTCGGAAAACTCTGATTCACACCCTGCAGAATTACGGCTGTAAGTTTATGTAATAAGTACATGTATTTAAACAGATAGGTACACATCCTTCATTTGGTTTATGGACAATGTATGTAAAAATTTCACTAAGTACCTATCTTGTGAATTAAATTATGGAATTACAAGGAATATAAAGATTATGTGCATGTTGCTTGCATTTTTCATTCTGATTTGCACAAATATCTTTAATTAATTTGTAGGTTTGTTATACTGTATACAATATAAGAAAAGATGCATAGTCTTCTCTTTTTAACAGAATTGATGGCAATAATCTAATAAAGAATGTACTACTAACTTTTCATTACTTCAATCAATCAATCAATCAATCAATCAGCCTGTCGCCGTCCACTGCTGAACGTAGGCCTCCCCAAGTGAACGCCAACCATCCCGGTCTTGAGCAGCCCGCATCCATCCGCTACCCGCCGCCTTTTTCATTTTCATTACTTACATCTACGTAACTCAATTTACTCACCTTCAAATAGATGGAAATTAAATTTTATCAGCATTGATTGCTTACTGTGGGGAGGTAACATGATAAACCCCATAAAATTTCATTGTTGGTGATCAATCAAGTTTCAGGTTAGGGTTAGACTAGAACTTTACTCTTGTCCCATTCAAAAAATAAATTGCCATTTAAAACTAATAACTTTGATTCAAACTACTTAAATAGGTGTAAATGAAGAGAGGAAATTGCAGTGACTGGCGCAATTGTCACTAGCAGATAAAATGAGTGTTTTCTAACAAAAAGCCTAAGCTGACCTTAATACAAAATATTTACTTATATAACAAGTTGTGATATGTGTAAGATCTAGCCTAATTGTATACTGTTTCAGATATAAAAACAAGCCTAATATGACATTTGATGAAGTTACATTACCACCTGATCAAGTATTTGAGCTACACAAGGATACTGAAGGTGTACTGGAATACAATCCTAAGTATGTTTTATTACATCAAAAATTACTTTCTATTATGGATTGTACTCACTAGACGAGCCAGGCTTGATCGCATCGCAACACAGAAATCCGCCTCTTATATGTTTCGAAAATTGCGTCTATTAAAGCCGCGTCGCCTCAGATCGCCAAGGCTATGAAGTTTTCCCAATATTCAGCACAAATATCACGCAGAATTACATTACAAAAAGCGATAGATTAGGATATTTAAAAAAAATGGAGAGAATTAATACGTTAATAATACATAATAGACAGACGTACAACAAAGTGATCTTATAACGGTTCCTTTTTGCCTTTTGAGGTTTGGAACCCTATAAATGCGAAAGTTTGTGAAAATGTTTTCATGTTAGTTAGAAGTAATCACAGAAACACCTGAACGGATGTGGATGAACTTTGGCACACAGATAGACTATGTCCTGGATTAACTTACTTTATATCCCGGTAATTTGCTCCCACGAGAAATAGTGGGTTTTTGTAAACATGACGCTGGCGTCGTTCAGGTGACCCCATACATCGCTACAGTATTGTAGGGACTTTTATAGTTGGAAAGGATTTTCACGCGGATGTAGGCGCTAGCAACACCTAATGTTTTATAAAAGCCACAAATAAAATTAAGTAAGTATAATAATTATTATCGATTTTTGTTTCAGAATAGTTACTTTTTCATCAGTATCACACTTAACAATGCATTTTCCTCGTAATTTTGGCGCCGACACTACAAAAATTTATTATATTGGATTAAAAGGAGAATGGACACCAGGACACAGGCATGGCGTTACCATATGCTCTTATGAAGCTATGCCTAACCTTGATGATCATAAATTGAAACATTTGGATTCTGTTTCAAGGACGATTGAGTAAAATAAACCTTGTTTATAACTCGAATGTTTTTATTGTACTTAATCACAGTGGTTGTTTTTTCTGTGGTTATAATCTCATAAATTACCTAAATGTTAATTTCGGTAAGTTCCAATAGTGCTATTTTAAACACATAGGTAACTTTTAAATCGATTCCAGTTATTCTAGCGGAATTATGTTGGTAATAAGGTTGGTAAATAGGTTTTTGGTATTTTTCTAGGGTTAAAAATTAAAATTTTGAAAGCCAACATGGCGACAGCACATCACTTTTTTCAAACATAAGTAGATACCTAATAATATCACATGGCTGATGGTAAAAACGTTTTGGCTTAGTAGTTTTTTTTTTAAAGTTGTATTAGCTACTGCGCCACTCTGATATCAACACCCTCTGGTAAATTCAACCTGAACAAAAACCCACACAATGTTGATTGATCTTCCATATTAGATTCTAATCTAACCCATAAGTAACCTCGCAGTCTACACTTATATACGCGGTTACTACTTTCTACTGCTACTAGAACCAGCAGACAAAGCTTAACTTTGCATGAGAAAACCATTAAGAAATTGTATTTATCTCCGCGCTTAAATTATTCAATGGTCAAGTTAATGGTGTGTCCAAATTAGGGCTTCCAATCCCGCAGCCTATCTTCAATCTCTCTTTTCAATCCCGTGGGATCCCGGTATTTGCTGGATCCCGCATACAAGGAAGATATAAGCAGAAAAACAATGAAATAATATAACTTCACTTTTATTTCAGTTTTACTATTAAAATGTACCTATCAATCAAGTTGCTCTTTAAACCCTCCATAGTAGCCCAGGTAAATGTGTCGTGTTACGGGATCAGCCTGTGTATATCGGATTCCAAACAGGCCAGCAAAATTGTGTCGACTGCAAGGTAAATAATAATTTCATTTGTCATTCGATACGTCTTTAGACGCTACTCCACTTACCACCAGGTTCAGTCAGGCGCGGTCGTAGCCTGAAGTTTTGGAGGGGGTCACTAATAATAAAATCGCGGCTAGGGGCAGAACATTTATTTTGTAAATTAGAATATTTTTCAGTTTGTCGTGTATGATTTTGGGGGCGTCATGTCCCCTTGACCCTCGCCTTCGGACCGCGCTTGGGTGCAGTAGAGCCACTTTGCTGCCCGTATAAAAAAATGTAGTGATCAAATACAGAAAAATAAACAATTGACTTACAATAGAAATAAAAACCCATTTTCAACTGGATGTTTACAAAACTAATTACTTAAGACTGATTATTACTGTCAGCATTCAGTTGAAAATGCTTGCAAAGAAAACATAACGTGTCCAATGTGCCGTTTCAAATATGCCAAATCAATTCCGCAATCCCGCGGGATCCCGCGCCGGTAATCCCGCCACATGCGGGATTAGAATACGACGCAGGATCCCGGGAATACGGAGATCAAATTGACGAATGCGCGCGTATGCGAATGTTTCGCGAGAGGCATGCATGCATGCATGCATGCTCACGCCTTTTGAGCGCGATGTTTCGCGAGAGGCGTGCGTGCCAAATCTTTTCGCACGCTGTCTACAAAATAACTAAGTAAATTTATGATTACACATCATTAAAAGCAACCTCACGACACCGTGCGCAGCGCGCATGCTATGTGAGTAACGTCATAACGTGGCGAGTCATCAAGCGGACTGCAGCAGCGGGCGAACAGTTACCTAAGGCGTTTCAGTAGTATTATAATTCTCTTTGCTAAGGCAACTGCACGCGAGCGGCGTTTCAAGTTTCGCGACGCCATTTTTGGAAACACCATAACGCACCATTAGAACGAAAACGACACAAAAAAACGAAAATTGAGTTATCGTCATAAAATGACTTAAAACTTGTCTATTTTTATAAAAAAATAATAAAAAAAGGCCCGTAATAACAGTTTGGTCCTTTTCCCGCTTGAATATGCTGTGTTTGAGCTATAGGGAGCGTGCACGAACTGTAGGGGGCAGCACAAAATCGACACAAGAGCCACAGGTGGACAAAAAAGAAACGAACTAGCACAATAATTTGTTGATATATTCTTTTATTATGAGATAAATGATAAAATATGTGTTCCGGCCGAATGTTATCACCACCCACCCAGCGTGTCCAGAATATGCTTTTTTCTAGATGGGAGCTAGTTATTTAAGCAAAATTAGGAGGTTATGTTCGCTTAATTTAAGTTTTTTTGTATTGAATATTACCTTCAAAACATATTTATTTTTATAAATTACGTAACGAAACATTTCTAAATGCTTTTGGAATTCATAATTATGTATGTTTTATACAGCTTTTATTATTTTTGTTGATTTTCACATAACCATGGAATGTAAGTACTTAGGTACTATTCTTGGGAACATTATATAATTTCACACCATTTGATTTGATTATTTTTACGTTTTGGAGCATCGAGATACACAGCGGTACATTATCAACAAATTAAATGTTATTTATCATCCTTTTAATGAATATTGTACGTCAATGCCAAGTATCGATGGGCTGAAAATGAATCGTCAAGTGCCAGTGCCAAATATCGATTGCGCCACTAGATGGCAGTACTTACGACGTGCACGTTCCCTATTGTTGTATTGAGAACTTTGATTTAAGTAGGTAATTTTATAACCATACCATACCATACCAGCCCTGTATTATATACTGCCCACTGCTGAGCGCGGGCCTCGTCTACAAGTGAGAGGGTTAAGGCCTTAGTCCACCACGCTGGCCTAGTGCGGATTGGCAGACTTCACATACCTTCGAAATTCAGAGAACTTCTCAGGTATGCAGGTTTCCTCACGATGTTTTCCTTCACCGTTAAAGCGAGCGATAATTCACAAAGAATACACACATAACTTTTTAGAATAGTCAGAGGTGTGTGCCCTTGGGTTTTGAACCCGCGGACATTCGTCTCGGCAGTCTATTCCACTCCCAACTAGGCTATCGCCGCCGTAATTTTATAACGCTAACTCAATTTTCGATTTTTTTGAATTGTGTCGTTTTCGTTCTAAAGGTACGATAATTATAATTTATCCCCACCATCGTTTATAAAAAATACCCTTTAAATCAATGATCACCATTCACCTAATTCATTTATATGACGAAACTGTGTTTCCAAATCTACTTACATGAATATATTATTACCTATTGTAGTCATATTCGATAGGTATTACTGTCGTGAATTGTGCCTTTTATTCGGCATTTGTACCTATGTTTATATTTGTAATCATATTGTATGCAAACTATATTAGGTAGATACCTATATCACATTTTTTTGGTTAGTATGACAATCACGAATAAATAACATATAATTTTCCATCGTAATTTATTATAATTCATACAAGCAGCTACTTATTTACAAAATTATGTACTTATCTATCTGACTATAACGATGTTAAAACGATAGGGCTTTTTTTTCAAAAGACTAGGTGATCGTTCGGTATTTTCTTTACTCGATGCTACTTAATATTATGATGTATAAAATAGTGATAGTAGCAAATTTCTTTCCAACATTCGTATTAGGTAATATTAGAACCATTATAGAGAAATGAATAATAACCTAGGTACTGAATATTATGGCAAATAATCTAATCGCTATTATCTTACGAATGTTTGAAAATGTCAACATTTGTTTGATATATTTTGATAACCTTTTTTTCTACATGATTATTATGTAATTTAATAACTTATATCGATAAATTGTTACGAATGGCAGTGAGAAACCTAACGTTATAAGTAATAATATACCTAATAAAGGTGTTGTAATGAATTTTCGAACAACTGATCAGCTTCAACATGTTAAATTAAGAATAGCGGTAAGATATACATCTTGTAGGGTATCACACTGGTGACGTTTTCGTTACTGGTACTCTCGTGCGTCTTCCGCGTACTACGCGATAGCGACGCGGATATCCGGTGTATCCACCAGGGTAGTTCGGTCTACGGTACACCGTCGGCCTGCGCTGTACTGCCTTAGGCACGGAATAGACATTGCCTCCCGGATACGCCGAGCTGGATCGTTGTCCCAGCCACCTCCTCATGCACACTGCACACCTGCGGATTATAAGAAGAGAGTTTACCTACTACTCGGCGCTAACTGCTATGGGTACCAAAATTCTACGTATTTTAAGGTACGAAAAATGAATTCAAATAAAATGAGTTTATACGCTTATAACCGGGACAAGTATGCCTATTACCGATACAAAAAAAAGGTAATTATTTATTGGTTTACTTAAAAATAAAAAATAAATCAATGGAATGAAATGAAATTTCATTGAAGTAATTTCAAGAAATTTCAATGGTAACTTCAGTTAGGAGAAGAAGGCGGGGGATTAATTTTTTTAGGGACTCAGGCCTTAACATGGTGGTATATACTCAACGAAAAGAAATAAACTCCTAAGTACTAATACATAGGTGGACAAAAATAATTTCCTGTTAAGTTTATTTTTGGATACGTAGATAATAAAATATACAATTTAAAGTTCGCTTATGATCTGTAACAATTCAGCCAGGTCTGCATCATCGTATTCGGGTACCTATACCTAACTAGAATAAGATTTTAACAATGTTTTACATTGGTTCAAACATCCCACAATGATCAGCTGTCAGACTAAGTACCTATAGCGTGAGACGCCAACGAACCTCAATCTTAATAAAATAATGAACTATTCCAAAATCGTTGACTTGTGGGAATCGTCAAAAAAATAAGTTCTGTATGCGTTTTTTTTTAATATCTATAAAATTGAACTTATTATTTATTCATCTCAAAATGGATCGTTGCCGTGCATTACCCTTTCGTACGACAGTCGACGCAGTAAATACAAGGGTAAATAGAGATAGATCGCTTCGGCTGAGATTGTTCGCGCGGGGCGGGGAACGAAAATGGACTCAAAACGATTTTACCCTATTTCCAATGTTGAAAAGACGCATTTTTTTTCTTAGTCCATGCAGCTTGTCTTTGACGGTCAATATTTTGCTAAAACTCTAAAAACTGGCCAAAATTACGGGTAAGGTCATTATTTAGTTAAGAGTGCGGAACATTGGCCATAGAAACAGACTAATTCAAAAGTTGTTGTTTTACGTTGCGTTACCTATTCGTAGCGTCTCTTAGTAGTTTTTTTTTTCCAAAAATATTTACCTACAGACCCGGACAGTGGGCTTGTTTGTTGGAACTAATACCTATTCATAGTAGGTAGCTATTGTATACATATGATGTAGGTACATAATAGGTATCGACAATTATATTATCTTACTGGTGGTAGGTCTCTCATATGTAAAAATCCGTCTGGGTGGGTACCACCGCAATGTCTAGTTCTACCGCCAAGTAGCAGAGTGTATGCACTGTTGTGTTTCGGTTTGAAGGACATTGTGGCCAGTGTAACTACTGGACATAATGAGACTTAACATCTTATATCTCAGGATGACGAGCGCAGTGGAATGCCACACAGTACTTTGTAACTCAAGGTGTTCGATGGTGTTGCTACTGTTTATGGGTGGTCGTATCGCTTACCATCCAGGCGAACGGCATGGTCGTCTTGTCATTCAAAACAATAAAAAAAAAAATTACCTGCTGACTTTGGATACTTGGTCCACCTTAAGAGTTTGCTGTACAGGTGTCTGGAACATTCTGTTATCATCAATAGTCGATAACCAATACGAAATGGCAGTGGCGAAGTAATTACAACGGCCGAGTCCATTGCATTCGATAAACGGACTCGTACGGAACTCCCGTAAACACGACCCAGGTGATATGAGACTCTGTCCAGAAACGTCCACGCCTGCCGTGTGCTGAAAATAAAATGTAAAATGTTGCAGTATTTATGCAGATAAGTAAGTAGGTAGGTATATATAAATAAGAATAGTGTAAATAAGAAAAATATGTATTTTATTGTGAAAAATGTGGGGTAGTGTTGGGTAGGACCTACAAGAGGCGGTACATTTGTCCCGTACATGACGTCAAAATGTAAGAGCGGCTCAACATTTTATATCGTACTACTTCAAATTTTATGTCGCGGCAGTCGCGAATTCGCGTTATTCACTCTCCGTCTCCGTAAAACTATAGGAAGAGGACAGAGAGAGAGCGAGACGGATGCTATATATTGCAATTGTAGCCAGTACGCCTCGCCTCATTTGAAGTACGACATTGTACTGGCTTAGTGTAAAAAAGAGGCTACTCTTACAAACTCAATTTCATGTCGTGTCCTACCCAACACTAAAGTGGGGGTGCTTTTTAAGATATTATCAAAATGATAATACTTCTACTCATATCTGTCAATAAAATATTTATAACTATTGACACCATGCATGCCACCCTTTTTTTTTACACGCTTTATATTAGTAAATAATTAGCTTCACTTGTATGTTTGTATGTATGTATGTATGTTTGTAACTCTCCGACTCCGACTCCTTTGGGCGCGATTTTGACCCACTTATCGACGTTTACCAAACGATTCCGCGATGCAGAGGCCGAAGCGCGCAACACTCCGCCACACGCGCAACATACGACGCGCGACATTTTATCATATGCCAATATGTTGAGAAAAATATACAGAATTTAATTATATTTTCAAAAAATATATATTTCGTTTTTTTATTGAGTTATGAAAGAAAATGTGAAAATTTTATGCTATACTAGCGCTATCTGTTGGCGTGTTTGTTAAATGGACAAAAGTGAACAGAACTAAAAAATTAAAAATAAATAATAGTTTAAAAAAACTAAAAATAATTCGACGTTTTAAGGGGGTCAAAATCATGTTAGATATATACATACATACTTACATACGTATGAAGCTAATAAAATCGTGTTAAAAAAATTACACGACGAGGGCTGTCATAAAAAAATATTGTCAATGTATTTAACTTTACTTTTTGGCGCGCACTCATTTCTAATTCATAGGGTCATTCGGCCTAAAAGTACGCTCTTTTTTTCTATCGTCTACACAGTCAAAAATATAGTGTCTTGAAAAACGTTTTAACAGTCTATGTGAAGTAAATTTATTCTACTTTCATTATTTAATGAGTTTTTGTACATTTCTTCATTATTTTTTTTGCAATACATGTTTAAGTGCATCGGGAGAAATTCGTACTATTCACCCGCTATGTGGGTAAAACTACGCAGAGTGTTTATGGAGAATATTTTTTTTCTGTATAAGGTCTAAAAATCTTTACAAATAATATTCGACTTAATTGCAGCTTAAAGAAGAAAAAACCGTGCGATCATTGTAATGAAGTTGTAACAGGGTGCGTACTTTTAACTTCGTACTCTTACCCCAACAGGGAATATTTTAAGCAACCACACGTTAGTTGAGACGCATTTATTTTCTAGGACAGAATTAATAACTAAGATAAATACTATAATAATCATGTAAACTTAACATAATTAACGGACTTTTGTAAACTGATGCACCGTCTAGCCATACACTTTTTTCCCAGCACAAAATATTGGTAACTAATCAACAAAATCACGTTGATCACCGTTTTTCGCTAAACAAGTGAGGCTTGGTAAAATAACTTGTGGCTCTGACATCATCCCTGACGCGCCCCTAATCAGCCGAAAAAGTGTCTGAGCCCCCTCAATAGGTTCCGAGATATTGACCATGCGAACTTTTACCCACTGCGTGCTATTGCCCCGAATGACCCTAATTAGTTATTCTATGCGTTTGCACATCATTTATCAAATTATGATGCTACTACTATTGTATGTATTACTTTTCAGTATTATGTGCTCCTATGCTCATAGGAATAGTGTTTGTCACGTAATAGTGTTAGATGTGGGATATAAAATTTAAAAGACTTACCATCACAAAACTGTAACCTATCCATAACTCTTCCCACCCATTTGGACAAGCAGGTACTACACTGCTTTGACTATGGATTGCGATTGTACGTGTAGGTGCTTCACAAACATTACATCTAAAAAAATAAAATATTTTTCAATGTATGTCGTAATAATTGTGATAGATTAAAAAAATAAACGACTACAATTTCAAAAATTTAATTTCATACGTATAGATCTAGAAAACAAATATTGTTATGATACAGATAGGTATATATTAGGTAGGTACACTATGCATAGCGATTAACGACTAGTCGATATCTTGAAACTCATTATGCCAACCCTCAAGGAATGCTTTCATCTCTAGCTGGTTGATATTTTTCTTGGGCTTCATATCACTTAGCATCAGGTGTAGTTAAGTCACTTTACCGTTCTAATATATAAAAAATAACACATGCAAATTGTTATCATCTGAAATCAGTATTCCGTTACATTCATTTAATTTTTCTGCAACATCTAATAATGAATATAATATTTAACGTTATTTATGTTACCTTGATATATAGTTGCCGACATCTCTGGCTTGTATTGGCGTCATAGTCATAGGCATTGGTTCCGGTGTTGAAAGCCAAAAACTATAATCCTCACGTTGAGCGAACTCGCAAATATCGTTGAAATTGCAGAATAAGTATGGCATTGTTGTAAACTTACGTAAACAACTGCCTGGTGCACCTACAAAAAGTTTAATTGTAAGTAATTTAATCACATTGCAGTTTGAGATACTATAATTTTTAAATTGTTAAGCTGCTATATTTGTGAGAAAATAAGCAGGTACATCCTAATGCAATTTAAAAGAACAGACTCGGTTAGGTAAACTCTATTGCGTGCGCTGCACGACTTCCAGTCTCGGTTTCGCTACCCAGGTAGGATAAAGTGATATTGGGTTTTTCTGCTCAGTTGATACCTACACCCGTATTCTAAGACGTTTCCTCGAAACTTCCTCATACTTATCTCACTCGAGGTTACCTTGAGGATTAATTCAAGGAATCCTCGAAAATGGTATTATTAGTTAAAGTTTGAGCTATTCTTGAGGATCCTCGAGTGAGTTCGAGTTAAGGAATTACGTCATTGATGTACAGATAAATTAAGAGCTTTTGCGAAAACTCTTCGATCCATTTTTAACACACGAAAAAATATCGATTGTAACACTGTATATAAAGCGAAAATCTTTCCTTGAGTCTTCCTTAAGGTACGTCGCGAGGAACCTTGAGTTTGACAGATGATTCCTTACCTCGAGAAAGGAAAAATCTTGAGGGACGTTGAGTGGAGGAGATTTTTTTCAACTAAGAATACAGATTACCTCCAGTGAGGTCGAGTGGAGTCGAGGAATTTTCGAGGAAACGTCTTAGAATACGGATGTAAGTTACAATTACAATTCGATTCGATATGGCAATAACCTCGCCCTCTATCACATCATGGGAAGGAATACACACAGCGAAATTGGGTGCACTAGTTGCGCCTCTGTCTGACCTTTTGGAGATAAATGGAGTGAGTGTGCATGTGTGTGTGTGTGTAACTTAAAAGTACTCATTATTTTACTTACCTAAGTCCTGTCCATGACCTTGAGAGTTACCTACGATGTGTATTAATGAAAACCCTTCCCACAGTGGTGAAGTTCCTGCAGGACATTGTGGTATCATTCTTGTTTGTGAATGGACTGCAAAATAAAATCCTCGGGACTTAGGTACAGGGGGTGGTGGAGCTGGCATTCCAGGAAAACCTTTTGCTCCTCTTAAGCCTTCATAACCTTTCTCTCCTCTAATACCCCTTATTCCTTGTAATCCCTGTAGACCTCGTGATCCTATTGGCCCTGGAAGACCGATGTCACCCGTAACACCTTTTTCGCCCTGTATGCCTTTTATACCTATGGGGCCTGTCAATCCGTCTGGTCCAGGTCGTCCGTTAAAACCAGGTTGCCCTTCTTCGCCAGGTGGACCACGTATAATTTCATAGGGTCTAGGGCCTTCTCCTTTATCTCCTTTATGTCCTTTAGGACCCAGCTGTCCCTTGTAGCCTATTTCTCCTTCTTGACCCATATCGCCCTGCCAGCCTTTTAATCCTGGAAAACCTGGTATTCCATTTGCACCAAAATCTCCGGTGTCTCCTTGGCCTCCCTTTAAACCAATATTACCTGGCCAACCTTGTTCACCTCTGGCTCCTTTCGGACTGATTGACATACCTGGTTCACCATCATCTCCAAAAAAGCCTTGTGGTCCAGTTTCTCCCTGCATACCTTGGAATCCACGCATACCTTTTTGTCCAGGAATTCCAGCGTAACCATCCTGCCCATCGTCTCCTTTAGCTCCCTGGAAACTGAGACCCGGTGGGCCTTGTTGACCTCTAGGTCCATCGATACCATATTCACCAGGTGCTCCTTTCTGGCCCATAGGTCCTATCCATCCAGGGAGACCATCTATTCCAGGCGTACCCGCTTCACCTTGTTCAATTGGACCCGGTTCTCCAGGGATGCCAGGAGGTCCTATGTTGCCCTTCATACCTTTGGGACCAGGGAAGCCTGCTGCACCGAATATTCCTGGAATGCCTATGTCTCCTAGTGGTCCTTTGAAACCTTTGGGTCCCATAGAACCGGAGTCCCCATAGTCTCCGGTTTCACCCCTTGAACCCTCGATTCCAGTCTCACCCCTATCGCCTTTAGTGGCTGGTAAGTAATTAGTAATACCAATATCTCCCGTTTCTCCTGTATCTCCTAAAAGCCCTCTAGGTCCTTCACGACCGGGTAACCCTTCATCTCCAGGAATCCCAGAAAAGCCCATTTTTCCTGGGATACCGGCTTCACCGTGATCTCCTATAGAACCTTTTTTGCCTGGGCTGCCATGAATACCTTTTATTCCTTTGGGCCCATCATATCCATGCCTCCCAGGAGAACCAGGTAGCCCTTGGTATCCTTTATCACCAGATTGACCGGTTATTCCAGTGTAACCAATATCGCCTATTTGTCCTTGGGGTCCAGGCATACCAGGTCTTCCTGCGAATCCTGTGTTTCCTTTTGCACCCCTACTCCCCGGCTTGCCTTCTAGGCTTAAACCTAGGTCTCCATCTTCTCCTCTGTTACCTCTTATGCCTTTTGATCCTGGTAACCCATTTATGCCATCATATCCATGTTCACCTTTATCACCCTTCATTCCAATAAGTGCATTATCACCTCTAATTCCTTTAAGTCCTGTGAGTCCGATATCACCTATGTCACCTTTTCTTCCAATTCTACCTTCTTCGCCAGGAGTTCCAGGTACGCCTATGTCACCCCTAAAGCCTTTTATACCGTCAGATCCTCTTGGACCAATAATGCCTGGTTCTCCAATAAATCCAGGAGCACCAGGTTCTCCACGATCACCAGGTCCTCCGTTTGGTCCAGGTCTACCCATACGTCCAGGGAATCCCTTTAAACCTGGGGAACCCTTTTCGCCGTTCAAACCACGATATCCCATTCGACCTGCTTCTCCCTTCATTCCTTTGACACCCGTGTCACCTTGTAAACCATTAGGTCCTTGTAAACCTTGATCGCCTAGCTGCCCCATCAAGCCAGGCAATCCCGGTCGACCAGGTAAACCTCGAGGGCCTTGTACAACGACACCTGGGAACCCTTTTCGACCCTGTAGAAATAATTATTATAGAAATTAAAGTCGTTTGTCACACTATGTAAACTAATGTATAAAACGTTGTGTGATGAGATAAAGCATAAACGGACGTCAAAAGATTGCTAGTGTTATGGAATTTAGTACTTGAGTCAGGAAGATATAACTATAGTTTATACTAAGTTGTTACTAATGAATTGTCTTGGTAATCTTCGATTACCTTCTACTCCAAATCTCAAATATGTGTATGCAGTACACTGTACATGAAGCGTTAAGTAAAGGGAACGTGCACGAACTATAGGGGGCAGCACAAAATCGACACAAGAGCCACATGTGGATAAAAAAGGAATTTTTCAAAGCTATAGTGTATTTATATATTCTTTTATTATGACAAAAATGATAAATGTGATGTTCCGGCTGAATATTATTGATACCCAGCGAGGCCAGAATATGCTTTTATTTTAGATGGGAGCTAGTTATTTTGATGTTATTGAAGCAAAATTAGGAGGTTATGCTTCCTTAATTACAGATTTGTTTGTATTGAATATTAGATATCTTAAACATCTTTATTTTTATAAATTACGTAATGAAACATTTCTAAATCCTTTTAGAATCCATAATTATGTAGGTATGTTTTATACAGCTTTTATTATTTTTGTCGATTTTCATATAACCATGGAATGTAAGTAGGTTTGTACTTAGGTACTATTTTTGGGAACATAGTAGAATTTCACACCATTTGATTTGTTTATTTTTATGTTTTGGAGCATCCAGATATACAGCTATACATTATAATCAACAAATTAAGTGTTATTTTTTTTCCTTTTAATATGAATATTTTACGTCAATGCCAAGTATCGATGGGCTGAAAAAGATTCAGATTGCGCCACCATATGGCAGAGTTTACGACGTGCACGTTCCCTATTCGAAGATAAAAAGACGAATGCGAAAGAAGATTACATTGATTGTGTTTTTATAATTTTTTATTTATCTGTAAATAAACTTAAACTAAATAATTTCTTATTAATCCGTAAATAAATTTAAAGTTTTGGTTTGTAGTGGTTTTTTTATAATATCCTTAAAAGTTTCTCCCCTTGAAGTAGCTTAAGTAATTCTGTTTTTAATGTTTATTTTTGAACGAAAGTAGTTTGTACAAATTATTTTTCCCACAAAGTCATATCATAGTATCTAATTGAACATTACTGACACTTTGTATCAGATGCGAGACACTAAATAGATAATGCCATCCACGATGATGGATGGGTACTACCAATTTTAAAGCGGGGATTTCGGGGGTTATGGGTTCAGATTATTCATTGTAGTATATGGGTGCACTCATAGGTAATGAGTGTGTATTTACAGAACTAAAACACAAGCGGAAGGTTGCACAATTGGCCTGTAAGCGATTACGGAAATTAACGGCGCGCGACATCGTGGATGGCATTATCTATACATTAATCAGTCTATATTGTTTCCTTAAAAATTCTTCTGCAAGTGATCACTTCCAACTCACCCTTGGTCCCATTGGTCCATCAGGTCCCACTTCTCCTGGTGGCCCTGGTAGTCCTTTCATTCCCAAAGCGCCAGGCCGACCTGAAGAGCCAGGGTAGCCTGGTTCACCCATGTATCCTTTTATCCCGTCTATTCCTGGTTCACCCTTCTCGCCAGGTAAAGCGGTGGAAGCAATATCTCCACGGGAGCCTTTGTATCCTATTCGCCCTGGAAAACCTACGGGTCCTTGTTCTCCGTCGCCTCCTGGTTCTCCGAAAGGACCCGTGTCACCTCTTTGACCAGGATATCCCTTGTAACCGAAAGGACCTGCTACTGACTTTCCCCTAAATCCTTGATCACCTCGTTGACCCTCGTAACCATCTACTCCTTGTTCCCCTAGTTCTCCCTTCCTTCCTCTTATACCTAAAATATTTAGAAAATGTATTTTCTTGTACAATTTATGCCTATAAAATACTTTTGCGAACAAATCTGAGTGCGTATAAAGAAAGTCTTAATATGCTTGTTGCGCCAAAAGATAGGTACCTAATGGTGCTTAGTGATAATACTATCATAATATCAATGGGTAGTTCTCAAAAAAGTTGCACTGTAACCTGTCAAGGAGTTTTTGATAGAATACCTACTTTATTTAGGTCGAAGCTTTTCGTTAGTTATATATAAATTATTAACTATGGAGACTTTATGGATAGAGGCCATGTAATATTATGTAACTAAAATAAAATCTAATTCAACGACCACAATTTGTAACCATTGTTTCTCCTTAGCCTGTCGTACCCAAACACACTTTGAAGACAAATAAAAATTCGTGACTAGAAATTATGTAAATAAATTTATAAATAACTGTTGTTTATAATATTTTATAAGCAACACACTATAAATTAACATAAACAACAAAGGCATTCGTGTTTTATTTTTGTCCAGCGAAATTTTCTCTGTAACTCGGGTCGCACACAATCACACCCTGCACATACCCTTTATGTTTCCGAAGCATTACCTGTGCGCAAATTGACTAGCCACTATCGCTCTAAACACCCATGAGTCTATAATTGTTGAAATTTGTGCCAGATTTACGAAAATAATATCCAAAGATCACACCATCCACCTTTGTAACAAGTATGTTATCTTTAAACTGGCTGTTGTAATACTTTTGTTTAAGTATACATGGAATTGTTTGACGAATTGTTTTTATAAATACGTAATTTTGTGCCTGCTACTTGTTTAATGAGTATAAACTAACAAATCGTAGCCGTTTTGACGTCATAAATTTCTTATTATCAATTTCTCTTTAACCTGTTTTTTGAATGCACAGGTTGAGCAAACAGGATGAGCCTGTTAATTAAAGACTTTTTATGTTTTTCTTTCATTATCATCATATTTTTTCACGAAAGGAAGTCCCCTGCTGAACATAGGCCTCTCCTAAAGATTTCTAAACCAAATTGTTATTTATAAGCGACCTGCATTCAGGGAATTCCTGCAACCTTTATCAGGTTGACAGTTCGCTTTGTAGGTGGGCTTCAAAAGCTGCACTTGGCGGTATGTGGTCTCCATTTGAGAACAATTTTTTCCTGATATCGTTTTTTGTATCTAATGTCAGTTCTACGAGCTATGAGACATGCCCACTGCCACTTGAGCTTGCTTATCTACTGTGCTATTTCAGCGGCTTTCGTTTTTCTATGGATATTCTCATCTATATCTATACTTCTATATCTATACTAATATATAAAGCTGAAGAGTTTGTTTGTTTGTTTGTTTGAACGCGCTAATCTCAGGAACCGCTGGACCGATTTGAAAAATTCTTTCAGTTTTGGATAGTACATTTATCGAGGAAGGCTATAGGCTATATTATATTTTCAAAAAATTAGGGATCCTTACTAAAAGTCCAATAATGTAACCCAAGGTGTAAAAAAATGACCCGAAAAATCCTTACACGGCGTGCGCTGTGAAAACTATTGATCATAGAACAAAACAATGTACTACCACTTTGCAGAACATATAATTGTCTACAAAAAATATCGCGTAACCACATGTCTAATTATTGTAGTTGTCTCAAAATAAGTTTCTAAATAAAAGTTTCTTTTATTTTTTTAAATAATTAAAATGCCTGCGCTTCAAACTCTCTTTATTTTGTACCTTGGTATTAATCCTTATCATATAGTATTATAGATATAGTATAGTATTATTGGTATAGATAATCTATACTAATATCTATACTAATATATAAAGCTGAAGAGTTTGTTTGTTTGTTTGAACGCGCTAATCTCAGGAACTACTGGACCGATTTTGAAAATTCTTTCACTAATAGGAAGCTACATTAGGCTTGAGTGCTATAGGCCACTTTTTATCCCGGCAAAACTTTTCCACGCGGGCGGAGCCGCGCGCAATGCTAGTTCTTGATATAATAACGTAGAGAAACACCATGAATATCCATAGCTCGCTGAGTGACTATGGGTCGTCGTAGGCGTCCGATAGCTGTCAGAAGCAACATTTTCTGAATAGGGCCAGACCCTATGTCATCACTGAAAACACACATTGATCAAAGACCTTTGTCGTCGTGCACTGAGGTATTTTGGACAGTAAAATCTTGCTTAGATTCCCGAATGCTGTCAAAACGACGATTGAACTTTCTCTTAAAGGTGAATCTGCCTAACTGGATTACTTATCCTAGATAGACTTATCCTTCGACAAATTTGAGAGTTGAGTTTCCACTTATAATTGGAGTAGGTACAACATGAACATTTTCCAAAAAAAATATCATGTCATGTTCACTTTAAAGCCCACCAGTTGGGATAGGTACTCGGTGGAAATCTCAGCATAATACGTCTAGAATGTCTCCCAGCGATTATTCCAAGGCCGGCAACGCATCTCTGTGCCCCCTGGTATTGCAGATGTTCATGGGCGGCGGTGATCACTTACCATCAGGTGAACCGTATGCTTGTTTGCCCCCTATATCATAAAAAAAAAAATGTCGGTCGGCAAATCGAAGGTGAGTGATGTATTCGCCATCGATGATGGTGCCGTATCATTTCCAGAGATGTGATTTATCTAGATACAAGTATCTGAAATACAGATGCAAGATACAAAATACGTATTTAGTATCTTGTATCTAAGATACTTTTTCAATTTTTATTTTGTATCTTGTATTTAGATACAATTTTTTAGTATCTTAGTATTTTATAAATACTTAATTTGCTAAGATACTTTTACTAATTATCTATGCATTTTTAACATTAACGGCTCATTTAAGGCCCATATACATGTTGCAAGTTTCTTGCCTGTTGCATACAATTAAATTGAAGCAATATATGACTTGCATGGTTTCAATAATCAACACATAACATTCTTGATTTGTTTGTGTAAAAAGCACATGCTATAATTGGTTAACCAAACATTGTATTCAACTGGTTTCTGTCTTCTTTTGAAAACATGAGGGCATTGAGTCTTATAATTTTGATTTTCAGTGTGTCTCCTGATTCCGATAAATCTCAATGAACTTTATTAAATCAGCAGAACCTAATTTTAATACTTTTTACTCATATTTTTTAATAAACACAGTAGCTTCTAAAATCGAAAACGTTCAACATTTGAATTTTTTTATGGCATTGTATGACGGACCACCCAGAGTCCAGACGGACTTTTACATATGAGAGACCACCACCGCAATGTCTATTTCTACCGCCAAGCAGCAGTTTGTGTGTGTGTTTCGGTTTGAAGGACATTGTAGCCAGTGTAACTACGGGACATAATGAGACTTAACATCTTATGGATGACGAGTGCAGTGGAATGCCACACAGTACTTTGTAACTCAAGGTGCTGGATGGTGTTGCTACGGTTTATGGGTGGTCGTATCGCTTACCATCAGGCGGACGGCACGCTCGTCTGGACATTCAAGGCTTTAAAAAAAAGAATCAAAAGGTATCTTATTTGAAAAAAGTATTTAGAAGATA
The DNA here is from genome assembly GCA_947568825.1 of Sphinx pinastri. Lineage (NCBI taxonomy): Eukaryota > Metazoa > Arthropoda > Insecta > Lepidoptera > Sphingidae > Sphinx > Sphinx pinastri. The sequence continues at coordinate 10,728,483 of OX387618.1, read as the reverse complement.
CGTATTTTGTATCTAGTATTTAGATACCATTTTCAAAAGTATCTTGTATCTGGTATCTCAAATCCTTTATTTACAAGTATCTTGTAACTTGTATTTCAGATACTTTTATGAAGTATCTTGAACATCTCTGATCATTTCCAATCCAAGAGCTTAAACCTATCTACCAACGCGCCTGTGAACAGTTTTAGAGACATAACACCTCCCGGTCTCTATGTAATGGAATAGCCTTTGCGCTGTTCTTATATTCGAACCGGAATGGTGGCTTTGTTATAAAAGCACCTCCGCACTTCGATGTACCGATAATCAATGTAGCGCCGCTGCGCTGGAGAGACTGCAGCATTGCCCAGGTTTCAAATCAATCAATTAGAAAGAGTAAAACGCTAAATTAAATCTAAACGTTACCTACATGTAAAATCCTTTCAAATAACCCACTGCATTGCAATGCAATGAAATGCAATGCAATCAGCCCTGTATTATATACTGCCCACTGCTGAGCACGGGCCTCCTCTACTACTGAGAAGGTTTTAGGCCTTAGTCCACCATGCTGGCCTAGTGCGGGTTGCCGGACTTCACATACTTATCTTCGAAATTCAGAGAACTTCTCAGGTATGCAGGTTTCCTCACGATGTTTTTCTTCACCGTTAGAGCGAACGATAATTTAATTGATAAACAATACACACGTAACTACGAAAAGTCAGAGGTGTGTGCATTGGGTTTTGAACCTCCGGACATTGTCTCAGCAGACCGTTCCATTCCCAACTAGGCTATCGTCCACTTAGCCCACTGCATTAGCAAATTATATTATACTTAATTGAAGAATAAATTAAATTATCTCATTCAGGGAATACGTATAGAGATTATCAAGAAATCCTAGAATATCGAAATTATTTTATAAATAACTTAAATACACTTCATTCAATTCACTGTGCACTGGTGGTAGGTCTCTCAACTGGTGTTACGTCTCCCATATGTAAGAGTCCGTCTGGGTGGGTACCACCGCAATGTCTATTTCTACCGCCAAGCAGCATTGTGCATGCACTGGTATGTTTCGGTTTAAAGGACATTGTAGCCAGTGTAACTGCTGGTCATAATGGGACTTAACATCTTATGTCTCAGGATGATGAGCGCAGTGGAATATCACACAGTACTTTGTAACTCAAGGTGGTGAATGGTGTTGCTACTGTTTATGGGTGGTCGTATCGCTTACTATCAGGTGAACGGAATGCTCGTCTCGTCATTCAATTAAATAAAAAAAAGTAATACACACAACATACAGAATAAAAGGAATAAGTATTTTTTACCAATCGGTTATCTATTTAATAGTTTAATTTCTAAACCATGAAACAGATTTTAATTCGATTTTCACTGTCTTTCAGAGTATGTTTTGCGAAATTTACTTTTATGTACCTATAATATTTCATTCTAAATAAGGTTTTGTATAATAGAGTTTTTTTTGCAATGGGTTTATCAGGAAATCCGATTTACGGGCGCTTATTAAGCTTTATTCAAAAGCCTAGAGAAAGTTACGTAATGGTATAACCTATTTCTATAAAATAAGTTTGTAATCATTTTGAGTTTAAGTGTTGTTCATTTTCAAGTCCTATTCCCTCCATCATACTAATAGGTAGGTACTACAATACCTTAGACTTATAACACCCCTCTTTTTGCGTCGGGGGTTTAAAAATGTAGGTATTTACCTTTCAATCCTGGGATTCCAGGAAATCCTTTTGCACCTTTTGAATATAAATTTTCAGAAGACTCGCCAACTTCTCCTGGAGAACCGTTTATACCAGGTTCTCCTAATTCTCCTCTGAAAATATTTAGGTAATTAGCAAGAATATACTGTTGAATGTCTTTGGTATTTAGCTTATAATACAATAATTATTAGCATTACAGGATAAGCGTAGTTCTTTATGTTTGATTTTGTACATTATTTTTACATATGACGTCAAATAACCAGAGAAAAATCTGTGATTACATCATCATTTATGGAAAAATGTCAAATTACTATTTCAGCTACTCTTAACCAAGATTACACGCGTTCTTTATAAGTTTATCTTGCTATGCTTATGGGCCGAATGGACAAGGATTTGTAAGTTCTTATTTGTAGAAATTGATATCAAATGAAACAAATTGACGGTGGAAACAAATGTCGTGATAAGGGACAACAACATTGCCTTTACAGGAGAGCCAATAACATCGCAGTTTCATCATTTTAAGAGATATATCTAATTTTTAAGTATGAAGTTTCAATTGCAATGGTATGAAAATACTTACGAAAACATATGGCCTTTATGACATTTGAAATTTTCACTGTCGAAATATGTGATGCATTAGAATATCTCTAATTATTAGACAACAAAAAATGGGGGGCTTTGCAGTTGTATCTACCTACATGACAAAATATTTTTATTACGATGGCTCAGCCTGATGTCATCCTTCATCAGTTATCATCTGATCACACGTCTACTATCATCGAGGGTCTATTGAAAACCTACAAAATATAACAGTAAGCTCTACGCTTGAAGCGGACTCTATCGAGGCTTCAAATTCCGCTACGCGAATTCATGTTTCGCTTGTGCACTGCTCTTGCTCGACTCGCCTAACTTAGACTTAGCTTTAAATAAATTCTATGTTTACAATCTCTTACTTTAATCCTGGTTCACCCTTTTGACCTTGAAGTATAAAAGGCATATTATAGAAGTCAGCAGGAGCTCCTGGCCAACCAGACTGGCCGTCACGCCCTCTAGTCCCGTTTCGACCCGGAAATCCTTGTGAACCATCATCTCCTCGCATGCCTTCTTTACCCTTTAGGCCAAAATTGCCAGCACTGCCTGGATATCCTGGATCTCCCGGTAGTCCGATATCACCCATGAATCCTAGAAATTGTAAACAATAAATTTATTTATTTATGTTTCATAATTATTGTTAATCAAAATGTTAATACTTTCAATGAAAATGTGTCAATAAGAAGAATCATCGCGAATAGTATATTACCTGGCTCTCCTGGTGGACCAATATCTGCTATTGTTAGGGATGGTGGCGGCTCGATTAGGTGTCCTTTCGCTCCTTTGGGCCCTTGAGGTCCGCCCATACCGGGACTTCCCTTGTTACCCTTTGGCCCTTTAGGCCCAGGCATACCAGCCAACCCAGGATGACCTTTCGCACCACGTGGGCCCGGCAAGCCGTCAATACCTATGTAACCTTTTTGACCCGGGAAACCGTCATCACCTCGTTGTCCTTTAGGGCCAGGGTTTCCTGAAATCAATTAATTAATTAGTAAGTAATTACTTTACTTGAAACTTAGCCATAACATATTAAATATATAACAAATACTTTACACAATATAATATTATAACCAAACACAGTTCACCCAAAAATTCATATCTCCTAAATTCACCGAGACCTATACCTATGTTAAAATTTTGTTTATAAACTACTTATTTACTAACTCAAAAACAAATAATATAATATTTTTATGACCAAACTATGTAACGTAAGGCCTTTGCTTTTTCTTGCCTGACTTCGATCGAAATGTTAGTCGCGTATTGCACGAAGTGAACTAACGATAAAATATTACCATCTAGTAATTGGAACCGTGAGTTTTCGAATTTGGATTGCCCATTTCTTCCGGTCTTACCCTTAATAATTACTCAATGCTCCCTTACTTACCCAATATTTTATCAAGTTCTGTCATACACAAGTTAGAGCTGTTATTACGTAATTTTTGTATTGGGTAGGTACCTCTCCGATTTACTGGCGACTCCCCGGGGGAAAGCTTACCCCGCTTTCAAATATATATATTTTTTATTTATTTATTTATACATATATACAAAACCATTACAGATCTACTAAAGCGGTGTTGTACAAAGATATATGCTATTGACCTCAATACACCTGTAGGCCACTTCTGTGAATTCCTGCAGGTTGCAGATAAATATATCAACGTTCTCAGAAATAGTATTGAGCAATCGTATGGTCCGCGGCAAAGGCGCAAACCTAAGCATATTTGTTCGTGGTGTTCGGAGGTGGAACAGCGGCGGGAGACGCCGAGTGGTGACGCGGCCGCTGGGCACGCACAGCTGCAGCGCGGACAGCACCTCCGGCTGGTGCAGCCATCCACGCCACACTCTGAACTAGACGAGCGCAACATCCCTCCTCACTTCCAACCTGCAGTACCCTACCATGCCTATGACGAACAGACTCGGGTACATCAGAGGGTAGTAAGGGTACACACCATATTGTTTACAATATAGAAAGCGGATGATTTTTTTTTTATTTTTTTCTGCCATTTATTTATATTTTGTCTCACGAGGACTCCAAACTATAGTTTGGAGCTATAGCTATAGCGTTCGTTTCGAGTCGAGTACGAACTAACGCATTGCATAAAATTTTGATAACTAAAGTACCATATATGTTTTTCAATGTCTCAGGATAAAGCCTAGATTTCGAAAAGATTTTTTACAAATATCAATAATGTGATTACGAAACGATAGCTTAGGCACCATCTGGATTCCTAAATCCCGTACAGGTATAACACGGGGTATGATTACAGAAGCCATCATGTACTGGTAGCTTAATAGTGCTCGCGTGCGGCTATAACTCATCACACCGCATTTGGCAATGTTAAAATACAGTTTGTTGGCGTTACTCCACTGCACAACTTTGTCAATATCCCGCTCAGAGTCAGATGTATCAGTTAGCGCCCGAAACATCTTGAGGTCGTCAGCAAACAATAGACATTCCGCCTACGATGACTGATGGCAGATCGTTAACCATTATAATAATTGTTGCTTTAACATCCGTAGATTACAATTATTTATTTTTAGTTCTATTTAAGAAAACAAATCACAATTCTAGCGTTTTAGAAGCCGTGGTTGCGAAGCTTCAAACTAAGTTGAACTACTAGTCAAATTTGATTTAAATTTTATAAAAATCCAAATTACTCTATTCACAAAGTTAATTAAAATATTATTGCAATTAACTTTGCAGCCACCATTTTGTCATGAGTTATCTATAGGGATTGAAAAGTATAATAAAAATACGTTACCTGATGGGCAATACGGACAATCATCTCCTTGAATTCCTTTTGGTCCTGTAAGACCAGGAATTCCTGATGACCCGGGATAACCAGCTCTACCAGGACGCCCTGGAGGCCCAGGAGGACCCGGAGGCCCTACTCCATGAACGCCACGGCCTGGAAAACCAGGCGGCCCCGTAGAACCTGATTCACCACGATCTCCTCGCATGCCAGGAATTCCATCTATGCCAAAAAGTCCTTCTTCTCCTGGTGGTCCTCTCACAGTAGCACCTTTAAATCCTTTTGGTCCAATCGGTCCTACTTTACCTGGATAGCCTGTGGGTCCACGGAAACCAGGTAAGCCCTTAAAACCGTCACTTCCTTGTTCTCCTTTTGGGGAAATACCAGGATTCCCTTGTCTCCCAGGAAAACCTTTGTGACCTGGTAACCCACTTCGCCCCATGATACCCGGCATACCAGGTTCGCCATTCAAACCAGGGTCTCCGATTGGTCCTGGAAATCCTTCAGGGCCTTGCTCGCCTACTGGGCCAGGAAGTAAAGGCTCATTAAGAGTTTCGTCGAATGGTCCTGGTTCACCAGGTGGTCCTTGAAGTCCAGGATTTCCATCTCTACCATCTTCACCTCTTAGTCCCATTAGTCCATTTGCGCCATCTAAACCTGCGTATCCTGGGGCGCCTTTATCACCTCGAGGTCCCGGGGGGCCATCTTTACCCCTATGGCCAGGTTTTCCACGCGGACCTTCATTGCCTTGATCTCCTTTAAAACCTTGTGGTCCATTTGTGCCGTAGACTCCCTATTTAAAAAACATAAACAAATAAAATATTTTTATTTACACAAACCGGCATAACAGTGTCGGCTAACGAGGAATAACAATCTCTCGTTAGTCGATACTATCTGGACTCCATTCATTTTACCATCATGTGTATTGGGGTCGCTTTGCTGCACTCGCATAAAAAAAAAGACGATTGTTATAGTATATCGACTGTGTACTCACCGGGGCCCCTTGTGAGCCTATTGTTCCTTTAATTCCTTTAACTCCTTGTTGCCCTCTGTACCCCTTGTCTCCCAAATTTCCTTTGGTAATTATAGTTATATTGTGTAGTACTTGATCAATTCTATATATAGTGGCGGGCCGTCCTGGGTCACCTACTTCACCTTGATCGCCTTTTTCACCTTGAGGACCTACAACATCTTCACCAGGCTCACCTCTGTATCCAAATTCGCCTTTTAAACCCGTGGGTCCCTATAAATATGAAGATAGTTGAAAACACAATCACTGTGAAAAATAACATGTATAGGAGCCAGCGATTTTATTAATATATTTATAATAATTATTTATAATATTTGCCGACCTGGTCGCCATCTTCACCAGCTATTCCGCTTTCTCCCCTCCAGCCTTGAGGCCCACGTTCTCCTATCGTTCCAGGCCGGCCAGGTTCTCCTTGAACGCCTTTGGCACCTCTTGAATTAACGCCACCTTCACCTGCTAATCCTTGGAAACCCTTGTCGCCTAGTGATCCGGGTAAGCCTCGGTCACCAGGTGGACCAAACATTCCTGGAGGCCCTGGGCTTCCATCAACACCACTACAGCCGTCCAGGCCTGCTAAACCTATAACTCCTCCTAATCCAACTGGTCCCTTAAAAAAGATACCAATTTATTCTATATGTTAAATCATAATATATATTTAATTTTGCCGAAGCTGCATGTTTGTGGTGTTTATTTTAATACCTGCGGTCCTGGGGAACCTCTTAATCCGTATGGTCCATCAACCCCCTGCAATGAAGAAATAATTTATTGATAACTTAATAACGGCATAATCTACGCGTTATCTTGGTTGAAAATTGCCATACCCGTTCTCCTTTATCACCATAATCTCCGCGATCACCAAAATCTCCAAATTCTCCGGCCATACCCATTCGGCCTTCGGGACCATCATCACCGTAGTCGCCTTGAGGACCAGGTATACCAGGCGGCCCTTGACCTCCTCGGTCACCTTTCAGTCCGGTACAGTCGCATATTGTCTGGTTGCATACTACCTGCAATTAAAATGAATAACTTTACAACTGCTAAGTCGGGACCAAAGTGTACTACTAATATTTTCAGTTACACTTGCGGGAATGTGTAAGGAGGTATCGAAAATAAAATTAAATACTTTATTGATCATGTAGGCGAACTTAGTTATGCACTTATGAGAAGTCAAGACTAAAGACAGTGGCATAGCGTGGTTGGAGCTGGGGGAGGCGGGGGCGTCCCGGCACTTTTAGGGGGACGGCAAAATAAGTAAAATAAAACCATGTTCAAATTTGAAGCTCGCGTGTCTTATTCGTTAGAACGACCTTTTTTTTGAAGCCATGGGGCGGCAAATTTTAGGTCCGCCCCGAGCGGCACAATCCCATGCTATGCTACTGACTTAAGATACATACCAATAATTATTATTACTACAATTTCCACACACACACACACTCACGCCCTTTATCCCCGAAGGGGTAGGCAGAACGCAACTAGTGTACCTATTTTTCGCCGTGCGTATTCCGTCCCATGATGTGATAGGGGCCAGCCTATCGCCATATCGGGCACAAATTCCAGACTCCGAGCTGATACTGAATAGAAAAACCCAATATCACTTTGCCCGAGCCGTGGATCGAACCCCAGACATCAGCTTTGCAGTCGTATTATACTACAATTTAGTTACTTATAATATAAATACAGACGTTTTGTAATGGGAATAAAATTGATGAAAACCACAAAGGAACCACAGAAGCCAGCTCGGGGTAGCAGGAAAGGGGAGATAAAAATGATGTAGGTACATACTGTACGTATATACATCATTTTAATAATGGGAAGAACGCGTGGTGGTCCTCACCGGTGAGGACGATAAAGGCCCTAGGGCCGTAAGCAAGATTTTTTTCTACAAACGTTAACGCCAATAGAATAGGAAATAATGTATGTGAATGACATAATTTATCGATAAGTTTATTGCAAGGATAGACCATTCCCATATATTCTTTTCTATTCTTTTGGTGTTGACGCTTGTAGAAAAGCATCTTGGCTGGCCGCTGACCTAGCTAACCTATATAATAGCCTTTCACTAGCTACCTAAGTGATGGCTACCGGAAGAAGAAAGCTTGAAAGAAACTCAGCTTTGCCGCAAGTCCTTTGTATATAAAGCCCCACTAGTTATATAAGCTAATGTAGGTACGCATATCTCCAACGAATGTGATGAAATCCAATTGAAGGGATTTCATACTGGACACTGGTCAGTGTACAGGCATGAACAAATACTTAACAGTAAATAAAAAATAAAAACAATAAGAGAGCGAATTAATATATTGTTTTATATAAAAGTATTTTTAATATAAAAGCACAGAACGTTTGACAATTCGAGTGAGTTGATCATTGACTTTCGTGCCGGTTGGTCGCTTGGTGATATTTTTTCTGAAAGTATTTCTGTAAAATCAGTGGTACATATTTTTATTGAAATCAAAACCGTTGCAGTTTATAATAATATAGTTATATTTAAACAGTGTACAGTGTGCATTTGCCTTTATTAAGAAATATATATTTTTTTTTATTGCCTTAGTCGGCATACGAGCATGCGGTCCGCCTGATGGTAAGCAGATCCGCCGCCCATGGACTAAAGCAATGCCAGAGGCACAGCCAAGCCGTTGCCTACCGGGAGGAGAGCACTCTTTTTAAGCCTCGTTTAAAGAAGGACAAGTCATAGCGCTCGGGAAACACCGATGCAGGGAGTTCATTCCAAAGTTTGCACGCGTGCGGCAGAAAAGACCGCTGAAAACGCACCGTGCTACTACGGACGGAGTCCACGTAGTACGGATGAACTCCACTGCGATGCCGAGTGGTGCGATGGTAGAAAGGTGAGGCGGGCACCATATTAAACAGTTCCTCAGAGCACTCCTCATGGAAGAGGCGGTAGAATACACAGAGAGATCCAATGTCTCTCCGCATACCCAGCGCCTCCACCCTGTCCGTAAGATTGGGATCATCGACGATGCGAAGTGCCCGTCGTTGTAGGGAATCAAGTGGGTTAAGCAAGTGTTTGGGGGCCCCTGCCCAGAGATGCGAGCAGTACTCCACGTGCGGCCGGACTTGCGCTTTATATAGCGCCAGTCTGTGGCCGGACGTGAACTACAGCTTAGCTCTGTTCAGGATTCCCAACATTTTGCTGGCCAATTTGGCTTTGTCCTCCAAATGACTCCTAAACTGAACGTCACTTGAAATTTCGACACCGAAGATCCAAATGCTTTTCGACATGTGAAGAGTAGCTCCTTGGAACTGTGGCGCCATGACGAATGGGTCCTTCTTAGCAGTGAACGCGCAAACTTGTGTCTTCGACGGGTTGAATTGGACGAGATTCCTTTCACCCCATTCAGAAGCCCGCCCCAGAGAGCTTCCGAATTCAGACACAAGTTGTGACCGTCTTATTCTGTCGTCGTCTGTTTTATTATTTCAGATTTATATAGTTTTGGGTCAATATAATTTAAATCATAAATGCAGCCCATCAAAATGGTCGGTCGTCTTCCACAAATTGATATGTCCATGAAGGAGAGGAATTGATAATACCTATATGTCATCGAGGGCGAAAAATCGATGTCAACGAAAAACCTATACTTACATACCCATGTAAGTTTTCTGCTGGTGGTAGAATATATTTTGTATCCGCCCGGATGACCACTGACATGAGGTGTTAAAAACCGCCATAGTGGCCCATGTAAGTGTGCCGCGTTCCGGAATCGGCCTGTGTATATCCGGTTCAAACAGGCCGGCATAATTGTGTCAACTGACGAGGGATAATCATCGCTCGTCAGTCGACACTCTATTTAGATCCCTCTCCGCTTACCATGATGGTGATGGTGACGGTGCAGCGCGGAGTTTGCCGTTTCGGTATAAAAAAAAATAGTTTACAAAATCGACTGTTCAGTTGTTATTAAATGAGGAGGCGATGACGACGTCGCATGGCGCAAATTAGGTTACGACTCACGGCACATTTTGTAACGTAGTGCAATGTACAGAACCACCTGGTCGTAAAACTGACGAAATCCATCTCTGCGTTAAGCTTCAAACTTTGTAGCGCCGACCCTACATTAGAGGGGGATACGAAGGCAGGTTGAAATACTACGTATACAAACATGTACCCCATCAGACAGATCACACACTCACGAGTTTTTTTTTATTCCCGAACAGAGGCGCAACTAGTGCGCGGACTTTTCGCGATGTGTATTTAGTATTCGAACCCGAGACCTCAGGGCGGAAGTCGTTCCGCGCACGCGATACCTACAACTACGCCACCGAGGAAATATATTTTTTAATAACAATTATAAGTATATTCTTAATATTATACACAAATATGTTCTCGGAACTAACCACGGAGTAAAGATATAACAATTTGGCGCTACGTAATAGTATTAATCACTAGCTGTGCCTGCAACCGCGCCGTCTGCATGGAATCTAAGCCTGTCATACCCCTCCCAATACAATTCTCCGTAAAATAGAACACGCACTATGTGTATGACCTGTCTACCCCAAGTATATGTCCTTGCCTTACCTACTCTTCCTGATATAGGTATATAACACAAAATAAAGCTGTAAATGGTTTTGGCGTGAAACGCCAACGAACACTGACAAACAGATAACATTTCAAAAGTTGTTTACGTTCTTTTACCAAGTATATATTTGAAAAAAATATGTACTAAGTACAGACACAGTAAATCTACGATTTTATGTATAGATTTTTGTGTTTTTTTTTTATTGCCTTGAATGACGAGATGAGCATGCCGTTCGCCTGATGGTAAGCGATACGACCTCCCATAAACAGTAGCAACACCCTCCAGCACCTTGACTTACAAAGTACTGTGTGGCATTCCACTGCGCTCGTCATCCTGAGACATAAGATGTTAAGTCTCATTATGTCCAGTAGTTACACTGGCTACAATGTCCTTTAAACTGAAACACAACAGTGCATGCACCCTGCTGCTTGGCGGTAGAAATAGACATTGCGGTGGTACCCACCCAGACGGACTCTTACATATGAGAGACCTACCACCAGTGCACCAGTGATTGTAGTGTCACTTGTCAAAAAGAGTTTAAATAACTTTAACAAAACATGCTTTGCCAGTTCCTAAGTTATTTTTAAATAGGTATTTCTAGTGCTCGCATAACCATGGTAAATTATTTTTACGCTCTATAAAAATGCAGGAAGCATAAAACTCTTACACTTGCTCTACCCTTTATTTGTGTCAGAAGTCATGACGATAAGGCACGTATTGTTACTTGCTATTAACATCCTAATTCAGATTCCAGCTATTGTGTGTTTTTATCATTAAATAAGTTCACGCCTGTGTCCCTCAGGGATAAGCAAAGGTTCATCTTACCACGCACTAAGTATACTGAATTTATTTCTTTCCTATCATCCATGATGTCTTAAAGAGCATTTGTTTGAAATTGTTTGCATTTGTAAATATTTGTTATTAGGTGAGGCTATAACAGAAAACATAAAAATCTAACGAGATTTATGATTGGCGTAGAAGAATCGTGATAGCAATATCTCCTTCCCTATTTTACTTTAGCCCGCTCTGAAATGCTTAAACGGAGATACATGCGATCGTTTTTCGGACAAGTATTTTGTTGGAAATCGGTATCGAGTCTCGTAAGTACCTATATTTGAATATTATTTAATAATTTAATACTTAAGCCTTTTCGAATATTAATGATTATAAATATGTATTTTATCTTCATGTATTTTTTTCAATGAACATTTATTTTTTGAGATTTTTTTTTCTACGTAATGTTGTAGGGTTGGTGAATGTGTACGCAAGGTTAGAAGTAGTAGGTATCACATATGAAAATCACCCCCTTACATCTGTAGGTATTGTATGCAGTATGAGACTAATTTTCCTAATCACTCTCTTATTTAAACGCGCTAATCTTGTATATATATATATATATATATATATATATATATATATATATACAGATGTTTGTAAGAAATAGATAAACACAGAAACCATTATAATCAATAAATAAATAAAAATAAAATAGTTTAATCATCACGTAGGCTAACATAGCTGCACTTATGATAAGTCAAGATACATTTTATTAATAATAATTGTTATTCCAAAGTCACTTTTAAAACTACATGTTTTAGGCAGCAAAATCAATGAAAAATAAATAAAGAAGGCAAACTGAATATTTGTTATTAAAAATAATGGGAGGAACGCGTCGCGGTCCTCAGTGAGGACAATACAGACCCTCACCTAGCTAACCTACCACCCTTTCACTAGCTACCTAAGCGATGACTACCAGAAGAAGAAAGTCAGAAAGAAACTCCGAGCTTACTTTTTTGTCATCAATTATCCATTGAATCTTTATAATCGGATAAGAAAAAAAATATTTCTGAAAACGGTTTCAATTCTTTAATACATTTTTAGCTATGTAGCTAAATGAAACCACATATTTAGTACAAGGTTTTATAATAAAACTGAGGTAGAAAGCACCACTAATCTGTAGTTCAAGAATTCAGGAGCCGGTTAGACTAGGATTCTTACGATAGCACCATTGCTTCAGAGACAACTGACATGAATGAACGACTTCCTGTTGTGTTTATTTTGGCGAGTTAGTTCTGGAGGCTCAAATAACCTATTCCTTCTTTTTTGGGTCGTAGCGCATTTTTCTTTTAGGATTTGTGGATAGGTTCTCAAATGCTCACTCAATCGTTTTGCTATAAAAAGTCCACTTCATTTTTTAAGGCCTTATGATGTGTACCATGCATCATTCACAATACATATTCCCCGATACTGGAATCAGTTTAAAGTAGGGATTGGGTACTACAGAGGTGGTGGAAGTATACCTATCATACGCCAAAATGCGTTCGCTTTACTTATAAATGTTGAAGCGGCTATAAAATATCTACGCAACCTTTCTAGGAATCCGACCTGCCTGTGAATCGTAGAATGCCGCATGCGAATCATCTTGTTTCTTTTCTGGCTCAATAGATAGTATCCATTATGCATACTTTTATTATGTCTAGGTAATTTAGGTACATCAAAAATATATGTTTCAAAATCAGATGATCTTATCAAGTGTCTGTTGCAAACTGTCATGATGGAAATACCATTAGTCTTTGGTGAACCCAATTATCTCAATGAAATGTGTTTTGCAGAATAGTTTATGGCGACGATGATGTCAGCAAAACATTGCGTCATCTTAGCTTTTGTTAGTCTCCATTAACAGATTGACGAGCTACATATTGCATCAATGTGGATGCTGTTTGTTGTAATCGTTTTTTATTTTAAGTATTTGTCTGTTAGTAATGATGTAGATAATTGTTAAGTTTTAGAGTCCTGGTGGTTATTTAACAAGTTGCGTTTGCTGACGATAGCTAGATACTTTCCGTCAGATGAACCTTGCACGTGACGGATTACTAATGCGCCGAAGATGTCCACCACGGAGTTTCAAGTGGTAGGGGTATGTATGAAGGTAATGTTTCGGACTCGGCCTGGTGGTCGCTTTACGTTTTCCATCTCTCATGGCGGCTCAAAACCGGGTCGTAAGGCCGTCGAACCCAACATAACCGTCTAGTCGCCCACCCAAAAAGGCATTTACCTACATGTTAGAATTTGGTAGAAATTTAAATTTAACAAGTGATCGAATAAAGTATGATATTATGTAAGACTATGTGTTTTTTGCGACTTCGCCCACTTGAAATGTCTTTCCCGCGATAAAAGTTCGTAAAGCACTGTAGTGATCTATAGCGCCATCAGTACGACGCGACGCCAGCTACTTAAAAAATCTGTTTGAAATTTCAAAATATTTTCCGCGGAAATTATAATAATAAAAAGAAAAAATAAACTTTAAATTGAATCAAACTTTATTATATTTATTAAAAAAAAATACTTTTGTCAAGATCAAGTTACATAATTATTGTATTATCTACACAAGTAAATCTCGCGACAAGCTTTTATCTCTATATGGTATTAAATAACATTTAATTCAATTTAAAGTTAATTTTTTTCTTTTAAGAGCATTTAAATGAAAGCTTGTTTTAAAGATTAGCTAACAATGCATTGTCACCCAAACTGAACGTGTATGCAAAATATCAACACAATCGGTCGAGGGTAACTGTTTCAAAACTGACTTGCATGATTCCACTCGTATAAACATACATACATACATACATTGCAAGTTAAATAAAAGCTTGTAAAAAGTTACCTTTATTTTACCATAATGGTTAGTTTTAACATACAACTTGGTCTATCCGGGGGCCATACCTATTTCATTCAAATCCGTTCAGCGCTTACTGAGTTTACTTCTAGGCAACGAATATTCAAACGTCTTCCCAAAAAAACCATAGACTAAAAAAAACACATTTATAATTTTTTTGATATTTATATCAGCCTTGTTTAAGAAACTTAAATTAATTATATCTTGCTGTAAAATTATTTTTATATCCGACCTTACTTTGGTCATACTTAATAAAAAAAAATATATTTCATTACTCAGGCTCTATTCGTTATTGTTAAAAGTAAGGTGTACACTGCAAAAGTACCAACATTTTATAATGTTGGTAGATATTTGTTTACCGACATAGCTGGAATTACACACACGTAAGTATTTGATACAATACGCCTATTTATTAAGAAGCCATTTGAGTCGTATCAATTTGCTGTTGGCTACATTGCTAAATTTGCATGACGACGCGATGTAATAGAAGTAACATTTGCCTTGTTCACTGCTGCCTGACTTTTGATTTAATAATAATTTATTATCTTGACAGACATTAGGTAAGGTTTCATTAATTTTCAGCCGGTCTAAATGGCAAATAAATTGAAATTTATAACCAGTTTTAAACTCGTCTTTTTCTACGTCCGTCAAGGCTGAAAAGATATAGGTCGCTGCAGTCAATAGAGCTGTTTCGTACTTACAAATATATGGGATTATTGCTGTTCAGAAAAGAACCATTTAATTGAGAATTTTCGCGTGTATTACCCCTTAACCAGTCAACGCCCGCTTATATATAGCTATAAGCTAATTTCCTTATATAAATGGACACCGGTGTCCACCGCGGGCTTCCAAGGATTAATAAATAAATAATATGTATTTTCTTATCAAAGTAATAAAACTAATACACGGCCTCACGATTTTATCATATTACTAGCATTGCGCGCGGCTCCACCCGCGTGGAAAAGTTTTTCCGGGATAAAAAGTAGCACTCAGGAGTAATGTAGCTTCCTATGAGTGAAAGAATTTTCAAAATCGGTCTAGTAGTTCCTGAGATTAGCGCGTTCAAACAAACAAACAAACTCTTCAGCTTTATAATATTAGTATAGATATAGATAAGTATAAGTATAGATGTACCTACTTACGTAATAATTGCGTAGGTGTATAAGCGAAAGAACATAATGTTTTTTCATCCGCTATTGATGAGTCAGTCGCCTTTTAATTTAGGAGCCGTAAAAATGATTATTAAACCACTGAAGCACATGTCTCGGTTGGCGTGTTTAACGAAACGATACGACGCTTTACTACAGATATAATATTTTGTTAAATCATGTAAATATATCGTAACAAATGTTAAATAAATGATTTTAAACAGAATATTTTGTACAACAAAAAAAAAACGGATAGAATATAAATGTTGGTGCCATTTCCGTATTATTTTGAAATTTCTTTGTAGGTAAGGATATTTGTAGCCACCAGCATAGCGACGACCGTACAAGAGGCATGAAATCAGCCATAGCAAATGATTTTCAGCAGTTGAAGCGGTAAATAACTTCTCGTGATAATATAATAGTCAATTATATTTTTATCCGTTTACTTTAGGTAAGTACTACATAAGTTTGAGTGTTAAGTTAGAAATAAGTAAATTATTAAATAAAGACTGAATAAAAAGTCCAATTCTGGATGGACCGTACATATGCAGTGATTTAATATATCCAATTGAGAAGACAAGTCACACTAATTGTACCTACCACGGTTACCCATTGGGCGTATGGAAACTATTGCCTTTATAAGTTAATTTCGAATGCCAGTATAGAAGCAACATACTGTGCTACAACATACGCCAAGCAATGCCAAATGTGGTACCAACTCGTCGGGGGATGCCAATCCATGCTGCAGAAAGCTTCCATAGCGTAGCTTTACCGCTTACTATACTTTGGTTAAAGTATCTGCGGTGTGAAGCGCGAGCTTGCAAACGTGTGCTTATTTCCGGACAGGACGTGTGGGCTCTACCCACTCTCGCAGTGGGCTTCCGTTCGCGCACGCATCGTAATTCGTATTCCACAGGCAGCGATGCTTTGCTGAAAAACATGCGCACGACGTTTTCTCGCCCTTGAATAATAGATCTCGTGCCCAAAAACATTCATAATTTTGTTCTTACATTCTAACAACAATGACGTCACGAGCAAGTAGCTCGGTTGATGGTATACCGTAGCATTAGCGACATTACCTAGAATTCAAAGCTCCGCCGTCTGCTTGGCATTAAAGACATAAGACATAGAGGTTATGACTTATAATTTCCCGGAAATTAATTATTTAAATAAATTCTTACTTAGTTGTTTTATTATTCCTACATATTTAAAAGTTTTATAACCTTTCTCCGATTGTCTATAAATGCACGAGCGCGCACATGATATCGATTTTTTGTAAACGAATGACTCGTGACACGAGTTCCCTAGAACAGTAACTACAATAATATTACACTACGGTCGTCACCCTGAGACACAAGCTATAATGTCCTTCAAACCATGTCTGTGTTGCTGTGTGTGTGCTTAGTGCTTACCTGCATAATATAGCTTGGCGACAGAAATTGACATTGCGGTAGCACCTACCCAATCGTACTAACGCACACAAGAAATCTACCATCAGTAGGTAAAATATATTTGACAATTATCAATATTACTAAAAATTTAAAAAAAAACTTGTCCTGACAAGGCAAAAGGCATTGTATGTTAAAAAATTATTCTAGATAATTCAAACTGAAACAACATAGGTACCTACTCGGTTTGCATGCCGTTTATATTACATGACATCATTCATACTAATTCTGAGAATGTCTTAGAAGACTAAGGACTCAAATGTTTAAAATTAAAACATCTGCAGCAATAAAACTGTAAAACATTGACATGACCCAAATGCACACAATAAACTACCATGTGAGATTACAATATATACCTTAATATTTACGTTGATATTAACATGTATCTAAGTGTCTCGGTAGTGTCGTTGTAACTTGTATTGCGTGCGCGGTATGACCACCGCTCAGAGGTCCTGGGTTAGAATCCCAGGTCGGGCAAAGTGATATTATCTCAGCTTACCCCTTCGGGAATAAAGGCGTGGTGTGTTTTTGTACTACTAAAATAACAAGGAACTTTCCCTACCTTTTAACAAGTCTGCATAGCGAAAATCTAATAACTAATAGCTGTGTAGTTTCCAACAAATGCTTCTTTTTTTCTAAGATGTATGGTGCAAAAATACAAATAGTTATGTCACGAAATTACACTATGGAATTAATCTGCGACTTACGGAAGTAAATCAAACACTATAAACATAATTGATGAGAGGGTAGATATTAAGCAGCTAAATCAACTTTATTATGTTTATCCACTAAACCATTAATTTAGGATAATACATTAATAAATAAAACAATACGAATCTTTTTCTTTTTTCTTTATCATAATGGAATGACATTAACTTTTTAATCAGTCATGGAAGTAAGTAATTATTAAAAAGCAATTATGACAAGTCAGCACAAAAAAACACAAAACATATTAATTAGCATATAATACATTGTGTCATTACACTGGCAATTTATTTAGTGTTATTATCGATGTTATACAATTACTGTTAATTATTTTTGATATGTTTTAAATTTTATTCAAGGAAATACATTTATCCTCTGGTAACCCCTTCTTTTTTAAACTGATATGGCGGCAATACGAGCCCGAACACATTTTAAAGGAATAAGTGGGGTTTCTTTACGTTTTTCACACTCACACAGGTTCTCCACTTTCAACGCCGTCCATCTTTCACCATTTCTTAATGTTTCCGATACAGAATTTAATAAAATATTAAAAATCTGCATAGTTGTCCCATAATGATCACCATCCTGTCAGACAGGGGTGCCAACATCACTCCATCGGTAAAATAAAATGAAACGCACTCTAGGTTTAAAGAAAACTATAATCTATATACCATTCATATTTTGAGCTATTAGAATATGCACGTTATAATTCACTATGTACATTTTTAGTAGCAATATCTCTGAAAAAGAACCAATAGAGATGCATATAAATACAAACATAAGAAGCTAATTCAAAAGTCTATAATAATATATACATAATTTTATGTATAAACTAGACTTTTGCTCGCGGCTCCGCTTGCGTGAATGAGTTTTTCCGTGATAAAGGTCCCGCTTTGTATTTTCCCAGGATAAAAAGAATCCTATGCTACTCGCTGATAATGCAGCTTTCTATTGGGGAAAGATTTTTTTAAATCGGTCCAGTAGTTTTTGAGTTTATTCGTTACAAACATACACATCTTTCCTATTTTTAATATCAGTATACTGTATAGATAGGTAAAGACAAAAGTTTAGTAGTCAGTAACCTTTTCGCTGACCGATTTTATATTATTTTTATTTAGTAGAGCTAAATTGACGAGATTTATTGTTATCGATAGAAATATACAGGGTCACTTTGGCATTGCGTTAATTAATGAAACCACATACTCATCTTTGGTTTTGCTAACATTGTGCTAAAAATCATCCATGAGAAACGAATATTTTCACCAAAAGTCTCAATGTTACTTTACTGATTTTTTTATAATTTTGTCGTTTATTGCGAATATGGCGTGTGGGTGAATGTTTTTCTGACTGAAAGTGTGATGTTGCTCCAGCGGCGAATCCTTCTAGAGTAGTAGTAGTGACAATATTGCATGTAAACTTAAAGTTACTTTTTATTTATATTTATTTTGTTCGAAACATACACTTTTTTAATTTACGTCTTTGTTTAAAATCATCATCATCATCATCAGCCCTGTATTATATATTGCCCACTGCTGAGCACAGGCCTCCTCTACTACTGAGAGGGGTTGTTTAAAATAACTTAATGGAAAGTGTTATTTTCAAGAAGATAACTATGTGATTTCATTTACTAACGCAATGTCAAAATGACCCTGTATAGTAACAGTTATTTAGTTGGGGAACCTCCGATGCAGAGTTAAGAATTTGAATAACGATATTCGAATTTCGACCTCTAGGCGTACACTAGTAATAACTAAACGTGGTAAATTATGTCATGCTTGTAATAAGCCACATGCTCATATTACGGCAACATACGATTATGGAACTGGTGAGTCATTGGTTGCAATTCAAGGAACAGGCTGGATAAACAATCATTGCAGTGTCCAATGCGATAACGGCCATTCGCACATCCCGTACTTCCCCCGCGCTACTTCTACACCCTGCCAACACATGTCACATCACACATACCCGCCGACAATATATTATGTACGACCATCATTATTATAATGTAAACTCTATGGCCGTTATTTAACCCATTTTTTCACTTCGTAACTCAGTCTTGGACGCGACTTCACTCGTGTAGGAAACCCTTTTTATTAATAATAGCTTTTGCTCGTGGCTCCGCCCGCGTGAATTAGTTTTCCAAGATAAAAGACCCGCTTTACATTTTCCCAGAATAAAAAGTAGCCTATGTTGCTCATTGATAATGTAGTTTTCTCCAGAAATTTTTAGTACGACATCGACCATCATTTGTTACTTATTTTCATTTGTCTAATAAACATTCATATGCATGTTTATACATGCGCAAACATATATAATGTATGTATGTATGCAGTATGTACATATTGTGCAGAGTGCTATAACTAGCCCTTTTGCGCCCGATGTGAGCTTCCATAACTGCGCCCATGCATGACCTAAAACTTGGTACTGGTCTGGTCATTTTTGCGCCCCTCCAAGGTCTGCGCCCTGTGCTTGGCCACCGTTGGCACCGCCCTAATAACGGCAATGATTGTGCATGCATGATCTGCAAATGCTTTTGAGCTATCGTTTTTTTAAAAGAAGTTAATATCTACGCCCTAGACTGTCCTTCTACGCTACGGGAATTTTGATGTCAAAGATGCACCTTGCTCTGGTCGCCCTATTACGGATAAAGTGGACGCCATTTTTCAAAAAGTGGAGCAAGATCGACATATCACTAGTTACAACATAACTGAAGAACTGAGAATTGACCACAAAATAGTTATGACCCATTTGAAAAAGCTGGGTACACAAAATAGCTCGATATTTGGGTGCCACACGAGCTCACTGAAAGAAACCTAATGAACCGTGTACTCATTTGCGATTCTTTATTGAGACGTAATGAAACCGAACTGTTTTTGAAGAGATTGATAACTGGTAATGAAAAATGGATCACGTACAATAAGAACGTACGAAAAAAGTCGGTCAGGCTTCACAGACTGTGGCAAAACCTAGGTTAACTCGCAATAAGGTGATGCTGTGTGTATGGTGGGATTGGAAGGGCATTGTTCATTATGAGCTTCTACCGCCGGGCAGAACCATAGATTCTGATCTCTTCTGCCAACAACTAATGAGATTAAAGCAAGAAGTTGAGAGAAAGCGACCTTGATCAATAGAAAGAGTGTGGTTTTTCATCACGATAATGCTAGACCACACACGTCTTTGGCCACTCAGCAAACATTAAGAGAGTTTGACTGGGAGATATTAATGCATCCACCATATAGCCCTGACCTTGCACCTTCAGATTTCCACCTGTTTCGGTCTCTTCATAATTCTTTAGGCAGTTCAGGTTAACACCAACAGAGGACTGCCAAAACTACTTGTCGTGTTTTTTTATCCGAAGTCCCAAAATTTCTACAGCAACGGGATTATGGCACTACCTACAAGATGGCAGAAAGTCATCTATCAATAAACTTGGAAAAAATAAGTTTTTAGTTTTCATATAAAATGTGAAGAAAGTTTTTCCCCAACCTAAACCTAAAATGTGTTACATAATAAATATATATTAATTTTTATATTATAGTTTTAAGATTGCTAATATTGTTAGATATTTTAATTGTTTTTTCCTAAAGTGCAATGCATGCCGTGGCAACTAAATATAATGCATTTAAAATATTGTTAGTGATTTGTAACTATTAATTAATTTAATGTAATTACCACTGATTTTCCTTGAACAATAAATAAATTAATAAATATAAAGTATAAAATCGCTCGCGAAATCAGCACACTGAAGTGGAAGTGGGCCGGTCATTTCTGCAGACGGACGGACGGTCGATGGAGCAGAGAAGTGCTGGAGTGGAGACCGCGATTAGGTAAACGAAGTGTAGGACGCCCTGCTGCACGATGGACCGACGACTTGAAAAAGGCGGAGGGTAGCGGATGGATACGGGCTGCTGAAGACCTGGATGGTTGGCGCTGGGAGGCCTACGTTCAGCAGTGGACGGCGACAGACTAATTGATTGATTGAAAGAATAAATAATTTCATATTATGTCCACCGTCTAGAAATCTACTAACTTATAATTTAAAAAGCATAAGTTTGAAAAGATGTTTGTAGGTTTTAAAATTTTGATGTAGGTGTGTGAAAAGTAAACGCAACCATTTAACAAAAGATGAAATTTGGCCCAGACCATGTTATAGATTGTATATTATAGACTATAGTTAGGCTACTTCTCACCCTGGAAAAGTGCACAGTGGGAGTTTTGCAGCGGGAAAAGTCTTTCAAAATAAATGCTATTTTCGGATTCAACGTCGCCTCGTAATATAGTTCGATACATAGGTACTACTAGAATGTTATTCTATCAATTATAGGAAGAATATGGAGAGTAAAGGGTAGAGCCATAGAGACCATTTTCTAATCTCTATACTGAATATCCCACGCCAGGGGTAGTATATTATCCCGAGTTTTCACCGCCCTATGACAATGTGTGCAATAAACAATAAGCCACTTCTTTGTCTGGCCTAGTTCAAAATATTGACGTAATATTAATATAGCGTGTATTTTAAAAATACTCATTTTACTACACGCTAGTCTTGCCTCTTTTTAATTACCAGGTGTATTTAAAACAAGGAGTCATGTTTATTCTCGATGTATCATGTAACTATGTCAAATTAAAAAATGGAACGCCGGGATTTACGAGCGTTTACCGGAATCTGGTGACTCGAACGAATCATAAACGCACGAACGTAGCCGTTCTCAATACAGGCCCCGTATTGGAGCTTTGTGTGTTTTACTAGTAAAAATAGCTTTTACTTATTTAAAGGTAAGTATATAAGCCACTAAAGGGCTAAAGAATGACTTCCTATAAAGTTTTAGTGATGAAAACCAGTCTTCCAGTGTCCCGGTGCGATAAGGAAGTAGATCGTCATCGCAGTTCCGGATATGTTGTCACTATTTTAATACCGACTGCCTCGGTGGCGTAGTTGTATTACGGTATGACTGCAATGCTGAGGTTTTGGGTTCGATTCCCGGGTAGGGCAAATTGATATTGGGTTTTTTAAATTCAGTATCAGAACGGAGTTGGGAATTTGTGCCCGATATGGCGATAGGCTCGCCCCCTATCACATCATGGGACGGAATACGTTTCTGCGTTTACTCTAACAAACATTTTTACACTTTCAAATTTATGATTTTAGTAAGGAGTAAGAAGCTAAATTTTGTGAATAATATGTTTGATATGTTTATTTTAATTTATTCATATTTCAAAAAGAACACTTCAAACATCGTTATAAGTCTACCTATTTTTTTCACAGTTAGTTATAAACAATAATAAGGCTGAACTCTGGACGAACTTATCCTTAGAGAGCATTCAACTGTGATGCCAATTAGCGGCAGTGAAAACTTTATTGACTTCAAAATGCGGATAAAACACACCTCATACGGACTACTCATGACGGAGTCGATCAGCGTGGTTACCTAACAGTAAGGTCTATTCGAAACCATTTTTGGGTGACACGTGAGCCTGGAAACGGCAGATTTACAAGCTGTTTCTACTAAACACTTTACAATTATTAATTGTAAATACTTACTTAAGTTACTTTTGCTCTACATTTCAGCGCGAAAATATTTTCTCGGAATAAAAAAATCATGGAAGCGTAATACAGAGATCAATGCAGCGCGGTGTGATAATTCAGGACATGGTCTATCTGCCATGCAAATATAATCCAACCGTTTGGTGTTACCGATTTTCTGCGTCACGGAGGCTGTCATATTTAATTAGATATCGTGCGTTAAAATCCTTTTCCGGGATGAAAAATCACTTAAAGCATTCGGGTTAATGTAGGTTCATATTAGTGAAAGCTTTTTTTAACAAGAGACCAAAATTAACGTGTTCAAATAAAAAACTAATATTTCAGCTCAGTACAGATTCTTTGTCAGACCGTAATATAACTTATGTTGTAAACTTTCTAATGCACTCATTATCAAAAAAGCGGTATCAGCGTAATAAGGTAGTTGACTACTTTTTTTAAAGACATTTCTAAAAAAAATATGTCACCAATATCTAACGGAATTGCAAACTTGGCGCCATAATATGTGAGTTATAAAGCTTTGAAATTTGGTGAAATTACAGTAATATCAGATTGTGACGTCACCGGGTGTCACCGGTCATAACGCTGTCTGCGTGCGAAAGAGATAGCGCTATATCCCCACCACGTCCACACTTTTGTTCACAACAATATTTCAAGTTTGACTAATTGTTTTGTTTTTCAACCAATTTTGATGCTGATTTCACAGTTTTTTTTTATCATATTATTTTCTGTTGTTACACATAAAATAATGTACAAAATCAAACATAGGAAACTAAGCTATTGCCGATAGGCTAGAAGTCAAGATTGGGTGAGATTATGAATAAATTGAACTTATCATGTTGCGGTGGTAGGTATTATTAGTTTTACGAGTATGTTTGGGTCTCCGAAGTGAACGCGCATTCACGGAGCAGCGGGCAGAGGCGTGCTTTCCGCAATCACCGACAGCCGACATTACATACCGTCATCGACCTAAGCTAAAAATAGAAGAGGAATATAGCTGCACAACTGGCTTTTGTTGCCGCACTGAAACTATTGACCTATTTCACTTTACTGGAAGTAAGCAATAACTTTCAGTGCAGTACTCGCGGTTGTAAAACGGAATCTTGTGTACATATAGACTGCCATAAGCGGTAAACATATAATAATAATAATAATAATAATAATAATTTATTTCAAAGTAGAGGTACAACAAAGAGAAATACATAGTCTAGGAGCATAGGATGGTTGTACATTGGCACTCTATACATGACACTCCGATTTCTAAACTGAGTCCAGCTCGTATTATAGAAATCGGGGGGCCTCCGTTATATATTGCTATAGTATATAACCATGCAAAGTGGACATAATTATTATATTGTGTTTCGCACAACAGAAAAAGATTACAATATATAAGTACTAACTACATTATAATTATATTTTTAATTTTCAAATGCTGCATTACTATTTTTATTAATTTGCAGAAAATTTTATTCAGTATTTACTTAGGCACCACTATTAAGTTTTCAGTTTCGTAATAATCAAGTGACTGTAACCAGCAATTTAGTTTTTGTTTCATTTCATGCCTACTGAGTCTGTACAGTGAGATCTTACTGTTGATTTTATTGTAAACCCTGGAACTCAATGCATTGTATTGTCGAAGTGCGAAAGCAGTCTTGCATTTCACAGGTCTACAAACAATTGCTCCGCGTCTTTTCCTTGCAATATTTTTATCAAAAGGAGTATGTATATGTCGCCGAAGTAGGGAGCGGAGAATGTATATTTGCCTCACTGTAAGAACTCGGCATTCTTTATACAATTGTGTGGTGGTATAATACCGTGGTTTGTGATACATAACCTTAAGAAGGTATCTCTGCGCTCTCTCCAATTGCAAAAGCAGAGTCCTGTAAGCTCCACCCCACGCGGGAATACAGTAGCTGAGAATGGACTGACATAAAGCGATATAATATACAGTCTTCATGGTAGATGATTCTGCAGAGTGACGTAGGTTTTTAAAAATGTAAATGAGCTGTCGAACCCGTTGGGTGAGAGTTGTTATGTGCGGTCGCCAGTCAAGTCGCTCATCCACTAGAACGCCAAGATACCTTATGCAAGTAACATTTGTTAGCGGTAAACAGGAGCAATTTGGCGTAAAATAAGCACAATAATGTGCAGTAAGTGATAATGTTTCCGCGGATGGTCTTTTCGTATTCGGCATACAGAAGCGTATATATTTAGTTTTGTCTAAATTAAGGGTGAGTAGATTTGATGACAACCAAGACATAACTCCTCTCAAAGCATCCTCAGCAAATGATTTAGCCTCCAACCATGTTCTGCCGTGTACCAACAAGGCTGTGTCATCTGCATATGCAAATATTTCACAGTTTTTGAGATTCATCTTACATAAGTCATTAACGTATACCAGAAACAAGGTTGGCCCAAGGATACTTCCCTGTGGAACACCGTAGTTAATTTGCTCTTCGTCACTCACCATATCATCAATTTTTACCGCCTGGGTGCGGTTAGACAGATAGTCCTTAAACAGATTTAGAGTCAGTCCACGCACCCCTATTGCTTCCAACTTAGATATAAGAATGGGGACAGAGACAGTATCAAATGCCTTTGATAAATCTAAAAATATGCCATAACATTTGTAGCCGTTATCTAACTTAGTAACTACAGCGTCGGTGAAGTTAACGACAGCATCTTCAGTGCACACACCAGTTCTAAACCCATATTGGTGCTCAGAGATAATGTCAAATTTTGTGAGATAATTAGTCAAACAATTATTTAGGATTCTCTCCAGGATCTTTGACAGTGCGCTAAGCACCGATATAGGTCTGTAGTTGTTGACGCTTTCTCTATCCCCTCCCTTAAAAATGGGAGTCACTAGTGCTTTTTTCAAACTGTTTGGGAATATTCCTGTGGCGATGGAAATATTGCATATGTGTGTGATTGGTGGTATCAAAACTTTATTTGACAGTTTGATTATTAAAGCTGAAATATTATCCCAACCAGTTGCACAGTTACTCCGGAGCGAGGCAATGATCGATGCCACTTGTTCCTCGCTAACTGGTGTAATCCCAAGCGAGTTAGACGGTGTGAGTGTTTTATTCAATTTACAGGTTTTAGGCGTATTTGGTGGAATAATCTTAGAAGCCAGGTCTCTACCAAGGCTAATTAAGTGTTTGTTCACAGAGTTTATGGATGTATTCAAATCAGCAGACAATTTTAATAATTCCGTAGCAGGTTGTGACTGACGTTTCCTACCTGAAATTGAGTTTATAACATCCCACATAGCTTTAGGGTTGTTACAAGCTTTACTGAATTGTTCCTTTTCGTATTTACATTTAAGTTTTCTGAGTAGATTGTTACAAAAGTTACGATACCTTTTATAAGTTATAGCCAGAATAATGTTATTACAATTTTTTCTTACTTTGATATGCATTTTATCGCGGTTTCGAATGCACCGAAGCAGCCCCTCAGTCATCCAGGGTTTTAGGCACCGACGACGTCTAGTAACTCTTTTATTTGTAGTGTGTTTACTAACAATTTTATTTAGTAAAGAGATCAGTATATCAGTAGCCATATTTGCGTCATTAGCCTCCATCACCGGATTTAGATTGCAAGTATTAATATCTTGTTGAATGGAAGGGTAATCAAGTTTTATTATGTGCCTCTTGTTGCTGTGGTAAAGCGTTTTGTGTTGCTCAAGACATAATATTATCGGTCGATGATCTGTGATATGTGTGTCTAATATCATAGTTTTTGCTGATGCATTGGTTTTTAGTAGAATGTGGTCAAGGCAATTCTTATATCTCGTAGGGTGTACGTGCGCTGGTAGAAGCCCTAAGGAGGCTACCAGAAGTAAGTATTCATTACAGTGTCGATCAACATTCCCCAGCTCTTTGATGTCAATGTTTATATCACCAATAACAGCTAAATTCTTAAACGATTGTAATGAGCATACTACCCTTTCTAGGCTTTTGTAAAAATTTGTTAGGTCCAAGTGTGATGGAGGTCGATAAAGAGCAATAATGGCTGTAACACCTGTAGTACATAATAAGCAGTTAGCATCCAAAAACTGGGGTTCTGAAACGGTACATTCGATACCATTTTTAACATATACAACAATTCCATCATTCTGACTAGAGTTATTTGTAGAAGTATGACACGAATAGTCATCTAGCGAGGGTGGCGTACCCGTAGTCTTAATAGTCATAATAATATTATGTTCTTCGGTAACTACGCGATCAATAGTCAATACCGTATTTATAAACTAATATTATTCAAAGAAGTTAGTTAAATGTTTTAATTATCTCAAATTGCAATAATGTAGAAAAATAATTTAAGGTATTTAGTATGGGATTAAACCAAATTATTCAACCAGTGATGACTGAAGTCGCCGCGTTGTTTCCTAAATCTTTAATCTTTCAGCTTTCGAATTTCTGGCAACACTGCATTTTTTTTAACTAAAACCTTGTTGGTAGATAATAAGAACTAATTTCGCGTTTTTGACAGGAGACGTCTTGGCCTAATTGGGCCAAGCGGTAGCCGACAGAATGTTCAACTTACAAGACAGACATAGTGTACGTTAGAAAATAATTTTCCGTGCCCAAAATCAGAAAATATCGGGATAATTGCAACATTGCAACGAAAGATATCTTCATTATACAACAGTCATGGTGTCACAAAAGAGTGACTTAATCTTTCATTTTCATGAAAAGGAACTGTAAACTTTTGGGCGCAATCTTTCATATTCGTGAAAATAAAGTAAAGCTTTAGGCCATCTGCCCATAAGTTATTGCAGACGAGGACATTTTGTACAAAAGTCTAAATTAATGTAAATGTATTTTGGGTTTTTACTAAAACTTTGGAATATAAATATTTTCAAAGAGAGTGTCCGTATTAAAAAGACACTCGAGAGTTTATTTTGACTTAACTTTATATTCTGTAGGATCGCGATAATTACATTGTGTTCATTGTTTTTCTCAAAATTATATGTTTATAACACTACACACGACACCGATAACGAGGACACGTAAAAATTGAGGAACATAGGCATACTTCCTCTTGGGTTCAACGTTCTGTACTGGCCTACGTCATAACGATAAAAGAGAGACTCATGAATGAGCCCGTACATTGACAGGGCGATTCACCCCGGAATAAAATAACCAAACGTTGACCGACAGCACCACACCGCTATATTATTTACTTCAAACTTTAATATGACATAATACACGTTTATTAAACTTATTATTATATTTACAATAGCTTAAAAGCAAGTACTTACCTATATTGTTTGGTCAATTTGTATGATCGTTATTATTGATTAATTTAAATTTAAAACATTATGTTTACAATCATAGTTTATTGATTTTTTATTTATTTATTGTTTAATTAAAACCTATATAGGTATGATTATATTTGAGCTAGATGGTACAACATTTTATTAACTACTTATTGAACTATCAATTATATTATAGGTATGTAGGTAATTATATTAAATGTTTTACTAAGAGGACGGTCTCTTGCAAGCATTCATTGAAAGTTACTCTGGTGCAGTAACTACCATTTGAATTAACTGCTGCTGATAGGGAACGTGCACGAACTATAGGGGGCAGCACAAAATCGACACAAGAGCCACAAGTGGATAAAAAATGAACTTTTCAAAGCTATAATTTATGTTTATTATTCTTTTATTATTTCCAAAATGATAAAATATGGTTCCCGGCTGAATATCATTGATACCTAGCGTGGCCATAATAAGCTTTTTTTTTAGATGGGAGCTCGTTATTTTGATGTTATTGAAGCAAAATTGGAAGGGTATGTTCCCTTACTTACAGATTTGTTTGTGTTGAATTTTATCTTCAACACATGCTTATTTATTTCTATAAGTTACGTAATGAGACATTTCTAAATGCTTTTGGTACTCATAATTATGTATGTTTTATACAGCGTTTATTATTTTGTTGATTTTCACATTACCATAGAATGTAAGTACTTAGGTACTATTCTTGGGAACATAATAGAATTTCACACCATTTGATTGATTCCGTCTTGAGCAGCCGTCTCGGACGGACCTATTGTTTGTCGTAGCGCAAGCTGTGACATTCATTGTTCCCTCCGGGTACCTGCTCGGTCGGACCGCAGCGACCTCGCTGCACGCCAAGGACGAAGGGGAACAATAGGGCTATTGTCCTATTGCTACCTGGAATCCTTTCGGGCCGAACCGCGTCCTTCTCAGGACAGGGTTTCGCCCAATATTACACGTCTTAAGTATTTATTGCCCCTTCAGGGCTAGCTCGGTGGTTAACCTACCGGTGTAAACAAGCCGAGCTAGCGGTGACCCGGCCACGCGCTGCGCCCCCTCAGGGCAAAGCAAAGCCGGACGGGTGCGGGTTTGGAGGCTGTGGAGACACACCACAGTTTCCACCGCATATCGCCTTCCCTACCTTACCCATCCCATAAATCCATCCCGTGTATCGGTTGAGCGTACGGTCTTCGGACCAATACCGCTTACGGTACACGGATTGATAGGGACCCTTCGCACAATAAGATCGGCGAAGGGATTGCAAGCTTAGGGCACACCTAATTTTAAGTACATTCCCCCTCGCCTATACCCGGCGAGGAGGGCCACACACGCACTCACCCCCGGGCACACCCACCCGGGGACTTAGTTACTACCGCGACCGCGATCCGCGACCGAACGTTAGTGCGATAGCCGACCTGGTTTCTTGTGTGTTCTTTCCCAGGCGGAACGCACCCGGTAGAGTAGGGAACACACACGCGGTCCTCAAATAAATAACCATGGACGTGGACCCAGCCACAAAAATGGCCGGTTCCACGTCCATTGAACCCCAATCCGACCACTTCGTCGCTCCCGGCATCACGCTGTCAGCGATTAAGGCAGCGCTGCGCAATTTAGTTGTCCTGGACTCAGAGTTCAGAGACTATATGTCCATGTTGCTCCACAACGTAAGGGAGCAACTGTCCGAAACCCCGTCCCCACTAGTGTCACCCGGGGCCTCGGCCGTTAGCCAAGCGACCGAGACCGCGGACGACTCTGAGATGGAGACCACCACGACGGGCTCCCTTAAACGTCCCGTCCCTTCTTCTTCTTCCTCCTGCGAATCACAGGCGGAAGCCTCGTCGTCGGAACACGACGACGAAGGCTTTACGACGGTGAAGCGTGGGAGAAAGAAGAAGAAAGCCGTCCCCCAAACTTCGGACGATCTCGTCCCTCCACCCGCGCCTTCAGCGCCCATCGACAATAGGTCGAGTCCCGCGAATCCCGCGGGTTCGTCTTCGTCGTCGTCGCCACCATCGGACTCCCAATCCCAGCCGCCGCAACCCAAGGGGCCTAAAAAGCCACCGCGGGTAAACATGCAGCTTCCTCCCGGCAAGTCCATACAGGCCCTCTTCACAGAGCTGGAACACCAGCATATATCTATTCCCACGAACTCGTGGAACGGGAGCCAGCAGCTCCTATCTCTCCAGCCCGGCTCGATTTCCGATCACAGGGCCCTTACTAAGTTCCTCGATTCGAGGAACTATTACTACTATACTTTTTCCCTCCCCGACGAGCGACGTTACCGCTACGTCATCCGCGGTATCCCAGTACAGATGTCGACCCAAGAGGTCAAGAAAGGCCTCCAGGCTAAAGGCATTTCAGCCATAGAGGTGCACCGTATGCACCGTCAGTCCCGCGTTTCCCAACCGGGCTTAGAGTACGAGATGGTTCTAACCATACTCGAAACCCCCGCGGACGTCAAACGTCTATACGAGATCCGCGACATCTCGGGTCTAGGCGGCTTCACCGTCGAAACCCCACATAAGAAAGGCCAAATAGGGCAGTGTCACAACTGCCAAAAATACGGCCACAGTTCTCGTGGTTGCCGCCTCCCCGCCAGGTGCGTTAAGTGCCTCGGCGAGCACGGCACGTCAGCGTGCCCGCGCCCAAAAGATAGGTCCCAGTGCACGGAGCCGCCTTCGTGCACTAATTGTCGACAATCGGGTCACCCTGCTAATTACCGCGGATGCCCCAGAGCCCCCAAAAAGACCTCCAGAGCTCCTAAAGCTCCAAAGGCACCAGTCCCTCAGGCAAATTTCAGACTGGCACCTGCGCCAGTGCGTAATCCGTGGTTCCCCACCACGACACGCGCCGACCCACGCCTCCAGGCCCGTGGCGGAGTCACTCCCGCCACCCCGGCCCCAAACCCCACCACCATCCCTTCGGCTTCCAAGGCTCCCTCTCCGAAGGCAGCCCAGCCCAAACCCAATCCCAATCCTAAACCAACAACCCGTCAGGTGGCGGCGACGACGATACCCGTAACTTATAATAACGAGTCAGGAAATTCCGTCGCGTTCTTATTAGGATCTCCGGAGATCATGCGTCTCCACGGCCAATTGGCCGAACGTTCCGAACTTCTTACCCGTTCAGGGGAAGAAAACCCCGTTCTCGTCGCTGAGATCTACCAGATCCAGCACCAAATATACCGCGCAATCTCAAAAGCTGCGCGCATGCCGTCGTCATCTTAAATGGCGAACAACGCAGCGCATCCCCCTAAGCGGACCAAACCTCGCTCCCTCAGAGTGGGGTTTTTCAATATCAATGGTATTAAAGGCCAACGAGCCGAACTCTCTTCTTTTGTCCGCGATAACAACTTAGACGTTTTCCTCATCCAGGAAACGTTCCTCAAACCCTCCCACCGCAATCCCAACATCCCCAACTTCACTCTGGTGCGCAACGATCGCACCAGTGGCCCGTTAGGAGGCACTCTCATTTATTACAAAAGGTCCCTGCATTGCATACCCTTAGACCCACCTGTAACCTTGAGGAACATTGAGGCATCAGTTTGCAGGCTAGCTATGACAGGACATCCGCCGATCACCATCATATCGGCCTATCTCTCGCCCTCAAAGGAGCTTCACTCCAATGAGCTTAGATCATTATTAGTCGAAATGGGGGATTCCGTCATTCTGGCGGGAGACCTCAATGCCAAGAACACTCTCTGGGGCTGCAACTCGACCAACGGGAGAGGAGCCGCCCTGGAGAGTTGTCTTGACATAATAGACATGAGTGTCCTGGTTCCTTCTGAACCAACC
Source organism: Sphinx pinastri (assembly GCA_947568825.1). NCBI lineage: Eukaryota > Metazoa > Arthropoda > Insecta > Lepidoptera > Sphingidae > Sphinx > Sphinx pinastri. The sequence goes on along the minus strand of OX387618.1, from coordinate 10,696,277 downwards.
CACTATAGCGCAATTGACGACGAATACCGACCCGACATACTCGACATAGCGCTTGTAAGGAACGTAAGCCTTCGCGTGCGTTCCTTACAAGTGCTACAAGAGTTAGACTCTGACCACAGACCTGTGATCCTAGATCTAGTCCCTCAACACGGCCCAACAGATACAGGTCCTAACATACCAATGAAGGTGAAAACGAATTGGCGCCTCCTAGGCACCAAGCTCGCGGACACCTCATCCACAGAGCTTTCCGCGATCCCGACCAACATCGAGACTCCTGAGGAAACGACCGGCGCGATTCGCTCCTTCACCAACCACCTTCAAAACGTCTTGAGCGAAAGCTCCGAGAATGTGCCGGAGACTGTTCACAGTCATTGGCAAATTCCCGACGACGTGCGGTGGGTGGTGAGGAAGCGTAACGCTACGCTAAGAGCCTGCGCGACGAGCCCCACCCCGGAACGACGACGTCTTGCGCGCTTCCTCCAACGTGAGGTTAGACGTCGCATTAAAGAGGTCGTCGATTCGAGATGGGAAACTCGCTTAGCCGAACTCGACCCGACACACCAGGCCTTCTGGCAGCTGTGTCGTTCTTTCAGGAGAAACGATGTGACCTCCATGCCTCCGCTCAATCGTCCGAATCAACGCCCGGCGTTTGATGACGACGAGAAAGCGGAACTGCTGGCCGACAGTCTGGAGTCTCAATGTTCCCTCACAGCCATACCCGTAGACGACGGCCATCTTGTTGCGGTTAATTCATTAGTCGAAAGTAGGAACGCGGTCCGGCTACCGCCGATCCCTCCTAATTCGCAATCGATCAATGTCGACCCGGACGTCGACCCGCCACCACCCGATCCCCTTGCACCGGTGACTATCGAAGAAGTCATCGCTCTGATCAAGGCACTCAAACGACGTAAAGCCCCCGGGGGCGATAGGATCCCTACCCGCATGATAAAGATGCTTCCTGAGCATCTAGTTCAAATCCTTACCGCGATATACGATGCAGCTTTTCGAAACTGCCTCTTCCCAGAGGTCTGGAAGGAGGCAGTTGTGATAGGTATCCATAAGCCGGGGAAACCCGCATCCGAACCGTCCTCTTATAGGCCAATCAGTCTGCTCAGTACTCTGGGCAAAATTTACGAGCGGATCGTCCTCGACCGCCTCAAAATAGTCGCTCACAACAACAATCTGATCCCTCCGGAACAGTTTGGTTTTCGTGCTAGGCACAGTTGCGTAAATCAGGTGCTCCGCATCACGGAGCACGTTTACGACAAATTCAAGATAGGCATGCCCACCGGTGCTCTCTTTTTCGATATTGAAAAAGCATTCGACAGGGTGTGGCACAACGGCTTGCTTTACAAGCTGTACACTCTTAACGTGCCCACTCAACTCGTGCACATCATACGAGATTTTTTGTCGAATCGCGGATTCAAATATCGCGTGGAGGGTACTCTTTCTTCCCGACATACTATTACGGCCGGAGTCCCGCAAGGCTCTGCTCTTTCCCCTTTTCTATTCTCGCTATACACCAGCGATATCCCTAAACCGAAGAACGCCCATCTGGCGCTCTTTGCGGATGACACTGCAATCTACGCCTCACGTAGAAACCCCGACAATGTGGTGCGCACTTTGCAGGCCGCCGCCGACAAGCTCGGCGAGTGGTTCCGCAAATGGCGAATCACCGTCAATCCCACAAAGAGCCAGGCTATCCTGTTCACTTTGAAACGGAGAGTCCATGTGCCTCACAACTCAGTCCACATGTCCAACCAGGTTATCCCCTGGACGGACAAAGCCAAATATTTAGGAGTGACCCTTGATCGGAGGTTGACCTTCATACCACACGTAAATGCGGTACGCGCGCGAGCCGCATTCGCGATGAGCCAACTGCATTGGCTCATAAATAGGAAAAGCAAAATGTCCATCCGCAACAAGATTAGGATCTTTACCACGTGTATTAGACCGATCATGACATACGCGTCGCCTGTGTTCGCCCATATACCGCCTGCTCGTCTTAAGCGTATGCAGGTATTGCAAAACATTTTTCTTCGACACGCTCTTGGTGCCCCGTGGTACGTTCGCAATCGCAACCTCCACGTGGATACCAATATGCCGACCATCAGGCATTTCATGCAAATGACCAGCAAACGCTACTTCGATAGGGCGGTAAATCACCCAAATACGTTAGTCCGCAAAGCGTCAATATACACTCCATTCGACCGCGCCAAATGGAGACGGCCGCGTTCAGTCCTAACCGATCCAGAGGACGATATCACTCTGGCCATTCGCAGTAAGAACGAGTTCCTAAAACTCCTACACTCCACACGACCGCAGTTCCGTCCTCGCCGCCGAGGACCTCGCCGCGTTCCCCGTCGCCCCCCCGACCCTCCTAACAGTTCCGGCCCGCGAGCCGACGAAATAAATGGATAGGATTAGGTTAAACCCCAATCTTCCCCACTAAACGCTGATGTCTCATCCTCTCCCAGTGACCGTCCTGAGCCGAGGTCCGTAACCCGTTAGTGGGTTGCCCTCAGCATGGTCACTTAAATTAAAGGGTTGCGAGTGCCTAAAGCGCTCACCCTAAAGTCCGGTTTGTTTGTATAAGCCGACCCTCGTCAGGCTAACAAACGATAGTCAGGTTAATAAAAAAAAAAAAAAAAAAAAACCATTTGATTAATTTATTTTTATGTTTTGGAGCATCCAGATACACATACACAGCAATACATTATCAACAAATTAAATGTTATTTTTGATCCTTTTAATATGAATATTTAACTTCAATGCCAAGTATCGATGGGCTGAAAAAGAGTCAGATTGCGCCACCAAATGGCAGAGCTTACGACGTGCACGTTCCCTATACTCAAACGGGTAGTAATGTTAAGTATGCTACGAATTGCTCTAATGTCTGAAGCTAACGAGTGCAGTAGCCAGTAGGTAACTACGGTGCAATGCACTATTTTGTATTTCGAAAAACAGATGTGTTTCTGCTTTCTGGGTTCTGTTTATTGGCGTACGTGGCCTATATCATTAGACAACCAAACGCTCGACTAGTCATTTCGTTGTTTAAAATGAATGACATAAAATTAATTATATGGGCATAATTTTATGAAGTTTAAAATATTTGTTGAATGAGTGAGTAGATAAGTTATCATTGCTTAACAAAGAAAACGCGTGTATCGTGCATGTACATAGGATTTTATAACTTGCTTATCACACCCCAATAACGAATCGTGGGAGTTATAATTATTTCGGCAATAATTGCAAAAATGTGTTATATACCCAACGACAAGTTGATAGCAGTTTCCTGCTGTGTTGATAAATGAAGCCGCTGTTTGTGTCGCGACCTCGTTTCAGAGAGCTTTGTCAATGGGAGCTGATTTTGACCTAATTTATGGCCGTCTGATAGAAGGCGTTGTTCTAAATTATGCATACCAAAATGACGATGACTTATTTCCCGCGCTTCGCAGAACTGTGTAACGCAAACGGGATACGGAAATATGCATTTAACTGATATCACTCGTGTTATCGTAATAAAATTATTGAATGTTGCAATCCCATATTTGAAAAAGTACTCGGTATTTAGATACATTTTTCTTATACAAGTTTCCAGTACCTTCGATACAACCAATAAGTGTTAAGCACCAAAGACTATTGGAGACTCTATTTTGTGTAGAGGGAAAGAGAAACGAATGCATATTTAATTTAATAATGATTTAAAATACACTGACACAAAAATAATACAATATATGGGTCAGATAATTAAAATTGGATTTTTCTTATATCAGTCGCCATTCATCCGTTACATTATCTTTGGGTCGTGATCTTTAAAATAAATGTAATTACGTAGTTTAATAATTTTTAAAGATAAGATATGAATAAACTTCATTACCTCAACAATAATTATTCAATTAATTTGATGATTTCATACAACAGAAGAAAGTTCTGCCCTTGGCGTCAGTTTATCGTCGAAACATTATATATTTTTTAAAATAAAAGCGGTGACATTTATTTAAACTATAGATAATAACGAGAAACGTTTTTAATAATTCTTCTGAAGCCATTTTTAGGTCATGAGGCTACAAGATGATAACGGAGTGTTGTTGCCAGATGATACTATGTACCAAATAAAAACTTCGAGATAATACGAAGTGCAAAGGTTACCGTAACACCAGATTATTAAAAGCACAATAATTATGAATTATGAAAAAAATATTAAGCAACAATTATGCAAATGTACACAAATCTTGTAAAGTTTTAATGCATAAAGCAATTTATATCGTACAGTATACAATGTGGTACACTTCATGAATAGTTACGTTTATTATGCAATTGAAAGCTAAACAAAACCATGACGGGCCATAGCATAGTAGGGTTCTGCAGACAAAGAATGCAAAATATGAAATAAGATTGATTTCACTGGCAATATAATAATATCTTGAAATGTTCGATATCATTTAGTATCATGGTAGTATATGATAAGCCATGTTGCTAATCATTTATTTAAAAAAAATAAACCTTACTCACATTTCGACTTACGAGTCCATCCGGCCGAACTGTCTAACTGACATACTTATTTTTTTTTAATAAAAGGTATTTATTTGGCACGGATATGTTATCAAGCAATGGAAATCACCTAACTTGGAACCTTCTCAAGTTATACTCAAACGCGATTTCCTTCTGTACATTTCTTATGTTTTGATAGCTATCTTTCTCTGTCTAATTGATGTATTTGCTTCGTTATGATCTAAGGAATGCTTTTTTTACAAGCTTTTATTTAACTGTAATGTCTTGCAAGTCAATTTTGAAGCAGTTACCCTTAACCGATTGTGTTGAAAGGACAATGGCAGGTCTCCATACATGATTTTAGTTGATGTAAATGTGTAGCGTTTAGAAGTAAAAAAAATATTTAACAATTCAGCAGCAATTCCTAAACAATTATGTATCAAGATTATTAGTGAAAAAAGTCTAAATCTAAAGATTTTTCATTTTAAAGATTTTGAGGTTATGATTTAGTTGACATTTATGAATTGATTCTTACATAATAATATGAATAATGAAACTCATAAAATGTTTGGTAATCTGTCTATTGTCAAGCGAGACCCTCCCTCATCACATTCGAACCTAACATTTCACTAAACATGGAGAAGGGTGATCTGCCACACGGCATACTAGCGCGCGGCATGCACCTTCCTCAGCTATACAAGCTTATATATCAAATCATTTTTTATTTATAGATACTACTATAGTAAATAGTAAAGGTTTCTTTGTTTTTTTTTTTGTAATAAACTCTGAAACTATTGGGAAAAATACGTTCAGACCCTAAGTCCTAGACTTTGGGAAATAACAATTAAATAAAAACGAGTTCTGAAAAAAAATAAAACACAATTTGTTTTTTTTGATGTTTATTCATCTTCTTCATAATAATTCTCTCTGATAAATATCTCATCTAAAAATTCTCCCGGGGCAGATACATTGCCTTGTCTGGCGGCCCAACCCAAATACCAGACAACTGTCATGGTATGAGCGCAGCAACCTACAGTACGGTTGCTCGACCAGGTACAGTATTTTCAATCAAAACATATTATCACACATTTTACAAAAATACTACATGCCAGAAATGAAATGTCGGAAATAGCTTTTTTTTCTAAAATGATATAAGCAATGACCGTAACTATACAGCCAACAGGCAGTTGGTAAGAATGTATAGAATAGAAATAGAATATACATAGTAAAAAAAATGTGGTAAGAAAGCTGAAATCTTTGTTGTTATTCCTAATGAACATTTTATAGTCAGATATATTTTTTGCAATTTTTAGAGACATGATGAAAATGATGTTTTGGTAGCCTAAATAATCTTATGTCATTCATAAAAAATGGCCGTAACACATTGCTAAAAAGTCAATTAAGTTTTTTTAATAATTTATGCAACTTATACACACTTGTACAACTAAAGTTAGTATGCTGAAAAATCATACAAAATAATTATATTGAGATTACCATGTTTGGAATTTCTAAACGCATAATTTATTTATAAATACGATTTCGCCATTGTCCTTTGCATACACGTTCAGAATGGGTGACAATGCATTGTTAGCTAAGTGACGTTAATGAAAGGGCTTGCTAAGAATACAAAAAATAAAATAACTTCTCTCTAAATCCAATATGGCGGATGACCCAAGATAGCGGACTAGTTATTTTTTACGCATTCCTATAATATGGGTATCAAATGAAAGGGCTTGCTGAGAATAACTCGAAAAATAACTAAAACGTAAAATATAAATAAAAAGTTTTTTTTAAATTAAAAACAAGCTTTTATTTAAATGCTCTAAAAAGAAAAATAACTTAATTTAATACTATGTACTTATGAAGAGATAAAAGCTTGTCGCGAGATTTACTTGTGTATATAATACAATAATTATGTAACATGATCTTGACAAAAGTAAATAATTATAATAAAACAGTTCTTATAACATTTGAATATAACATGACTGTGACACACGGACGGATGAACTTAGCGCAATTTGTTTGGACTTTGGCAACGGAACCCTAAGAAACTTGTACAAGTCAATTGATTTTATTTTAATTAAAATAGGTACACATGTTGTTAAAAATGCTCGCGGCTCCGCCCGCGTGAATGTGCTTTTCCGGGATAAAAGTCCCGCTTTATATTTCCCTGGGATAAAAAAGTAGCCTATGTTACTCGCTGATAATGTAGCTTTATATTAGTGAAATAATTTTTCTAATGGATCCAGTAGTGTCGGAGCCTATTCAATGCAAACAAACAAACAAACAAACAAATGTTTCCACTTCATAATATTAGTATAGATGTACACTAATATTATAAAGAGGAAAAGTTTGTTTGTAGGTTTGTTGGGGATAATCCATAGAACTACTGAACCGACTTTGAAAATTATTTCACTAATTGGAAGTTACATTACTCTTGAGTGCTATAGGCTACTTTTTATCTAGGGAAAATATTTATACCGGAAAAACCTATTCACGGGGGCGGAGCCACGGGCAAAAGCTAGTACCTACTTATTCAATAAATTAGAATTTTAGAAATGGAGAATAAACATATTCTACGTTTAAAAGCGCTATTATTCAACATATAGTTATTTGACATTGCGTTACTAAATGAAACCACATGAAAAATTAAAAAAAAACCTTTTCCTATAAGGTATTCGTACCATAGATGTAAAATAAAAAAGTGTTATTTTCGAACAAAATAAATATAAATAAAAAGTAATTTAAATTTTACACGCTCTAATATTTGCCAGAACTACGACTGTAAGATAATTTGTGGCAGCGGTAACATCACACTTTCAGTCAGAAATACGGTCACGCACAAGCCATATTCGCACTCAAGTACAAAATGATCAAAAAATCTCGAAAGTAAAACCGGGAGTTTTATCAAAAATATTTATTATTCATGGATGATTTTTGGCAAAATGTTAGCAGAGGTAAAAAAGAGTTTGTGGTTTCATTTATTAACGTAAAGTCAAAATGAGTCTGTATAATATCAGCCCTGTATTGTACATATCCCATTGCTGGGCAGCGTATGTAAACGAGCAGATGGATCATCTGTTGATAAATCTTCTTCGGATAATTTGAACTAGGTACCACTTAAAGAAGAAAAATAGGGATTTGAAAGGGGAATTTGTTAGACCTCCTCCTCAATTACCGATTGCGTGCCACAGCACAGCTGCTTCAAAACGCCGGTTTTTCGTGAGAGACTGGTCTACATCATTATCACACATTACATCAGCTTTACAATAACATAAAATTAATTTGAGTATAAATGAAGTTAACATAAGTATCGACTGTAATATATATTTGATAATATTAATTTTGTGTCACGTTCTTTATTTAATCTTGGAATAAGGTCAAAGATTTAACCGTATGCGGCACACTTGAACATTTAATTGAAGAATATTACTAACAAAGCAACGACATAAATATTTTATATAAGATAGCCTCTGTAGCTAAGCATTTATCATCAAAATTTTAATAAGCGGTATGTTTTTAAAGTAGGTACTCCACTGGATTGTGAGGTCATTTGATTATTCTATATTAAGTAGGCACTTGTTCTTATTAATACGATAACAGTAACCAGGAATTCACAAAATATTATTCTAATAATATAAATCACTTATAATAATAATAATAGGTACAACTGGTACATTTAGTAAACTCATCACCCTACTGATCCTATTATCTTACTAATATTAAAACCCTCTCAGTAGTAGAGGCCCGTGCTCAGTAGTGGGCAGTATATAATACTTGTTACAAACATCCAAAAATCTTCACAAATAATTGTTTGCATTTTAACATTCATCATACCAGCCCTGTAAGCACAGAAACTTCGGAACGGACTTGGATATAATTTGGCACACTTAGTCCATATCCTAGATATATATATTTTTTCTGGAATAGTACTCAGTGGAACTTTTATTCCGACACATTTGGTGCGAGCGAAGCTGCGAGCAACACCTATTAACTATTAAAGCAAAAGTTTGTAAAGAGGTTTTTTTTTATGTTTTCTACTTATTTATGCATCAATCGCATGAGACGATATAATATTTATAATCGCACACAGATAGCCCTTTTATTCCACGAAAAATATAGAGAACCGCGAGCAAAAGTTAGCATACGGTGATTATTTTAAAAAGGTATACTTTTCCATGAATACAATTATCGCATTTATTGCTATTGCAATAGATATTTATATTAATAGATATTTCTATTAATATATTAAATATTATTCACCTATTTCATGATACGCTTAAATATTTTGCAGTTCCATATAACATACTAATATTTTAACTGCTTATTTAATTTTTACTGACTGGCTCGGTGGCGTAGTTGTATTACGGTACGACTGCAATGCTGAGATCTCGGGTTCGATCCCCGGGTCGGGCAATGTGATATTATGTTTTTCTACTCACTATCAGCTCGGAGTCTGGAATTTGTGCCCGATATGGCGATAGGCTCGCCCCCTATCACATGATGGGACGGAATACGCACGGCGAAAAGTGGGTGCACTAGTTGCACCTCTGCCTACCCTTTCAGGGATAACGTGAGTGTGTGTGTGTGTGCATTTAATTTTTAATGGGAGTCGGAATTCTTATAAATCAATTAAAATAAAATTGTACAGTCTTAAATAAAGTGTCACTGCATCAATAAGTCTGAAGAGAGCCGACTACCAATAACAGCTGTTCTAACTATTAATTATTAATGTGTGTTTAGTTCTATGATGTTAATAAAGGAGGTGATACACCTAAACTTTGATTACAAATCTATACAAATATTATAAAGAGGAAAGATTTGAATGTAAGTATGTTTGTAACGAATAAACTCAAAAACTACTGAACGGATTTCGATGAAATTTGGCATACAAGTAGATCATGTCCTGGATTAACACATAAGCTTTTTATCCCGGGAAAATATTTTTATCCCGGAATAACTATTTCACGCGGGCAAAGCCGCGAGCAGAAGTCTAGTAATGTATATATCATAACTAACTTCGTTAAGACTTCCGATATTTTATTGATGCCGAAATAAATATTGAACATTCAATAAGGACTCTTAAATACTATTATTAAATATCTACTAAAGATATTTTACTCATATGTATTAAAAATGCGAGGTTGTGATGATGTTTGGATGTTTGTTGGAAGTAAACACAAAATGTAGAAACTGCTGAATGTATTTGAATGGAACTTGGCACAGATGAGATAGGTCCCAAACTAACATAATATAGGCCACGTTTTATATCGAAAAAATACAAAATGGGCGCTATATATTCTGGGTAAAGTGTTTCAAACGAACGTTAATACAAACAGTATACATCAAAAATTAATTGGAGTAAATAGTAATAATAATGCAAATGAAAACTGCGTGCCCAGAAACATTTTGAATTGTAATTGTACCTACCTTTACATCGAAGTTATACTTGTCAAGTCCTTTTTAACTTTTATGTTTCGTGGAGAAAGTGTAATTTCTTGTTATTACCACTAATTATACCGTTTTGGAAAAATCTACTCGAAAACAAGCATTTTCAGTATGATTAAGATAATAACTTTTTGAAAGAATTTTGGAAATAAACTAAACTAAACATTGTCTTGAAATGGATAGATATAAAACAGATAATATTTTTTAAGATACTAAATTATATATTTCATTTAAATTATGATCAAAAAGGATACGACATTCCATAATATATATATAATTTTATTATTTCAAATCATATTAAGCAGAAGTTCTGTGTCAATAAGAAAGAAAAATATGTGCATGTATAGTATTAAATATTATTATTAATTATGAATGTTTTTAAGTTTCAATGAAATGATAGTGTTTTATCATATTTTTCTGCGGAAATGTGCCACAAAGTATCAGTGCGTTACAGTTATTTTTAAAACAAAAAAATATGATATTTTTTTGCTACATACTGGCAAACTGAAAACAGTAGATAAATCGTCTTATTATCCTAATAGGTAATTAAAGTAACATTTCAAATATGTAGATAAGTAATTAATTGTGAGGTACGAGGTTTTGCTACAATCTTTTTCCATATATACTGGTGGTAGGTCTCTCGTATGTAAGAGTCCGTCTGGGTGGGTACCACCGCAATATCTATTTCTACCGCAAAGCAGCAGTGTGCATGCAATGTTGTGTTTCGGTTTGAAGGACATTGTAGCCAGTGTAACTACTGGACATAATGAGACTTAACATCTTATGTCTCAGGATGACGAGCGCAGTGGAATGCCGCACAGTACTTTGTAACTCAAGGTGCTGTATGGTGTTACTACTGTATATGGGTGGTCGTAACGCTTACCATCAGGCGAACGGCATGCTCGTCTCGTCATTCAATGCCATAATAAGAAATATTTGTACTATTACGTAGTACTATTTAGCATTCTGTCGTGCTATGTTAATGAAATGAAAATGAAAATCCAAATCTGTTCATCGATTTCGGTTCTATCGTGTAATACTTATCTTCACAAACTTTTTCGTTTACGTTACAATTTATAATCTTACCAATTTAAATTGAATCTTTAAATATTAATAATTAATCTTATGTTCTTACGACTTAATATTAAAAATTTGAGAGTTTGTGAAAACGTTTGGATCTTTGTATGTTTGTTAGAAGTAAACGCAGAAACTACATAAACTACTTTTTATCCCGGTAATTAGAAGCCATGAGAAATAATTGTTATTTTTTATAATTTATCTGGTTCTTTAAGTAGATGGCGCTGGCGTCTACTGTGTTTTTGTAGGTGGAAAGACTTTCACGCGGCCGAAGCCGCGAGCAACACCTAGTTTATTATATTCTCGGTCAACAAGTGTGAATGAGATTTTCAGAGGTCACAATCCGCCTGCTAATACCTATTCGTTTTCCTTTCTTTCATGGTTTTTCGTGAATTATGCGTTATTACAGGCAGTAGAGATTACTTAATATCATATGACCTGTTTGCTCATTTGCCTATATCAATAAGTCCTTATTAGACCAGAACCTTGCAGCTACTTAAACGTAGCAATGCCTACGAACGCTTCATAGCCATGTAAATCTCGTTTGAAGAAGAAAAGAGGTCATCGCCCTTAGGGAATACAGGAGCAAGGAGATCACTTCAGATCTTACACGTGTATGGTTGAAAGCTACTGGAAACCCACGTCCTGTTTAGGCTAATTTCCTGATGATAATAATATGAATGAACTCCATTGTGATGATGCTTGATGTGATAGTAAAATAGTGCCGATGGGACCAATAATTTCCTTAAAATATTCGCCACGGAAGAGATGGTAGAAATCAAAGAGACAGACTGAACACAGACAGATGAATCTGACAGAGGGTCTCACCACAGTCCATACTATGAGATTAAGATCATCGATTGGGTCAGAATATTACCCCACGTGAGGACTTGCGTTTTATAGAGTATATTAGATGTTGCTCGCGGCTTCGCCCGGGTGAAAAGTTTTCCTGCTGCAAAAGTCTCTAAAACACAGGAAGACGCCAGTGCCATTTATTATAAAATCTGATTAAAAACATTAATTATTTCCTATGGGAGCAAACAAACGGGGTAAAAAGTAGCCTATGTGTTAAACCAGGACATGGTCTACCCGTGTGCAAATTTCATCCAATTCCGTTCAGTTGCTTCTCGCATTTACTTCTAACAAACATCTAAACATCTTCACAAACTTTCGCATTTATAGAATTAGTAAGAAGGTAAAAATATTAAGAAAGTAAGAAGTAACTATGCACCTTGTTGAAATACTGTTTGGCTCCGCTCAGATACTGTAATTTTCGGGTAATCGATTTAGATTTGTCGTCCAAATGACTTCTAAGTTGCACTTTGCTCTAAATTGTAATGGCATGTATCAAATACCATTACTATCAAAAATACGGGAAGTGACTCCTTGAATCTTCAGGATTACACCATCCTTGTGGAAAAAAACAAGATTGTGTGGTGCTGCCTGCCACGCCTAGTCTTCAGTAACGGAAGCCTTGTTCCAAAATTTCCTTTTGTGATACGACAACAATATGTTAAAAGATATTAAATCACTTAAGAATATTTTGTTGATTTCAAAATAAATAATAACGAAACTAAAACAGCTCGCTACAAATGAAGGAAGGAAAAATTATGCATACAAATATCAATCAGTGCATGTGCTGCCTTTTTTAAAGGACAAAATAGGGATTAACGATAATAGGTGTTTGGGTCTCAATAAATATCACTCATCATACTAAAACCAACAGCAAACTGTTCTTCACGTTAGGTTTCGGTGAGACAGGCCCTACCACGGCCTACAAAGCCCTTATATTGCGTAGAGAAATTATATTATGCATAATATGTGTAGACAGTGTGACTCTACCACGTTGCTAAGACTGTCTTAATTAGTTATCATATTGTTGAAGGCTCTCAAAGCTTTTGTATGGGTTTTCCTATAAACATTTGCCCAGGTTTGGATCCCTCAAAAGAACTTCACGTGACTCATGCGGGCAGTTTAAATCGAATAGTTTCTGTAGCGCTCTTGAAACAGTGTGTTATGGCGACCTCTTGTTATTAATTCAATATTCATCCAATTAATAATAGAGATATGCCAACAAGTTCACGATTAAAACACTATATGTATAACCATAAAAATACTTATTTCTTATAATTTAAAAGTTACTTTTCCTGCTATCTATGTTAAAAAGGTGAAAAATGTATCGATTTTTATTTATGCACATAATAATATAATGAATACCGGTTAGATAATAAATTAAGGTTATAATTAAATGTTTTTGCCCTGGCTTGTTGCAAATTTCACTCATATTAAGTCCATTCATATTAGTTAGTTCCGTTGGTACATTTTAGTAACTTTAGCGTAGATTTATGAAATACAACAATTCGGAACAGTAAGCAATCTTTTCAGGACAAAGACATAGCAAAGTAGTATGCGCGTTGATGTCTTTTTTCTTTGCAAACATCATGTCATGTACACTGCAAACAGTGTAATAACTTAAAATAGTAAGATAATTTAGGTTTACTTACTGCTGAAACTGGAATAGGATTCCATAGGAGTAGAAGAAGCGCGACGGGCACAAGATAAAGCGCGTGGAGGCGCGCACGCGCCGGGCCCGACATGGCTGCGCCGCACTACTGGATGCGCGCCCTCGCAGCAGCCTGGGGCCGCAGGCGCTGCGCCCGCTCCCTGCGGGGCGGGGGTGGCCAGACCACCGCCCGAGCTCTCCTCTTTCCTTTAGTATCCCGGCACAAACGGCGCGCGCGCACGGGATTCAGGCGCAGCGCGCTCCGTGCCATGGCGGACTACGTACTGTGGTAAGACTATTTATGTTTCGGTACATTTTTACTAAAGTGATAGAAACTATTTAATTTAATTGTAGTTCAAAATTATTTTTCAATGCAAAAATTAAAGAGTTCTAGATTGATTTTTTATGACCTTAATTTCACATTCTCAATATAGCTTATATTTTTTTAAAAGTGCGCATTTTATTAATCGTTTATAAGTAAGTTGAATTCATATAAATTATCTTCAATAGGTTGGTAGCTGCTTTGGCACTTATATCTGGAGTAAAATCGGTAAGTAACTTTTGAGAAAACATTTTTATTATATTTTTTGTCTAAACTGATTCGTCTAAACCGGAGCAGAATTGGGAATGCTAAAATTACATTGAAGCGACGGCGGTCCGGTTGACCCGCTCGTCCGCTTGCAATCGTCCTTTTTCAGTTTCTTGAGGACTAAATATTATCAAACTTTGCGTTAGAGGTATTTTCGCGCTGACTGAGTACCTTGTAAAATATAATTCTTTTATAAAAAAAATAATAAAAAGACATACAATGCAATCGTGGAGAAAACCGACAAAGTTTATCATTGCTCGGATGTAATGCGTGGGCATTGCGCAAATGTACTAACTAAATACGTACATTATGTACGATAATATAATATTATTTATTACTGTGACAATAACCGTGGTAGCTATATTATAACAATTTATTTTTTTTGTCTCTACATAGCGTTATCTAAACTTATATATTTAAATATATCGGGATATATTATTATATAATACATTAAGTAAGTTTCAAAGCGTTGTAAATTGATAATTTTATCATAAAATCATAGTGATAAAATATAAATAAATAAATTAAATCAATTTTGATGTCATAGAATTTATAAGTAAAAGTGTTGACCAAAGATCATGAAATATTCAAGTATAAAACATTTAGCTAAACTTTGATTGAAAATATTTGTTTTAGCTAATTTCGTAAACACTGATATTGAAAATGTTAAGTACATAACTATATTTCATTCCAATTAGAATGCTTAGAATTATTATTTACAAAAAAATTATACCTAACGGATATTAAGACTTCTGACTTATCTTAGACTAATCTTAAAATATACATGCGCACATTTTAAAATTTTCTTATAAAATATAGTAAGTAGTTTTGTTATTAAAATAATACTTCGAAACCTCTATGATGATATTAATAATTAATATAGGTACCATGAAATATACTAATAATTTTATTTTTAATTTAACAAAATGAAATGCACACTAACTAGGTATCGGAAAAAAGCTAAGGTACTCTTAGCTACTAAAGCGTTACATTTTTTTTTCAAGGCGTTGATATTATTATAATAATCATAAAAATTTATGTAGTTATAAAAAATCCATATGCTTAAATGTTAACACTTTTGCACAGTCAATAAATGCGAAAATGGTGTGGTACGTAAATGAAATTATCCGAGTGGTAATATGTATTTCCTATTAATATTATAATCCTACTAATATAAATGCGAAAGTTTGTGTAAGAATGTATGTATAGATGTATGTTTGTAACTCTTTCACGCAAAAACTACTAAACGGATTTCGATGAAATTTAGCACACGAGTAGATCGTGTCTTGGATTAACAGATAGGCTACTTTTTACCCCGGGAAAATTAAAGCGGGACTTTATTCCGGAAAAACTTTTTAACCCGGGGGGAGCCGCGAGCAAAAGCTATTATAAAATAAAGTATTCATTATGTATATTCAGAATCTTTGGTATCCAAAAACACATAGTAATATGTCGTTATGGTATTAATAAAAAAAGACTTTATTGTAAGACTGCATTAATTGTAAGAGCACTAAAATATACATAAAATCGTTTCTCCGATAAAAAAAAATATTGTCCAAAAAGTCGCTGATACACGTACAATACGTAATAGCTATTATAATCTATATAATTAAATTACTATTATAATATTTGCAAGTAGGTATGGCATTAGGTAGGTATTAGAATTTAGTGGAATCCAATTTTGTCTGTAATGCAAACGTGTGCGACAACTAGTATCCGTTTACTATTATTATAACAATACGCTAACACAGCAGTGGCTGAAGTATCAAATTAAACTTCCATCATCGGCCACGTAACTTAGGTATACTAGATATAATGTACGAACAAACAATTATTTTATTTATCGTTACGAGTCGACTAAATTCATCACACAATAGGTCTTCCTCCACTTGTGCACTCAATCAAGTTTTAAATAAATGTTAGCTTTGTGCAATTTTATCCATATAAACTTCAGCCGTGTCAAATATAAAGCTCCGTGCGCGCAATATACCTTAAAACGAGTACAAAGTTCTTCTTCATGTATAGATCATTTTAATGAATGTATAACTATGTTACAATGCCTACGGCCAGCGGCAGCTGGAGGATTTTTGGGTGACAAATCATAATAATATTATACTGTAAAGATATTATGATATGTATACATTTATTTTAATGGTATTTGACTGCTTCGATGGCGTAGTTGTATTACGGTACGACTGCAATGCTGAGGTCTCGGGTTCGATCCCCGGGTCGGGCAAAGTGATATTGGATTTTTCTATTCAGTATCAGCCCGGAATCTGGAATTTGTGCCCGATATGGCGATAGGCTCGCCCCCTATCACATCATGGGACGGAATACGCACGGCGAAAAGTGGGTGCACTAGTTGCGCCTCTGCCTACCCCTTCGGGGATAAAAGGCGTGAGTATGCCTATGCGTATTTTAATGGTAACAGTTGTTGGTATAAAACCAAGACTTTGGTACGCTTTAGAATGCTTCGGCATGCTTTAGGTAGGCAATTTTTATTAAGCTATATCCCTATAGCTACCTCGGTGGCGCAGTAGGTAATTGTAATAAATTATTGCATTGAGTACGCGTTGCGATTACCGCGTTATGAATTAGTCTTGGGTTCAATCCCCGGCTCGGGAAAATGATATGAAATTTTTCTAGTAGTAGAAGAATAGTCTGGAATTATTGCCTGGTAAATAGCAAAACGCTCGCCGCCTTTACGTGGGACCCAACAAGCTGAAGTGCTACCCTTGTCTAGATACCCCTGAAGAGGAAAAAACGCGTGCTGTGTATGTAGGTACCTACATGTTTTTCTTATACGAGCACGGAAAAGTGACCCCACTGGACCTGATAGGAAGTAGATTGGGGTCCAGATAGAGCATCGGCTGACGACATACACGGCTGACGACATACACAGCTGACGAGAGAGTCTAGCCGGATATACACAGGCTTACCCTGGAACGCGACACACTTAAGTGGGTCACTATGACGAGTTTTAACACCTTGTTTAAGGTAGCCGCTATTCAGGCAGACACAATATATAGGATATCGCACCTTTAGAATGAAAACGACACAATTCAAAATAATCAAAAATTGGGTTATCGTCATAAAATGACTTAAAACTGGTCCCTTTTCCCGCTTGAATATGGCTGTGTTAGAACTATTGTTGTATTGAGAACTTCGTTTTAAGTCAATTTATGAAGATAACTCAATTTTCGCATTTTTTTTAATTGTGTCGTTTTCGTTCTAAACGTGCGATATACTATCAGCAATATGTAGGTACAGTCAGTCACATAAGTAACTGAACAAATTCAAATTAAAAAAAAAATCGCTTCATAAAAAAGAATACAAGGGATTTACTTTACTTCAAATAAAGCATTTTTTTAAACTAAGCGCGTAAATACGATTTGAAGTTTTTAATTTGTTCAGCTACTTATGTGGCTGACTGTACCTATACATAACTTATCCTTATGCTAAAGATATCGCTAAATAACAAGTGTACGCTTGCGTGTAAAGATACCTACCAAAAATTCCTTGCCGTACCTTCTCGCCAGAGGGCGTCGGGCTTTATAACCATACAAAAATGGGTTTTCAACGAAACCCAAAAACTACTATTACAATAATGTAACAGGAGTCAGCCATAATATGTATAAATGGTTGCCTATGTGTTAATTCAGAACAGTTGGTTAAATTAACTAATTATAATTACTGAAGTTTATTCACAGATAATAATCCTTATTCAGTTCGATACATTGATTGTTGACACCAGTGACTTTAATACAACCTCTATGACCTCTTGGGAGTAGGGGCCATGTGATCTTGCCAAAGTTATTTGTATTAACATTTCATTACGTATTTTAAAATTTACAAAAAAACAATTTCATAGACGACCACCCTCATTTAGGTCATCGCGAATGAAAAGTGATATTGATTACGCAAAGAAACGCGAAATATTCATATTATTTTTGCTACAGGTAGGTACTTAGTTAACCAAGAAATGCTGCCAACTTGGGGTGTTTGTATGATGTACAGATATATATTTAAGCATAACTTCGTTTAGAGTTTAGACAGTGGATTTTATTGTATTTTGTAAACATTCACAATAAATAAATAATACTATTGAGTTTTAATAACAAATCTAATTGGTGTTAATATAATTTAATAATAAATTCGAAATTCTCCTGTGTTAAATAAGAAGTAAGTCTTAAGAAGGTAAACTATAAAGCTGAATCTACTATGGCGGATAAAAACGCGTAGCGTGAATCGCGGTTGTAGCGCTTTTATAGTAAATAATATAAGCGCTATGCGAGCTGCTGTAAACCACACGTTGTAGGGATGGAGAGAGACGAACATCCGCCACGCGACTATCCGCTCATGTAATTACTTGATACAAGTCGAATAAGGTCCTAAATATTTAATATCCATTTTACACCTTAGTGCCGGATTATTCGGACAGCGATATTGCTATTAAGCACTCGTAGACATTGCTACGTTTGAGACTTGAGTAGCTGCAGGGTTCTGATCTAATAAGGAGTTACTTATATAGGCAAACGAGCAAACAGGTCATATAATGTTAAGTAATCTCTACTGCCTGTAATAACTCTAATTCACGAAAAACTATGAAAGAAAGGAAATCAAATAGGGATTAGGAGGGGGATTTGGACCTCTGAAAATCTCACTCACCTTAGCCGTGTGGTTCTGGGTTCAACTCCCAGGTCGGACAGCGAAATAAACTGTTCGAGTTTTATAATCGAAACTGCACACCTGTTGACCGAGAATATAATTAATTATCCTTTACATTATGGCGATAACTTCGCCCATCGTTATGGATCGTATATACATAGGTAAAATATACGGAGTATGCGCCTCTGCGGTTTTCGCAGTGCCTAACCCTTCGTAGCAAAGTATGAACTAATACACGTATATACCATTTAGGAATTTCTTTTATCACCAAACGAAGTTCAGCCACGGAGATACTGGACCTTAATTACATTACTAATGTTCTTCTTTTATTTAATTAGATTATATTAATTATAATATTTTATTATAGCAAGACGATGGTTGGAGAGGCTCTCAGCGATGGCCGTCTAATGATTGGGACTCAGGGGATTACCAAGAACAAGACTTGGAAAATAGAATACCGGATACGTACGGTCTTTCGGGAAGGATAGACGTGCCTTCGCCCCCGCCGCAGCCGCCGCAGCCGTCGCCGCCGCCGCCTCGACAGGCCTCAGGGCTTAATTTCGCCGTGTATGATCCTGTTACCAGGCAACGCACCACTGCAGTCGACCGCAATTGCACGGCGCCCGGTTGTTGCGTACCGAAATGTTTCGCTGAAAAGGGCAACAGGGTAAATATATTTTTTAAATAATTCTACACAAGAACTTACAATAAATATTTATACATTTTGCAATAATTTATTAGTGTCTTACCCCATTTTCAGAGAGTGGTTTTAGGGCTGATATTTCAATCATAATATAAAAAATATTCATTAGATAAAATACAACACATTTTAAATTACAGTTTTAAGGATAAAAGGGGATTATTATGGTATATTGTTATCATTTGAATTTGTGAATTAAACAGTGACTTCTTAAACAGGGGTTCCCAGGCCAGCCAGGTCCAGCAGGAATCAGAGGGCTACCTGGTCATGAGGGCGCAGAGGGTCCTCAAGGGCCCAAAGGTCAAAAGGGACAGATGGGACCACAAGGACCACGTGGACCTAGAGGTGACAGAGGAAAACCTGGTGCACAAGGATTTACTGGTATAATTGGTCAACCAGGTCCTCAAGGTGAACCTGGTATACCTGGAATTCCTGGTAGAGATGGTTGTAATGGAACAGATGTAAGTAATAAAACAAAAAATGTGTAAACTTTATAATTTGGGAAATCCTTAAAATATTAATTGTTCATTTTGTCCACCGTAAATACGGAAATTCCGTTTAGTCTCTACAAGGTCCATGTCAAATGTAGTGTATTCTTTATAATGACTTCACTTGATCTTGCTATTTAGTTAATTACGTTGCAGGCTAAATACTCAATTAGCAGCCCGCTAGGCTTTTGGTTGCGGCCAGCAGAGCTATTGCAATGGCCTGACTTAAAAAAACAAACACCAAAACTAAAAAAACTTTTTCCAAGATCACTTCAGCTGTATGTTAATCTTATACAAATAAAATAATTCAGTTGATTGTG
Source organism: Sphinx pinastri (assembly GCA_947568825.1). Classification (NCBI taxonomy): domain Eukaryota; kingdom Metazoa; phylum Arthropoda; class Insecta; order Lepidoptera; family Sphingidae; genus Sphinx; species Sphinx pinastri. The sequence goes on along the minus strand of OX387618.1, from coordinate 10,675,990 downwards.
AATACTTTTAGTAGAATACATACAATTTAAACTAAAAATTACGTTTTTAAACACTTAAGAAGTCGATGAATTTACGTTGCGGCCCGCGGCACAATAACTAAGACGTTTTTGTGGCCAGTACATAACAAAAATGGTTATGGGTACGACTGCTATAACCAAATCCAGTTTCTCATGATTTCACATTCATTCGCTCTAATTAAAAACCAGGAGGCGATTTAAATTTCAAAGAAAAGTCGTTTTTCATAATATAATATTAGCCAATTATTTATGTTGTTTAAACCAATTAAAAATATTACCGATTCCAGGGTTCGCCCGGCGAAGTTGGCTCGAAGGGATATCAAGGTCCAAGGGGTTATCCTGGTCCAAGGGGTGACAAAGGTGACAAAGGAGAAGCGGCGCATATGGGTCGTTATCCAAAAGGTCAAAAGGGTGAACCTGGAACAGAGGGTATGCAGGGTAGACAAGGACCAATGGGGCCATCTGGACCTCCAGGCTTACAGGGGCCAAAAGGGGCCTTAGGGCCAATGGTCAGTATCATAATAAGCACATTTTCATTAGTTTACAGGTTCTATATCAATATAGTTTTTTGTGCGACAGACTAGACGTGTCAGTTTGTTCTATTTCCAGCTAATATCAGAAAAAACTAGAAAAATTTTAATGGCGCTTTCACTAACAGATACTTGATTTTGTGAGGAGTAACTAAACCTTCCAAAGAGTGGTTATTAAAGACGGTTTTATTTTTTGTTATTTTTTTATATCACGCATTAACACAGGATTAAAACACGAGGAAAAGTACTACCTACTTGCCACCTACCTTTTTCAAGGCTTTCAGGGGCTGTAGCCAAGATGCTTTCCTACAAACGTTAACGCTAATAGAAAACAAAAAGAAATATGGAAATGACGTATATATCCGGTATCCTTGCGATAGGATATTTTTATTTCTTTTTTTTATACACGCATTGGATAGTGACGCCACTGCACCTGATGGTAAGCGGAAAGAAGTCCAGAGTGTGGACTGACGGGGGCTGATTATACCGTCAACAGCATTTTTGCGCATGGGATATGTACCTATACCTTATTTTCATTGCTTTTATGGCTAGAAATAAGAATAAGAGCAAGAAATCGTTTTATATTTGTTTATGTGTGGAAAAAATGCAAAAAACCAACTAATTAAAAATACATACAATTTGGTTCATCGAACCATTTCGAATAAAATTTATTAAAGATAATGAACGACCATTTATGATTTATTTGTCTTAAAATACAGTACAAATGTTTAAAAATGAACAGTTTTGCTTTTCCTGTCATGTTCAACAGAAGTTTTTCTTATCAATCCCCAAATTTAATCCCCCATCTTGCTTTCAGTGTACTGGCCTTGGTAACGTCTCTCAAATTCCATTATGACTTGATGGAAGCGTTCCATTGTTCTTCCGAATAAGCTCCCATATTTTCCTTATATTTATCTAAATCAGAATGTAACATGTGCATCTTTAGAGACATTTTACATCCGATGATGCAAAAATTCGAAAAAATAACTTCGAGTGTAATCTACAAGAGTTACATGAAACATGTGGAGCCCATTTTTTGTCTTGACTTTTAACAGATTGAAATAAGCTTTGCAAATCTTTGAATTTGTATTTAAATTATACTTTTTATCTGTTACTTTAATAAATTCGCCGCAAATATGGCAGAACGAGTCAGCGTCTCGTTTACAACCTCTCGAAGCTGTGTAAAACACATTATGCCTCTGTGATACGCAAGCGCATACTTTTGCACACATATTAGCGACTCAAGAAACACTACCCCCCGCCCTCTCTTCTCATACGCCAGCGACAGCGCACAATGATCGACATTAATTGGGCGCAAAAATCAAAAATGGTCAAATCGCTATAACTTTTTTAAAAGCAAATATTTTCGATGTCCAATCTCAATTTTAATAATATTTTTGCTTATAGAATAAGAATATGTTAAGTAAATCCCATGCGCAAGATTTTTTTTTTTTGTAGACTCATGTTATCCTTCGTCAGTTGACACAATTATGCCGGCCTGTTTAAGCCGAATATACACAGGCTGATACCAGAACGCGGCACATCTACGTGCCCTACTATGGCAAGCTTTAACACCTTATGTACGGTGGTCGCTATCCGGACGGATACAATATCTATCCTACCGCCAGCCGATAGTTCATACGCATATTTTTTTTGTTTTCTATTAGCGTTAATGCTTATAGAAAAGCTTCTTGGCTACGGGCCCTGGTCTTTGTCGTATAATAGTATTATTTTTATATTTGTATTAGTATCAAATTAAAAGACATTTATTGTGTCATTAACAATTTAATTAGAAGGTACATTAAACTAATCAAAAATACTACCAAGTATCAAAGGTACCTTTAGAAAGACCTTGGGTGCTAGGAGGCGTTTTTTACCTAAAATTTAGCTTTAACGGTGAAGAAAAACATCGTGAGGAAACCTACATACCTGAGAAATCTCCATAAGAATCTCGAGGGTATGTGAAGTCTGCCAACCCGCACTAGACCAGCGTGGTGGACTAAGGCCTAACCCCCGGCTCAGTAGTAGAGGAGGCCCGTGCTCAGCAGTGGGCAGTATACAATACAGGGCTGATGGCAAATTATCATCGCACATTACCCCCCTAATGTACATACAAGCTCTAAACAAATTATAGCATATTATACAGTTGTCCCATAACTGGTACGACAAACTTAAGGGGAAGATAGCTTGAATGGTGCTCTACTAGACATGAAAAATTTACCTCTATAAAAGTGTCACTATTTTCGAAATATTAAGGATTTTGTATATTTTTCAAAAACTCCCATTTATTGACCTATGTTTTGTTGCTGTATGCGCAAATAATTATCAGATATTTTGCTAATTTTTCTGCAGCAGACTCGTGAGTAGTGGGTCTACCATAACCCATAATCATTTTATTAAATAGCATACAAAAACATTGAAAAAATTACACTTTCTCACATATTTTTTTGTAGGATAATTATTTTACACAACTTTGGACTACGGGAATTAAAAAAAAAATGTATTGGGCTGTTACTGCACATTGCATAAAACACTTCCTTGTTTAATAGAGATTTCAAAAAGTTATAATACTCACAACTTTTATTCTAGAAAACAAAAAGATATTACCTATTTTTGCGCTAGAGACGCTTCTGATACACGTTTAAAACGCATTTCCGATTTGAATTAAAATAACAATTTAAGAGGACCGAGTCTCGTCTTTGATACTTGAATCCGAGTATCGATTTATTGCTACGAGTTTTTATCCTAATGTAAATAACCACAGGAGAGAATTTCAACTTTCAAACATAAAAAGAACGGGTTGCACTCCGGGAGTGCCGGCAGAACTGAAAACTTGAACATTAACGTTGTGCATTTTTGAATATTTTGGAATGGTTAGGGAATAATTTCGCACGATTGCTTTATTTATCAGTATAAAAGTACTAGCATTTATGTGGTTAAATAAAATTTTTATTTATTGCGCTATCGTACACAAAAATTTCAATTTCACTATTTCTTCATCACTTAAAAAAAAAACAAAAAAAAAACGATTAGCTTTGCCCATTTAAAAAAACAAACTGAATGAGCGGCTGTTATTGCGACATCGATACTTCATTAACCGATGCATAAGTCATTGCTTATAAATCAAAATTTGAAAAAAGAATGTTACGCTCTTTTGTACTCGTGCCGTACAACACTGGGGAAATAAATAAAAATGTACTCGTTTAAGAATTATAGCTTGTACGCATTGTATTTAAGGTTCATATTAGTAAGGGATGGTTTTAATGAAGTAAAAAACCTCCTACGCATTTTAGATCAGGGTCCGTGTCCTGACGCGAGTTTTAACATTTTATACCCATCCCAAGAAAAGTGCTCAACGCCGCTAAAGAAGTTTTCACTTCAAAAATCCGCATCCAAATCAGTTCATTCGTTTCGGAGCTACGATGCCAAATACTGACATACAGATACACAGATACACACCTTAAACATATAACACCCCTCTTTTCCGTAGGGGGTTAAGTGTTATTTTAATTTAAGTCTGAAAATGCATTTCAAGCTTGCATCAGCACATCATCACCTTGGGCAAAAAAATTGTTAATATCTTTTTTTTCTAGAATAAAAATTTGAAGTATTGTAACTTTATGAAATCTCTATTAAACAAGGAAGTTTCTTATGCAATGTGTAGTAACAGCCCCGTACATTTTTTTTGCATCACCGAAGTCGAAAGTGGTGTAAAATAATTTACCTAAAATAAATTATGAGAAAGTATTTTTTTTTCAAGGTTTTTTGAAGGATATTCAATAAAATGATAATGGGTTATGGTAGACCCACTACTCCCGAGTGTGCTAAAGAAAAATTAAGTAAATATTTGATTATTTGCACGTACAGCAACAAAACATAGGTAGAAAAATTGGATTTTTCTCAAAAAGTAAAAAATCCTCAATATTTCGAAAATGGTGACACTTTTATAAGTGTAAGCGGTGTAAGCGGCGATAGCCTAGTTGGGAATGGAACGGACTGCCGAGACGAATATCCGCAGGTTCAAAACACAAGGGCACACACCTCTGACTTTTCTAAAAAGTTATGTGTGTATTCTTTGTGAATTATCGCTCGTTTTAACGGTGAAGGAAAACGTCGTGAGGAAGCCTGCATACCTGAGAAGTTCTCTGAATTTCGAAGGTATGTGAAGTCTGCCAACCCGCACTAGGCCAGCGTGGTGGACTAAGGCCTTAACCCTCTCAGTTGTAGAGGAGGCCCGTGCTGAGCAGTGGGCAGTATATAATACAGGGCTGGTATGGTATGGACACTTTTATAGAATTCATCTTTTCATTTCTGGTAGAGGACCATTCAAGCTATCTTCCCTTTAAGATTGTCGTACCATTTATGGGACACCCTGTATATACATATTTAACCAAGATTTTTTGCAGGGTTTTACTGGAGGGAAAGGAGACAAAGGTGCTAAAGGAACGAAGGGAGAGTCCCTCCGAGGTGACAAAGGAGATCGCGGTGATAAGGGTGATCGGGGCGCAGGTTGTACTTCACCTCCCTTACCTGTGGGGACAGGTAAAGGAATCGCAGTCAAAGGTACCAAGGGAGATATGGGGGATAAAGGTGACAAAGGAGAACCAGGTCGCATGGGAGAAAAGGGAGATACCGGACCTATGGGAGAGCCTGGCTTATCAGGCAATATCGGAACTAAAGGAGAAAAGGGTACAAGAGGAAACCCTGGCGAACGGGTATGTAAAGTGTCAATAAATATATAAAAATCTTCATATTTATAGATCAAACTATAAAACTTATACTTACTTAATACTTTAACTATTAATTTAATAACAATTAAAGTTTGACGTAATTATGTAAACATACAGGAATTTTCGCATTTTTTTTTGTTTAGGGACGTGATGGAATGTATGGGGCTTCAGGTCCTAGGGGTGAAAAGGGAGATAGAGGAGAGGACGGGATGCCTGGATTGCCAGGATTACATGGAAGTAAAGGTGAACCAGGAAGAGATGGAAAACCCGGACCAAGAGGACTTAAAGGTGTTACTGGTCCTGCTGGGGGACTGTCGGGATCGCGGGGACCACCTGGCCCGCAGGGACCACGCGGTTATACCGGTCCACCAGGACCAAAAGGGACTGACGGCAGGCCAGGCGACAGGGGCGAAGCGGGACCTATGGGAGCACCTGGAGGCCAGGGTGAACCTGGTAGTCCAGGTATTGAAGGGCCAGCTGGGCAAAAAGGTGAAAAGGGAGAAGGCGGTTTTGATGGTGCACGTGGTGAAACAGGACCTAGAGGCTACGACGGTGCCGTAGGTCCACAAGGCCCAAGAGGTCCCAAAGGACAGGATGGACTATCGATCCCAGTAAGATGTTTATAATTTAATCGCTACTCGAGAAATAGTTATCTTAGAGATATTTTTATACATTTAGGGCCGATTTCACCTTATTGATAAATGCTGCTCGTCACATAGTACACGTATAAGCCGACCAAATACAAAATTCACACTCTAATCCATGCTCAAAATTTAAAATGAGTATTATCTATATTATACAAATACAAATACAAAACATTTAATCGCACAACATATTAGCTGTTTATTATAATAACTGTCAAATAAAATTTACTCATAACCTGTGAAGCAGGCCCTAAGTATTTAAAATATTGTAATTAACAATTTATTAATACAATCTTCGTTTGCCACCTACGCAAAGTCTACTCCAGTAGGTATGGCTTCAATGCAATACATTTCAAGCACGTTGTAGTTAGGATTTCGCTTTCTTTTACGACCGGCCCCCTGATACGGTCAAGTTAGATGAGATTTCCTGTTAAATGATGTCATACAAAAAAAATCACACAATGTATTGCCCCACCTGTAAGTCAAACTCAGTAACTTATACGTACTTACTGAAAATTATCTATATACCTATTTGAATGTCATAAAAATACATATAATATAGTAGACTTCTGCTCGCGGCTCCGCCCGCGTGAAAAAGTTTTTCCGGCATAAACATATTTTCCCGGGATAAAAAGTAGCCTATAGGACTCAGGAGTAATGTAGCTTCCTATTAGTGAAAGAATTATCAAAATCGGTCTAGTAGTTTTAGAGTTTATCCATTACAAACAAACAAACAAATAATTAAATCTTTCCTCTTTATAATATAAATATAGATATAATATAATCTTTATTTTTTATTTACTAGGGCGAGAAGGGCGACAGTGGTGTGCCCGGTTTTTCTGGCGAAAAAGGGCAAAAAGGGGAGAAAGGTCACACAGGTCTTAGAGGAGTTTCTGGTAACTCTAGTCTTGGAACACCTGGTGCCCCAGGAGAAATGGGTCCACCTGGCGATAATGGTGAACCAGGTAGACCTGGTCTCAATGGCATGCCTGGAAATCCTGGACAAAAAGGAGACATCGGTGGAAAATGTAATGAATGTTGGCCTGGAGAAGCTGGCATAAAAGGTGATCGAGGTTCTGATGGGGCACAAGGCGAACGTGGAGATAGGGGGCCTCAAGGTCCAATAGGTTATTCTGGAGAACCAGGATCAGATGGATCGCATGGTTTACCCGGATCAGCTGGCGCACCTGTGAGTACTTAATACCGTAAATAGAAATAAGTAAATTAATTATAATACATGGGGAGTAATATTAAAATTGCTCGAGGCTACGTTTGCATGAATACCTATGCCGCTCGGTATGAAAGTATTAAGTGATTTTTACCTTCGTAATCGATTGTTCCGATTTGTTCCTCATGTACCGACTCGCAATACGCTTCTGTTTGAAATTGGAAGTTCCGTGTTGACCGTCAATTAATTTGTAGGTACGGTCTATACCGTAAATTGGTACCTATGTACCAATTACCTAATTTCCAGCGTCGACTAGGCGGATAGAGTTGAATAGAATCGAGTCGCGTTAAGTCGTCTGCTAGTCATTCAGGTACTTTGTGAATTGTGTCCATTTGAAAATAAATGTGATTCGATTCTGCGCCTTCTGATTCTGTTAATTTTGATTCGAATTTTGAATGAAACATTTTTATTTATTTATTTTAATTAATCTTAGATGAAGATACCTGTATGATTTTAGTCGTAGGTACACCTTTCAAGAGTAAATGAAACAATTTAGACTGTTTTAAATAGCTGATATAATATATTGAGTTCACTAATGCTAATGCTAATTATAAAAATACGTTGCGGACGCGGCTTGATGGTGAACTTACTTTTACAAATGAATGAGTGTTGTGATGAATGCTGAGTCGTATGATATGATCTTATATACCTACATTTGGCACAGGGAAAATCATACAAGCCGTGTCCTTTATATACTATCTAAGATTTAAACGGTCAACATATTGTTACGAAAAAATCTTACATATTTCTAATCAACAATCGCAGCAACATGAAATAGCATAAAATATGTTTGCTCATAGCGTAGAACAGGAGCGTACCTATTGCGTTTTTATTAATGGATAGTTAGTGTTAAATATAATTATGAAGGTACGTGTCTTTTGCATCCAGAAGTTAGTAAATTATTCTTTCTCTTTATTTCGAATATTCCTTTTTGTAAATTTTTATATATTTAAAAAAATATAAAAATCATTAAAATATAAAAAAGTTAATAACCCTCCGATGGCGAGTATCAAGACTCAAGCCACCGGTGGTCAGGGATTCAAAGTGAGGAATCTCCTCACAATGCGTGCGTGTCCAGAAGTACTGCTTTCTGCATCTGGCTCTTGACCCAACGACCAATTGAGAGCCTCTGGAGGTGTTGGTCGAGACTCTTTGGTATCAACCCATGAGCGGATACGACAATCGGAACAATAATTGTGGAGTCCACCTTCCACATGTCGGTAACCTCGTGTGCCAAATCTAAATATTTAGACTTTTGTCCTTTTCGGCCTTAACGAGGCTATCGTCATGCGGAATGGTGACGTCAATAAGTATTGCCCGGCGCGCCAATCGATCTACTATTACAATATCAGGCTTATTGGCAACAATAGTCCTGTCCGTGATAATAGATCGATCCCAGTACAGCGTTACATGATAATTTTCGGAGAACTGGTTGAGGCACATTTAATAAATTTATTATTATGTTATGTAATATACATCATTTTTTTATTACAATTTGATGACGAGACAAACATGCCTGATAGTAAGCGATACGACCGCTCAAAAACATTAACAGCACTATACTGAACTTCAAAATACAAAGTACAGTCAGCAGCATAAGTAGATGAACTAATTCAAAATTTCAAATTGCGTACATACTTTTGTGTTCTTACAAATCTTTTTTTTCTTTTCACAAAAATAAAATAAAAGGTATTTACTTTACTTCAAACGAAGAAAAAATATTTCAGTTTAACTTAACGCGTATATAGGCGATTTGAAATTTTGATTTTGTACAGATATTTATGCTGCTGACTGTACTTACTGCGTGGTAACTCACTGCGCTCGCCACCCTGAGAAATTAGTCTCGTAATGTAATAACGTTGGCTTCAAAGACATTCGATTATAGGTTTGTTATCTGGCTACGATGTTCATCAAATCAGAACACAACAAACGGCCCTTCGCTTACGATAGACCGACTACCAGTAACTTGTTACATATACTTATTATTAAAATATGTAAAGCTTATAACACTTACTTTACTTGACAGGGTGATCGTGGCGATGACGGACCTATAGGATCCCCTGGAGACAAAGGAGATAGTGCAATAATACCATATGATCTTATTAAAGGTCCGAAGGGCGAAAAAGGAAATACAGGTCAAAAAGGTTCTCGTGGTCCGCAAGGTGACAGAGGTAAAGATGGTCCTATGGGACGACCGGGACCTGTGGGAATGCCTGGACAAAAAGGAGAAAAAGGCTTCATGGGTCTTGCTGGAATTGATGGTATTCCAGGACAAGATGGTAGAGATGGAAGACCTGGAGATAAAGGAATATCCGTTAAAGGAGAAAAAGGTACACCGGGGGAGTATGGTGCAAAAGGAGACAAAGGTACTGCAGGATTTAAGGGCGTAAAGGGACAACCAGGACAATGTGCTGCTAGTTTATTGGAACAAACAAGGGGTGACAGTGGCGAACAAGGAGAACCAGGACCTCAAGGATTGCAAGGTATTTTTAAACTTAACATTCTTTATCATAATAGGAAATATGCATTTCGCAGTAGCAAGACAACCATTCATTACTACTGTGGAAGTGCAGCTTCGTATTACGTATAATATTATGTACCTCTAATGTGACAGTAAATTACTCTTCTTTCTTTCTAATAAAATTCAAATAACACAGAGAACTTTGAAAAGTCGGATGTACAGTCAGCAGCATAAATATCTGTACAAAATCAAAATTTCATATCGCCTATATACGCGTTGAGTTAAACTGAAACATTTTTTTCTTCGTTTGAAGTAATGTAAATCTCTGTTATTTTATTTTTGTGAAGAGAAGAAAAGATTGGTAAGAACACAAAAGTATGTCGGCAATTTGAAATTTTGAATTTGTTCAGCTACTTATGCTGCTGACTGTACATGACTAAGGTCTGGTTTTGAACTTGCGACCTTCGTCTCAGCAATCCGGTCCACTAGTATTCTGTATTATGTGGTTCCACTACCCACGAGGCTATCGCTGCCTATAAATATTATTATTAAAATTAAATTTGTTTTTAGGTGACACTGGTGAAAAAGGTGACAAAGGATATCCAGGAAAACCAGGAGACAAAGGAGATAGGGGCATCATTGGCCAACCAGGACCAGTTGGACCACGTGGACTTCCTGGGGTTAGAGGAGAAAAAGGAGATATTGGACCGATTGGCTCTCCGGGAACTCCCGGAACAACTGGAGCAAGAGGCTTCCCAGGTGTTACAGGACTAAAAGGTGATAAAGGAGAAGTTGGACCATCAATAGTAGGACCAAAAGGTCCGCCAGGGTCACCTGGACGTCAAGGCGAGCCAGGCTCCAGAGGAGAACCGGGTTTGTCCGGTGAAGATGGCCCACCAGGTTCTATAGGTTTACGTGGCGAAAAAGGTGATGAAGGCCAAATTGGTCGTCCGGGCTTCACAGGCCTACCTGGTAATAAAGGAGAACCAGGGCCGGTTGGTCCTATCGGCGTGACAGGTACCCCCGGTCTATCAGGAAGGGATGGCTCTAAAGGTCAGCAAGGATTTCCAGGAATTCCTGGTAAACCTGGACTTATCGGATTACCTGGTAACAAAGGAGAACCTGGATTACAGGGACTAGAAGGACCTAAAGGTTTTCCCGGCGCACGAGGGCGTCCTGGGTTACCTGGTACACCGGGAATAAACGGAGAGCCAGGGCGAAAAGGAGATAAAGGAGATATAGGATATAATGGCAATCCAGGGGCCCCTGGCGCACCAGGTCCAAGAGGACTCGACGGTGCATCTGGTATAAAAGGTGATCAAGGTTTTCAGGGACGACCAGGTTTACCTGGCCGCACCGGTTTACAGGGGTTAAAGGGTGACATGGGTCTTATTGGACCGATGGGACCAAAAGGAGAGCCAGGACTTGCATCTGATAAAGGACAAAAAGGAGAATTAGGAGAGCGTGGCTTTGATGGGCGGCCTGGTTTACCCGGTTTAGGCGGTGATAAAGGTGACAAAGGAAATTCAGGTATTCCTGGAATGGGTTTACCTGGAATACCCGGAGAAAAGGGAGATCTCGGTATGCCAGGATTAGATGGAGCTCCTGGTCTTCCAGGGTTAAAAGGAAATCAGGGCCGTCAAGGGATGCCCGGACTAAAGGGTAACACGGGACTAACAGGCGAAGCAGGACGTCCTGGAATACCTGGTTTAGACGGCGCGCCTGGATTACCTGGCGAAATAGGTGAACCGGGTCTAGAAGGTCAAAAAGGAGACAAAGGTGAAATGGGATTCGCTGGCAGAGATGGTTTCGATGGAATGAAGGGAGAACAGGGATTAATGGGTCCACCAGGGCCTGTCGGACCTAAAGGCTACACAGGGCTTAAAGGAGAACGCGGCCCTCCGGGTTTGTCTATCGATATCAAAGGAGATAAAGGAGATATGGGCCTGCAAGGTATAGTTGGAGCAAAAGGAGACAAAGGAGAAAGAGGTTTTGATGGCCCCCAGGGACTACAAGGAGACAAGGGTGATCAAGGTTTTCCAGGTCGAGAAGGAGCTACAGGCGCTATTGGAGTGAGAGGAGACAAAGGTAAATCTTTATTGTTTTCTTCTATTGCCATATCCTACTAGTCCTACTTAATATTATAAACGCGAAAGTTTGTAAGAATGTATGGTTGTCTGTTACTCTTTCACGCAAAAACTACTGAACAGATTTCGATGGAATTTAGCACACGGGTAGGTCATGTCCTGGATTAACACATAAAGTGGGACTTTTATCTCGGAAAAACGCATTCACGCGGGCGAAGCCGCGGACAAAAGTTAGACATTTATAAAGTAAAATTATTTACATACTAGCTGCGTTCAGAACTTTGTCTACGTGGACATAATATATCCATCTCAGCTTGTTGTAAATCGCAATGTGATTCTGCACACGATAGGTCCGCTAGGAATACCACCTATTAAATAATTGAAAGTAACCCAATTTGGCAATGGCGATTTTTCGGCTGTTACTTTGAGATTTCTCTAATAGACCAGGGCTGAAGCATTTGAAAATGGTAAAAAGTGAAAAAAAATTAGTAGGATGAAACCCATTAGAAAAGGAAGAGAATATAACAAAAATAGGAGGTGAGATTTTAAGGGTAAAAAACGGCTTATCTCGATTTCCAGCAAAACTACAAGTCCTATGGAAAAAAGTTTAATGGCAAAGTTGTAGGTAATAAAAATATTTACAAGTTTTGTGTTTACACTTTTTCACATAATCTCAAAATTTATCTGAAAAATTCAAATAACCAAGTTTTTTGATTTATATTTTTATCTTTTACAATAAAATTGTTTTTTTCACGAAATTTGGTGAAAACTTACCATTTTATGTCCCAAACGTTTTTGACAAAGTTTTATTCAATTTAAAGTATTTTTTTCTTTTTAGAGCATTTAAATAAAAGCTTGGTTTAAATATTTAAAAAAAAAAACAATATGTAGTTTAAATAAATATTTTAAAACATAAAAAAAATGTGTGTTTGGGACATCAAAAAGTAAGTTTCACCAAATTTCGTGAAAACAAAAATGTTTCTGTAAAATATAAAAATAAAAAAAAACAAAAACTTGTTTATTTGAATTTTGACATACATTGTGAGCTTATGTGAAAAAGTGTAAATACAAAAGTTGTAGATCTTTTTAGTACCTATTGTACCTATAGTAACTTTGCCATTTAACTTTTTTCGATAGGACTTGTAGTTTTGCCGGAAATCGAGATAAGCCGTTTTTTACCCTTAAAAACTCAACCCCTTCCACTACCCGACCTCAAATCGCCCGTAATTTTTTTTTCCTTTCATTTTGGTTATATTCTCTTCCTTTTCCAATGGGTTTCATTCTATTATTTTATTTTGTCACAAAAATTATCGACCCTGGTCTATAATATTGGAACGAAGTTCCTTATCGCGCGTTGTGAAAGGGGGCTAGACGGATAAAACTCTCACGAAAAGTTGTCACGACACTTTTTGCTATTATCTTACTAATATGAACCTTAAATACAATGCGTAGAAGCTATAATTCTTGAAACGAGTATATTTTTATTTATTTTATTTATTAAAGTCATTAAAACCATTTCTTACTAATCTAATATGAACCTTAAATACATTGCGTAGAAGCTATTTCCCCAGCGTTGGCACGGCACGAGTACAAAAGAATCGAAAGTAACATTCTTTTTTCAAATTTTTATTTATTCTACTTTGGTTGCATTTCTGACATTTATCAATAACAAGACTAAACATGCGTTGCTCGCGTTTAAAAATCTACTTTATGTGGTAAGCGTAAGATCGAATTTGTGTTTAGTCAATCAAAATTTGTGATAAAAATGGTATGCAATAGCTTTACCGCGGCAGTCTCCGAGTGCCACACGTATTTATTTGTTTTTTTCTCTAGAAACTTATGTATTGGAACGGAAATAGGAAAATATTTATATATTTATATATATATACACACTCTGTTATATAAATAAAATTTTATTACAATTCCTTCACTAATTAATCGAAAGGAACTTCGTTCCATCCGGGTGTCCCTTGACACCTCTCATTTTTTTATTTTTCCCACTAACTGACCGTCTTGGTGACGTAGTTGTATTACGGTACGCCTGCAATGCTGAGGTCTCAGGTTCGATCCCCGGATCAGGCAGTGATATTTGTGGCCGATATGGCGATAGGCTCGCCCCATATCACATCATGCGACAGAATACGCGCGGTGAAAAGTGGGTGCACTAGTTGCGCCTCTGCCTACCCTTTCGAGGATAAATGGCGTGAGTATGTGTGTATTTAGAGGAGCTGCATCTACTCAACTAATCAAACTAGAAAGAGCTCAACGCGCTGTACTGAAAACTATGATCAATGTCCCATTTCGTTATTTCGTTTTCTTACCACCACGCTATTCAAGGAGACCCAAGTGCTTAGTGTTAGGAGGCTTTATATACTTAGGATAACCTCACAGCACACAAAGATGTTTTCAATTCTGACTCATACTAACTCATGATTGCAAGACGCATTTTTCAAATATCATGTGAACATGTGAAGACAGCTTTTGCTAAAAGATTTTTTTCCCTATATGAAACCCCTGATTTATAACAAAATAAATAGATTATTTGAAATTAAGTGTATGTCTATGCGGAAAGCAAAAAGAAAAATTCTCAAGGGATTACAGGAATGGTCACATTAGTACACGGAAAATATTATAAACAATTTTTGAAGTTAAAACTTCTTTAGCGGCGATGAGCACTTTTGGGATGGTTATAAAATGTTAAACTCGCGTCAGGATCACTTGACCGATCGAAAATGCGTAGGAGGTTTTACCATCCCCTACTAATATGAACCTTAAATACAATGCGTAGAAGCTATAATTCTTAAACGTTTACATTTTTAGTTATTTACTTTATTAAAACCATCCCTTACTAATATGAACCTTAAATACAATGCGTAGATGCTATAATTCTTAAACTTGTGCATTTTTATTTATTTACATCATTAAAACCATCCCTTACTAAAATGAACCTTAAATACAAAGCGTAGAAGCTATAATTCTTAAACGACTACATTTTCATTTATTTCCCCAGCGTTGGCACGGCACGAATACAAAAGAGCGTAACATTCTTTTTTCAAATTTTGATTTATAAAGAAATAGTGAAATTGTCATTTTTGTGTACGATAGCGCAATAAATAAATATTGTATTTAACCACATAAATGCTAATACTTTTATAATGATGAATAAAGCAATTCGAGAAATGCGAAATTATTCCCTAACCATTCCAAAATATTCAAAAATGCACAACGTTAATGTTCAGGTTTTCACTTCTGCCGGCACTCCAGGAGTGCAACCCGTTGTTTTTTTCTTAGAATTTTAGTTTATGCCTTAAAATTGATAATTTTTTGTACTGTCTATACATTTATTCATTTCTTTAATTTACACTTCAAACAAATTGGCACTACCCTTGCACTACTGGACCTGGCCTAGCCTAGTGTGAGACATCTCTGGCATATCTAAACTGTATATTATGATGAAGATGTAAATAAAAAAATTTATACTTGGTAGGAACTCTGACATTTGTTCATATTATGGAACTTTTTCCAGGTGATATGGGTCCTATGGGTCCAATGGGTCAACCTGGAAGCAAAGGAACCTGCGAAAAGGGTGTACTTGGGACACCTGGAAAACATGGTCGACCGGGTAAGCCCGGAGCACCTGGCGAAAAAGGAGACCAAGGTTTGCCAGGACTTCCTGGACAAACAGGTCTGCCAGGGATGGCTGGTCCTGTAGGACAAAAAGGTCAAAAGGGTGAACTAGGTCGGGAAGGAATTGCGGGAGTTCCAGGAGAAAGAGGACAACCTGGTGAAAGAGGATTTGTTGGTGAGAGAGGTTCTAAAGGAGATAAAGGCAATAAAGGAGCAACAGGATTCGGTTTCCCAGGACAAAAAGGAGAACCAGGTCCAATTGGACAACCAGGAATCGAGGGACAAAAAGGTGATAAAGGAGAACGTGGATTAGATGGCATTCCAGGAAACCCTGGACCAATTGGCCAGAAAGGTGACGCAGGTGTCCGAGGATTACCTGGAAGAATTGGTCTACAAGGGGATATGGGCTTTAAAGGTGATAAGGGTGAACCTGCAGTTGTTGTTCAGGGACCAAAGGGAGAAATGGGCCCGCGAGGAATGCCTGGATTGGATGGACCTCCAGGACGAGACGGTCCACCTGGTTTACAAGGCTTCCAAGGAAACCCAGGAATGAAGGGAGACCGAGGCCCTATTGGACTCCAAGGCCCTCAAGGACTAATGGGGCTGCAAGGAATCCAAGGTTTCCAAGGAGAAAGGGGAGAGATGGGTATGGTTGGCCAAATTGGTGCCAAAGGGGATGCAGGTGCACCTTGTGCAAGGACGGACTATTTGACAGGAATATTATTAGTGCGACATAGTCAAAGAGATTTAGTGCCTCAGTGTGACTCCGGGCACGTGAAGTTATGGGATGGATATTCCCTGCTGTACATAGACGGAAATGAGAAATCACATAACCAAGATCTCGGATACGCAGGTTCATGCGTTAGAAAATTCAGCACAATGCCATTCCTGTTCTGCGATCTTAATGATGTTTGCCATTATTCAAGTCGAAACGATCGAAGCTACTGGTTGTCTACTGGTGAACCGATACCCATGACACCGGTATCAGGAAACGAGATTGCAAAATATATATCGAGATGCGTGGTGTGCGAAGTACCATCAAATGTAATTGCTGTACACAGTCAGACATTGGACATTCCTACTTGTCCGAGCGGTTGGAACGAATTATGGATAGGATACAGCTTCGTTATGGTAATTATTGCATATACCTAACTGCAGTGCTGCGTTAAAGAAATTATAATCACTAATCAGATAATAACATTTGTTTTGTTTTTGGTTTTTACAGCATACTGGAGCGGGTGGCCAAGGAGGAGGACAAGCTTTAGCCAGTCCCGGATCTTGCTTAGAAGATTTCCGTGCTATACCGTTTATAGAATGTAATGGAGAAGGCGGCACTTGCCACCACTTTGCTGATAAACTCAGCTTCTGGCTTACCACTGTTGAAGACAGCCAGCAATTTGCTACGCCGGACAGACAAACAATTAAAGCAGGGCATTTAAAAGAACGTGTGTCCCGCTGCACAGTGTGTATCAAAAATACTTCTTAGCAATAAAGAAAGCGAAATTGGTATGCAAATGATAAAAATGTGACTGGTTCATAATGCGATAATGCATAAATTTAAGTACAGAGGTCAGATATAGTAGTTAGTTCGTAAAATATAAGAGTGCATTAGAATGATCCAATTGTCAAATTGGTAGTAACTAATTTATCTCTACTTATCAAAAAAATAATTTAGAGTTCCTTAATAGCAATGAATACGCCAAAGCCATTTAAGATTAGAACCAAAAAAATGTATATTATACTTCAGCTTACAACTGTACCTATTTATATAATAATTAAATGAATCCCGGAGAGTAACGCATTCATTAGGCTCTTGTATTATTTCAAATTGTTTAATGTTTCACAATAAGTAATCACTAGTCACATAATAAAACGATCATTTATTCGCATAAATACATATTTTATATTTGCATTTGTGATAATGTAGATTTGCTAATTGTATATACGAGTATGTTTAATATAACTGTTACAAAGTTTAAAAATAAGTACATATTCTTTTTTTCTACAACCCAAAATCTTTAACAAAACAGCATTTCACCTTATGTCACTAAGCCGACGAAAATACAGTCAAAGGTTTGACGGAAATGTTTATGTAAGCACTGCCATTGTAGATAGATTAACGCTTAGCATGCTAAAGAAATTATTACTTAATAAAATAACTTTAAAAGAGTACCTTTTTGTTTTTCTTAACGTTTTTAAAGCTCATATATTTTTAAAATCCTTTCGTCCATCTCATATCTGCAATAAATGTAATGAAGCTCTCAGGGGCACTCCTACCCTTCTTGTAGCCAAATGGTATATCTGGCAAGAGATGATGATGTTCTACGTAATAATCAAGTCTTAGTTTGATCATCTGTTCCGTTAACTTGCCAATACATGAAATAAGTGATATGGGTATATATGAGTTACAGTCAGTAGGAGATTTATCAGGTTTTAAAATTGGAATTATACACTGTGTCTTCCATGAATCAGGAATTATTTGATTACTCCAAAGAGAATTCAAAATAACTAATAATATTTTTTTTGCATCTATCAGGAAGTTTTTTCAACATAATAGGATAGGGATAATTATCCAACCCAGAAGTAGTGTCCTTCCTTGAATGAAGTGCTGTAGAAAATTCTTGAAAACTGAATGGATTCAATAAAACAATATTACTCTCTTTGTCATTATACATATTAAATAATCTATTGTCAGGTAATGTATCATTAGTTTCCTTAGATGCAATTTTTTAAATAAAATCAGGAATCCATTTAGCTTCTCTCAACCTATTTTAATTTATAACATTAACCTTTTTAAATCTACGTATATAACTCCATATTTTAGGTACAGTGGTACTCCTGTTTAATGAGGCACATAGATTTCTCCAACTACGTTTTTGTTTACTAATTATTCTTTTTTTTTTTTTAACGCGGACCTAACGGCCAGTAGCCTGACGAGAGTCGGCTTTTCTGACCACACCGGACTTTAGGGTGAGCGCTTTTGGCACTCGCAACCCTTTAATTTAGGTGACCATGCTGAGGGCAACCCACTAACGGGTTACGGACCTCGGCTCAGGACGGTCACTGGGAGAGGGAGACATCAGCGATTAATGGGGAAGATTGGTTTTTAACCTAATCCTATTCGTTTCTTACGTCGGCACGCGGGCCGGAACTGTTAGGGGGGTCGGGGGGGCGACGGGGAACGCGGCGAGGTCCTCGACGGCGAGGACGGAACTGCGGTCTTGTGCAGTGTATGAGTTTCAAGAACTCGTTCTTACGGCAGATGGCCAGAGTTATATCGTCCTCTGGATCGGTTAAAACTGAACGCGGCCGTCTCCATTTGGCGCGGTCGAATGGAGATTTTCTTTTTTACATCTTTTATTTTATATGCAATAAAAGACTCCATTGTCATAGAGGATCTATACAGCAACAAGGCTGACCTAGCCTGATTAACAGCATCAGCACATTCATCACTCCGCCATGGTACTGGTAATTTTGTAATATTTGTCTTATGCTTTATTTTAAATATAGGATTACATTTATGTCGTAATCTGTTTCATCATTTCACAAACTTTATTATAGATTGTAAGGGCGTGTGATTCAGGATTCTGAAAAATCAGCTTCCTTTATTAGATTTTCAGCTTCACTGGAGTACTTAGCCCAATCTGTTTTATGGAAAATATAGCTTTCTATATTATTGTTTATCCCATATTTACAGGGAGAAAGGAAGATATCAGTAATAACAGGGAGGAGGTAACTTCCCATTGGATCGTCACCCACAATCCATTGGGGTATATTACACACTCAATAATTACGTGATCCTGGAATCGCTATATTAACAATAGATCTCAAATACTGAAGTGGGCTATTACACTTAACAATATTATCATTAATATTTCCACTTCAGTAAGCCGTTGACTTTACTGTAGTATGGTTGTGTTCCTGAAATCATGGATAATAGATGAAAGGCAGATTTTGTTTGCGTTGAAAAGTAACGCGTCGTAGAAAGCGTTGGGTGAAAGACAGAAGACTGGATTTTAAAACGAAACCAATACACTCATTTGAACATCACTCAAGAAATGCTCTTGGATGATGATTTGAACGATTACGCCAATTATTTTAGAATGAGTGAAGAGTTGTTTGAGAAGCTTTTAAACTTGGTTTCACCTTATATTACTAAACAAAACACATATATAAGACAAGATATAAGCTGTATGTTGAGGTCTTCATTTTTTTTAATTGGGTTTAAATATTTTTTTTTCTTTAGGGTTCCATAAACACTAGCATGAATCGTACAAAAGAAGAAACTCTTTTAAATCATTTTTAAGTTCGTCACTTTGTTGTGACTCGGCATCGTCGGGGCTCAATTCGATAGGCTGCTCACTTCCTTCCGCCATGACTGCGCGTGTGACTGACAGAAAATATAACGATGCACTTACACAGTCAATAATATTGAAGCCACGCCCCCTTAGTAGCGTGGATTTCAAAATATCCGGATAACTTGCGATATTAACGCGAAAAAAAAAGCGGTGATAGCTAAAAAAGCGGTGATAGCCCAGTAGGAGTGGAACGGACTGCCGAGACGAATGTCCGCAGGTTCAAAAGCCAAGGGCACACACCTCTGACTTTTCTAAAAATTAATGTGTGTATTCTTTGTGAATTTTCGCTCGCTTTAACGGTGAAGGAAAACATCGTGAGGAAACCTGCATACCTGAGAAGTTTTCTGAATTTCGAAGGTATGCAGGTTCCCAGAACCCGCACTAGGCCAGCGTGGTGGACTAAGGCCTAAACCCTGTCAGTTGTAGAGGAGGCCCGTACTCAGCAGTGGGCAGTATATAATACAGGGCTGGTATGGTGGTATGGTATGGTATTAACGCGATACTGTGATACGCATCAATATTGCACCAGTATTATCGTGATAATACGAGTATCGCGTGATATTATTGACCGTGTAATATACCCCATTCACACAATGGAGCAATGTCTGCGCTGACACACGTGACATCTATAGCTGATTGTTTTTTGTTTGGGGCTGTAATTGTTGTTGGACTACCATCATTTAAAATGCAAAGATCACTCTCATCAAATAAATAAAAAAATTGTGAGCCTCGAGCTTTTGTTGTTGTACAACCAAAAGCGATACGGTGAGCATTAAAATCACAGGCTGCTAGTCCTGCTACCAAGCATGGCTTTGGCAACCTATTAAGTACCAAGCGTCTCTGACTTCTCCTGGGTGCCTAGACAAAAACCAGGCGTGGCGTTATCCACACACGCTAACGCATAAACGTCAAACGCTAACGCTTAAACGTTAGCGTGACCAGATTCGTAGACAAAGCACCCACTGCACGCCAGACGCCCATTCCGCAGCGTCGTGCGGATAGACCAAAGAGTAAAGTAATATATAGAGGAAGGATAGACGCATGAAATTCTATAAGTTACTCTATGGTATAGCGTGAGAGGTTGTCAAAATATTGTTATTTTGTGCAAGCAAATTGAAACGTTCCAGTTTTTTTAGAAATTTAAAGTAAAGTTTTTCAGGAGTGGATTAAAATATCATGATCTTTAGCTATTGTTCTGTGCACGGATTTCAAATAGTAAAAATACATTTCATACATGCGACATCACCGATAAATTCTTGGTAGAAGCCACAACACGAAAGAAGGAGACAACTTGTAAAATTTTTAGTGCAATAATATTATATTCGCATTTGCATCATGGACACAAGTTTCGCGCCTTTATTGAGTAAAAATCTCCTAAAATGTGGTAAGTATGATGTATTCCAGTTTGTTTCCTGGTTATAAATATTAAAATAATATAAAATGATGAGACGAATAACAGAAGTTGATTTCTTTTAGTTCAAAGAAGTTACCACATTTTACTTCTTCAGAGAGGGAATTAATCGTGGCTTTGATGCGCGAACGGCCTATTATTGAAGATACGCGTACGCATGCTCAAAATATAGAGCCACAGAAGAAGGCTTGGGATAAACTGACAATAACTTATAATGCACAGTCGTATGTTACACCCAGGGACAATGTACAGTTGAAAAGATGTTGGGAAAATATAAAACTTATAGAAAGCAGGAGCTCTCTCAAGAGTATGATGAGTATAGAAAAAATATTAGATTATAAAAAAGCTCCATGCTTTACAATTATAAAAAAATAAATTGGAAATAGAACGATAAAAAATACATCTTGAAAATTTAAATATATTTGTTTTATTTTATCCGACCAAATTAACTAAAAATGCTGTGTTATAAATAATCTCCTGTATCGGAGCGCCTCGGTATGTAGGCATTTTATAATTTATATTATTATCATTTATATCCTCGATAATGATGTCATTGGATGTACTAATCTAAACTATCTTTCACTAATAGGAAGCTACATTACTCCTGAGTGCTATAGGCTACTTTTTATCCCGGGAAAATATTTTTATCCCGGAACAACTTATTCATGCGGGTGAAGCCGTGAGCAATACTAGTATTGTATAAAATCGAAGTTGCTACAATCACATGGCACGTTGTTATGAGACTCGTAGCCAACTTTTTGGTCAAACAAGGATCAAATCCTCTTCGACTCCCCTATTGTACGCTCTAATGTGTTTCTAGTTTTTATGTTAGCTTTATTGTAATTTTCTTTGGAAATATTGCGTGGTTGTGATACTGTGAGATTTGAAAATATCGATCACTTTTCTAGTGTTTATCGTTCTCTGTAGGTCTCTTTCAAGGATATAATCATCAAATTATTTTTCGCTACTGCAGTCCATCGCAAGTTAACGGATCAAATCAAGAAAATCACACGAATTTACAAACCTAACTTACGTGGTCTGTAAAACCCGGTGTTAGATTGACGTTTGTGTTGATTTGTCACACTATGCGTTGCGTAAAATAGCTCGCGAGCTCCTTTTGCTGTGCGTTCATTTTCCTAAATGCAGTAGTATTATAATTCTCTTTGCCTAAATGCATACTGTCATTCGTCCCTTAAGTGTTGTATATGAATAAGTTTGACGGACCCTGTGCGTTCGAGAATACTATGCGTCCTCGGGTTGAGTGTTTGGGCATGACAGCCTACGCACTGCGTAGGCCAAGGGGCGCTGTGATTGGCTAATATTGAGATACAACTTTACTTCAGTTGGCTGTCAGACAAACAAAGCTAAACAAGGCCAAAGAAAACGATGAAATAACCGACACTATGCGTTCGGGAGCACTATGCGTCCTCTAAGTGTTGTTTGTGAATACGGGTGTTATTATCATAGCATTGCGCTGTCCTTAGCTAAGTAGGGTCATTCGGCCTAAAAGTACGCAGTTTTTTTTCTATCGTCTACACATTCCAAAATACAGTGTCTTGAAAAACGTTTTAACACTCTATGTAAAGTAAATTTATTCTACTTTCATTATTTAATGAGTTTTTGTACATTGGTTCATTGTTTTTTTTGCAATACATGTTTAAGTGCATCGGGAGAAATTCGTACTATTGACCCGTTATGTGGGTAAAACTACGCAGAGTGTTTAATGAGAATATTTTTTTTCTGTATAAGGTCTAAAAATCTTTACAAATAATATTTGACTTAATTACAGCTTAAAGAAGAAAAAACCGTGCGATCATTGTAATGAAGTTATAACAGGGTGCGTACTTTTAACCTCGTACTCTTACCCAAACTGGAAATATTTTATACAATCACACGTTAGTTGAGATGCATTTATTTTCTAGGACAGAATTAATAACTAAAATAAATACTATAATAATCATGTAAACTTAACATAATGAACGTACTTTTGTAAACTGATGCACCGTCTAGCCATACACTTTTTTCCCAGCACAAAATATTGGTAACTAATCAACAAAATCACGTTGATCACCGTTTTTCGCTGAATAAGTGAGGCTTGGTAAAATAGCTTGTGGCTCTGACATCGTCCCTGACGCGCCGTGATCTAGCCGAAAAAGTGTCCGAGCCCCCTCAATAGGTTCCGAGATATTGACCATGCGAACTTTTACCCACTGCGTTCTGTTGCCCCGAATGACCCTATCGTTTATGAATACGGGCCTTAGATTAGATTTTGGGTGATATTTTAATTCACTCTTGAAAAACTTTACTTTAAATTTCTAAAAAAGCTGTAAACGTTTCAATTAGCTTGCACAAAATAACCTTGATAGTAAGCGTCGTGAAGTCTCTGGACTAAGATAGAGTGGCCTGTTTGAAATATGTCAGCGATACTCGTTCTCTTACGAATCTCCTCATTTCCAATTTGATTGCGCAGAAAAACACCGAGCATCTTCATGGCTCGCTTAAGGACTGTGATGAGTGATCAGTCTCGGGTGTCCCATAGTCGTTGATTGAAGATTTTTGTCTTTAAGCTCTGAGGTATTTTAGATGACAAGACCTTGCCTAGTTTCCCGAACGCTGCTCAACCGAGCTGGTTTTGACGTCTATCTTGAAGTTAGACTTGCCTAACTGAACCACTTTTCTTAGATAGAAGGATTCGTCGACAACTTCGAGAGTTGTGTTCTCAACACTAATTGGCATATGCACAAGACTTTGGTCTTGTTTATTTTAAGGCCTACCAGGTGGGAAACTCGGTTGAGGTCTTTGAGCAAATGAGCATAATGCTATGCTTCTCAAATGATTCTGACAAGACGACAATATTGCGGCAAATCAAAGGTGAGTAACGTCATTGAAGCTAATTCCAAATCCTTTCTAATCAAAAAGGTTGAAGATGTCGTCTAACGCGGCATTGACTAATTTCGAAGAAATAACATCTCCCTGTCTCACACCTCTGTGTAGTGGAATAGCTTTCGTGCTCTGCTTTTGTACTTGAACTAATATGTTGGCGTTGTTGTACAATCACCTCAGCCCTTTAATGTACCAATAGTCAATGTGGCCCTCAACACTTTGGAGCCTTTGTTCCACTCGAACGTCTTCTTGATGCTTTCAACATTGTAAACACGAACGTCGTGTCAGGAGGACTTCCCGAGCTTCCGATATGCTTCAGCGTCCTCCGAAGACTGCAACGCCATATATCGACGTTGGTAACCTAATTATTTCAATTTAAGAAAAAAACACTAATTGTGGTAAAAAAAAATATAACTAGTCCATTCAGGATAAGCAAATAGTGAGTTATCAGTGCAACTGAATGATTTAAAAGGTATACTGACATTAAAGGAAAAACATCAATAATTTATAATATCTTAAAAGATTTTAATGTGTTAGTTATATTCTTATAATATTATCCAATAATTTTATAAACTAATAATAGATTAAGCATAGAGAAATCTCGTATAAATAAGTAACAACATAAATCCTATCACGTTGTGATCTCGGAAAAAAAAATATATGTATAAAGTACTTAGGTGCGTTTAGAAAGTTGGAAGTTTATCGTTATCAAAATATATAATTTTTATTTTGTATGAGTATTATAAATACTAACAAAATTATTAGTTATACATGGTAAACATAATCTGTTGTAATGTTATTTTATAAACTATTGGCACATGTCATAGAAAAAATATTCGCATAGTTAATTGCGAATGCGGATATTCGTAATATACCACTAGTTCTTAACTATAATTTGGAAAGATCTATTCAGGCGTTTAAGGATAATCAGCTCATTTTCTACTTTCACAGGGCCGATTATTTTGAAAGTTTGGTGTACTGTTACTTCAGTGGTATTTAATGTAGGAGTAGCGTTTAATTTCAATCGTCCGTATTTTATGGTATCATGGAGAACAAATGAGTCTTTGGTGAAATGCTAAGAGTAGATAAGACTGTACGTTTTTGGTGTCCAATTGCACCTTGCGATGCGGTGTGTCCATATATTTTTTGTAACTTCATCTTTCAGCAATCTAAAATAAAACGTAATTATAAAGTCCTCAACATTATCGATAACTCCCACTTGTCACATCTCTATGATAATTATATTTGTTTGTAAATATTTAATAAAAATACAATAAAAGAAACCGAATTTTACGCGGAAACTGTAGTTGATACAATTTAAAAGCATATTCTGAACATCTACTTATTTTATATTTAAATAAAAATAAAAAATTTACAAGAAAACTCACCTATGAAAAGTCACCAGCTCCTTCGTATTGTCTTTTTCGCCTTGTATGTGATTTACAATCAACTACCACACACGCCATGCTTTAAACTAATTTCGACATAGTATGGACACATAAATTATATAATATTTTTGTTAAATTATTAATGTAAATAAATATTTAAATGAATTTTACATTTACCGTCCACAATGCATCAGACACATTAGCAATCCAACTAAATTCATGTGACATGACATTTCGAAAAATGACATATAAAGAACGCATATTTTTTATTTAGGCGCACAATTTTAACCAATTTTAACAAATTGACATTTCTTTTCTGAC
Organism: Sphinx pinastri; assembly: GCA_947568825.1. NCBI lineage: Eukaryota > Metazoa > Arthropoda > Insecta > Lepidoptera > Sphingidae > Sphinx > Sphinx pinastri. The sequence goes on along the minus strand of OX387618.1, from coordinate 10,650,304 downwards.
TTTTTAGAAATAAATAAAAACCATGGAGTATTCACTGGTTCACTCACTCTCGTGTAAAAGCTGTATTATCAGAGATGAATAAGATTGATGTTTCTCAACTGTTATTTCAGCCCGATTTCTACTGCTTGTTATATTTCTGTGCGTGACACAGTGTCGCTAAAGAGGCTGTCAAAAATGACACTTGTCTACCATTTGTATGATTTTTTTATTTGACACGCTATCGCTAACGCTCCATTCCACGTGCGGAATACAACTTGCGATTATGCGACTTGTCTGGAGCATATATCACTTCCATACATTTTGATCTTTCCGTAACTGTAAACGCTAACAGAAAAGGGTTTTTGTCTAGACCCCCTGTTGGCAAAACTAGAATCCGTGTAATTGCTAGTGTTGCCAGATTAGGCGATTTTTCGGCATTTAGGCCACTGCGGTTAGCGATCCGTCGCCATTTAGGCTAAACCTTTATTTTTGATGAATTTAGGGTCATTTTCAGCTTTTATTATCGAAAATTACATGAAATTTGAACAGAAATGACCGTCCGCACCGATGAATCAACAACTGGGGAACTTTATTTTTTTTGCTCCTTAACTTTACCCAAAATTGGACGACTTTAGGCTACTTCGAACAATTGTCGCAGAATGTAAAAGTTTGCAGTTCTTGGCAGAATGTTATAAACATTTTAGCATAATCTTTAATTTAAGTCTGGTCACCCTGCTCACTGCTAGTAATCGCTGTCATAAGCGGGAAACGAAATATTGGGATATCATTTGTAATAAATGTTCAATAATTTACATTTGAATGCAAGAAATCGATTTAAAATAGCATTTTTTTTACTTTGTGTTTAATTTAGTTTATTACGGAATTTTTGTGAATCATGTTCGAGTGGGCTTACAGTGGTGCGAACAGAGCTGTTCCTAGAAATGTTGGCCCTGAGTGCGCTTATTTTTTAACGCCTCAACGAAAAATTATTGAGACAATTATCGTGACTTCTATATGTATTTATGTCTCGGTTCGTAAAATTAAATATTAACGAGTGAAATTATTATATTTTAAATATGTATAAAGCCGTATATCTGCATAATTTAATTACTACAATGACGGCTTTTTGTAATTGTGTTAGAAAATAAAGTGTTCACTAATTAATTTATTTACAGATTAAGACTTATCCCAAATTAAAAATTCCTCACGATGTAAACTATACGAAAAGTGATAGAGGAGGCAAAAGGTTCCTTGTTATCCTCTTGGCCTTGCTATGGGGAATGGAAATTGGTTTTAAATTTGCATCACGTACTGTTATTTATTTATTAAATCCTTGCCATGTAACTACTTTAATCCAAGTAAGTATTTTTTTTATTACATTAGATAATTTGTAAACATAACTTGAGCATTAATTATTCTGTATATTTGACTAGTGGTGAGTGAATAAATAAATGTTCATCTTAGTAAAATATATCGCCTGTTAACAACTTCCAATAAAAAAAAATATGAAATACAGCATCATTATGATGAAAATTTTAATTTTGTGCACATTTTAGAATCCATAGGCCTACAGAAATAAAATCTTTTATTTATTTTAGATACCTACTCTACCACCAATTATACTATAAGTAAAATGTATTCACAAATTATTTTTCTCAACTTACAAATTTGTAATTATAGCTATTATTTTTTTCAGATTTATTTATTAGCCGCACCACCCAGCAACACAGTTACTGCAGTTTTTCGTATCCATTTAAACTTGTTGAATGGACCACTTCTTGCATTTTTGTTTCCTGAAACTGCATCTAGAACAGTATGTATTAACCCTATGAATAGTATTTTTTCCAAAAGCATACAAAAAAATATTTTGGTGTCTACAACTGACTAAGTTTTATGATCACCTTGGGGCTGAATAGTCAAAGAGAATGGGATATATTACACAATCAATAATATTGTGCGATACTCATATTATCATGATAATATTGATGCGTATCACAGTATCGTGATAATATCGCAGGTTATCTGGATAGTATTTGCGATCTTGTGATAATATCGAGATTTCAGAATCACAATATTATTAGTTGTGTAATATACCCCAATGTGGGTAAGTGAACTTGTATTATTTCTTCAAAATTGTGAGTAAATATTCTCTATAGTATCTACCCACAATTTGACAGGTGTGATTTCACCACTACTTTCATGATGTGTTTAGGTACTAGTTACCTGCATGGCCTAAAACGTCATAGTAAAAGTTTTACTTCCACTGACAGGTAGCTGACCTTATATAATTTAGCTTCTGATTGCAGCTTCGCCTGATTAAAAGTTCGTTCTCAGGAATTAAAGTAGCTTATAGCCCCTATAAATAATGTAACTTTAATAGTAAAGAATTTCCAATTCAAAGCAGTAATTCCAAAGATTACCATTTTTATATGTAAGCACAACATATAGAAATCTGTTAGAGCCTTTTATGATTTCACTATATAATATCATGCTGTTTTTGCTCTGATCATTTATGCAAGTGAGAAAACTATTCAATCCACAATGAAACTAAACACCACCCATAGCTATCATTCTGCACTCCATACTAAGCATAATCCTGAAACAAGGAGACCAATTTAAAATTATAAATAGATTTTAAAGTGATTTTGTGGACCGAATCAGACAGGTCAATAGGTTCATAGTGTCACGATGAATCGCATAGCAAAGATTTTGGAATAAATATAATCTTGTTGAAACAACACCATTGTAGCAACTGAAGAAATACTAATATAATAAATATTAATATAATAATAATAAGTTTTTTTTTTTTTTTTTTTTTTTTTTTTTATTGCATTTAATGACGAGACGAGCATGCCGTTCGCCTGATGGTAAGCGATACGACCACCCATAAACAGTAGCAACACCATCCAGCACCTTGACTAACAAAGTACTGTGTGGCATTCCACTGCACTCGTCACCCTGAGACATAAGATGTTAAGTCTCATTATGTCCAGTAGTTATACTGGCTACAATGTCCTTCAAACCGAAACACAACAGTGCATGCACACTGTTGCTTGGCGGTAGAAATAGACATTGCGGTGGTACCCACCCAGACGGCCTCTTACATAATGAGAGAGAAGTTTCACATACTATGCTCCATTTTCCAAAAAACGTTATTCTGTTTTCATTTTTAAACTACTTCTAAAAAAGGAGGAGGTTCTTAATTCCATGTGTATTTTTTATTTAATTTTAAAAACGACATATTGGATTGATTTCAATGTTGGAGGTAGATACAAAAATACCCTTAACAAGATTGACATTTCATTCACCAGAAAAGTGTACCTAAGAACTGTTTACGATATTCAGTTGTTGAGTGCAGATGCTTGCTATGTTTTTTTTTTTTTTTTTTTGTTTCGCGGAGAAAGTGCGTTACCACTACCGCCCGGCCTTCGTGAAGGGCGACCGAGCGGTTATGTTGGGTTCACCGTGCCTTACGACCCGGCGTTGAGCCGCCCGGAGAGATGGAAAACGTCGGGCGACCGCCGGGCCGAGTCCCTAACCTATGTAGAACGCACGGCATACCAACTAAAACTCCGCGGTGGCCATCTTCGGCGCATTAGGGACGACTGCGGGCTTCCTCGGACGAAAAGTATCTTAAGTTGTCGTCCGCAACCGCCCCTCCGCGGTGCCGCCTGGTGCGGCCCGTCTCCTGTTGTGGGGGGGCTCAGAAGCCCCCGCGCACCGAAGGACGCTCCCAGCGTCAGCGGCAGCGTGAGGCCTACCTGCCACGCTGCCGTCCATCACGGGGGTCACAATAATGTGCTAAACACGCACAAAACTAAAGACGGACAGCCCCCTGCCGCCCGACCGTGACCCCCGGTGGCCCCTATTAGTCGCCTTTTACGACAGGCAGGGGATACCGTGGTGGAATTCTCCAAACGGCCCCAATCCACAGGGCGTATGCTTGCTATGACTGACTTATCCCATCACTTGCGGTTTGTGGGGTGAACTAATGAATTTAAAATTAAAAATGTTTATATAGGGGTGAATCTCAAGGGTATGTGAAGTCTGCCAACCCGCACTAGGCCAGCGTGGTGGACTAAGGCCTAACCCCTCTCAGTAGTAGAGGAGGCCTGTGCTCAGCAGTGGGCAATATATAATACAGGGCTGATGATGATGATGATATAGGGGTGAGTGGTCGGTAATAAGAATTGGCTTGAAAAAATAAAACAGAACAAAAATTTGGGATTTGGAATGGTAACTTATTCATAAGTAAATATATAAATTTTAAATTTGTAATGTTGGGAATCTGAAAAATATAATTTCTTCGTTCTATTTTCTTTTTTGTGAAAACGGTGCCAATTAAGCATTTGCGAGCGAAGACAATCACTGTCTGAGTGTAGGAAAAAACCAATAATGATATTTAAACAAATGCAAAGTAGAGGACGTAGCCGGAATTTTGTTTATTGCCCCTCAAAGAGGTACAGGGAAACCAGCTCTATGGAAGACCGTGCAAGATGTGGCCCCCGCTGTTCGTAAGGAATTATAGCACTGCCGGTAACATCAAATTAGTTTGAGAGCAAATTCGTCGAAACCGTTTGGGACTCAAAAGAAATTGACTCTTCAAAACATATAGTCCCAAATGTCGGTGAAAATGATATTTAAATATTATTTTAAGCTGAAACCTTACAATCTGTAAAACGTCTTCGTAAAATGCAATTGGAACGATGTCCGAACCTTTTGAAGTGACAGGATCCAAAAATATAGTAGGCTGTTTATCGATGGAAGCTATTCATGGTGTAAGAATTTTTTTATCGACATCACGACGTTTATGCCAGAAGTTCTAAAGATGTCCAGCTTTCTGCACGCAATGTTCAGCGCACTCATCACCCAATAAGTGTTTTGGTTTGGTGGTGTATTTCCTATGAGGGGGCAACTTCGCTTCATTTTCATCAATAAGAGGTCAAACAAAATTATTAAGAAAACATCTTAAAAGCTGTAGTTAAACTGTTCAGTGGTACGCTGTTCGCCAAAGGTTGGGTTTTTAAGCAGGACGCTGTGCTATGAGTCTACCCACCGTTGACTGGCGAATCATTTGCCAGGTATCATTCAGTTAACCGTTCACGAAGGCTACCGCGCGGTTTTAGTTGGTAGGTACGGCGGCATGCCTTGTTACCTACTCATTATACAAATAAATAAATGCATATAGGTACCTATCATATACCATACCAGCCCTGTATTATATACGGCCCACTGCTGAGCACGGGCCTCCTCTACTACTGAGAGGGGTTAGGCCTTAGTCCACCACGTTGACCTATTGCGGGTTGGCAGACTTCACAATATACTCTCGAAATTCTTATGGATAATTCTCAGGTATGTAGGTTTCCTCATGATGTTCTTCACCGATACGAACGAACGAACGATAATTAATAAGCAACACACACGTAACTTCAAAAAGTCAGAGGTGTGTGCCTTGGACTTTGAACCTCCGGACATTGTCGCGGCAGACCGTTCCATTCCCAACTAGGCTGTCCACTACTCCATACCTATCATAATGTTACATTTAAATACTTGCTTATATTAATAAACAATGAGTAAAGCATCTTAATGGCATTGTTTACAGATCTTTACTTCTGGACATTCACATAAAACAATTTAGTGTTTTCGCCGTATAGTTTCGTAAGTTCTATATTTTTATGAATATTTATAAACATTATTGCGAACTTCACATTCTAGATACTGGCGGAAGCAGCCCTTTATTGGATACAACATGGAATGATGTTTATAATTCCATATTATCTTCTCAGAATTGGAGGTAGACAATTTTGTTATATTTTATTATTATAATATATTACATACTACTTGAAACAATAATTGTATATAATTTTGTTATGTTTTAGGTGTATACAATATAGAACCGCTGGGTGACCTTAATTGGTCTATATTCAGTTATTGCCTCAACCAACTTTATCATTTTGGTATATTACAAGTAATCGCAATTGTAAGTATGAACACATTATTTTATAAGGTTTAGTTGACTACTTTTTTTTAAATACATTTATCAAGACTGCCTCGGTGGCGTAGTTGTATTACAGCACGACTGCAATGATGAGGTCTCGGGTTCGATCCCCGGGTTGGGCAAAGTTATATTGGATTTATCGATTCAGTATCAGCCCGGAGTCTGGAATTTGTGCCCGATATCGCCATAACTTATGGGACGGAATACGTGAGGCGAAAAGTGGGTGCATTCGTTGCACCTCGGCCTGATAAAAGGCGTGAGTGTGTGTATTTATCAAAAATGCATACTATCCAAAATCTAATAGAAAAAGAGTTTGGCGAAATATTAAGTAAGTTATAAATCTAAATATGTGTAAACAAACAGTGGTGGCCGTAACCAAGCCGGGAACAAATTAAACCTGGTAGGTGACATTCTTTGTTAGTATTCACAGGGTGGTGACATAGAAAGCATGTCTTGTACATAATTTAAATACTTTGCATAAATAATAATATATTAGTATTACATTGAGTTGTTTGTATGTAAATTTCGTGAAAATGTATTTATATGACATGTTTTGTTTCAGCCTGCCCAGGTTAATTTAAATCACATGCTTTGTCCAGCTATATTGGACCCGTTCGAAGGGCCTTGGTATCGCGTGGCAGCAGTTATTCACCAAGCATTATTATGCCCATTACTTTGTAAATTCTATTGTGTAGTGGCTGAATTCTGCCTTACTAAATTTCCACCGACTAAAGTCAAACCGCAAATGAAAGATTATCTTCAAGAGAGTAAACCTCTTGATCGTCAAGTTGTAAACACTCATAACGATTAATGTTATAGTGAAAATTATGCATTTCCTCTCTAAGGCTGTTATCCCGTTGAAGGGTGCCTAGATTGTTGAACTAAATTGCCTAAGTAGTATAAATACAACATTTCATCGCGTCCATTTCATTTTGGTGATTATGCTAGAATTAAATATTATAAGATAATTGCTTTAGATAGTAACGAATAATATAACATGCAGAAACACCGATCTTTGTATGTATACAGTAATTTTTAAATCAAACAATTATTATATTATACTCAAATGCAAAAACAAAAACACGATAAATTATTGTACATTTTAAATGTTTATCAATGATAAACCTAAATGAATAATATTTTATTTTTCTACAGAAGTAGTATGTTCTATATTTTAAAATATTTTTATCTGACGTTTCACATCTATTGTACGTAGTAATGTACACATCGATACCAGCAATGAACACCGAGTCGATTTTTGGCCAATTGCCATTTTAATGCATTTTTTAAAATCTTTTATAAGGTTTTTTTTTTCTGCAATTGAGTTTTGTATTACACAAAACGCTCATTAACACATTGACTGCCATCCCTGCCATGGAGCGGGGTGCGGGGATGCCTTTCCCGCACTTTTCGGGGACTTTCTTTTTAATTATTTTTATTGATTTATTTTACATCGTTTTGGTGTAAAATAACATTTTTGATTTGCCTAGGCAATAAAAAAGTAAAAAATAAAAAACTTTAATATCGGCTCTCGTGACGCACTTATACCCAGATACAGTGGCAGTCAATGGGTTAAGAAAGCCTTTAGTATACCTAATATTTGTTTTATTTTTCTCTTTAAATGTCTCTTCTGTAAAGTTGACATTATCGAGTTTTCGTAGTGTTAATTGCTAATATCGAAATATGTGACAAAAGTTATGTCCCAATAATGAATATATTATTTTGGCCATCTACTTTGATAAGTATTACAATATTATACATGGTAAGCTTTTTTTAGTAGGTATTTATAAAACAGTAAGTAAAATGAAACAACGGAGAGAATCATTAAAATACTTGTAAAGTCAATGTTACGCTTAGGGAGACTTCATTCGACCTAGACAACAGGTGGTCCGTGAATTCTTACTAATATTATGAATTCGAAAGTTTGTGAAGATTTTGGATGTTTGTTAGAAGTAAACGCAGAAACAACTTAACGGATTTGGATGAAATTTGGCATACAGATAAACCATGTCCTGGATTAACACATAGGCTTTTTATCCCAGTATTAATTTGCTCCCATGGGAAATAATAGCATTTTCTGTATAGATGACGTAGGTACAAGTGGCGTTATACATCGCTACAATGTTAGGGACGTTTTTAGCGGGAAAGGCTTTTTACGCGGGGGAAGCCGCGAGCAACACCTATTTGTTTTATAAAGAGAAGCCTAAACAGCAATTTTCACATTAAAAAGTAACGACATCCAATCGGCTGTCACAGTGGACCTAGTTTTTAATTTTATGAATAGCCTACACTGAAATAGCACAAGGCTACCAGCACTTTAGGCAAAGAGCAACCTTATAACGATCCCAATTAACCCTGCCCAATGCCCTCGGCGTCTCCGGGAGACCTAGGTCTCTCGATATCACAATTCGGAATCCCTTTCGCTAATTCATGAAAACCTTTCGCAAAGTGACGTCGCCAAGCATTTTTTTTTGTCGGGAAAAACGCGTTATCGCACCACTGTGGGGTGAGTGAAATGGTTATGTTGGTTTCACAGATCTTACGGCCCAATGTCGACAATCGGGAGTAAAGCATCACCCGAACGAGCATTGGACTTTGATTTTCGTCGCATACTACGGGACGGTTCCGAGGTATCTTGTTGCACGAAGATAGCTGCACGGAACCGCCCCTGCGCAATGCCGCATTGCGGCCCCTCTTTAAGTGAGGGGGCTAAGAAGCCGCGAAGTCTAAAGCACGCCTTTGGCGTCTACGCCTGCAGGAGACCGACCACCCGCAATGTCGTCCACCTCGGAGTCGCATAAATTGGAGTAGCAGCCCCCCACTGCTGGCCCCGCGACTCTCTCAAACCCCATTTAGTCGCCTCTTATGACAGGCAGGGGATGCCGTGGCGGAATTCTGTAGATGCCCCCGGACCACAGGGCACGAGGTGCCGGTCAGTCGTCCACCCGGCGCCTCTCTCGTCTCTGGCTGCGGGCGGGATCGTTCTGCTCACGATCCCGCTCGGCCCTCTTCTTCTGCGACATGACGTACTCACAGAATGAAGCCATCGCTCGCCATGACCTCCAGACGCCGACCATGGCGGAAAGCACGGCTGGCAGCGAGAGGTCTCCTCCGACGAACGTCGCCAAGCTTCGCGGTACAGGGTAATTTAAACATAAAAATCTAGCCGACTGTTCCGCGTTACGATCGAGATAGTAATAGCAAATACTTTCATTCATTTCGGGAGCACATTCGTGACGTTATCGCATCGTCGCGTGTATTGGTAGGAAGGGGTGTAGATATGCCTTCTTTTGCCATGTTATTTGGCACACATTATACACTCACGACAGGCAGATACTGTTGTGTAATTCTGCAAGCGACCCTGTCCACAGAGCGGGAGACGCCGATCAGTAGTTGGTCGTTGCCCAGGCGTTTCCCACGTCTTTGGCGACGGTCAGTGGATATGTTGACGTTCCCGATCTCACCCATTTCTTCCATGATATGTCGTGGTAGGTTATGACCTGTTCATAGAAGTTGACCACTGCACGCCAGGACTGCCTCGAACATGGTTGCTATACGGTAGGGAGAGGTCTCCTTTGATGTTCTAAAAACGCTGCAATCGTTATTATAAGCCGAGCACTCATTGGAGTTGGTACATTGGTACCTCACCTACATTAAAAATGGAAGTCGTGTGTAAAGGACATGTCCAAAAACGGGCCTAAAATTCTAACCAAGAAATTATATATATATTTGGATAGAACTTCTAAAAACTAGCCTTTTACAATAAATCGTTTAATTTTAAAGAACTCCGATTTTAAGATTCATGTAATTTATTTTTTTGCTTAAAAACCAAACTTAATATGAAAATTTAAAGAAAAGTTAGTTATGAATGGACGGTCTAAAAATATTTCTTTAATGGACTCAAGTTCCATATTTTGCCCCTTTAATACCCATCCATAAAGTTTGAGCCTGGTTAGATTTGAGGCCCAGCATCCATACAAAAAGCGGACATCTCCTAGGACAGTTGTACTCAACCTTTTTGCTATATGGGCCACAAGACGTATTAGCTATGGTGCTTCGGGCCGGAACTTAAATTCATTGAGTTACTACTTATATGTCTAAAAATACAACTATAATTTAATTTATTAATTAAAAAGTATTCATATTAACGCAATCATTGTATTATAGGGTTAGCATACAGCTCAAGTGATCTTGGGAACAGTTTCTTTAAGTTGCTTTAGTTTTTTTTTTTAAATCTGGTGGCCGGTGGCCCACTTTTATTAGCTCAGTGGGACGCATGAAAAAGTCAGGCGGGCCGCAGGTAGAGTATAGCTGTTCTAGGACCACCGACTTACGCTGTGCGTTGTCCATGCCTCAGTGTTCAGACTTCAGAGTAGAAAATTTAAGTAGATACTTGAACTGCGACTATCTCGACTAGTATGCAGTCAGACGAGTAAGAGGTCATAGTCTTTTTTCGGTGTAGTATAAAACCACTAATGTATTTCTCAGATACTTAGATATTAATGGTTTCTATTCCTACCCGCTTAATTTAATTTTAATAAGTTGCATATTATAGTATTGTAATTTATTAATATCATGAAACTACTCTGAAAATGGAATAAATGGGTAGTACATTACTACACACTAAGCGATTCAAATAAAAAATATTTCGACGGCAAACCATGATTCCGCAATCCATTGTTGTTTTGGTTACTGAATCTGATCATTTTGTAGCTGTGTTTTTAGTAAATTTATAAGAATTGTTGAAAACACTTTACAAGCCAATACAAAAATATAATCCATAACCTATCCTAACATTAGTAGGTTTTTTTATAATGACATTTGTATTTTTTTTTATTAGGTAATTTTGATAAACCTCAACCCAATTTGTTTTTTGGTTTTATTCAAACTTAAAAATTAATTTGTTATTAATAGAATTGACAAAAGTAACAGTCTTTTTTCTTCCCTTTGACGCCGATTGCTTTTTTAAACCCCTATCAAGATGCGTATATCTTATATACTTAGTTGCCGTCTGTTAGAATTGGAAAGAGAGACTGCTATGGTAAACTGTCCCCTTATTCTCTATTATTTTCACCGCTCGTAACAAGCGCGTAACGTAACTCATCGCTTTTGACACTATTGAAATTGGCATACAGACTACCATTAAAACGCTTATTACACGAAGTTAACGTAACGCGGGCACGTTACGAGTTAACACTGTCATAGAGAATAAGGGGGCTGATAAGGTTACGTTACGGTACGTTAAGGTAAGTACCTACTTAAGAAATACGTGAAAATAACTAATTGTGCCTAGTCGACATGGTATTTAAATATTAAAGATCAACAAAAATGCTTTAAATTGGTTTTTTTCTTTTTTATATATATTAATATAATATTCCTAGTCAGGAATTTAACCCATTAATATTAAAAAAGACATACCTACTGTATCATAAGCCATTCAGTAGTGTCACTACTAAAGATACAATACTGGGAAGTAATAATGTTATTGGCGTATGTACGCCAATCTAAAGGAAAGGGCTTATTTTTAACACGCTTTTATTAGCTTCATACGTATGTATGTATGCATGTCACGGAAACTATGACCCCCTAACATGATTATGACCCCCTTCAAAACGTCGGATTAAATCGAAATTTGGCATACTTATCAAGGACCGATGTCAATTCAATATTTTAAACTAAAGACACGATTTAAAGAATATCCAACTAAAAAAATAGAAAATACGCTTTTTTTACAATTTTTTTTTTTCTTAGTTACACTGTTCTTAATGAAAATTTATTTTCTATTTTTTAGTTGGATTTTTTAAATACAACGTTGCAAACCTGGCAAAGGTTGCGACCTACTTAAATGAGCTGGTGTTTTCATTTTTCAACTATTTAAATACTAAATTTTGAGATTAAAGTTACAAAAGGCATGAAAAAAAAAATCTCGCTTAAAACCCGCAACTCTTCAGCCAAGTCTGCATTATCGTAACTAATAAAAGTTCGATGTAAAACATTGCGTCAAATAACTTCGCAGAAATGTTCAGTCAGCTTTTAGACCATTGAGAACTTATAGAGATTTGAAAAAACGTGTGCGTCTCGGGACGCTCGACAGAAGTGATAACTTAAACTTATAAGTTGAACTATTTAATATTGAAATTGTTTAACTTGAGAAAAGCTTAGGTTATTACTTAAACTTTATGTATATGAATATGATAATGTGAGGAAAGGTTATTTATTAATAGAATCTTTTATCTTAATATATATAAATCTCGTGTCACAATGTTTGTCCTCAATGGACTCCTAAACCACTTAACCGATTATAATAAAATTCGCACACCATGTGCAGTTCGATCCAACTTGAGAGATAGGATAGTTTAAATCTCAAATTATAGTCGCAATTTTAATTTATTACTAATTATTTGTCTGTTATTATTTGACAGTCACAATTATCTGTTAACTCCAAATGATTCTAACAGATGTCGATACCTTTCGACTGGGTTGAGTAAGTAATCAATAGATGGCGCTGCTATGAATGATTCTAACAGATGTCGATACCTTTCGACTGGGTTGAGTAAGTAATCAATAGATGGCGCTGCTATGGTAAATCTACGAACGTGTCATATAAGCTACATTTTAAGCGGGACTTTTATACCGGGAAAACTCATTCACGCGGGCGGAGCCGCGGGCAAAAGCTAGTTGATTATAAAAACAACGACGCCACCTACCGGCCGCCATGCGCTCGCCACTGCCGCCGCCCGCGCTCGCGAAGCCAGAGAGACTGGCGCCGTATCGCGTTACTTTACGAAGCGGTTTACCCTTCCATAAGAAGTTATCACTTCAAAAAGGAGCGGCCATTTTGAATTTCCTTATTTTAAAGCCAATGGACTTCAAAATCGATATCTTGACTTGGCTTTGTTTACAAACAACAGTTTAGATCTTTTAGAATTAAGATACAAATGAAGAGATCGTGCGGCGAGCTACGATATCGTTTGGACACAAATCAACTTGACCACGACCGCTCAAGAGCGAAGCGAAGAAGAATAATGAGCTGATGATCTTCAAACGTCTGAACCGATCTTCATAATTTATAGCTAAGTTATATTATGCTAAGTACCATATTAGCTTTTAAACATAAAAGCCGCATAGAAATCGGTCCATTCGTTTCGGAGCTATCATGCCACAGGTCACAGGCAAACACAGAGACACATATACATACATTAAACTTATAACAACCCCCTTTTTCCGTTGAGCATTAAAAATGCCGTTCAGGACAAATTGCTCGCACGTTTATTGTATATCAGGTGTGCACCTGTTCTTTATTTATTTTTTATATATTGCCATATGTATTTCTTTTATGATATTAGTTAGAAAATTCTAAAAATAATATTACAGTTGGTATTAATATTAAAAATTATTTAATTTCAAAAGAAATATTTCTTTTCGCACCTTGCATAACAATACCTGTGTAATGTGAATATGTTGCAACCTGCAGGGATATGGTTATTAAAGGGATTTGATCAAATCCATAAAGGAATTAGTCAATTCACGCAGAATAACAATTCTAGGAGCTAGATATTCTTTGTGCCATTTCCAGGGGATTCTATAAAAGAGGTCCTGGCTATTCCCTGGTTAGGTTAGTATATTATATATTGCCGTGCCAGTAATGCCGTGTTGACCCAGGCTAAGCCAGAGTGGTGAAATCAGTCTTAAACTTCTTTAAATAGTAAGGATTGCAAATGGGTAAAGGACATGTCCGCTTTTTATATGGGTGCTGGTCCTCAAAATCTATAACCAGTCTCAAACTTTATGGACATTAAAGGAGCATAAATATGGATCATGGATCCATTAAAAAAAAATTTATAGACCCCTCCATTTATAAGAAAAATAAAAAGTTCTATTGGTGATATTTATATTTAATTCATGGATGCTACCATTGATTCGTCCAAGAAGGTGAAGTTTAAATATGTTAGATTAAGGAGTGAGCAAATGAAAATTAATACATCGATATTATATAATGGCACTGACGCGAATGAAAACACAGATAACATCAGTCTATTATTCATGTAACATGGTCCATCTGCTCTACTTTATGCGACCATTATTCTGGTGAGCACATCAAATTATTATACCCTTGTCGTTTAAGAAAATTAACATATTTTTAATAGTCATTTAACATGGATGTATTTATCCTTGCAGGCTGCAACAAATACAGTACCCATATAACTATGTAATAATTGTACATAATTTAAAAATGTTATCTCGAAGTGTGTAGTGTGAGCAATGCTGATTACATTCTGCTTTAATATTGATGTGTTAAATGCATGACGCGTACATCGTCTGTCGCAGTCAGATCTTATTTGAAATTCAAACATGTCCCAAGTTGAGATTCATATAAGTTAGCAAAAAAAAACAACAAGTTCAACATAACACTGGCCTAACATATTTTGCTGTGAGTATTAACTAAAGAGAGGTATGCTACCGATAATGTTCTTGATCGTTTTTTATCGGTTTGTTTGAATACTTACACCCATATTCACATACATACATAATATCACGCCTCTATCCCATAGGGGTGGTAGGCAGAGACTATGGATTGCCACTTTGCTCGATTCTGGCACACTACTTTCGCTTTCCCTACCTTCATCAATCTTTTCATGCACTCCCGCCGGTTCCGGGTACCTTTGACTTGGCCTTTACCTAGAACGTCAGATATCTGACATTCGAAGGTTCGGTGCGGGTGAACCCTGCCAGCCCTTCCATTCACACCCTCCTTATATATCCTCTTTGTCAGGCCCCTATCATCCATCCTTTCCAAATGCAAAACTTTATTTATTTAAGTTATAGCTCGATAGCGTAGACAGAATAAAATATAGACTACTGAATAGCTCCTATTCAGTCCCACAGACAGAGATGGCACTATAGAGGTATTGTTTCTGAAAGAAATGGATCGTTTATGAATAGTTTTTTCAAAGTCGGAATTGAAATTCCACAACAACTTTTCACATAAGCCTCTGTTTATTTACCTCTGCCTCTGTCGAAGTGGCTGGGCTTAGTTTTCAGAGTGTTATAAAACTATTAAAATTGTAAATAACTCTTCTAAATCCATTACAAAATGGTATTACTCAAGTCACTTCTTTTTTTTTTATTGCATTGAATGCCGAGACTAGCATGCCGTTCGCCTCATGGTAAGCGATACGACCACCCATAAACAGTAGCAACACCATCCAGCACCTTGACTTACAAAGTACTGTGTGTCATTCCACTGCGCTAGTCATCCTGAGACATAAGATGTTAAGTCTCACTATGTCCTGTAGTTACACTGGCTACAATGTCCTTCAAACCGAAACACAACAGTGCATGCACACTGCTGCTTGGTGGTAGAAATAGACATTGCGGTGGTACCCACCCAGACGGACTCTTACATATGAGAGACCTACCACCAGTAAAGTTCTGTCAAGTGTTGTCAAATTCTGTGTCTCATGTGGCCACGGCAAGTGTTCCTCTTTAGCTTCCGTTCTTTAAGGCTCGATAGACTGTTTCTCAGCGCGGCCGGTATGACAATTGACAAGCCACCTCTGTGCGATACCTACCGACACATACAAAATGGGGCGCTGTGATTGGTTAACGTTGTGATACAACTCCACTTTAATCAGTTGGCTGTCAGATAAACAAAATCAAAGAAAATACGGAATTTGCCATCAAACAAAGAAAAAGTATAAGTAAAAAAAGTAAGACTGCCTCGGTGGCGTAGTTGTATCACGGTATGACTGCAATGCTGAGGTCTTGGGTTCGATTTCCGGGTCGGGCAAATTGATATTGGGTTTTTTAAATTCAGTATCAGCTCGGAGTCTGAAATTTATGCCCGATATGGCGATAGGCTCGCCCCCTATCACATCATGGGACGAAATACGCACGGTGAAAAGTGGGTGCACTAGTTGCGCCTCTGCCTAACCCCGCGGGGATAAAAGGCGTGATTGTGTTAGTGTGTGTAAAAAAAAGTACGGAATTGCCAACGTTATGCGTTTGAGTGCACTGAGTCCTCAATCCTCACAACACCTATTGTAGTGAATATGGGTATTCGTAATAATTGTGATAGCTACTATGCAATGATTGAACCTTGGATTATCAGTAATATTTATCACATCGTGTTGTTCTGACTAGAAATAAGTACTAAAACAATTGTAATTCACTATCAGCCATCCACTGGTGGCCCCAAATACACCATCGAAACTTCTGTATTGCCATACACAGCTGATACTGTTGGGAACAGTCTCTTGTTTGGGAGTCCTGGAAAATACAAAAAAATCTGGATTAGGTTATGTTTATTGATTATAAAAGGAAAAAATGTGTGTTGCTTTGCCTTAGAGCCTTTAAAGTTGCTGATGCTTTCTAACTCAAGATCTGTCTCGTTAAATATTTTCATAGGTCCGCGCATTTGGGCTTGGTCTGTCTCGCTAAATCTACACGCACCTCTTTGTTCTTGCACCTTGGGCCTGGTATCAAAACTTGTCAGGGGTCCTTCAGGGCAGCATTGCCAACTTTAGGGTGCTTGCTTAAGATTAGCATATGTGGCCCCTAAAGTTCGGGGGTCCCGTACTATTGATACGGCTGATAAGGCGGCAGCTACGCCCCTTGTAATTATGCAAGCTCACTTCTCGAGGCATGCTATTGCTGCGTTGTGGTACCATCGGAAGGCAATAGTAGGTGACTCCAACGGCGCAACATTATGAAGTGTAGAGTGTCGCGTGAACTTTGCGATTCATTCCGAATGAAAATTTCCGTGTCTATCTAATACTAGGTATGGATCGCGGCTTCCCTAGCGTGAAAAGCCTTTCCCGATACAAAAGTGCCTAAAACACAGTACGACGCCAGCGCCATCTACTTACAGAATCGGATTAAAAATATCCAGTATTTCCCGTGGGAGCAAATTACGGGTTGTCTACCCATGTGCCAAATTTCATCCAAATCCATTTAGTTGGTTCTGCGTTTACTACTTAGAACCATCCAAACATTTTCACAAACTTTCGCATTAATAATAGTAATAAGTAGATTGCCTTATTTCATTTACACATGGGCTTGGTATAGGATTATCCAATAGCATGATTATTTTATTTATTATACTTGTATGAGATGCTGAAGGGTGTAAGGAATGTGGACTATGGTGATGGGTGTAAAGAAGTACCCTTATACCCAGTGTCGTTTCATGATACAGTCTATCAAATGTGTAATTTGATTATCGAAACATAAATTGTTCCTTAATAAGTATACTAAGGAACAACCGTTTGTAAAAGAAAAACATTATGATTATATAATTCAAACGATTTTAAGCAAACAGCCTCTTACCTCTAAATGCAACACCCAAAAATTCATAATTTCTTTCAAATGATAAAGTATTATCTTCGCAGTCTAGTATAACTCTTATACGTTCACCCACCTGAAATTTAATAAAAAATACACAATTCTGCCCTTCGATTTAGCAGTTTTTCGCCTGATGCGAACCTCTGTGGGCATCCAACATAATATATTGAGTTTGGTTTTATTTTTCAAATTCAGTAATAAGTATTACTCATTTTGTAATTAGGTCAATATTTGATAATGCCATTCTGCGGCACCCTGTAGATAATATTAATATACTTAATATGAATTAGGGGCAGAAAAATCCGCGTTCTTACTCATATTGCAAAAAAAATTGGCTCAGTTTTAACAACCAGGTGATTATCTTACTCCTTCTGAGCGATCTCTCAGTCTTACACCAATAGTGTTAAAAAACTACAGTGGTACCCAACTTCGGAATCGAAGCCAGGAGCTGCTGGTTTACAGCCTATAATATGATTATGCTAGCAATGATGTTACAAAATGGATACATTGTGAATATTTATAATTAACTTAAATTTGACTGCCTCGGTGGCATAGTTGTATTACGGTACGACTGCAATGCTGAGGTCTCGGGTTCGATCCCCGGGTCGGGCAAAGTGATATTGGGTTTTTCTATTTAGTATCAGCTCGAAGTCTGGAATTTGTGCCCGATATGGCGATAGGCTCGCCCCCTATCACATCATGGGACGGAATAAAAACGGCGAAAAGTGGGTGCATTAGTTGCGCCTCTGCCTAGCCCTTCGGGGATAAAAGGCGTGAGTATGCGTATGCGTAACCTAAATTTTTAATAATGATCTTTTGAAAAAGCATACCAAAAAATTTATGTTCATAATTGTCACTAGGGCTGCCACCTTCACAAAGTAATAGCTCCTTAGGCAAGGGAGCCAAAATATGTTCCATATTTTGGCTCCCTTGCTGTTACTTGAGCGCTACTACCCACAACTTTCTTCACCAACTGTCAGAATATGTAATCAATACAATCTGGTGAATAAGGGCGCAAAACATCTTGATATATTTAATGATAAATTTAATGTTTTTATGAGTAAAATGTTGAAACATATTCGTGAATAAATTTTGTCATATTTTTACTTTATAGTTAGGTAGATAATATTCTGTTCACATAACACGTTATGTATATAATTGGTGAATGCTGAGTGTACCTGTTATTGGCATATATATCAGCCACATTAACCTTTAGCAGTGTTTGTGTATAATTGTATCAATATGTATGCTGTTGGTATACCTTAAATAAATAATAAATAAATAAATAAACAAGAACCTAGTGTTTTCATGTTTTCAAGATATTGTTAAGCATCCTGAGCTAATCTGGGAAATATAAACATTAACTCTATGAAGCAGGAGACACTGGGTGAAACGAGAAAGGGCAGCTCCAAATTCTAAGTGTAGCCATATAAAATTACAAAATATGGACAATAATTTAATCTTACTTGGTATTTAGGGCAGTTATTTAGAAGTGGATAGTGTCCTTGTGTGTCACCATTATGTAACAACTGATTATCAACAAGGTTCCATCCCCAACTTTGCTCATCAGATCCTAGTAAACCAACATAGCCTTGGCATTGTAAAGGTGCATCTCTGGTTGAGATTCCAACTACAGCCACGGTGCCAAGAGGACCTTCCCATATAACCTCCCATGCATGTCGACCTTGATAAAATCCAATTTTTCCCCTACATGCATCAGTGCTTTGTGCCACTGGATTTCTGTGAAGTATAATTGTAAATTACAATTACATACAATGACATGACAAAAAATGCTTTAGCCTAAACATCACTTTTGTTAGTTTAAAATCAGACATCACACAGGGATATTTTTCTATATCAATGAATATTGCTTTCTAAATACAATAAACTATTGTTTGGATAATTGATTTAAAATTTTTCATTGTTACATATGTTCAATATCTACACACAGAATATTAAATCCTAAGCCATTGCACCATGCTCATCATCTTGAGTCATTAGACACTGGTGAAGGTATCGAATTTACAATATTTATACTTAGCTGCATAGCAACTAACCCAACACTGTGGTGAAGTCTAGTGAATTGCATTCCAAGTTTATCCAGCACACATTTAGTAAGAAATTAATAATAGGTGCCACTATTACCGTTGTTACATATCCTAGACAATATTTGTCACTTTTGTGGGTTCTCTTTTACGTTGTGCAATACTCATGTTAGATGGGGTGTGTGTGTTTAGGCTTCATAGAGCTGTGGACGCAGAGGGTATCCCTAGGTGAGCAGATATTTTAAGTACTCCCAAATAAAACCCACACTATCAGAATTAATTGTAGATAGACTGCTAAGTGGCACCATACAACGATGGTTGTGTGATTGATTAGGCATCTCTAGCGAATGAAGCCCATGGCTGTTCCAAATGTGCCAAAAAGGCAATTTGGTTTGTATTTACTAAAAATGACTATAATTTATTGTCATATATCATAGTATCATATCATAATAAACTTTGAGGAATATCAATAAGTTTATGATATTTTCAATAGAAATCCCTGAAGGTAAATTAACCTGAATAAACGAGAATATGATAAGTACCATGAAGTCTTACTTGCATTAATTTTCACACATAAATTTCGTAAAAATATACATACATGATTTAATACTTTATTACTTGTTGAGAGGGATTTTTTCCTGCCAAATAAAAATGTCACCAAATGATTTATCTATAACAGTAAATTAATATATACATAACAGATATTAATGAGTGTAGATAGCTATTAAACATCTTGTGTAAATGCAAAATAATACTCAGTCATTTCGGCCTTTCAAATGTCAACATATATGTCATATATTTTTTTATTTCAGAGTATTTCTTTACCTGTGTAAAGTAAATCCATTTGGCTTTATATATATGTTTCTAGAGCAATCATGTGGATTCCATGCATGATAATATGCTCTTAATTTGGACCTATAAGTAGTAAGTGTTGAAAGTAAATCAGCCTTCATGACTTCCTCTGCTAATCTTTTGACACAATGTAATCTCCACACGTCATTGTTTTCATCGCTGAGGATTCTATACCAACTTTTACATACCAAAGCACAATTAAGCAGGTCTCTTAAACTGAGGTAAGAAAATATATTCTCCAAGACGTGCTCAGGAAGTATTTCTGCAAACGCGTAATCGTCATAATAAGCATCAAATTCATTCATCTTCATGTGCTTACTGTGAACAAATACACGAAATGTTAGTATTTCAGCTTCGAAATAGCACATTGTAATAGTAAACACACACAACTGTTTCTATTAACTAATGTTATTAGAGTTAACACTGTATGATAGATATAAGCTAATTATAACCTTGACATTTCATTCCCATCTCTAACAAACAATATCATTAAGATTTTTTAAAGATTCTTGGGAATAGAAGTGAGATAATTGGAAAATATTACATGGATCGAAACACGCAGATTATTCAAGTGACAAGTACCTAGTGTGAAGTGTCACCATAGAGTAAGTAATACTACGTAATGTCACTGCCAGTTGACAGTTGCCTAGACAAAAACCAAGCGTGGCGTTATCCGTACACGACCCATATTAAAAGCGCTAAATCTTGTGAAAATCTGGGGGTCTAGACAAAAACCCTTTTCTGTTAGCGTTTACACTTACGGAAAGATCAAAATGTATGGAAGTGACATATACTCCAGACAAGTCACGTGACTGCTGCAAAACTTGGTAGACAAAATTTTATATTCCGCACGTGGAATGGAGCGTTAGCGATAGCGTGTCGTCCAAAGCGTCGAACGGAAAAAAGAATGATGGCAAGTTTCCATACAACGTTTTACCTGATATCGATTTGACGCGTCTTGGAATGAAAAAATGTAAGAACCATAGAATATACTTATCCTGAACCAAATCAAAAAGAATTTTTCATTTAGGAGGCCACAAAAAAAACTTATTCGTTATTTAACATTTTCATACTTAGAGGTTATCTGTCAATGAGATATGAGAGCAGATATAGACTGTATTTAATTAATACCATATAATATATCTTAAAAATGAATACTTAACTACTTAATGATTTTTCTAATCAAAACAATATGTAGTGTGTATATTTTATTAAACTATTTTGAGGGTGGGCTACTCTACTCCCACTGCTAGGTCACTGACTTTGAACACTCAAACATACTATGATTCTGTTACTAATTAGAAATCGGATGTTTATTAGAACACAGCTTTAATTGTTACTAAAATAGAATAAGTTTTCATGTGTACTAATTATTTGAATCATGGTTACTTGACATACAAATACTAATAATATTTAATAGCTGAGTTCTATAATGTTAAACTACACCCAGACCTTAATTTCTGAAATAGTGATCTACATCACAATAAATCATAAATATCTATGTATGTATTATATTTATGTGTCATGGTCCATCTCAGGTAAAAAAAATGGAATTCCATTGATAGATAGGCTTTCGGTTAAATAAAACAAGCTTTAGATTTATTGACAATTTATTTATTCCTCATCATTTTCGAAATCTAATGTAGGGTTGAATGCATTCACAAATTAAAAAATGTGTTGCACTTGATCAACAATAAATACATTAATGCTATTTTCTGATTAATATAATTCATCCCATGAACTCCTAAACAAATGGACTCCACAGACACGGGCCAATTGTGGCACATAAAACATATTATTACATAATTTGATGGCTCATAATTTATCAGTCACACTCTGTAAAGTCCCAACAGTTGGGCAGTCAGGAAAAAGACAGTGGTTACTGGTGTTGGCCGCTCTCCTGTAGTTAGGGAATAATATTGTTCTGGACTCCATATTCTGTGATCCTTATGCCCTGGCACCATCAACAACATAAGAGTCCTCACTGGGTTGGTTCTATTTTATTGAACTCCCTGCATTCAGCCCGGAGATATGTTCCTCATCGTCAACATCTTCATGTTGATCACTTGCTCCATCGCGTAATCTTAATTCGGTAGCCTGAATATTACGGACAGCTTCACTTTTGGTATGCAACCAACAACATGGCATACTTAGTCTGTAGATGTTATCTGTGTGACAGAAATAAGATGTATAATTCTGATACAAAATCCAGTCCTAGATAAAGGAAATATTTTAAAACAAACGTCCATAGTAACAAACAAAATTACAGTTATGTAATGTAACCCATTGAACAAAACATACCAGGTTAAATAAAAATGGAAATCCTAAAAGCCCAATAACTACTACACATAATATTATATCATAAAGTAATCTTTTAGACTTTTAAATTAAATGGAACTACACACCTGTTGTGGTTCTTTCTGGCTTTGAATTATCAGAATAATAGTCTGCTGCAAGTCAGTGGGATTATCCTTCAATACTTTATCACTTTGCCGTCGTGCAAGTGAACAGCCACACAAAATACAAACATTAGTATAGCCTAGTTGGCCTGTTCCAGCTTGTGGAGTATTAGTATTTGCTGAAGATTTTGATTTACTGCAGCCATTGCGATTTCCAAACATGTTTCGCGAACACAAACAGTAATAAACAGTATAAACGTCATAATGTTACGCTTGCTGTCATCGGCTGGGTTGCTATAACTTTTTTTATAATTACCTTAGTAGGTTGGGTAATGGAACAATCTTTTATGCGAACTTGACACTTAATAGCAAAAAGGCGATTGGTGTTTATTTTATTACATTATTAGTATTTAAAAATAATTATTACATATTATTACCACTTCTTTACTATTAAAATAAAACATAAATATATCTACCGCGTTCAGCCGCTTTTATTCTCAAGTGGCAACATTTTTTATATATCACTACAAATCACAAATAACGTAACCGGAAGTACAAATGATTAACTTTTAATTATAAACATTACTTTGTGGCCTTTAACAGTAAAACTAAAACTGTGATAAATATTAGCTATTTAAATAATATTTGTTTTTACATATCTTAATCTTAGACGCTTACTGAAACAATCAGGTATAAACTTGCCATCATTCTTTCATACAAATGGTAGACAAGTGTCATTTTTGACAGCCGAAACTGCTCTTTAGCGACACTGTGTCACGCTTTCTTTATCAACACTTCTCGACCTCACGCTACGGCTATAAATTAGTATTTTCAATAAGATATTTAGTGATAATTATTGCTTTTTACATAATTAAACATAATTTAAGAACACTGTGAGCCACTAATAACGAAATATCATTGGAAAGACGTCGAACAAGAATATATCGCTGTGAAATGGAAACAATTTCAGAGATGCAGGAATCGGAGTTTATTAGTAGTTTTAGAATAAGTAAAGAATGTATCTTTAAACATAAGAACCATATACTGAAAGTTAAGAATTTGCTCTACAAAAATTTCCATCCCTTACAGCGCAAGTACCAACTTAATAAGGGATTTATTGAAAACGTTAGTTATGCATTTATGAGTAATATTTATAGGTAGGAATTTATCGACACAAGTAAGTCATAATCAAATCAAATAATATCATAATAAACCCACCTTTTCATAAAATCTAACAATTAAGTGAATTGTTCAGAGCTTGCAAGTAGTCTAAGGGTGGGTTGCAGAAAATAACTTTAACAATAACAAAGGTCTAACCAGCTGTCAAATCTTCGGTTAAGCAATTTTCGTGTTGCATAAAATTTACAATTGTCAAAATGACGTCGCGAATAACAGTAACATTAACCGCTCAGTTTCGGACGGTTAATGTAAAAGTTATGGTTAGTTTTCGTAATCTGTGTGTATACTCTGTATAGTTAGTTGTCATTTGTCAAACGATTTGCAATAATAACGTCCTATGTCCTATTTTAATACAAATACTCTGTTAAATACCTGCGTAAAATGTTTAGTACGCAAAATATTGTGGGAAGCAAAATCTAGCGATGATAGCGATTCTGATAGTGGGTGTAACCAAATAGTTTGGTGGAGCAAAAAATTCCGCTGAAATTCTATGATAGAAACAAAGAGGATGTACATACTAGATACCTACGTAATAATAGAAATTTAAATAATGAATCGATATTTCATCAATATTTGATAGTTATATTAAATCATTGCCAATGCAAAAATATTACCCGTGCAAGTTTTTGGGGTAATATAGCATCATTTCACTGGTTTCTCGTTTACCTTTAACTTTAACTGCAACAGAGGAAATGTCAATTTCAGTAGTCATTGTTATTGTCACTGCTAAAGTTAACTTTAACGGTAACACTAACGTCAGATTTTGTGCAACCCACCCTAAGATTAGATTTTGGGTGATAATTTAATCCCCTCTTGAAAAACTTAACTTTAAATTTCTAAAAAAACTGGAACGTTTCAATTTGCTTGCACAAAATAACAATATTTTGACAACCTCTCACGCTATACCATAGAGTAACTTATAGAATTTCATGCATCTATCCGCACGACGTTGCGGAATGGGCGTCTGGCGTGCAGTGGGTACTTTGTCTACCAATTTGCCCAATAGGCCCCCTGGGGGCCTAGACAAAAACCAAGCGTGGCGTTAACCGTACACGCTAACGCATAAACGTCAAACGCTAACGCTTAAACGTTAGCGTGACCAAATTGGTAGACAAAGTACCCACTGCACGCCAGACGCCCATTCCGCAGCGTCGTGTGGATAGATGCATGAAATTCTATAAGTTACTCTATGGTATAGCGTGAGAGGTTGTCAAAATATTGTTATTTTGTGCAAGCAAATTGAAACGTTCCAGTTTTTTTAAAAATTTAAAGTAAAGTTTTTCAAGAGGGGATTAAATTATCACCCAAAATCTAATCTTAGACTACTTGCAAGCTCTGAACAATTCATTTAATTGTTAGATTTTATGAAAAGGTGGGTTTATTATGATATTTTTTGATTTGATTATGACTTACTTGTGTCGATAAATTCCTACCTATAAATATCACTCATAAATGCATAACTAACGTTTTCAATAAATCCCTTATTAAGTTGGTACTTGCGCTGTAAGGGATGGAAATTTTTTTAGAGCAAATTCTTAACTTTCAGTATATGGTTCTTATGTTTAAAGATACATTCTTTACTTATTCTAAAACTACTAATAAACTCCGATTCCTGCATCTCTGAAATTGTTTCCATTTCACAGCGATATATTCTTGTTCGACGTCTTTCCAATGATATTTCGTTATTAGTGGCTCACAGTGTTCTTAAACTATGTTTAATTATGTAAAAAGCAATAATTATCACTAAATATCTTATTGAAAATACTAATTTATAGCCGTAGCGTGAGGTCGAGAAGTGTTGATAAAGAAAGCGTGACACAGCGTCGCTAAAGAGCAGTTTCGGCTGTCAAAAATGACACTTGTCTACCATTTGTATGATTTTTTTTCCGTTCGACGCTTTGGACGACACGCTATCGCTAACGCTCCATTCCACGTGCGGAATACAAAATTTTGTCTACCAAGTTTTGCAGCAGTCACGTGACTTGTCTGGAGTATATGTCACTTCCATACATTTTGATCTTTCCGTAAGTGTAAACGCTAACAGAAAAGGGTTTTTGTCTAGACCCCCTGGTTAGAATTCATGGGGGGTGGGGGGTGCTAGCGTGAGGTTTTTACTGCCACATGACGATCCAAAAAAATATTTTTCGTGGGGAGGGGGGGGGGGGTGCTGCCACGAATTCTTGCTGCCCTCCGCCCGTCCGCCCGTCGATTATCACATAAAAAGCGTTAAAAACCCTTAAAAAGCACTAGATCTAGCGCGAAAAGCGCTAAAACAGCAACACTGGTTGACAGTGTTGCCACTGACACTTTTTCTTATTCATCTCTGATAATACAGCTTTTACACGAGAGTGAGTGAACCAGTGAATACTCCATGATTATTATTTATTTCTAAAAAGTCAGAAAAGAAATGTCAATTTGGATACATTGGTTAAAATTATGCGCCTAAATAAAAAATATGCGTTCTTTATATGTCATTTTTCGAAATGTCATGTCACATAAATTTAGTTGGATTGCTAATGTGTCTGATGCATTGTGGACGGTAAACGTAAAATTGATTTATATATTTATTTACATTAATAATTTAACAAAAATTTATATAATTTATGTGTCGATACTATGTCGAAATTAGTTTTAAGCATGGCGTGTGTGGTAGTTGGTTGTAAATCACATACAGGGCGAAAAGAAAATACGAAGGAGCTGGTGACTTTTTATAGGTGAGTTTTCTTGCAGAATTTGTATTTTTCCTTAAATATAAAATAAGTAGATGTTCAGAATATGCTTTTAAATTGTATCAACTACAGTTTCCGCGTAAAATTCGGTTTCTTTTATTGTATTTTTATTAAATAATATTTACAAACAAATATAATTATCATAGAGATGTGACAAATGGGAGTTATCGATAATGTTGAGAACATTATACGTTTTATTTTAGATTCCCGAAAGATGAAGTTACAAAAAATATATGGACACACCGCATCGCAAGGTGCAATTGGACACCAAAAACGTACAGTCTTATCTGCTCTTAGCATTTCACCAAAGACTCATTTGTTCTCCATGATACCATAAAATACGGACGATTGAAATTAAACGCTACTCCTACATTAAATACCACTGAAGTAACAGCACACCAAACTTACAAAATAATCGGCCCTGTGAAAGTAGGAAATGAGCTAATTATCCTTAAACGCCTGAATAGATCTTTCCAAATTATAGTTAAGAACTAGTGGTATATTACGAATATCCGCATTCGCAATGAATATTTTTGTCTATGACATGTGCCAATAGTTTATAAAATAACATAACAACAGATTGTGTTTACAATGTATAAATAATAATTATGTTAGTATTGATAATACTCATACAGAATAAAAATTATATATTATGATAACGATAAACTTCCAACTTTCTAAACGCACCTAAGTACTTTATACATATATTTTTTTACCGAGATCACAACGTGATAGGATTTATTTGTGTAACGTTTGATACCCGCTTAAACGGGAATAAGAAAAACCACGTCCACAAATAAAAAAATGAGAGGTGTCAAGGGACACCCGGATGGAACGAAGTTCCTTTCGATTAATTAGTGAAGGAATTGTAATAAAATTTTATTTATATAACAGAGTGTGTATATATATAAATATTTTCCTATTTCCGTTCCAATACATAAGTTTCTAGAGAAAAAAAACAAATAAATACGTGTGGCACTCGGAGACTACCGCGGTAAAGCTATTGCATAGCATTTTTATCACAAATTTTGATTGACTAAACACAAATTCGATCTTACGCTTACCACATAAAGTAGATTTTTAAACGCGAGCAAAGCACGTTTATTCTTGTTATTGATAAATGTCAGTAACCAAAGTAGAATAAATCAACAAAATTTGAAAAAAGAATGTTACGTTCGATTCTTTTGTACTCGTGCTGTGCCAACGCTGGGGAAATAGCTTCTACGCAATGTATTTAAGATTCATTTTAGATTAGTAAGAAATGGTTTTAATGACTTTAATAAATAAAATAAATACAAATATACTCGTTTCAGGAATTATAGCTTCTACGCATTGTACGTAAGGTTCATACTAGTAAGATAATAGAAAAAAGTGTCGTGACAACTTTCCGTCCAGCCCCCTTTCACAACGCGCAATAAGGAACTTCGTTCCAAAAGATATATTAAAAAAAAATAACAAGGGGGGTAGGCTCTCTGCCGTCTGGTTCCGCTAAGTGGTACCGTCCTGGGAATGGTGTTTGACGTCCGGGGTCTTGCACGAGGGAGACACGGCAACCGAGGTGTTGGTCTTGCGTCCGGGGTCTTTCACCGGGGTGACACGATGACCGATGTGTTGGTCCAAGTCGCGACGTAGTTTTCAAACCGTTGACGAGACCCCTCAAACGGTAATGTTGCACCCTGTAAAATACGTCCACAGGAAATTCATCAAGGTACATAAACCGGAATCGAACCCAAACTCCTCACAGACGGCACTCGTAAGCAGTTGGTGAGGTGTTTATGATGATGATGATACAAGCTATTGAATAAAATTATAAGTGTAGGTAGTTGTCAAAAAATTATAAGGGAAGATATCAGCTTCTTAATAACAAATTTACGTTAATTTAAAATACTAAATCTATAAACATCTATACTACTCTAGTAAAGCAACAAAAATTGAGAAGTATGAAGATTTGATGAACAATGAGCCAAGCTAATGATTAAAAAATAATTGGCAGTTACATGTAAAATACCTTGTTCATTACTTACCCATCGGGGTGCAATTCCAAACTAGGTGGAGGTTTCCGTAAGCTAGTAGTTATTATTTAAATAGAAACAAATTGATTCCGCTATAAAATATAATTTACACGAGCGCGTGCGACGACACATATGATATACGTGAACGCAACTCGTGTAATCGTCCGTTACAGAGTGCCTACTTTGTAAAACGAAATCCGTAGTTTCGGGTGACGGATCGCACGTTTTCTTACTACGAAGTGTTACGGATCCGATGACGGATTCGACGACGGATTCGATGTTCGGATTTTGTCACTAATGACATTTTTACTTTCGTTAACCCTACTTTGAAAACTAATTTGACGTAAAATACATCGTTTCTTCGTTCGGATCTTAGCCTCAATTTCACGAAAGCTCTAAACCTTTCGTTTGATATTCGTTTGGTCTTCAGAGGTTTTAAAATGGTTCGATTCCTTCTGTATGAAGAGTTGTTGCGAGAGGAAAGTGCTAAGCGAATTCGGAAGCGTCTCCAACTGCGTGAAACCTTCGTTCAATGCAATATTCCAAACATGGAATTTTTTAGAATTTATACGGTTTCACCATCCCTTTTTGAAATCATGTACGAGGACATAGTTCCACTGCTTCCTCCAAAAAATAATTGATCCCACCATAAGTTTATTCTGTAGCTTACTACAGAATAAATTTATTTTTATTTTATTTTATGTTACTTTCTACCTTTTTCAAGTACCTAGCTGGTAGTAAAAGTCTTAACGCCTATATAATCTTATCTTGTTTTGTTATTAGATGCATTATATACTAAAAGGTCCTATATTGGTTTGATAATTTTAGATTTTGACTGCGCATTTTTTTTATGCCAGGGGTGGCTATCAGGGAGCAGTAGGACTAAGTATAGATAGGTCTATGACCCAGCAAACTGTTTCAAAGTGCCTCAGGCAAGTCACTGAGGCGTTCAATCAGCCTTATAAAAGAAGGTTTGCTCTCAGTGGACTCTTATAAAAGAACAATGAGCAAAACATTAATCATTCATCTAGCATAAGCCTTTACTATAAAATATATTCAAACACTTTATTTACTCGGGTTAAAACAAGCCATTGACTGCCTCGGTGGTATAGTTGTATTACGGTACGACTGCAGTGCTGAGGTCTCGGGTTTGATTCCCGGATTGGGAAAAGTAATATTGGGTTACTCAGCATCAGCCCGAAGTCTGAAAATGTGCACGGTAAATGGCAATAAGCTCGCCTTCTATTACATGGGACCTAACATAGATGGCGAAATGTGGGTGTGATACACCTCTGCCTAACCCTGAAAAGGTAAAGGCGTGATGCTATGTGAAACAAGCCATTAATAATTTTAGATTCTTTAAAAAAATGGGATTCCAGGCATATGTGGGTGCATTGACTGCAGCCATAGGTATAGCCATAATAAAACACACGTTAAATGAATACCAACTTTTTTAATCAAATTTATTTTCACTCCATTCATTGCCAACTCTCTCTCTCTTACTCTCTTCTAGCTTCTTCCATTGCTGCACCGTTTTCATTGCACCCCTCATACTATTAAGGTGGTATGTCAAGGTCTCCCACAAGCGACTAGTTTTAGCCCACCCGGCCCCTCCAGGCTATGCACTAGCCCGTGAGCGAGATTGGGATTTTCTGTCATGAATTCTAAAAGCGCCTCGATCTGCACGCTTATGGGCAATCACCTTGAGCTGAAATGTTTTGAAAAATAATCAAAAACATTATACGTTAATTTGAAGTAATGATGATTTTTGTAATAGTTAGTTCAAATCACAGAAATTTCATTTTGTTACACAATTTCTGCCTTTGCAATGCAAAAGATCATTCGTTTAAACTTTAAAGCGAGTAAATAACATTTCAATAATAATATTACCAATAAAGTTTTTCTCGAGTCAACAGTCAACTTGTCAACGTCTGTCAAAAATGCTAATATTCCACAGATTAAACACAATGCAATAAAACCGTAAAATGTAAAATCAGCAAAAATATTTGTTATTTTGTAACTATTAATTAATTGGAGTTATAAAATACTAGATATATTACAGAAAACCTAATTAGACATCCAAATTATACGTTTTTTTCACAAGAATGTACTAATAATTTGTACAAAGAAATTAGGCGAAGCGATTAAGGACATAGCCTGGGATAATTATTACAGTCTTGACGATGTGAATGCTGCCGCAAATTTTCTTATTTATAATATGCAAGATGTTATATTGACTCACAGTACATGCCAAAGAATTGCGAACAGGAAAAGACCGATTAAGCCATGGATTACGATAAGTGTTATTAAGTGTATTCGTAAACGAGACAAACTACATAAAAAACAAAGAAAGAATATAAATGATCAGGATTTTAGACTTTATTATGTGCAGTATAGAAATACATGTAATAGATTAATAAAATCCCTTAAACGAAATTATTATCGCGAGAAAATTAAACTTAGCATTGGCAACGTAAAATCTACGTGGAATATCATCCGAGAGGTGTGTAACCTCCAAAAGTCACGAACGACAGGGGAGGATCTTTTGAACATAGGGGTTACAGAAACTACATCTTTAAATACAGTAAATATATACTTTACTTCAATTGGACGGACACTAGCTAATAGAACATTAAGCAATTTAAAGGAAACGGATACTTTACTTGCTAAAAAAGCACGATCGTACACAGAGCCAATAAACTCTATCTTTTTCACACCAGTAGCTACAAATGAAGTTGACAGGATAATTTCATCCCTTAAAATTAAAAGTGCTCCCGGCTATGATAAAATACCCAATAATATTATAAAATTACACCGACATCTGCTCGCTGAACCGATTGCTCATCTCTGTAATCTGAGCATCACTTCTGGTATATTTCCAGATATATTTAAAAAGGCTATAGTTACACCCATATACAAAACTGGAGACAAACACCTTCCCAGTAATTATCGGCCTATTTCGCTACTAGGTACAATCTCAAAAATCTTGGAAAAGACTATTAATATGAGACTAGTGAATTTCTTGGAGTCACACAATCTTTTATCCACGCAACAATACGGATTTCGTAATAAGCGTTCTACGGAGGATTCTGTTATCGACCTTACATCTACGATTACCGAATACATTGATAAAGGATATAAGACTCTAGGAGTCTTTATTGATCTACAAAAAGCTTTCGACACTGTGTCCCTACCCATTCTGCTGAAACGATTACATAATTTAGGAATAAGAGGCACTGCCTACTCCTGGTTTGAAAGCTATTTGACGAATAGAGTACAGTGTGTTCGGGTTAATAAACATGTAAGTGATGAATATACTTGTTCTTACGGTGTCCCACAAGGAAGCACGCTCGGCCCAACATTGTTTCTTTGTTACATCAACGAATTGTGTAAGATGGTTTTGCATGATGGCAAAGTTATAATGTATGCTGACGACACAGTGTTATTATTCCACTCTGAGTCCTGGGACAACCTAAAGATCACTGCCGAACGAGGGCTATGCAAAGTATCACAATGGCTAGAAAATAGCCTTCTTACATTAAATGAATTAAAAACTAAATACATATGTTTCGGCAAAACGAATGCCTCTCTCCCCAACAATGAATTCAATATATGTGTACATGCTTACCCATGTAACTTAGAATATGATAACGCCTATAAGTCCTGTATTTGCACTAAGCTCATGAGAGTTCATGTAATTAAATATCTAGGGGTGTTAATTGATGACAAACTGCAATGGAGTGAGCATATAATGAGTGTTGCCAAAAGAATTCGGAAGTTAATTTATGTATTCAAAACGTTGCGCCATGTAGCAGACCAAAACTTAGTTATCAACACGTACAGGGCGCTATGCGAATCCATCATTAATTACTGTATCTGTGCGTGGGGAGGTGCCGCCAAAACCCATTTACTTGTACTTGAACGAGCCCAACGTGCTCTATTAAAAGTTAGTTTGTTCCTCTCTTTTAGATGTTCAACTACGGATGTTTATAAAGTATCTAAAGTACTAAGTGTGAGAAAAATGTTTATTTGCAACTGTATTACAAGATACCACAGAGTAACCGTTCCTTTTTTACCCGTTTTAAATAAAAGAATTGATTATTGTCCAGTCCCACGTCCTAGAAGTGCCTTTGCTAAAAGACAATATTCCTTTTTAGCACCAACACTATATAATAAATTAAATATAAAGAGTAAAATAAAACAATACAAAAAGCAACAACTAAAATCCAAAATTTATGAGTGGTTATTAGATTTAAATTATGAAGATGTGGAAACCATAATAAAATAGTACTCACACACACACACACTCACACACACACACACACACACACACACACACACACACACACACACACAAACACACACACATAGATTAGATTTCTTTCTATTGTCATTAAATTCAATCTCATAATGGGAAGTATACTGACTCCTGATATACAGCTACGCTAGTTTGGGAGTCAGTGACTATTTCGAATTTGTACCACTATTTTAATGTACAATAAAATAAATAAATAAAAAAAAAAAAAAAAAAATAAATAGGAAAAAAATTACGGTTTTTGAAGATATACATCTCTAATCCGACACAATATGTTCATTCGAACGATTGTTTATGGGTCCGAAAGTAACGGTGACGGATCCGAAGTAATTTGGTAGTAAGGTTAAATCCGAAGTTCGTCGTTTCTTCGTTTCGGACCGACGTTTCGGCGTTCGTTTTTGGAAGTAGAACTTCAGAGTGCCTACTTCGTAAAACGAAATCCGTAGTTTCGGGTGACGGATCGCACGTTTTCTTACTACGAAGTGTTGCGGATCCGATGACGGATTCGACGACGGATTCGATGTTCGGATTTTGACACTAATGACATTTTTACTTTCGTTGACCCTACTTTGAAAACCAATTTGACGTAAAATACATCGTTTCTTCGTTCGGATCTTAGCCTCAATTTTACGAAAGCTCTAAACCTTTCGTTTGATATTCGTTTGGTCTTCAGAAGTTTTAAAATGGTTCGATTCCATCTGTATGAAGAGTTGTTGCGAGAGGAAAGTGCTAAGCGAATTCGGAAGCGTCTCCAACTGCGTGAAACCTTCGTTCAATGCAATATTCCAAATATGTTTTTTTTTTTAATTTATACGGTTTCGCCATCCCTTTTTGAAATCATGTACGAGGATATAGTTCCACTTCTTCCTCCAAAAAATAATTGATCCTACCATAAGTTTATTCTGTAGCTTACTACAGAATAAATTTATTTTTATTTTATTTTATGTTACTTTCTACCTTTCTCAAGTAACTAGCTGGTAGTAGAAGTCTTAACGCCTATATAATATATCTTGTTTTCTTATTAGATGCATTGTATACTAAAAGGACCTATATTGGTTTGATAATTTTAGATTTTGACTGCGCAAAATTTTTATGCAAGGGGTAGTTATCAGGGAGCAGTAGGACTAAGTATAGATAGGTCTATGACCCAGCAAACTGTTTCAAAGTGCCTCAGGTAAGTCACTGAGGCGTTCAATCAGCCTTATAAAAGAAGGTTTGCTCTCAGTGGACTCTTATAAAAGAACAATGAGCAAAACATTAATCATTCATCTAGCATAAGCCTTTACTATAAAATATATTCAAACACTTTATTTACTCGGGTTAAAAACAAGCCATTGACTGCCTCGGTGGTATAGTTGTATTACGGTACGACTGCAGTGCTGAGGTCTCGGGTTTGATTCCCGGATTGGGAAAAGTAATATTGGGTTACTCAGCATCAGCCCGAAGTCTGAAAATGTGCACGGTAAATGGCAATAGGCTCGCCTCTTATTACATGGGACCTAACATAGATGGCGAAATGTGGGTGTGATACACCTCTGCCTAACCCTGAAAAGGTAAAGGCGTGATGCTATGTGAAACAAGCCATTAATAATTTTAGATTCTTTAAAAAAATGGGATTCCAGGCATATGTGGGTGCAATGACTGCAGTCATATAGCCATAATAAAACACACGTTAAATGAATACCAACTTTTTTAATCAAATTTATTTTCACTCCATTCATTGCCAACTCTCTCTCTTACTCTTCTAGCTTCTTCCATTGCTGCACCGTTTTCATTGCACCCCTCATACTATTAAGGTGGTATGTCAAGGTCTCCCACAAGCGACTAGTTTTAGCCCACCCGGCCCCTCCAGGCTATGCACTAGCCCGTGAGCGAGATTGGGATTTTCTGTCATGAATTCTAAAAGCGCCTCGATCTGCACGCTTATGGGCAATCACCTTGAGCTGAAATGTTTTGAAAAATAGTCAAAAACATTATACGTTAATTTGAAGTAATGATGATTTTTGTAATAGTTAGTTCAAATCACAGAAATTTCATTTTGTTACACAATTTCTGCCTTTGCAATGCAAAAGATCATTCGTTTAAACTTTAAAGCGAGTAAATAACATTTCAATAATAATATTACCAATAAAGTTTTTCTCGAGTCAACAGTCAACTTGTCAACGTCTGTCAAAAATGCTAATATTCCACAGATTAAACACAATGCAATAAAACCGTAAAATGTAAAATCAGCAAAAATATTTGTTATTTTGTAACTATTAATTAATTAGAGTTATAAAATAATAGATATATTACAGAAAACCTAATTAGACATTCAAATTATACGTTTATTTCACAAGAATGTACTAATAGGAAAAAATTTACGGTTTTTGAAGATATACATCTCTAATCCGACACAATATGTTCATTCGAACGATTGTTTATGGGTCCGAAAGTAACGGTGACGGATCCGAAGTAATTTGGTAGTAAGGTTAAATCCGAAGTTCGTCGTTTCTTCGTTTCGGACCGACGTTTCGACGTTCGTTTTACGAACTGTTTCGTCTAATATTACCATGCTTGTTCTGAGATATTTCCCCTCTCTAGAAAAAAAGTTGTAGTAGATCTACGAACTTTTCATACATAACTTTTACTGAATCTACGTAATTTTCTAGTATGGTCTACGCCTTTTTCAAATTATGAATTGGCAACACTGCTTACTAGGTACTTTATTTTCTGTCACTCAGTACTCACGTTCTGTTCAAAAGCATAGAGAAATATTATAATACTAATTAGAAATTAGAATTATAATTATAGGCCTTGTCGGCCTATATTTTTACTTCATTTTCGGAGCATTTCGGTGAAACTGTGCATCGTGGGTATGCGGATAGAACAGCAAGTACTTGTATAAATCATTTTAACTTTTGTGCTTCCAAGTAAATGTTATCCAAACAGGAATAAATATATGCAGAAATATCAAGGGAATGAGATTTTAACGCACCTGCTTCGGTTACATGTTTGTTATAAAAACATAAAAATATCTATACGGGTGGTAAAAGTCTGAAGACCTATTTTAGAAGTTGAGTGCTTGCTGGAGCTGATATAGTTAAAACCTTTCCTCTAAAGATGAAAACTCGAATATAATTTTAGTAATTCTTTAATAAGAAGAACAGCCATCATTTTTTGATTTGAGTAAAATAGTACTATATTGTTTAGAATGATGCCAGGAGTCGATCAAACATTATCAGATGAAGACTACATAATAATGAAGGCTAAAGATGCTCAGAGGCATAATATATATTCTGCGAAAGCTTGGATGTTAACTGCAAAAACCTTATTTCCTACAAATTTTAAAATACAATTTGAAGCATATATGATGGAAAAACAATCAGGTAATATTCAAGAAGCTGCCGAATGCTTCAGTTCATTAATGCTGTCTCGTCAAAATATACAAACATTATTACCAGAGATATGTGCAATTGCAAATGCTTTGCGGTCATCAGAAGGCAGCTTTTTAAGTCAAATGTTTGATCACATTCATCCTCATACACAATTAAACATACTCAAGACAAGTGTTGAAAATAGTGATGACACTATGGAACATTGCCGTTCCTTAGTTCTGTTATTAAAAAAATTTCCCCAGTTGGGTGTTGACAGTCTTGTCAAAACATTGATAAATGCAGAAAAGTTTTTTTATGACAACAGATATGCACGATTGTTAGTTGTAGAAACGTTACCACTGTTGAGCTCTTTAGAGTCACCTAGATTACTTCAACGGTTATTAGTTAAAGCTATTGATTTTTACAACTCCTATGTATATGATGAAAGTGAACATGATATAACAGACCCATGGCAAAGGTTATATGGTGTTCTTGACTTATTGGGAAGACAGCTGGGTTGGGATCCATACCTTGTTAATTACAGTAACAGTCTAAACAAAGAATCATATTTCCAAAGACTCTTTACATTAAGAAATAGTGAAGATTGCAGACAGCTACTGTATTGTGGAACAACCTTTTTCTTAAGATCACTTTACGAACAAAGATCACTCAGAGGAAATCACATTTTAATTGAGGCTTTAACAGATGCTGATATCCCACCATCCAAAAGAAGAAAAGGAGACATAGAAGTAACAGGGATATCATCACATCAATTTCAAGCTGCAGCAAATTGTTGGGAATTACTTCATAACAATGATGTCATATCACGTGAGTTCATAAAACTAGCAAACCAGCTGGTGGCAAAACCATGGACTGAAGGTTTTACAGAAGAATTAGCTTTATACAGAGGCAGTTATGAAGAAGCCTTGCCGTTATCCAATATGAACACCCTTGCAACAAACATAGTAAGGGCATCCATAAATTATTTGCAGAAGAAATTTACTGCATGTGTTGATAATATTTTATCAGCATTATCACAGCTGCCTAATGTAGAGGGGATGCTAGATACTGAATTAATTGTTGGGGGCAAACACAGACACCTTCATTTTATACCATTGACAAAAGTTGCTACAATGCATTACTTCTGCACACTACTAATAAGAATTTTGCTCAATACAGGAAATAATTCTGATTTAAATTATGGACATATGTTAGTACTGATGCAGCTTGGTTGGCCTCAAGAAGAACCAATATTTATACATATACTAGATGTAATTAGGCAAAAGGGAGTCTTCCATTATCACTTATTTTCCACTTATATTATTCATATTGATATATTGGAAGAAATAAGCTTTATTTGGAATGAACAAGGAAATAAAATTGCATTAGATATACTACCAAATTCACAGCAACATTTAGGTCAGAGAAGAATTGGCACTAGGGGGGCTGACAAAGGAGTTAGAGAAGATTTCAAACAAGCTATGAGAGCACAAGTAGCACGGAGTAATGAGTCTATTTTAAATCTAATTGTTCAGTTCATAACTTCAGAGCGTTCATATTTTCTTCAAACATTGTAATTTGGTATAGCTTGTAATGATAAGGTATTATTATTTAGTTATATAGAATAATAGAGATAGGACATATTTATGTCTCTTAAAATACTTTTACTTTAGTAACTCAGGTCTCCCAAGAAATCTTAACTAATGTGCTTTAAAAGTTTGTTAAACCACAAAGGTTTAAACTATTATATTAATTTTGAAGTTTGAATAAGTTGGTTTCCAGACCTGAGGATTGCTTACCCCAACCTAGGAGCGACGAAGCTTGGGATTTGGACTCAACCTTATACTAAAATGAAACAACAATTATTTCCAAAACATATATTTTATAAAATTACTTAGTAATATACTCAATAATTGTTTTATTTCTGTTATCTGAAAGTTTTTAAGCACTTCCTTCGTATGTTCCCACTGCAAGTAATAAGTTACGCCTGGTAAAGTGCAAACCTTTTATGGGTGAATTTTTAGTAGGAAATGAGCGCAACAAAAATTTATCTTCTTTTTGTGTAGTATTTACTATGCCGGCTTCTTCAAGTGTAGCTTCCTCAGTTATTGCTGTGAAGTCCCATAATTTTATATTGTAGTCCAAAGAACCTGGAATGAATTGTAATTTATGAACAAAACAAAAACCCTGCACTGATTTCATGTAGTTTATACATAAAAAATGTGATTGTGAAAATGTTTTGATAGATAGAATTAACAAAGTAAACCCTGAACGGATTTAGATGAAATTTGGGACATGCACAGACCGTGACCTGGACTTAGGGTTGCCACCTGTACTTTATAATGAAGTATTGTACGTTATTTCGGATAATTGTTTATTGTACTCTATATTTTATGAGGACAATAAAGTAAGTACGCGAAAATAATTCATTTAGCTCGATTTGATTTCTCTGGTATTTGTTTTACATACATACAATGAAATGTTGGTCGTACGAATTTTTTCGTAAATAGGCGACAAGTAATGGCAAAGAAATGGCAGCAAGTATTTTAATAAGCCTGATTATTAAAAAAAAACTTGTGAGGTGTCAAGGGACACCCGGATGGAACGAAGTTCCTTTCGATTAATTAGTGAAGGAATTGTAATAAAATTTTATTTATATAACAGAGTGTGTATATATATAAATATTTTCCTATTTCCGTTCCAATACATAAGTTTCTAGAGAAAAAAACAAATAAATACGTGTGGCACTCGGAGACTACCGCGGTAAAGCTATTGCATAGCATTTTTATCACAAATTTTGATTGACTAAACACAAATTCGATCTTACGCTTACCACATAAAGTAGATTTTTAAACGCGAGCAAAGCACGTTTATTCTTGTTATTGATAAATGTCAGTAACCAAAGTAGAATAAATCAACAAAATTTGAAAAAAAAAATGTTACGTTCGATTCTTTTGTACTCGTGCCGTGCCAACGCTGGGGAAATAGCTTCTACGCAATGTATTTAAGGTTCATTTTAGATTAGTAAGAAATGGTTTTAATGACTTTAATAAATAAAATAAATACAAATATACTCGTTTCAAGAATTATAGCTTCTACGCATTGTATTTAAGGTTCATATTAGTAAGATAATAGAAAAAAGTGTCGTGACAACTTTCCGTCCAGCCCCCTTTCACAACGCGCAATAAGGAACTTCGTTCCAAAAAATTTATGTTGCTTAAATTTTTACTTTCCATTCTCGCCATGTCGGCTTTACATTTTTTATGTGATTAATAGCAAATGGCGAGACGAAAAAAATAAAATATTTTGAATCTGATAAAGAAAGAAGTAAGTAAGACTTTAACTTCTGTATACCTATAAAAAATTATGAAAAGCAAGGTTTGAAGCAACATAATAAAGTAAGAAGACCATACTTTATTTTGGCACCATGTACATTTTGTTCTACCTTTAAATAACCAATGTATTTTATTTGTACAAAAAGTTGGTATCCCTACCTGGACATATAGGCTATTTTTTATCTCGGTAATTTGCTCCTTTACAATTATTTGTTTTTTTTGTCTGATTATTTAAGTAGATGGCGATGGTGTCGCACGCATGAATTTGTAGCGGTATAAGCATTTCACGTGAACGAAGCCGCGAGCAACCCCTAGTTCTACTAATATAAATGCGAAATTTTGTGACTACGTTTGGATGTTTGTTAGAAGTAAAGACAGAAACGGCTAAACGGATATGGATGAAACGATTGGCAGACGGGTATACTGTCTTGGATTAACATGTTTTATGTTTATCCCGGCTCCCATGAGAAATAATAGATATTTTTAATTAGATAGTGCTGGTGTCGTACAGGTGGCGCTCTGAATAGCTTCAGTGTTTTAGGTACTTTAGTAGCGGGAATGATTTTCACGCGGGCG
The DNA here is from genome assembly GCA_947568825.1 of Sphinx pinastri. Classification (NCBI taxonomy): domain Eukaryota; kingdom Metazoa; phylum Arthropoda; class Insecta; order Lepidoptera; family Sphingidae; genus Sphinx; species Sphinx pinastri. Next base: position 10,610,189 of record OX387618.1, on the reverse strand, counting down.
AAGCGCGAGCAACGCCTAGCAATATTTGTGAAGTTGAATATAATAAATACAGCAGTAACCGGTTATAACGACTGAATGGTTCTGGCAAACACATATGTATATAGAAAATAAGTATTGATTATAATGATTATCAGATATAGCATCCGGATTGGCTGGTCCCTTTGATGTCGTTGTAACTGGTTTACACTGTATTATGTTTCAATTATTGACAACAGGTTTTTATTTCGTAGAATAGCTCTTAAAATGTATGTTCTTACCAGAAGCTAAAATTGTGCCATCCCGACTAAATGCCAAAGCATGAATTGGCGCAGTATGCGACGGAGGAAGAGAAGTGGCCGGCATCCCATTAGATATATCCCACACCATTACTTCTCCACCACTTCCGCCAGACGCAAGCCATCTTCCGCAGACGGAAAATGCGAGAGTGAAAATTGCGGACTGAAATATAATATTTTTAAACACACACACTCACACCTTTTATCCCCGAAGGGGTAGGCAGAGGCGCAACTAATACACCCACTTTTCGCCGTGTGTATTCCGTTCCATGATGTGATAGGGGGCGAGCCTATCGCCATATCGAGCACAAATTCCAGACTCCAGACTGATACTGAATAGAAAAATCCAAGATCACTGCCCGACGTGGGGATCGAACCCGAGACCTCAGCATTGCAATCGTACTGTAATACAACTACGCTACCGAGTTAGTAATATTTTTAAAAAAAATATCATATTCGTAGACACATGAATGTATGTAGTGCCATAATATTGATATTATAGCATATAGGTCTCTTACCTTGTGCCCTGTCATAATACGAAGTTGGCTTCCAGTCAAACAATCCCATACTCTTATGGTTCTATCGCTGGATCCCGTTGCGATGTAGTTGGAATTTGGATGAAATTGTACGCACTGTAAATGGAAAGCATGTAAACTGTTATATTAATGTATTTTTTGCAATCTTACATGATTAATTTTACATCACTTATATTACGACCACGAACAATGACCAGGATTATATCACAGTAAGTTTTACGAGCGACTACGCCTGCGTAAAAAAAATCCGGGATATACCTAAGTCCCGTTTTATATTTTGCAGGGATAAAAAGTAGCCTATGTTGCTCGCTGATAATGTAGCTCTATATTGGTGAAAGAAGTTTTAAAATCGGTCCAGAAGTTTTTGAGTCTATCCTATACAAATAAACAAATCTATAATATAAGTATAAATAGTATAGATATACGATTGCAGCTATCGTGGATCCATCCGTCATACTTTGGCCAGCGAACGCCAGATACCTGAAAGCCACAACCAAGTGTTGCTTACAGAATGAAAACCAGGACTTCGGGGTCACACGATATAGTTATTATATGTTAGCACTCAGGGCCGCGCCGACCCAATACAGCGCCTGTGTGCGAAATCTATGAAGCGCCTCTGATTTTTGTCGTCCTGTTTCGACATTAATATTTTTTATTATTCAATGTTAACCTTTCTTGGCTCATTGTGGAGCGCAGATAATTTATTTATAAGTTTTAATTAAGAATTACCTTTTGTAAAAAAATATGTAGTTGGCTATTGTAGCGACTGCGGCGGTTCTTTTGTTTTTAACACATAGCTCCTAAACATTGGGGTCAAAATTTAAGTAATTTAAAATTTAAACCACAGGCGTGAGTATGCTCTTGGGAGACATGTACCTACTTTCTTACCTACTCAACTATAAAGAATGTGTTGTAGTATAACAAATATAATTTTAATAATTAACGTTGGCATGTCATCCTTATTCCGGCGCCCCTATTACCTTGGCGCGTGTGTGCGACGCACACTTCGCACATAGGGACGGTGCGGCCCTGTTAGCACTAGACTAACAACTTGAGTATTTGAGTTTTTGGCGGGAACTTGGAAGTGTCCTGAGTGCTTTTGTTTTAATTCATTATTTTGGTGATGTTTAGTGTTATATTGCATAATTATGGTGGTATATTATCCAATATAGTTCTATTAAAGAGCTCAAAAGATGTGAATTGACATAATTGTGCTAATCAAGTGTTTTTTGTTGCCGCCAAAACTCCTCGATAAACTCTTGGTAGGGTAGCCACTGGTTTACTTTGACATACTACAGATAATAAAATAGACGAACCAAACTTGACATTGGCAAAATATGAACACAAATGATAGTATAAAAAAAAAATTGAGTATTTATTATTTATTCATCCTCATAGTAATCTAATGATAATACTAGCCCTGTTTTACTTACTATCCTAGGGGTTTAGACTTAGGTCTACCATGCTAGCCTTAACTACAACTATATAATTACTTACATCGACATCGGAGAGGTGTCCAGCAAAGATTCTGAGCGGTTGGTGATGGTCGGTGGCCCACAAGCGAGCCGTCCGGTCGTGTCCTACGGACGCGAAGTAGTGTCCGTGTGGGGACCAGCGCACGTCCCACACCGGCCACACGTGCCCGCGGTACACCACCAGGCACGTCCAGGACTGGAGAGACCATAGCCTCACTGAAATAGATCATTCAATACTATAGTCACCTTTGACTAAACTAAGTATATTATAATTTGAAATAATTTAAATTGTACCATGCACTGATCACCCAGCATAATTATCTCTCTGTTGAACAGTCAATAGAACCACAGCCTGGCTTCGTTTCAAAAGCGTTTCTCTCATAACATCCAACATTACCTACAATTCGAAAAGCATTTGTTCTTTTCTGTCATACCTGTGGCATCTTCGGAGGATGATAAAAGTAATGTTTTAAACGGATCAAATGCAACTTTGTACACAGGACCCGAGTGTCCAAAAAGAGTGCGGCATGTATCTCGGTCTTTTTCTTCCATCATTCTAACAAGGACATCACCTGTAAATGAAGTATGAATAATTATTTAACTTTATATAACTAATTTAAATTGAACATTGTTTTCATATATTTGTTCGTGTATTTGCTTAGCTTAGCTGGCAATTTAAATAAGGTACCGACTCCAAATATACGTATATAAAGTGAAATTATTTTTTGGTTTGTAGTGGTTTTGAAGTCGGTATTATTTTTTGTTAAAATATTTTTATATATTTAAATTTATTGATTTAAGTTTTTATTTGCTTTTTTGTTAGTTAATAATGGAATAGTGTAAACAACACATCATAGAGATACGACTACAGCATTCACTGGTCATCTGCTGTTAGTTATTGAAGAGTTCCATTGTCTATCTCCGAAGATCTTCATCAGTTCCTAATAAATTATATACTAAAACCTTCCCAGAAAAATATACATTTGAATAACGAAAACTCCATCCAAATCGGATCAGTAGTTTTTTCGAAAATCGCGGCCATACAAACTTACATTCATACATACGGGGCGAATACAGAACCTCATTTTTTTTAAGTCGGTTAAAATACAATAAAATACGATTGAACCTCATAGCAGAAAATCATATTTTAGATTGATCCCCAAAGGTATAGTTAATAGTATAGTGTACAACGAAAAGGGAAAACTAAATATAAAATGATTATATCTATGTATAAAATACTATAGCCCGCGGCTTCGCCCGCGTCTTAAAGTTTTTCCGGGATAAAAGTCCCGCCCTATATTTTCCCGGGATAAAAAGTAGCCTATGTTACTCGCTGATAATGTAGGTTTATATTGGTGAAAGAATTTTTAAAATTGGTCAAGTAGTTTTTGAGTTTATCCATTACAAACAAACAAAAAATCAAATCATTCCTATTGGTAACATTAGTACACATGAATACAAATTACCCGCTTCTCTATCAATATCTTGCAATTTATCCACAGATTTCATCCCACGTAACTTTACTGTTGTCAAAGTCCAAACCTGCAAACATACTTTATATTTAACATACGCTTATTCTTTTGTTTAATAAAATAAATTTATAAAGAGTAAATTACAGAAATGATTATGTACGTGATCTGAGATTTTTAAGAGTTATTGCTATTCATTACCTTTATAGTAGAGTTACCGAGACCCACAGCCAATAAAGTGGAATCATCACAAATATCAGCACATATTGCATTATTTCCACTATTGAGCAGAGTGTAAAAACAAATAGATGGCAGGCTTTCAGGTCCTAGTGGCACACGCTTTGAGGCTTCTCTTAAAGCTTTCCCTTTTTCAAATTTATCAGCCTCTTTTCTAAAGGAAATAAAAACGATTTAGATATTTTTCATAATTTAACAATATGGATGGATGGATGGCGCAATGGATTTTGTTTAAAAAAGTACCATTTTCATCAGGATTTTGTGAAAAAAAGTACCATCTTATTGAAAAAAATCATAAATCTTAGTTTAAAATAACCAAAGGGCGTTAGGTGCTTTCTTGTTAGCTAATTTCACCACAATATGAATACACAAAGTTAGTACTAAATATGAACATGCTGATCTAATTTTCATTGAAAATATTCCTCTTAAAATGCAAAAAAAGGACAAAACATTTATTATCTTCTGGAGTATCTATAGTTTTTAAATAAAATTGTCACAAATATATTAGTATCATCTGTATACAGTATACAGAAATACATACAATTCAGGTAAAGGAATCCTATCATTTGGAGGAGCGTTTGGGTCAGATTTAGGCTTTTTCATAAATATATTATCCTTTTTTGCTTTTTTCTTTTTAGGTTTGTCAGGTGTTTCTTCAACTTCCTCTTCATCTTCTACTGGCGCAGGAAGTACTTGAATATCAGGTTCTTTCAGTAGACCATAGTAAACTTTTGTGCGATTTTCTGTGAAAAATATATGTCAATTGAACACATCCTTATTTTAGACAAACAAGTTTTTTAACATTTTACATCTAGCTTATCATTACTTCCATTGAAGTTAAATGGATACCAACAAAATTAAAATGATTAAACTACTAGCTTTTGGCTGCAGCTCCGCCCGCATTACAAAGTTTTTCCGGGATAAACAGTAGCCAATGTGTTAATCCTGGACATGATCTACCCGTGTGCCAAATTTCATCGAAATCCGTTCAATAGTTTTTGCGTGAAAGTAACAAACATCCATACTTACAAATTTTTGCATTAATAATATTATTAGGATGTAGGAAATCATAAGAATTTACTATACCATTTCTAGTGGCTTCACCGAGTATACCACCAGCTGTGGCCCGGACCTGACTTTGTGTCCTTCCTGGACCATCGTGAACCTCAATTTGAATATGGTTATTAATAATATTTATGATAACTGTGGAACTCTTTTGTTCATGTAAATAACGCTTAAGCTGCGAAGATGCATCTCTAGATAGTTGTACTACAAATTTATTGGAGCTGAAAAAAACGAATATCTTATCAATTAACCTGTCAACGCCCACTTATATATAGTTATAAGCTAATTTCCTCATATAAATGGACACCGGTGTCCACCATGGGCGTTGAAGGATTAATTATTATTAACTGCATTTTTTGTGAAACTAAGATTGTGGTCCTGACTTCATGAGTATTATACTTAAAATTTATACACATATGGAACATTCAACATTGTTTTAAAAATAGTTTAATACCATTACCTGTATATCTCAGCCAATTCATGGCCTTTTATCTGTTCCTTATTGTTGACAAAGGAAAGTTTCTTTAAATCCTCTTGATAGTAATCTTCTTGCTCAGGGCCAAACTTTTCCAGAAAATTAGAAGCATGTTCCGTGTGGTCATACAAAATTAATACTAAATACATGTGCACAAATATTGGATAGAGGAGCATTGATAATTCATGCTGTAAGAAAAAAATTATAGGGATTAATTTGTATGTGATATTTATTTATCAACAATATTTCATTTGTGACCATCTTTTAGAAGTGAAAGTTCTCTCCTGGCTTATTGCATTTGGTGTGATTAAAGGTAGTATCAATTAAAGGCTATATTGTCTATCTCCTTGGCAAATTTATTTAGTTACTAGCGGACCCGACAGACGTCCTGCCCTAAAAAAGAAATAAAATCCTAGAACCCGAGTACAGCACAACCTACCGGATCCAATTATTAATCTAAACCATTCTCGAATCTACCTAAAGATACAAAAAAATGTTGTCCTGCCCTAAAAAGGAAATAAAATCCTAGAACCGAGTACAGCGCCACCTACTGGATCCAATTGTTAATCTAAACCATGCTCGAATCCACCTGAAGACACACAAAAATGTTGTCCTGCCCTAAAAAGGAAATAAAATCCTAGAACCCGAGTACAGCGCCACCTACCGGATCCAATTGTTAATCTAAACCTTTTTTTTTAGTAATGTTACCATCGTCTAAATATTGACATTAATATTTATGTGATACTAATGTCACTCAATTGTTTTGCCTTCCTGGAACCTCTCCACTAAAACTTAAACTTTATGGTATGGTAATTATGTTCAAATTGACTCTACATTTCAGTTAGAAAATGTTTGTATGGGAAAAAGATAAGGGCTGTTTTTAGGGTTTTCCAGGCAATTATGCGAATTTTTAAAAACCATCCTTGGACTTCAACGAACATTTAAAAAAAGAATTGGCCAAATTGGTCCAGGCGTTGTGGAGTTATGTGCTTACCAACACATTTTGTGATACATTTTTATATTATAGATTTATGTACTTAATAAAATGTATATGGGTGGAGATAATACGAAAATAAAATTAAAAGTTATGATGTGTAAAATTTAGTTTTACATACCTTGTATATGTCCAATGAATTCTCAACAAACTTCTTTAAGTTATCATATGCAAATTCATAACTGTAAGGATCACTCTCAGTATGGTGAGCAGTGAGTATGCTTGCTATTTCAACTTCAGGTAGATCTAAACCTTCATATTCCACATCTCCTAAACTTGCTTCTTTTCTCAATATTTCCTCTGTACCCTGTGCAAGTGAAATCACATAAAAATAGGCCACAACAGAAAGTTACGTTATGAATTGTATACATGATATTCTAAACTGTTGTGGTTTTGTGTTGTCTTTATACGTTAGTTATATGCAGTCTTACCTTCAAATTATACTTTCGAAGCAGTTGTAAAACAGCTAGGAGGGGTGTAGATTTATCACCCATGTTTGACTGACTTCTATGTTTATTTTACTCACAAATGTAGATCCACAAAATTATGTTTCTTACATGGAATAATTTTTATTAGTGATTATATTCCTTGAGATAAATGAAAGCAACTGTAGTTAGGCCATTGAGAGTTTATTTTTCTATGTTTCTCGCAAGTCGCACAGCTCATAATAAACCGGGGTATGTCAATTGTCATGTCAGTCAAAGTCGTCTGTCAGTCACTTGTCATATTAAAATTTTGTTTCTTTATATGACCGAGAGATAGCACTAAACCTAGATTTTAAAATAGTTCAAAACAGTAAAATCTCTTTTGCTCAACCTTGTCTCGTTTTTCGGCTTTAACATTTTATAATTCTTTTCTTTTCTTTGTATGCGTCAAATTGACACCGCCAATCAATTAAATTATTTTATATATTTTGTTGTAATAAAAAATAATAATCATAATATATTATTTGAAAGGGAAATCACCAACATATTTTGCCTGTATTAATAATAACGGTAAGGAAATGTTTTTTTGCTTAAATATAGGTAGGTATAATATGTCATAATTGATTATTACTCTATAAAAGTACGCAACTATAAAACATTTTGGTAGTAATTGTTGGCAACTTCGCATCGCAGTGCCATCTATGTACCGTAGTTGCAAGATCACAACGCCATCTATACATTATACTTGCAAGCTGGGAGAACAAGAACTAGTCTATTTGTCTTTGACTGAGAAAAGTAATGTCAGTATCTTTGAAAAAACAAAAACGAGTAGAGATGAAAAATATAGGTAAAAAAGTCAACTTGACGGATTTGGAAAAAAGGGTGCCTCGCGATTCGAGATGGTTTTCAGGGTTCAGCTCTCTAAGGAAGTAAAGTTTACATAATTAAGCTTTGTTTAACTAACCACCCTATTCCTATCAAAATTATATTTATAGTTAGTGACTGCTATACTGTAAATAAGGGATCTAAGAGGTTTTATTACGACGGCGCGGCAGATACAGATCTGCTTTAAATAATGTTAACTGAAAATATAATTTTCTTTGGCTTGCTGTCACGTAATCTACTTATAAAACGTTTATTTTGAAGTGTATTAAATAATCACTGAAAACAAGAATATTAAGCAAGAAATTGTGGTGCCACCTGCAGGATTTTAGTAGCAATAAAACGTCATCAGTGGCCTCTATCGCTTATATTTGAAGTCATGCCGTAATTTGACAGCTCACGATTGGCAGAAAAAGGATACAAGTAGGTTCTCTATTTCTGTAGTATTATAAATTATCTTTGTAATAAACTAACAATGATATTTTTTGTGCAGAAGTCCTAGTACAGAATTTAAATAAAATGGTATATTTGTCAAAAAAACAAAATGCAACCTGTGTTATATATAAAAACCTCTGGAACAGCTCTGGTAAAATTTAATAATTATAAACTGTGTAGAGTACGGTCAATGAATAAAGAAAGTAAAGGAAGGAACGTAAATTGCATATATAATTTATTCTTATACAAGTATGAGGCAAACATGAAATTTAATGTCGAAAATATATCTATCTCATTTGTACACGGGTTAATCTACGGAAGTAAAAAAAGATCAATATGGGTCCATAAACTACAATTTTCTGTTGTCAATGGTTGTAATGTCAATTAGCTCCGCCTTGAAGCACTATTTTTGACATGTCGCCATTTTAGGGTAAAAATACCATGCATGTATTTGTCACAGAATAAATAACTTCAATTTATTCTGTGCATATTTGTAAGTAGTTGATCTGTCAATCTTGTATAGTGCAGAGTAGTGATGCGACTCGAATAGGATTTTATGACTCGAGTCACTCGAGTAATTTCAGTGCGTTACTCGAGTTGTACTCGAGTTTTCGAGTCACTCGAGTTAAATATTTTGTATTTTCCCGCCATGCAACTCGAGTGAGATTTTTCATAGCAGTTTTTAAAATCTTCATTAATTCAGATTTCTTGAGAAGCTACGCTTGGAATACATATAACTAAAAGTGATTAACGTCCGCGTTTCATTATTTACGATTCAGAAAAATGCTAAAGTTAACAAAAAAAATCGATAGAAATAAAAAATTATATTATGCTCACTACTATACCGAAATAAAACTCGACGCGGTCATGAGAATTGAACCTTACCTAAAAATCTAAATCGTGATAACATAAGTATAAATATGTGTATAAATATAAATAAAATATTGAGAATAATCTGAAACAAAACTAATAATATTATGCGATATATAAGAAATAAAAATACAAATGACAGGTCTTTGTCAAAGTTGCCACTTATCAACTCGTACTTTTTAAGATTACTAGGCCTAAGCCCATTGCAGAAAAAATAAAAAATATGCAATCAGCCCTGTATTATATACTGCACACTGCTGAGCACGGGCCTCCTCTACTACTGAGAGGGGTTAAGGCCTTAGTCCACCACGCTGGCCTAGTGCGGGTTGGCGGACTTTACATACCTTCGAAATTCAGAGAACTTCTCAGGTATGCAGGTTTCCTCACGATGTTTTCCTTCACCGTTAAAGCGAACGATAATTGATAACAATACACACGTAACTTCGAAAAGTCATAGGTGTGTGCCTTGGGTTTTGAACCTCCGGACATTGTCTCGGCAGACCGTTCCATTCCCAACTAGGCTATCGTCGCTTCATAACTGAATTTATTAAAACCACGCTGATCGTATTTTAACGACTAATTGGCCGTCTTCACGAACATTTTTTGTTGAAGTTTTCAATATTTTTTGATCTGCATAAGAAATAATAATACAGTATAAACGCACTCATTAACAAAACGCTAGTAAATACGGCCATTGCAAGCTGACTGACAACACAGGTGCATGCACAATATAGGCGTGAGGTGATGGCTTGCTTATTAGATAAAAAAATAATTAATAAATAAAGTAAAAAAAAGAATTTAATTGTTTTTATAATCGAACAATCATCAATAGTGGTCGAACAAAACGATAATTGATCAAAATTAACTAATCTAAGCGATACAAATAAAGATATATCGAGTGGTGACGACATAACGACATTAAATGAAAATACGACCCCCACTAGTAAATCAAATCACTTTAAAAGTATCAAATAAGTTATTACACAAAATTACAAAAACATATTTTTTCAAACAAACTAAATGCGAAATAATCTAAATTAAAGACAACAGCCTCTATAATATTGTCTACTAACCTCAACTGACCTGTAGGCACTACACGTAAGAACGGCAACATCGATCCCGTTCATTAAATGACTACTTATTTGGCGGTCCCTTTTGAGCGTAAAGTTTCATTCATCGGCATCGCACGCGGCATCTATCCCCGCCCCGCCCGCCAGCCTGCGCGACTTTTTTATCATTAGATTCATGTTTCATGTAAACATTTAAACATTAAATCTAAACTCACACATTTTAATTACGATACACTAAATTAAATGTTTATTTGTTGAAATTGTCCACCGTTTACTCTAATACACATGTGACAACGTCTTGTGATATTGTTTCTTACTTTCCTTAACAAGTCACTACTGGCAGCCATTGTTTTTAATTTATTAAAAGCGTGAATAATTTTATCTCGCAGATCCTCTACGGTATTCACATCACGAGCATAAACCTCATTTTTAATAAATCCCCATAAAAAAAATCTAATGGTGTGAGGTCTGGTGACCTTGCTGGCCACCGCCGAGGTCCATATCGTTCCATCCACTGCTGTCCAAACAGGGCTCAGGGGGCGATGTCAAAGGCAAGGTCACGCGGTACGAAACATAAAATGATAAAATGGCATAAACTAATGCACGTGATAGAGATTAACTTGCACTTGCTGCTATTGTCTGGAATTGACAGGATTCATTATTATTTAGCCAAAAGAAGTGTAACTTTAGTCTTTAGTTTAGTTCTTTACTAATACAATCACGCACTGTTTAGTGAAGGATAAGTAACATTTACGTACCAACGTGGTAATACAACAGCTTCCAATGACTCAACTTAATGTGAGAAAACTAGGGCATTTAATGGACTAATTAATTACCAAAATAATTGTAAGTAGGTAAAAGTTATGTAGATGGGATTTAGTGCACTTGGTTGGGTTAGCCGCATTGTTACATTTGCGGCTCGTAGGTACTCGGCGGCCGCCGCGCCGGGCCGTGCGCGATCGTTGATCCGTCAGCTGATTCGAACAATCAGCTGACGGATCAACGATCGCGCACTCGTGTTACAACTTAAATAACGATATGCCTACACTTAATTTGTTTAGACAAAAATGACGAATTGACAACGTAGCAATCTTCTCAGTTTACGAAACGAATGGTGCGCCTCCGCAATCTTTGTTTGCTTATGATAATAAGAATGTTATCGTTATAGTGATTAGGTCTAAATTCAACCAGCAATACAATACAATATTGTACTATTATTTCTGAGTAGTGAGTCGCACATTGTAGGTAAATGAAATTGTTTTGAGGTGAATGTCCTAATGAACTTGCGTGGCGAAATCGTAATGTATGTACATCATGTTCTAAAATTGTTAAAGTAAAAAACAAACCTGCGACTAAACCGTTAATTATAATTTGATAATTTTTGGTATGCGTACTACTAACGTGATACCCAATATGTGGTTTCAATTAATGTCGTATTATCCCCACCTCCCGATATAGTAAGGGGGACCAACTTAAGGGTGAACATTTGTTTAATTAATTATAAATAAATAAAAAACGTACAAATAACTAAAAATAAAAAAAATCAAATAGTTTCATTACACTGGCTATTTGTATATGGTAAATTGAATTTTGTCATGCCACATTTTTGAAAAAATGCGTTACCCCAGCTACACTACGTCCCTGCTCACTTGCCTCGCCACTCATCGAGTATTAAAATTAAAAATGTTTACCTAAATAGACAGCAATGACGTTTGTGACGTTGACACTTGACAGTTGACTAGTGAAGTAAGGTTTAGCGAGAGTCTACTCGGTGCGCCGAGTTGACTCGGCTACTCGAGTGCAAATTGACTCGAGTCAATAATTTTTTCACTCGAGTACGAATTTCGCAAAGTCACTCGAGTCACTCGAGTAAAAACACGACTCGAGTCGCATCACTAGTGCAGAGTTTCTTTTAAGTTGTATTGGTAACTGTGGCTAGTCTGAAGTGTTTTTATAGAATTTCTAAAGATATAGGAGCAAATTCTATTACGTCGAGGTGTTGCATCATAGGGTGTAATTCAAATTATTGCCAAAATTACGAAGGATTGTCATTTTTCAGGTTAGTTTTAATTTTTTACTTAATTAAGCTTATATTTAGTGAACATTACGTTTTGTGTCAGTAACTTGAATGTTAAATCATTGTTTCCGTTGTTACACGCAATGTAAAATGATTAATACCAAGTAAAATAAAATAAATAAGTATTTGAATGTTTACATAAAAACATAGTGTTGTTCAAACGTGCATTCGTGTTTGGAAGTTATCGATATAAAATATTGATTTTGTTTATTGAAATAAAACTACTTTGCGTATGTTTTCGCTATAATTTTGAAGGTTTGCTGCACTTCATGGTCATGGGACAGGGTCAATGTTAAATCAGTCATAATTAATTACCTTAATATAAGATATGAGTATCACGGTAAAAAACAAACTGAACAAGTGTCAAGGAGAATTTTATTGTCAAAATTAATATAATTTCGTCATGAATAAATCATTTTGATTAGTAAAAATTGTTTAATTCGTCCTAAACCTTATAATATTTATACTTAATATTAATTTAGGGCCGCTCTGTACTCGTTACAAAATTACAGCAAATACACATGTATCAAAATAAAACTAAAATTGGCAGGATATCTATCCTCCATGGGTATTACGCTGGTATTTCCTCTCTCTCTCTTCAGTCGGCCCCTCATTGCTTAGGATCGTGATCCCGTCCAAAGTTATTCAGCAGTCTTCTCCACGAGGCATGGTATTTCCTAAAGGTGTGAAATTGATGAATCCGCTACTGTTGCATTGCTAGCCCAGAGGGTCACCTATATAATTAATAATAGGATATCGCGATAAAAATACTACCTAGCAGTCCTTAAAAAAAAGCATCTAATTTAGAGTATAAAATAAAATATATAACCTAGATAGGCCCTTACCCCTTCATATTAGATTAAAAACCTTTCACGCGCATGTAAAATACATTCAGCGGCAGATATGTTTACTATTATAGTCCGGTTACTATACGAAGAGCTCTGACAGGTGACAATTCAAATATTAATAGACATGGGAAATTATAATCGATCTCAAATTAAACCGATTTTTATGTAGAATCGATAGAAAATATGACTATAATTAAATCGATTTAATGTTTTCAAAGTGTGAACAATGTTATACGCTCATTAAATTGATTTAACTATGTTACATTTATCCATAATTTATTTCATATTTCAAATAACATAATTTAAAATGAACACACTATATTAATAGTCCGGTCATTTTAGACAATTGAAATAAAGAAAATTCCGACAGAGCCAAATCTTCGTAGAGACCTTAGGTTTACCACAAGGAATAAAGTGTCAAAAGTCCCCATCAGTCCCATGTGAGCTTAGGGACTTATTCGGGCCTCAAGGTCAAAATTTTAGGTTTTTTGGATTTTTCTCGAAAACGGCAAGTTTTATCGAAAAAGTACCTCAGAGCAAGTTGTAGATCTTACAATTCTCTATAAAAATGGTCCCTATGATTTTTTCTCTAAGACCCACTATTTCCCAGATATTGCGCTTGTAAGAATCACGTTCTACATAATATAACACATTTCCACACCACCTGTGAGGTAGTGTACTCGGCGCGTTTTTTTTTAACGTGGTATCCCCGGTAGGCCTATTCCACGAACCTTTATGACGTTATTTTCAGGAATAATAATTATTTAATAGTATGAAGATTATTGCGACGCTTGAAAGGCAATAATATCTAAGCGACATTTAGCAAATTTTTCAGTAGAGCGTTTTAAAGTTTTGATTTTGACAAAAAAAATCATAACTAATTAACCATTTGCTGCATAAAAATAATTGTAACTGTTTTAGGAACCTCTTAATTTTTGACGTTTTTTGAGTTAAATTAACAGCCCTGACGATTATAAATTAAAAAGTTAACGTCGCTTAGTTAAAAATTACCTAAATTTACAAACAGGTAAAATCATCTAAATGGATCATCTTATGAATACCGTAACAAGTAAATTTAATGAAATACAAATATTTTAAAATGCGCAGTTGGTAAAAATCATATAAGGATATCTAAACATATTAATAAAATCAAGTAAAAATATTTATAGCTAAATAATTGGGTCACACGATTGTGGAAAAACATAAATACGTGCATAATATTGTAAATCTTGTTATTCCTACAAACATTGAACTATTTAATAATCAGTCAATTTTAATAATAATCAACATTTTATTGTTAGATAAACATACTTACATCCAAAATATAGCATAATGATATAGAATTTGTTAATAGCCAACACTTATTTCTTTGGAGGGAGTTTCTCGCCTCAAATATACGATGAGCGGAAGGACATACAAAATTGCCTTATCTGAACATTTACAACGGCTTGCTTAAATATCTCTGTGTAAGTATAACTCGAAAGCAATAATATTATAATTTATTCATTGTGTTGGAAACTCGTAATTTTCTCTCTAAATTTATTTTTGCTGAAAGTACATACATACGTACACACCAACGCCCTTAACCCATAGGGGTAGACAAAGACTATTGAGTACCACATTCTACGATCTTGACATACGTCTTCCACAAAGGTTTTTCATAGTACTTCGCAAAGACAAGTAAGTGTGTATAGTGTATACCAAAATGAAAAAGAGAGTTCAGGAAATAGTTGAGCAAAAGAAAGAAAAAGGAACTAGACCACACACTTTCTCGTGAATCCAAAGCAAACCTTTCACTATCCTGGAAACAAATACGGTTGATCAGGGGAGAGACGAGGACTTCAAAGATAGGAGTCATCAGAAATGAAGATGGAAGGGTGTTTAGAAATAAAAGGGAAGTATTGCTTGGAAGTCCTACTTCAAAAGACTTTTTAAATGAGGCGATGGGGATGTAGCAGGTGGTTAAGAGGCTATAGACCTGGCTTACTCGCAAAACGAGGCTAATAATGAGATTACGGAAAATGGAATAGTGAATGCGATGAAAAGTATGAGGTTAGGCAAGGCTGATGGGTGTAACCGTTAAAATGCTGAGATACGGCAAAGGCGTAGTAGCAAAATTGTTATGGCTACTTTTTAATATGTGGTGCAAAACCATTATTATATCCATTTCCAAGGAGAAAGGGTCACAGCAAAGATATAAAAACTACCGCAGAATAAGCCTTCCCTGTGCTGCCAGTAAATTGTATGCCAAGGTCCTCATTAAGAGAGTGATTAACGAGACTGTAAAAAAAGTGTGGAATGTCCAAGCAGGTTTTAGAAGAGGAATGGGTTACACACATCAAGTCTTTTACATAAAGTGCATAGCGAAAGAACATTTGGCTAAGTCCAAAAAAGTCTTTTATACCTTCGTAAACTTGGAAAATGCTTATGACCGTATGCTGAGGAATGAACTGTTGTTAACATTGTCTTTAATATATGGGATTGAGAGTCACCTGGTGAGGACTTTGAAGTCTCTGTACGAGAACATCGACAGGAGACCTGCAAGGCACGAAAAATTATGTGAATGATGTCTTTAAAGAGAAGGGAATGAAAATTAATGTGAGTAAGATAAAAGTGGTTGTGATAGAAAGAGGTCTGGGCACGTGGAGAGGATGGATTCAAGACAGGTCACGAAAGGTAAAATACCTTTCGTAAGCTTTCCAGCTAATGTGGATGGTACGGCTGGAAGAGGGCACCCAACGAAATAAATAAATAAATTAATTAATTATCAAATAAATTATCTCCAAAAAGGGTAGGTCAGGATTAGCCTCAACCGGCAAAAATTATACGGAGAGAATAGGTAAAATTGGAATTAAATTATTATTAACATATTATAATACATAATAATGCAACATAAATATATTTATTACAAAAATAAATGTTATTAAAATTATAAAAGTCTATTTAATTGTAAAAAATACTCACCATATCTACGTAAAATTGAGGCAAAATCATAAAAACGACGGACGGCTGTCCTCTCTTAGCGACAACCGATATGCGCTGTATATGATCGCGTGCATATACAAATGACACTTTCAAAACACTAGGTGGTTCGCAAGCGGGTGTATTTACTTAATTATGTACAGGTAAATATCTCTTAGCAATAAGTATAAGCACCTGAACATACCTGGTAAAATTATCTATGCGACATCACTGGAGTTAAAGGTTGTCAAGTAAAAATATCTAAGTATAAAAAATAGAACTTATATTATTCAGGTAAAATTATCTAACCGACAAATAATTATTTATTTTATTTTAGGAAAAATTGTATAAATGTACTATTAACAAAATACTTTATTAAGCTGAAAATATCTAAGCACATAAATATGGAGAGTATGGATCCAGGTAAAAATATATCTATGCCAAAATTATATTTTTTTGTGTAGGTAATAAAAAACTAATTAAAGAGCGAGCAATTTTTTATTTCAAGTAAACATATATTAATGCAAAACAGTAATATCATGATTTCATGTAAAACACACTAAGTTCAAAATCAATTTCCTTAAACGTACCAACTACTGTAAATCCAAAAAGTCGTAAATATTTTGGCGGTAAGTGAGAAAAAAAAAGTGAAATTTACCGGAATCATCTAGTATCTAACCGCCAAAAAAGTTGTCCTAGAGCTACGAAACCCGGATCAATCGACGCAGAAAAATCTGGCGATTCCAAATATGTATATAACTCATTTTAGGTATTTTTGTCGCTTAGATATTATTGCCTTTCAAGCGTCGATTGATATAGATAAAATTATTTACTTTTTAAAACCTGGGAAGGCGCAGCAACGGACAGAAATATATTCTTCTAAAAGTTTATCAGCTTATCCAAAATGCCAAAACTTTATTTTATTTTTACATGCGATAACCGGATGCGATACTACGTCAGCAATGTTTAGAAGGGGCAAAAATTAAGTATTAAAATTATTTGAAAAAAAATTATTTGATTGACTGCGCAAAAGTATTTACAGAAATTAATTCTTCACCTCAAATACTAATTACTAAAGGAATTCGGTTTCTTCTTGCGGTTTATGGAGCTCCAAAAAAAATTGATTGCATAGATACGTACAGATATTTAACATTTGTAAAAAATACACGAAACAAAAAGCAAGTACAGCTATCTTGTCTTCCTCCAATATCAGCATCTGCTACTCAACATTTGTTTCGAGTATACTATCAAGTTCAGACATGGCAAGGCAATGAACTGAACCCTGAAGACTGGGGTTGGAAATTGATAAATAATACTTTGGAACCGATTCGAACTTTACTGCCCCCTGCTCCAGAAAAACTTCTTAACACTATTTTTTGCAATTGCAAGAAAGGTTGTAGTGCCAAATGTGGCTGTAAAAAAGTAGGGTTGCAGTGTTCTCCAGCGTGTACCAATTGCCAAGGTGTCTCTTGCTCAAATGTTAAATTAAATACAAGAGAGGAAGATTCATGTGATTTTGATGAAGAGACAACTGATTCATCTTCATTTGAACAATTTCTAAGCGTTCATCAACAGGAAGGAGAAGAAGAAGAACAAGAAGAAATTGAAGAAAACATGATTGTTGAAGTTGAATATGAAGAGTATGAGTCAGATTAAAGTAATAAAAAAAAGTTAGAACGACAGTTAAACTCAGTAACCCATATCAATAATCTTCATACTATTAAATAATTATTGTTCCTGAAAATAACGTCATAAAGGTTCGTGGAATAGGCCTACCGGGGATACCACGTTAAAAAAAACGCGCCGAGTACACTACCTCACAGGTGGTGTGGAAATGTGTGCATATTATGTAGAACGTGATTCTTACAAGCGCAATATCTGGGAAATAGTAGGTCTTAGAGAAAAAATCATAGGGACCATTTTTATAGAGAATTGTAAGATCTACAACTTGCTCTGAGGTACTTTTTCGATAAAACTTACCGTTTTCGAGAAAAATCCAAAAAACCTAAAATTTTGACCTTGGGCCCCGAATAAGTCCCTAAGCTCACATGGGACTGATGGGGACTTTTGACACTTTATTCCTTGTGGTAAACCTAAGGTCTCTACGAAGATTTGGCTCTGTCGGAATTTTCTTTATTTGATCACTATTTTTATGTCTAAAATGACCGGACTATAATATGGTATCTTCAGAATCAAAACGATTAATCGTAAGTATTTCCTTAATAATGATCCAGCTCTAAGACATTTACGTTCCGTTCTCATATCACCCATAGTTTTTCAATATATTTAAGAATATTATTTCATTACTCTAAACCAAAATGGACTTTTTAATTTTAAGTGTATAGTATTCTAATTAACAAAGACGATTACTATTGTTTTTTTAAGTTGGTTGCCTCATAGAATATAATTTATTGCATATTGATGAATAAAACAGTGTTTGCAAAGAATAAATTGTTTCGCAGCTGTCAGAGCTCTTCGTATAGTAACCGGGCTATAACAATCATCAAAGCATCTTTACAAACTCGCATTTATAATGATTTTACAGTAAAATTAAATGAAATAATATAAATATTTGGATCGATATCGATATGCGCACTATTGTGATAAATAACAGTAACTACAACACTAAAATGTGGGCGGAGTCGACGCCATTTTAGAGTAATATTTGGCTTCAGGTCACGTGGTTTCACCTGAAATCCTTAATTTCTCTAATCTAAGAGTACGGTGTACGCACTGTCACTGTTACTGTTGTGGGGCTCCTTTTTCCGCACTTAGCCCGTAGAAAGTCGGGCCGTTGTGCGTGATGTGCCAGCTAGAAGTCTAGCCAGCCCAACTCCTTCCAGAAGCGCAGGATCTTCCTGGTTCCTTCGCAGGCTTCTCGGAGTGACCCCGGTGTGCCGAGGATTTCAGCCCGTTGTGCAGCTACTCCTTCGCATTCCAGGATAACGTAGGAGGCTGTTTCGTCTGCCGACAGGCATCCCCTGCAGAGGGGGCTTTCGGTGATACCTAAAACATATAAATGTTTGTTTAATGAGCAGTGTTCGGTGATCGTACCCACCATTGTGCGTAGAGAGGCCCTGTCCAGAGACAAGAGGCGTCTCGTTAGACGTCGGTCCGGGTGTGGCACTGTTTCCCGGGACTGTCTACATGCACTAGCACTTGCCCATTGATCCGCGTGTTGTTCTTGTGTTCTGCGGCGCAGCCATGATCTTAGCTGATAGAAAGGTAGCGGTACTATTGGAATGGGTCCGAATACTACCTGATTTGACCCCCTTTTAGCCAGCTCATCTGCCGCGTCGTCACCTAGAGAGCCACTGTGCCCTTTGATCCATTGTAGGGTAACGGAGTTATTCCTACTTATACCCTCCAATGCCATGTGGCACTCTAGTATGAGCCCAGATTGGATAGTTCCACTGTCGAGGGCTCGTAGTACCGCACCGCTGTCTGACACTATGCGTATCTTATGGTCTGTTAGACCCCGCTTGTCAACTGCGTTGGCAGCCTGTGTGATGGCGATACATTCGCATTGATATATGGAGCTGTGCTCGCCTAAGGCCATTGATAAATTAATGTTGATATCCAGTGAGAACACTCCTGCGCCCGATCCTGTCCTGGTCTTTGAGCCATCGGTGTATATTCGCAGTTCGTATGTTCCAGACCACTCTTGTTGTTCTTCAGCAAGCTGGACAGTGTAGCTCTTGTTGAAGATGTGTTGTTTGGACACTCTGTCGTTGGGGGCGGCTATCAGTGAGTGGTAATTTGTAGCCTCCTCAAGGATATCGCTGTGAGCCCCTTTCATTGAACCCCAGAGCTTTAGTGAATGTAGTCTGATAGCTGCCGAGGCGGCCTCCTGTCGGATAAAAAGATCCAAGGGTGGTAGCCCCAGCAGTACCTCTAGTGCTGCTGTGGGTGTGGTTTTCATGCAGCCCGTTATAGCTGTGCAGACTAATCTTTGGAATTTCTGCAGTTTGTTCCTAGTTGTGGTGAGTTTGGTTCTGGGCCACCATACTACGGCTCCGTAGGAGATGATTGGCCGTATCACCGCTGTGTAAAGCCAGCTCATAATCTTAAGGCGAACTCCCCAGGTTTTTCCGGTTTGGCATACTTATCGAGGACCGATGACGATTCAATGTTTTAAACTAAAGAATGAAAAATAGATAATAGGTAACTAGTTTAAAAAAACTTAAAAACACGCTTTATAGAAAATCCAACTAAAAAATAGAAAATAAATTTGAATTAAGAATAGTGTAAATAAGACAAAAATGTGTTTTATTGTAATAAAAGTAAGTCATTAAAACCAGCTGTAAGTCAATACGAAGACTAGGCTGCAGGCCGGGAGGCAAGAACCCTCGCTACGCCACTGATACATAAATCAGTGGCGTAGCGAGGGTTCTTGCCTCCCGGGGCGGACTCAAAATTAGCCGCCCCGACGCACCGGGCGAAAAAAAAGTAATAGTAATTTCAATTTATCATTTTTGCCGCTCCTCTAAAAGTGTCGTTCGGGGCGGGTTTAAATCTAGGTAAAGCAAGGTTTAGACATCAAAATTGTTTTCCCTTCAGTGGGTTTAGATTAGCAAGAACACTTGTAGAAGTTTACTTCCGCAAATTTTGAAGTATGACTTGCGGTGAGTCGCATGTCATACAATTATATATTGAAATATTGCCGCCGCCTGCCAGTGCACTTGTGTAAAAAGCTTAAAGTTACCGAATTAAAGATGATTCTGACGGCTGACGAAATATAATTATGGGTATCGATGAACATTTGGCATTAAAAAAATGTGTGAACTTGGCTATTTTTCTACTCACTAAGTAGACTCACTAGGTATGGATTTTCCGTAATCCGGGAAAACAAATCATCATATTTTCTAAATTCTAAAATTATAGTTCGGACAAACTAAGCTGGCCGGTATGACAATTCAATTTTTTTCCTGACGCGATAACTCTGTGAGAACGTCTACCCAAAAAATTCAAAACCGTGTCATGTCATACCGGCCATATTAGTTTGTCCCTACTATAGTAATTCCAAGAACGTTTTTTTGTAAGTAGTTACAGATGTTAATGTAGCAATAAAATTATTACGTCATATCCCCGTATCCATATAGCCCCATCTGAAAATTTTACTTTGTAGGTAGAAAGAAAGAAGAAAGAAAAGAAAGAAATAATTTATTTGGTATTAGTAATAACAAAAAAACTAATAAAGAAAAAGTAACAAAGAAAAAACTAAATTAAAAAACTAAAAATCTAGAAAACGAAAGTCACCAAAACCAAAATGGATTCAGCTCAGCTTTATGCTACAGCGTAAACTGAAGCGCTGATTTTTAGCTGAACCCAGGTAGCTACTAGTTAACAGTTATATACCTATCTATATATATACTTATCTAAGTAATAAGAATATTTATAAGGATTAAGGCTTTGATTAATTATATACCTAGGTAGACAATGAACGTTTCAAACGTCTAAAAAAATTGAGGCGAACTGTTCCCCACTAAATGAGCGAGTGAATTATTTTTTCTTGTTTTTCATGGATATAATTATCTCCTGCCTCGGTGGCGTAGTTGTATTACGATACGACTGCAAGGCTGAGGTCTCGGGTTCGATCCCCGAGTCGGGCAAAGTGATATTGGATTTTTCTATTCAGTATCAGCCCGGAGTCTGGAATTTGTGCCCGGTATGGCGATAGGCTCGCCCCCTATCACATCAAGGGACGGAATACGCTTGGCGAAAAGTGGGTGGCACTAATTGCGCCTCTGCCTACCCCTTCGGGGATAAAAGGCGTGAGCATGCGTATAATTATCTCCCTGTTTTAATAGAAACCATTTAATAACTGTTATCATTATGCGCGCACACTAGGATGTATACGCAGAGTGATGCAGCGATAGCGTATGACACAGCTGTCACGCATACTAGCTTAAGAAAAGTTGGCCTGTTTGTTTTAGTTTCATTGCAGCGCGTCACTCTATCTAGGTATATAATTAATCAAAGGATTAAGGATTAAAAAAAGACTAAATTCTTTATTTTTATTTTTTTATTCAGGGAATCTTTACAAAATTCTACGGTACTTATCAATAAAGTAATTGTATTAAAATTGTACAACGTTGTTAAAAAGCAAGTTGGATCAATTTTTATTACACCAGAAATGTATTTTGCAACATAAGAAGATATTAAGTATATTAAGATACTTATTTTGTAATCGTTAGCATTAATGTTATACGTTTTTATTGGTAACTTTTATTCAAATTGAAGGATACCGGGAAGTACCTACTCTATACGTAGGTATTTATTTATCAGACAGTCAGTCTATTATGTCTTCAACTTAACTTTTTATGTCACCTTGTTATCCTATAATATGATGACATAAGTAGCCCTATTGATGAAAAAAAATAACAGACGGACAGAAAAAGCCAACAATGTGATTGTCCATTTTGCTCCTTTTCCCCAAAATTATAAGCGATCCCTCAGAAACCGTGGTATTACTGAATTCTCGAAGTTAAGTAAGTATAAAATAAGATGCACCGTTTGATTAAAACCCATGCCTCTTTCGGTGACCGAGTCGGTTCTAATCTGATTCGGGACGAGGTCAAACAGTACTTTCTTTTTATCAAAAAGCCATTTTTAGCTATGAGAAAATAAATTACTTTGGTTCCTAAACATGTCGCGGCTCGATGCGATATTCAGTTATCTACTCAAAATTTAACCAAAAATCTGTTTATTAATAAATACTAATATTATAAAGAGGAAATGTTTGTAGAGGCTAATCAATATAAAGCAGCACTTTTATCCCGGAATTTTTTTTTCACGCGGTCGGAGCCGCGGCCAAAAGCTGAAGGTAATAAACTTTGGTAAGTCATCTAATTGACATATTCGACACCTGCACAGTCTATTAGTTGCAACTATCGCGAATAATTAGGTAACAAAGAGGAGAAGTTTGGCTATTCAACAAGGTCTTAGGTAAATCTCCAGGGGTACATAATAATTCCATGAACTACTCACCTAAATTGCTCCTGTTAGTAATAGTCACTTGTCATACTTCGAATCTAATATGGCGTTTTTTTATTATCACTACATAGTATAAAACAAAGTCGCTTCCCGCTGTCTGTCTGTCGGTCCCTATGTATGCTTAGATCTTTAAAACTATGCAACGGATTTTAATGCATTTTTTTAATAGATAGAGTGATCCAAGAGGAAGGTTTATATGTATAATATATGCATAATACAGTAGAGAATTATATACATAATTCTTCTGTGCGTGATAGTTTGTATATAAAGTGAGTTTTATACTGGAAAAACTCTTTAATTCGGCGAAGCCGCGGGCGAAAGCTAGTAACTTTATATTTGAAGCTTTAGTTATTTTATTAAGTACATATGTGGATTGATTTGACTAATAAGGGGTTTGTTCCCTATTAGGGTCAACTGATATCCATATTTTCACATTATGGGGCCAAGGATGCAGAATAAATAATCCTACTTGTCACCTAAATGTCTTAGCAAAATAAAGGTAAATTTGTCTACCACTTCCGTAATCAGTGGCGTAGCGCTGGTTCTTGCCACCCGGGGCTAACCCAAAATTTACCGCCCCAAGGTGAAGAAAATCGTCATTTCATTTCATCATTCAAATAGGTCACGCGCAGCCGCCCCCTCCCCTAGCTACTGATACATGAGACAAAAGTTTTTGTAAAAGGTTTTGTTTTACGCATTTTACCGCCCACCTAAAAGTGTCTGGGGCAGCCCGCCCCAACATGGCCCCAACCACGCTACGCCACTGTCCGTTATACCCACAATTTGTTGCTGTGTAATAAAACTTGTATTTAAATATTATACATACAAATATGTTATACCTAAATACAACTTGCCTTGAACTACGTACTCATCTTTTATTGAATTTCTTATATTTCTGTTTTAAAATTGGCTAATGACCATAATTTTATCGTTTCTAAATATAATTTATCATGTATAATAAATATCATTCTAAAAGCAGTTCTTAAATCTATTTAATTTTTAAATTAAATATGTAAGACATGTTTATGTAAACACAATATTTACGACATTACTAAGAACGTCTTTATTTTAACCTTGTTAAAATACCTAATAGGTACTTACTATAAAGATTAAAGAACGATATGTTTAGTGTGCATTTTAATAAAAAAATTAAATTAAGTATATTTTATAAAAACGATACATAATAAATTTGAGAGAATGCATGCAGCAATTTTTAATGAAATAATAAACATATCTTAAGATAGGTACAGTCAGCCACATAAGTAGCTGAATAAATTCAACATTTCAAATCGCCTATACCTACCTACATGTTGTGTTCTTACTGTTTTTTTCTTCACAAAAGAATAAATAAAAGCGATTTACTATACTTTACAAAAAGAAAAAATAATGTTTCAAATTAAATTGAACGTGTAAAGTCGATTTGAAATTTTGATTTTTTTAGCTACTTATGTGGCGGACCGTACATAGGATTAATATGATTATTTGTATTTATAACATAAAAGTTCACCAGCATATTTGTGAACACTAGACGTCAGTCTCAAGATCCGTCTATTATTACCAAATAGCTTATCTACATAATAT
Organism: Sphinx pinastri; assembly: GCA_947568825.1. Classification (NCBI taxonomy): domain Eukaryota; kingdom Metazoa; phylum Arthropoda; class Insecta; order Lepidoptera; family Sphingidae; genus Sphinx; species Sphinx pinastri. The sequence goes on along the minus strand of OX387618.1, from coordinate 10,585,518 downwards.
ATTCCTTATAATAAAAAAAGAACAATACCTACACTTCATATTTTTCTCAATCTCAAGTCGTCCATTACTTTTTTTGGTGCTTTCATCAACTTCTTTTAGTTTTAAACAGTCTTAGCTAGGTGCATGGTTCTGTATTTTCCATAAAAAATATACAATTATCTACATCAGTCAAAGCACCTGATAGAAAGGGAGCTGCTGAGCTCTGTTGGGTTGTTATAGCGTTGATAAAGATTTGGCATCGTCAGCAGTAATCCGAACCAGAGACTTGGATTAGAAATGGGTATGTGTTTAACTATTGATGCCAAATAGGATCATGGCGCTTTTTGGAAATCCCTCGACCCACAGCCTCATACTTGCCTTGCGTATTATAGTGGCATTATTTTTGATTGCCAAGTCTGCCATTGGTATAAATATTCAATGGGTAATTAGGTAGATATTGTTTAGACTGCAAGCATCAATGTATATTGTAATATATTGCATACTACTGATTGTTGTCCTTTTTTTAAACAAAAGAATAAAAATAAAAGAAAATGCGCGGCTAACGGAAATTGATCGTGCGACGTTTCGTTCGGAAAGTAAACAGATGGTTTGCTTTAGGGTAGCCCGGAGCCGACCTACTACTCAGTAAATCAGTATTATGACGTTTTATTCAGTAGTGTATTTGTTTCCGGCCAAGTAGTGCCTCAGTAAATCCCGTGAGCCTGCCAGACGAGTGAGCATCGAACCGAGGACTGGGATCCTTTTTCCCTCTACCCTGGCATAAAAAGATCTTTGATCGCTTCTTGCAAAACATAAGAATTGAATACCTTCAAAATTGTTAAAAAAGGATTCCTAAGAAATTAAATTATGGGTCAGAATAAAATATAGGTACCCGTATAGGTACTAAGCACCGATTGTCTCATCTCTGAAAAAATGCAAAATATTTCATTAGTATTTCTTTTATTTTTTCCAATAACAAAACATTTTTTTTGCACTAGTTAGATTTGCCGCGGTTAATTTTAGCTGGTCAATATAATTTTAATTGCATACAAATTATTAAATAAATTTATCTAGTAAACTATTAGGTAGGGGAAAAGTTTCTTCGCATTTTATATGAAAACTTAAGACTTCTTTTTCAAAGTTTATTTACATTTAACTACAGTATATAGGTAGCATTTTGTTCGATGACTTTCTGCCATCCCGTTGCTGTAGAAATTTTAGGACTTCTGATCAAATAACGCTACGAGTAGTTTTGGCAGTCCTCTCTTGATGTTAAACTGATACTGCCTAAAGAATTCTGAAGAGACCGAAACAGGTGGAAATCTGAAGTTACAAGGTCAGAGCTGTATGGTGGATGCATTAACACCTACCAGCCAAACTCTCTTAATTTTTGTTGAGTGGCTAAAGATGTGTGTGGTCTAGCGTTATCGTGATGAAAGACCACACCCTTTCTTTTGATCAATTCCGGCCGCTTTCTCTCAACTTCTTGCTTTAATCTCATTACTTGTTGGCAGTAGAGATCCAAATCGATGGTTCTGCCCGGCGCGGCAGTAAAAGCTCATAATGGACAATGCCCTTCTAATCCCACCATACACACAGCATCACCTTATTGCGAGTTAGCCCAGGTTTTGCCACAGTCTGTGAAGCCTGACCGACCTTTGACCACGACCTTTTTCGTACGTTCTTGTGGTACGTGATCCACTTTTCATTACCAGTTATCAATCTCTTCAAAAGCGATTCGGTTTCATTACGTCTCAATAAAGAATCGCAAATGAGTACACGGTTCGTAGGGTTTCTTTCAGTGAGCTCGTGTGGCACCCAAATACCGACCTTTTTTGTGTACCCAGCTTTATCCAAATGGGTCAAAGCTATTTTGTGGTCTATTCCCTGTTCTTCAGCTATGTCGTAACTACTGATATGTCGATTTTGCTCAACCTTTTAAACCATGGTGTCCACTTTATACGTAACAGGGCAACCAGAGCGAAGTGCACCTTTGACATCAAAATTTCCGGATTGAATACGCTTAAACCAACTGTGCTATGCTTACTGACACTGCACTAGGTCCATAAACGAAACATTTTTTTTTTCGCGCTTTGCTGTGCATTTTTTCCTTATTTAAAAGCTTTTATTATAATAATAAAATTTCAATATGTATCGAATTTCTTCATTAGATTCCCTCATTTTGACATAAAGACAAATAAATGAAAAATAGCTGAAAACAACAATTTTTTAATTTCTTTCTTTTTTTGAAATGTTAACCTTTTTAATGTGAGGGCATTACAAAACCAGACAGATACAAATAGTACAGCCAAAGAGACTTTATTACAAATTTATACATACTATATGCGAAAAGGCTTTTTCCCCGACCTATTTTGTGAAAACGATAGCTTAGAATTACCTTTATGATATTTTTGTATTACAATAAATATAAAAACAACGTAGTTCAAGACTACATTAATGTAAAATGGGGTAAATAGAACTTGAGGGGTCGGAGTATCGAAACTAAAATTGAGATTTTACACACAACAAATCGTCATACACGTAATTTAAGTATGAAGTCACATCTAAAACAATGTTTGGTTTTCAGTAAATCGAATTCGGTACATCTGAGTGAAAATAACCATTAAGTAATAATTCTTTTGCACCCATAGAGTTCTATTTAACCTGGTTTACCTGTACTTATTTTTAAAATAACAATTTAAATGGCGCCGATCAGGGTTACTATATTATTTATAACTAAATAACAACTAAGGACTTATTTTTTATTTCTCTTGATCTATATTCTACTGTTATTATTGGTCGTCAAAAGGGTAAAGCTAGTAAACTAATATTTTATTAGTAAAAAGTATCTACACATGAATGTGTTAATTTGTCTAGTTTATAATTATTTGATTTATGTACTGTGGGTATAAAGTATTAACTATAAATATATTACATTGGGATTTTTCGGAAAGTACCTAGAATCATAAAAACTACGAATAATTTATTAATATTTTATTGCTAATCAGATATGGGATGTAGGGGGGCCCAATAACATATTATGGACCTAAGCTAACTCAATCAGCACGTGGTGCATCTTTTTATTAACTAACAGAGGAGGATATGGCCCTTCAATCGTTTACAGGATCAACGTGCTATGTCATGGTCCAAATTCTTCAAATGATAATTACTTGAGAAAACCTTCGCTCAGTAGTTGGACACCTAATTCTATAACTTAATTAACCTATATATTATCTGCTATTAAACAAACAGATTTGGCCATTACTAGTAACAAATTATAAACACAGGTACATATATCAGTATGGATAAGTAAATTGATTCATATATTTTTGGAAAGGATTGAATTGACATAATTTAGTAACAGCTATAAAGCAAAATTGAAATTAGATAACAACATTTATTTTTAAAAATATTTACATATACGATAAGCATGTTAAGTTTTTAAATCACTTTGTATATCAATTATAATTAATGTTTTTTTGAACTAAGTATTCCTATTTGAATATTTTCTAGTAAATAGGTACTACAACGATTTTGATTCTACGCAAATATGTAGTGTGATAAATGTGATGAATGATGTGATCGGGATCTAAGTAAACATTTATACTAACATATTATATATTAATTAAAGCTTGGAAGTAAGTAATTATAAAAACAGTTGTCAACACTTAGTCACTCATGAGATTGCATTTTCATTTAGGTAAAATACAAAATATAAAATATTTGGCACTCGTAACTATAATATACGATCTAAGGGTTTGTGGTTCAATTATTTTATCTATATATCACATAATATCATTTTAATTATCATATTAGATAATAGATATTCAAATTGAGATGCTCCTACATGCCGATTGCCGCGGCCGTGCGCGGTAATGACTAATCAGTATTCTGTGATAACAGGGTAGTTTCCTATGTTTGATTTTTTAAATTATTTTATATTTAACCGAAAATAATACGAAAAAGAAATTCTGTGAAATCAGCATCAAAATTGGTTGAAAAATAAAGCAGTTATTCATATTTGAAATACCGTTGTGAGCAAAAGTGGGGACGTGGAGGGGATATCGCGCTATCTCTTTCGTACACACGCAGCGCTATAGCCGACGGCTCTCGGTGACGTCACAGTGTAATATTATTGTTATATGACAATTGACAACTACCCCTTCCACCAAATTTCAAAGCTTTGTAACTTACTAATTATTGCCCCAATTTTGAAAATTATTTTTGCGTTAGATTTTTGATGGCTTACATTTTTGATAAATGTATTAAAAACCGTATTTTCTTTCTAATTTCTGGAACTGCAGTAGGCGATGAAAGTAAACCCTCAGAACTATAACTAAAGCTAGGTATTAAATATTTTTTTAAGTTTTCTATTAGCGTTAACGATTCTAGAAAAACATCTAGGCTACGACCACTGAGAGTAAAACGATTAATCAATTTTGTTGACTGTTTGTGTACTGAAAACCATAAAGTAAAATCCAATTCCAGCTACCGGTCTAATGATGAGTGTTGTTGCATATTATGTTCTAGAATTGAAATTTAGTAAATCAGACGCATAATTGCGAACCAAATCAGCTTTATTCCATCTGCTTAAATTTTGTCATCCATGCAGACTCACGTATATGCTAGTTTATTATATAAAACTCATAAAAAACATCTCTGGATAAATTTAGTCTAAGAACTGGTCCCGAATAGCGACTCACGAATTTGAGTAGTAACGGTTTTTCGCCATGTTTACGAACTGTGACCTCAATCTAGTCGGGTCATCATGGTGCGAACATGGGCATTCGGAATCCCTATTATCAGTGTTATAAGAAAACATTTGTGTATTTCTATTGTATTTACCTGACAAGGGCAAAACAAAGAGTTATGATTTAGCAGTCTTTGTATGTATATTTCTATACTACTTATTTAATTTCTTAAACTAGACAAACATGCTGGATTTATCATACATCAAATATTTACCCAATATCGATTTCATTTTTCCATTTAGTAGGATAGGTAATCAATATAAATGACGTTATCACAGTCCAAAGATTCAATGCGGGTCGCCAAGACGAATTAAACGCAGGAATAAGTTATCTAATCAGCTAATAAAACATCTAAGTACCACCTGGTTCCAACATTGATGCCCTTAGATGTATTATTTATGAACCTTTTAACTACATTGCAATTTGCGACCTGGCTTTATACGAACATTTTTAGATGGTCAATATTCTAATCGCTTTATGTTACCGGACAGTATTTTGACAACTGCTGCTATAATATACCCGTACAATATACTCATTGGAGTTGCAAAAAAGAGGTTTAAACGTCCTGACTAGAACAATTGTGCGCATCAAATACTCTAGGTGGAACTTCTTCGTAGGGAGTCACTTGTGCAGAAGCCAGTTCCCGAGCCACGCGCTCCGCTGCACCCATCACTCGCAGCAAGTTTAGACCAGCTAGTTTGCGCAGATCCTCTATGCTCCAACCTTCTTCCATTAACTCAGCGAATAGCAAAGGATATGATGATACATCTTCTAATCCTTGGGGGGTACTGGAATATTCAAATTCAAATCATTTATTAAGTAATTAGGGCACTTTTAGACGTAATTTTTTACAATAGTTTTTATCATCTAAAAGATTCAACCAGTGCTTCGGAAAAGCCCACTGACCTGAGAAGAAGCACCAAGATACTCAGCGTAGGTATTTTATTGTTATTTTTTTTTATATATATATTTTACAAATTGCAAGTAACAATATAAATTCAATTTCAAAGATGGATATTAAATGCGAATATAACGATAGTAACGGAGATTACCTAAGTCAAATAACCACCTATATGTTTACTTTTAAGTAAACAATAGAGTCAACCATCAACCAGAGCAGACCAGTCCACGCAAGCAGCACCCGTTCACGAATATGATGCATGTGCCAGCCATCGGCCTCCTCAACCATGTTGCAGGGAAGTGACCGACCCGGCACACGACGCTAATAATGCTAGTTGTTACTTTTTAACTATTCTTAGCATCCATACTTTCATATGTATTAAGTATAAATGCGATAGTAACTCTGTCTGTCTGTTACGCTTTCATGGCTGAACCACTGAACCGATTTCGATGAAATCTGGAATGGAGATTTTTGAGACCCTTTTTTGACATAGGCTAAGTACTTTCTACCCTGGGAAAACATATGCCGGGATTTTCATCCCGGAAAAAGTTTTTCACACAGGTGGAGCCGCTGTCCATAAAAAGTTGTATGTAGAATATTTATTGAACAATTAATATTATGAATTTACAGAAATATTCGGGATAAAAATATGGTCGAAATTAATCCAATATGTTCACAGACATGCAGGTTTTTAGGACTAAAATTATCTACCAATTTTATTTTTATGGCATTGAATGACGAGACGAGCATGCCGTTCACCTGATGGTAAGCGATACGACCACCCATAAACAGTAGCAACACCATCCAGCAACTTGAATTACAAAGTACTGTGTGGCATTCCAATGCGCTCGTCATCCTGAGACATAAGATGTTAAGTCTCATTATGTCAAGTAGTTACACTGGCTACAATGTCCTTCAAACCGAAACACAACAGTGCATTCACATTGCGGTGGTACCCACCCAGACGGACTCTTACATATGAGAGACCTACCACCAGTAAACCTTGTAAACTTGGCAACCCCAGTATTCTTTGGCAGCTGGCACTGACGAATAGGAAGGAATTAATTAGGTATGAACAATTGTAAAGCGGCGATAGCCTAGTTGGGAGTGGAACGGACTGCCGAGACGAATGTCCGCAGGTTCAAAACCCAACGGCACGCACCTCTGACTTTTCTAAAAAGTTATGTGTGTATTCTTTGTGAATTATCGCTCGCTTTAACGGTGAAGGAAAACATCGTGAGGAAACCTGCATATCTGAGAAGTTCTCTGAGTTTCAAAGGTATGTGAAGTCCGCCAACCCGCACTAGGCCAGCGTGGTGGACTAAGGCCTAACCCCTCTCAGGTATAGAGGGGACCCGTGCTCAGCAGTGGGCAGTATATAATACAGTGCTGGTATGGTATAATTCTAAAGACGAGTTTATATCGGGCATATTACACAGAGTCGGAATATTGTTCTTTATCTGCACCTCTGTGGTGATTCCTACATCAGCCATTTACATTGGGATCTATTATAACGACATCCAGTACTTACCGACCCTTATATGGAATGCTCTAAAAGATGGTATAACGTTATTTCCACGGTATACTTACTAATTTATCCCGTCGTAACCAGCCCCCAAACCGACACTGTCCACTCCTGCCACATCTCGGATATGATTGATATGCGCTGAAATATAATAAAGCACAATCTTTATTTTTTTTTTCAATTTCGATAAAAATATAAAATACCGATGTATATTAATATCTAAAAAATATTAAAAATAGTACGTACCTATGGCGTCTTGGACCGTTGCAGTTTCCTTGCATGTGAGGAATGTCGAGTAAAAGTTAACCATAATGAGGCCTTTGTTGGCAGCGAGCAATCGCAGCACAGTATCGGGCACATTACGAGTCACATTGCAGAGGGCGCGCGCGGAGGAATGAGAGAACAGAACGGGTGCACGCGATGCGGCCAATGCATCGCGCATCGTACGCTCCGATACATGTGACAAGTCCACTAACATGCCCAGCCGATTCATTTCTTTCACTATGACCTGCGGAAAAAAAATACAACTAAGTTTATCCAAAAAGCATTTCGTTTCTTGATTTGCAAGAAGGTTGGATTGAAACGATGCACAATGTTCAAACATTGGGGCGAAGGTGATTTAATTTAATACCATTATTGTAAATTTAACAACTCGCAAATTGTAAGTACTTAGTTCGGAAACATTTTAATAATAACTTTTTTATTAGTTGTTTATTTGTGGACTATCATACAACTGGGAAGTATTGTTTTATGATGCTTAAACTGATTGTCGACTTATGAAGTTCCTCTAGCGATGCAGTGCAATAAATGCCCAGTGCATTTATTGCAGGGAGGCCGAACGATTTCAATAGCGATAGATTGTAGGTAGTAGGTAATTAGTTACATAGTGCTAAATACTGCTAGATTATTTCGTATATATTCGAGATATATTTCGTTGCTACCAAAGTTCTATGAGTATTGTTGAAAATAGTACATGAATGAGTAAATTACATAATCGGTAAGGAATTTCAATTCCGTAAATGTAGAGTGCTTTTGTTCGAAACACGAAGTCACGGATTTAAATTGTTCCCTACTTATTGTACACCAACATCAAGTAGAACATTTTCCGTAGAGGCTGAGTGATGCTAACATGTGCTTGCGTTACACGCAGTGAGTAGTTTTAACAAAGGAAAGTATTTTGAAAAGTATGCAGGTAAACAAAGAAACCCTGCCGCACAAGCAGCTGGAGTTCATACAAAGCGAAATATTGCAATGCGCCATGCGGCTAGGATATTCGTACTTGTAGAATATTCAACGTTCGAAACTACATAAATGTAATGTGTCTCATTCAATACAACATCTCTTTATCAAACAAATACGAAGACATAATGTTATTAAAATATCTTTTGCAACTTCAAAGTGTATGTTATGAACTCTGAAGTGATGATACTTACCTAATCGTTGAGTTATTTTATTTGGAATATTATATAAATGTAAAGCACTACGGATAAAAAGACCTAGTGTGGGATTCCTATGTTGCTTACAATTTATACCTACTAATATAATAAAGAGGAAAAGATGTTATTTTTTGATTGTTTGTTTGTGGATATGGATATACTCCAAAACTACTGGACCGATTTCAAAACATTCTTTCACCAATATAAAGCTACATTATCAGCGAGTAACGTAGGCTACTTTTTATCCAAGATAATAAATAAGAATGTTACCTTCCCAAAAGGAGTTAACCCGCCTCGTGAAGACGTCTCAGTTCGGTCTGTGGTGGCACATTCGGCCCAAGGTGTGTCGCATGTAGAGGTCAGTGTCATGTATCGGACGCCTACTTGATACAGGGTCCTCAGCACACCGAGCGAACCTCCGATGGCATGCCCGCCTTCGACACCGATCAACGAACATAACCGATGGTTGGCGTGTGCCGATACAATGTCTGTTAAAATGATTTTATAATCACCAAAAATGTAATCATCTGATTTAAAGGGGTAATTTTAAGCCTTATAAAAATGTACCTTTATATCTAACAATTTATTTATTTAGCTCTATGCAAAGCATGTAAAGGCGCAGTTAACGCCAAAAGTATGATCTACCAGAAAACCATGAAATAATATGTGTAGATAATATTAGAAACTGAAAGAGTATTTTTCTTTTATTTGAGGGACTCTATCAAATTATGAGCTTGAGCTTAACTCGAGTAATATACTGGCTCGGGATTCTTATTTTTTGTAAAGACAGATATATGAGGAAATGTTAATATCTAATTATGTCGTCGTAGCAATCGTGAATGTGCTACAGTTTCAGATCTATATCTGAACCCCTCTTCGCTTACCATCAGGTGCAGGGGGATCATTTTGCCGTACCCAAAAATAAAAATAAAAACTATAAATAAGTGTATTCGATTAGCCTCCGGTTCTCTAAAAAGCTAAGGATTAATCGGTTGGGTGGCATAATTGTACAAGTTTGTTTACCATCGGCAGAGGTACAAAACGTTAGCTGCGGTTGATACTTGTCAGTAAGTCTTTGAATGAGGTCTATTTGCTCGAATGTCAGCTGCACGGCGTCCCGATGCTGGGCGTCACACGGCACGTACGCCGCCCAGAACTGACGGAAAATGCATCATGTTATGTACTTGACGTATTCTTGATTAAAAAAATACGCACGAACGGCGATATTTGCTCGCGTACAGAGATACAGTTCAATATTACAATTTCCGTATTTCTACTGGTTATATCGCTACAGACGCAAGCGTTTTTTTTTATATTATGTGTTATTTGCATCGAACATGTATTTTTTTGTAACCGATATAAAATCAATCGCGGGATATTTTACCTACATAATTTATTAATCAATTGTACCAAGCAGTATCAACTTGTGATGAAATATTTACATCAATAATAAAATCGAAATACCTGAGCCGCGATTCTTCCTTGCTTTAGTCTTGGCAAATCTGTGTGGCTCCATGAGCTTGTAGCCCACGGAGATATCGTTCTCAAATCCTCGTCGAAACTAAATGTTTGCATAAAAGTAAAGAGAATCAGATATCAAAACACGTATGTAAGAAAACTAAAACGCGGCAAGCTTTCATAACCGAATCGAATCTCGAACCGCAGGCGCGGCGTGGTAAACGACTTGGCGCTACGCCAAACTGTCCGTCAACATTAATATCAAAGAGAGAAATTATATAAATTTGTGTACACCAGAAAAGTTACAAACAGGAAAAATTATAATATGCCGCAAATTAGCAAGGGGCCGCAGCTCACCCATAACTCACCTGAAATCTTTTATCTTGTTGTGTAAAAATTTTCTTATATTCCAAGGTAAGTCATTGTGGCCGTCTACTAAAGGCGTGTCATGTAATAATCTCTCAGCGAGTCGCAAACGTTCATGCAGGGGAGCCCCGGGCGGCGCGCGCAACGCTAGCGGCCCGGCGACGCAAGCCGTGCCCGCGACCAGCACCAGGATAGCCACACAGCACCAACGGCGATGCCATACTGACAGGCCTAATTAATTAGAATTGTTGTTGATTAATAATGACAATATTATGTTTGTGTGTATTTTTTGTGAAGTATCGCTCGCTTTAACGGTGAAGGAAAACATCGTGAGGAAACCTGCAGACCTGAGAAGTTTTCTGAATTTTGAAGGTATGTGAAGTCCGCCAACCCGCACTGGGCCAGCGTGGTGGACTAAGGCCTAAACCCTCTTAGTTGTAGAGGAGGCCCGTGCTCAGCAGTGGGCAGTATATAATATAGGGCTGGTATGGTATATGTTTGCTAACCCACATATTATACCTATGGCTTAACTTAAATCTGTAAAAGTACAAAATTGAAACCTCGCCCACCGTCTAAATTAATAATCAGTACCTATGTATTATTAAAGTTAAGATAAAATTTGTAAAGCAATGTACAGTCAGCAGCATAAGTAGTTGAACAAAACCAAAATCTCAGATCGCCTATATACGCGTAAAATTAAACTGAAACATTTTTTCTTCCTTTGAAGTAAATTAAATCTCTTTTATTTTATTTCTGTGAAGAGAAAAAAATATTAGTAAAAACACAAAAGTATGTAGGCAATTTGAAATTTTGAATTTGATCAGCTACTTATGCTGCTGACTGTACACTAAAATATAGGCTACAGAACTTCTATATGAATATATTCAATCATAATATAATATGATACTCATACATAGGTACTACATAATATTAATCGTGATAAAAAATTTATCCTTCGTTCAGTTAGCATCAAACAATATACGAAACGAAACGAAATGTAATATTTTAAGGAAAATATGACAAGAATCCGCGAATGTAATCGCCCTTCGTTTATTAAGATATAGTAACAATGAAAGTTTCTGCCAACATATAAAAAAGTAAAAAAAAATACGATTTAGGTCACAGCAATCACTCGTTACAAAGCTTCCGATAATCTCCCTGTCAAACGCAAGCTCATTCAATCACACCATAGAATATAGATGCATCGATGCTTACAACTTTGTAAATTGAAAACTGATATGAACAGGATATGTCCAGATGAAGAATAACTTTGTTATTTTAAAAGTATTTATAAATATTAAATGACATGGTGAATGAAATGAAGAACATGATATTTTTTCACTTGAAAATAAATAATCAGGTGTCAAGAGCGTGAGTGTTTCGTTTAATGTTTTTTTTAATCCATAGCACAGTTACTACATAACAACTGATGGCTATATAGTATATAGAATAGGCTACATTTTATCTTAGAAAAGTACTTAGTAGAACTTACATTCCGGTAAGGACTTTCACACAGACAGAATCGCAAGCAAAAACTAGTAAGTCTAATATTACTAACGTGAGGAATTTCCCGTCGTAGTTGAACTGTGACTGGTGGTAGATGTGGTTCCGGTCGGTAGCCATTGTGGTGACTTGCAGGCACTGCAAGCTATTGGTTGAGTTCCTTGGGTACGCTCAGTAACGTCAGGAGCCGGTGCCGTGAGCTTCTTACTCTTAAAAAAGGTAAGTAGCAAAAGTAGTACTGGTGGTAGGTCTCTCATTATGTAAGAGGCCGTCTGGGTGGGTACCACCGTAATGTCTATTTCTACCGCCAAGCAACAGTGTGCATGCACTGTTGTGTTTCGGTTTGAAGGACATTGTAGCCAGTATAACTACTGGACATAATGAGACTTAACATCTTATGTCTCAGGATGACGAGCGCAGTGGAATGCCACTCAGTACTTTGTCAGTCAAGGTGCTGGATGGTATTGCTACTGTTTATGGGTGGTCGTATCGCTTACCATCAGGCGAACGGCATGCTCGTCTCGTCATTCAATGCAATAAAAAAAAAAAGTAGAAATCTGGGTTCAATGTGGAAATACAAAAGGCATACTATCCAGCTATTATCACGGTAGTACCTACGTAAGTACGTACAGATCACGATTAACAAGTCGGGTAAATAAAAATATGAACCGAAGCGTAAGTATAAATTTATAATTGCTAGTAGAACCGAATTATTTAAGTGTACATATACATAAAATTTCGTCTTTTCAGGTGTAACACACCCGCATACCGCTAGCTATGTTTGGTCCTATGTAATAGGGGCGGGCCTAATGTAATTTCCAGACTCCGGGCTGATATTGAATAGAAAAACCCAATATCACTTTGCCCGACCCGGGATTCGAATCCGATACTTCAGCGCGGTAGTCGTACCGCGCACGCAATACAACTACGCCACCGAATCAGATTATTTATCTAAATTATTTTCGATACTTGGAGGAAAATCATTTTTTAATTATACAAGCACATAATATTTTTTTTTTTTTTTTTTTTATGGCATTGAATGACGAGACGAGCATGCCGTTCGCCTGATGGTAAGCGATACGACCACCCATAAACAGTAGCAACACCATCCAGCACCTTGAGTTACAAAGTACTGTGTGGCATTCCACTGCGCTCGTCATCCTGAGACATAAGATGTTAAGTCTCATTATGTCCTGTAGTTACACTGGCTACAATGTCCTTCAAACCGAAACACAACAATGCATGCACACTGCTGCTTGGCGGTTGAAATAGACATTGCGGTGGTACCCACCCAGACGGACTCTTACATATAAGAGTCCTACCACCAGTAATATTTACTATTATCATGAATTACCAAAGACCAGTTAAAGATTTACAGGTCTTAAGTGATTTACTAAACATAAACTTAATTTAGAAACGGCTGGCGTGGCGTTGGCACGTATTGAATTGGTTTCAGTAGTTTGCACAAGATGGACGATCAGCAAACTCTCCAAGCCGTGATTAAATTTGTATTCGTAAAATTTTTCGCAACGTGAAAAATAACTTGTTTTATTTCTTCAAAATTACCAAGTCCAATTGTTGTGGCTTTAGCAGGCTTATCTGATTGATTTCGGTTTCAAGAAAATGTTACTTAATGCTGATTTTTCTTCCTAATAATATATAATTGAATAATACTTAATTTCGTTTTTCTTCTTAACATTTAATGGATTCTGTAAAAATATCAGTTAAGTCCTAGTTTTTTTTTTTTTTTTTTTTTATAATGGCATTTGAGTTCACATTTTGCCAATGTCAAGTTTGGTTTGTATATTTTATTATCTGTAGTATGTCGAAGTAAAGCAGTGGCTACCTTACCAAGACTTTATCGAGGAGTTTTGGCGGCAACAGAAAAAACACTTGATTAGCACAATTATTTCAATTCACTTCATTTGAGCTCTTTAATAGAACTATATTGGATAATATACCACCATAATTATGCAATATAACACTAAATATCACCAAAATAATGAATTAAAACAAGAGCACCTCATGACACTTCCAAGTTCCCGCCAAAACTCCAAGTCCTAGTTAAATATTTCTTTGTTAGCTTAGTGTGGTTAGGGTTAGCACTCAGCAGTTATCTATACATCTATACATATAAATAAAATTGGAGTGTCTGTTTGTAATATTGAAATAACCGTTTCTTACTACATGTATATGAATGTATATACGGTACATACACCAAAATAACATTTTTTTTAATTTTTGTCTGTCTGTCTGTCTGTTTGTTCCGGCTAATCTCTGAAATGGCTGGACCGAATGAATATCCCGGGAAAATATAAAGCGGGACTTTTATCCCGGGCAACAGCTAGTCTATACTAATATTATAGGGAGGAAAGATTTAATTGTTTGTTTGTAATGGATAAACTCAAAAACTATTGGACTGATGTTGAAAATTCTTTCACTGATAGGAAGCTACATTACTCCTGAGTGCTATAGGTTACTTTTTGTCCTGGGAAAATAATTTCGTTCCGGAAAAACTATTTCACGCGGGCGGATCCGCGAGCAGAAGTCTAGTAAGTAATAAAAAGACTTACTTGTGAGTCGTAGAACAAAGGCGGTACTCTAGTCTGGTTAGGGTCACACGTGCAATGAGCGTTCGCACTCCTCGGACCGTTTAACATCAACACGTCCGCGTCTATAAATGTTTGCACGTCATTATTAACTAAATCACTCCGAGTACTCCTCGGCTCTATTGAATTCTCTTCTCGTGTCCAATCCTCCGCTAATCTATCTCTTAGCCTGTCACTTATTGGAAAATCATTATATGACATTTGTCTCCTTATAGTTCTACAACGACTTTTATTATCTAAAGTAGAAAATTTTGTAGTTTCTAAAACAGGCGAATTTCTATTTATTAGTTCGTCGTTATTATCGAAACTTCTCATTTTTACCATCCTTTGATTGGTCCTTCTAATTATATCTGCGTTGCAGTCCCGAAGTCTATCGAAACATTGGTCGACGTTACCAGAAAAGTTAGCGTACGTTGAAACTTTATGTTTCATGTTATCATCTTTATTTTGATATCCTGAAGCTACGAACATGTTACTTTGGCTATTGACTCTTCTTTGCGGCTTGTCTGCCAGTGACAGCATTGATACTTTCTTGAGAGAGTTCGAAGAACCTGATGTTATCTCGGTCAGTTGTACTGCGTTCTGATGTTTTTTCGATATCGCGTCACCGCCTATCTTTTTTAAATTAGATAATTTCCTTTTTATTTTCTTCACAAGAGTATTTCTTGGATCGTACGAAATTAATTGTTTTGAAATGTAGTTTGACATCCCGACAGTCTTGTTTTTGTTATACTTTCTATCGAGACTACGATGCGAGCCAACATTAAGAAGGCTCCGACCGGTGTCACGTTTAATTCTTTCTAAATCATAAATATTGAGCGTATGTCGCTGGTCTGTAATATCTCGGTGGCAATTTACATAATTATTTTGTTGGACATTGCAATTACAAACCAAATCGAAATCGTGATTTGATATGTGTTCGTTTAAGCATTGGCGCTGTGCGGCAAGTGCTAGACAGGCTTCACAATCAACGCCAAGCAAGAGTTCGAGACTAGCGTTTTTTATAAAGCCATCGCTGAATGTGCGCGAACGAAAATGTGCTGTATGTTGTCCGAACCGAGAGTCAAATTCAGATGTTTGTGGGCCGGCACTGGTGTCAGCCGGGCTGCTGGCTTCACCATCAACCATCGTAGCTGCATCGCGGTTTACTTGGATAACACGCGGCTGCCTAAATACCCGGCTGTCGCTGCGAATTGAACTTCGTGATGGGGATGGCGATGGCCGCTTGAAATTGTCAACTTGAATCATGTCTCTCTCTTCAGTAGATGTCGATTAACCAAACAACTGCGAACAAATAAACAAATTAAACTTAATAATTAGGTATGATTTTGTTGTATTTTTTTTTAGTGTGGCTTATTCTTGGATTAGCTATGCTAGCATAGGACTTAGGAACATCTTCGAATAGTGCATAATAATTTTGGTGATTAGCGTAGTCCTATTAGGACATTAGATATTATATACGTATGTATATATGACACGCTTGTATGTAAGATAAGATATTTTTATTTGTGAAAACATGAGTATACACACATGAGCATGCAAGATGTTTCATAAATACAGTAGAGACATAATGTTTAGCCGCAGCAGCGGCGTACAAATATTATACAGATATTAATAATTATTATCATATTTACATCTTACATTGTTTTCAATTTAAAATTATTAATTGTTTTTAAAATCAGTAGTGTAATAGTGTAATTATTAGGTACATCTTGGCATTATACACTTATTTATATATATTACTAGCTTTTGCGCGTGGCTCCGCCCGCGTGGAAAAGTTTTTCCGGGATAAAAAGTAGCCTATAGCACTCAGGAGTAATGTAGCTTCCTATTAGTGAAAGAATTTTCAAAATGGATCCAGTAGTTCCTGAGATTAGCGCGTTCAAACAAACAAACAAACTCTTCAGCTTTATATAATAGTATAGATATATATGTTAAATTGTTAAATTACATTATTAGTACCTAGTTATATTTTATATACAATTATGATTATTACAATATTATATGAAAAGTAAATTTATTACGTTTGTTATTTTTAATTTAGGTACACAGAAAAAAAATCATATTAATAACAGAAGTTAACGGAACATTGAAGCAATTAAATAAATATATTATCATTATAGTCCGCCCCGTGACCACGAAGTGCTGCAAAGCCTTCGAAACGTCGGGAGAAAAATTTAATAAAAAACCGCGACAAAATCCGTTATAATAGTTTAATTTCAATTAATAAATTCTTCAATACTATAAGCTTTATCTGCAAGGAATGTTTTAAGTTTTTTTTTAATATTTCAATATTTTGTTCCATCTTAACTAATGACAGAACATTGTATCAATCTTCCATTACTATCCTTAGGAATTTACTGTTGATAGACAATTCTAGTTAGTCGCCTACTATTCTATAAGGGTTTTCTCTCTCTTCTAGTTGACCTTATCTTTCATCATCATCATCAGCCCTGTATTATATATTGCCCACTGCTGAGCACAGGCCTCTTCTACTACTGAGAGGGGTTAGGCCTTAGTCCACCACGCTGGCCTAGTGCGGGTTGGCAGATTTCACATACCCTCGAGATTCTTATGGAGAATTCTCAGGTATGTAGGTTTCCTCACGATGTTTTCCTTCACCGTTAAAGCGAACGATAATTGATAAACAATACACACGTAACTTCGAAAATTCAGAGGTGTGTGCCTTGGGTTTTGAACCTGCGGACGTTGTCTCGGCATACCTTATCTTTACTATATTATAATACTAGTAGTATAATAACTTTTCTGTAAATAGATTGTCGATACTACAGCATTGGGATAATGATCCTGTAAGTAGTATCAGTTGGTAAATAAATAAATAATATTATAAAGCTGAAAACTTTGTTTGTTTGGTTGAACGCGATAATCTCAGGAACTACTAAACCGATTTTTAAAATTCTTTCCCTAATAGGATGCTACATTACTCCTGAGTGCTATAGGCTACTTTTATACCGGAAAAATATTGTTATCCCGGAAAAACTTACACACACGGGTGGAGCCACGAGCATCTCCTAGTACTTTACAAATGTCTTATAGACAACTTATTTATTGTTGTATAAGGATTTTGTTCTTTCACCAGCCATTATGCTCTTCCACTGTAGAGTCGGAGCAATAACCTTCGTCAGATATGTTGCAGAATAGATATAGGCTAGTTTTTAGTATCGTCTACCTCTCTCACATCAACCCTCTGTGGAGAATCTGTCCCGGGTGAATTGTGTTAAAAAACCCACATAAAGTGCAGCCCTATATGGGTTCACAACCTCAATCCTCGTGCCCTAAACAACTAATAAAATGCAGGAAATTGATAAGAATAATGAAAATACATTATAAATAATACACTGTTTTATTAAGTTTGTCCGTTCGGGAGATCCACAGGGATGGGGTCACAAGAAAAAGTTATGTATTCATATTTAAAACACATCCTTGCTTTAATGAAATTATACAACATAAATTTATGCATATACACGTAAATTTATACTTCAGGTATTTTGTACAAATAACAATTTTACTAAAAACAAATTAACATAAACGTAGATAGCGACATAAATAACCGCATACATCCGGCACTTTATAAATCTCGGTTACCCGTACACAATGTAATTCAGAAATGAACCTAACTAGAGTAACCTTTTCTTTTATTTCGCGAGCGAGTGGGACCAAGTAAATATTTTATTTATTATTTAGTTGGTTACAAGATATCTATAGACATGTGCAGCATACGTGCGTTTGTTCAATTTGATAATGGAATATTTACTCATGGGTATTGAACCTATTCCATAGTCCATACTAAAATCTCATTTACTTGTAAATAAAAAGTAGAATTTACTACATAAATATGAAAAAAAACCATTAAGATTCAAGAATAAATATTGGTTCATACAAATCGGAAACCGTCACGAAGTTTATATCTTGAAAAGATCATTATCGTGTTTCAGTGTTCGGCTTCAATAACTATTGATAAATCGCGAAGTTGGACGGATAACACGGCTAAATGGGGTTTGAGAGAGTCGCGGGGCGAGCAGTGGGGGGCTGCTACTCCAATTTATGCGACTACGAGGTGGACGACATTGCGGGTGGTCGGTCTCCTGCAGTCGTAGACGCCAAAGGCGTGCTTTGGAGGTCGGGGGCTTCTTAGCCCCCCTCATTTAGAGAGGGGCCGTAATACGGCATTACGCCGGGACGGCTCCGTGCAGCTATCTTCGTGCAACAAGATACCCCGGGGCCGTCCCGTATGCGCCGAAGAAGGCCACCGCGGGTTTTGGTTGGTATGCCGATGTAGGGTGTACATAGTGTTAGGGACACGGTCCAATGCTCGCTCGGATGATGTTATACTCCCGAGTGTCGACATTGTGCCGTAAGATCGGTGAAACCAACATAACCATTCCACTCACCCCACAGTGGTGGTGGCGATAAAGCGTTTTTCCCCAAAAAAAAAAAAAAAAAAAAAAAAAAAAAAAAAAAAAAAAAAAAAAAAAAAAAAAAAAAAAAAAAAAAAAAAAAAAGGGCTCAACCGAAGTTAATAACTTCATCGTGGCAGGATTGGTAATATAACTATACCTACTAACTATACAGTCAGCTTTTAAAAATGCCATAAGAATTGCCACAACACAAACATCGCGTCGTAAAAGTGAAAGCCATAAGAGTTATTACAACCCAAACGTTGACTGTCACTGAAGAAACTAGCGTTCTATAAGCAAGAGTAGGTATTAAGCTATGGCTATTAAGGCGAGCAACGTATATTTTTACTAGCGCAGCAATCAGCAGTTATTAGCAATGTATCTATTTGATAGTTATATGCAAAAAGTTTGCAAAATATTCATCCACAAAAATCAATCAAATCAAAGCAATCAATACATTTTTAACTACGGATAGTGATTTCTGTAGTGGTATCTCGTCGCGATGATTGTTTTAAACCTACATCGATTTCCACCATGTACGAAAACCACTCGGATTTTGACTACTATTATTCTCGCCACCCCGCAATTCGCAGGCCCAGCCATTTTTGTTGCATAAATGTGATTTACCTATAGAGCGGCGTAAAAAGGAAACGGATTTCCTAATAGACTATTCTCCATACCCAGTAAGAGAAAGGTATAAGTATGTTTAGTAGGTATAAGGTATAAGTATGTTTCGCCTACTTTTAAATAAATCCGACGTGAAATAGTTACGTCGTTATAGACGGAATTATAAAAGTTCCGCAATATCTCGCCAGGTGTCCCAAGGCGTCGTTTTCAGTGAAATTATGGAGACGTACTGAGGAATAAAATTAAAGCGCCGAGAATCGTCTAACATTTTATTTAAAAGGCAGTTCGTGTGGCTTATCACTAACGAAAATCGTATTATAAGTTCATAAATACTATGGTATACAGCAAATAAAGTTTAATAAAAATTTAGAAATTAAGCTGACAGGATGAAGGACTGCAAATAGGATAATTCCAGGTCGCGCAAAAGTCATTAAATTAATTTAAGATAAAGCAATAAGCCACGTCATATTAGTGTAAAAATTACGATGCTTAATAATATTATCTTGTATTATATACTGTCCCACTGCTGGGCACGGGCCACCTATAATACTTAGAGGGTTTATTTAGGCCTTAGTTCCCCACAGGGCCATAGCTAGACTTTAATTTAAGGTAGTCTAGCTTTGGTTACGGGTAGGGCGGAAGAAAAAATGTGACTTGATCTGTTTTGGTCATGTTCTCGTCAATCGATTTTTGGCTTTGTTGACTTGTGAACATGTGTGAGTCAGGTTAATACTTATGTAATTGTTTGGGTGATATCACCCTGTAGGGTGTATCAAAATTCCCTTAAATTTCTCTAAAATTCCCCCACGCTGTCCTAGTGCGGGTTGGTAGACTTCATATACCCTCGAAATTCTTATAGAGAACTTCTCAGGTATGCGGGTTTACTCACAATGATGTTACTTCGCCGTTAAAGTAAGCGATTATTCACAAATAATACACACATAACTTTAGAAGAGTCAGATGTGTCTGCCCTTAGGTTTTGTATTAAGATAGAAAATAAATTATTTAAAAGTATCAGGATGGTTAATCCACCCTCTTATACGCTTTTCTAGATATCCAATGTTACACTTGTCAAGAAAGGTGAAACTTTTATGATTACGTGTGATCACTCTTTCATAAGCTTTTGTTAGTTGACGTGTGTGGAATCTCGGAAGGTTGACAGCTTCCAGTGGTGTGACGGTTGGTGAGCACGTTGAGAAGCGTGAGGCAGCGGTTTCGATTCACGCAAGAGACATAAGTGTGATTTACAAATATTATTTTTGGTTCCGAGTGTTTTAGAAGAGTAGTTTTTGATATAAGGGCCGTATTAATAGAAGTAACTCAATTTCGCTCTTATGAGCCATATCAGCTGAGACGCTGTCAAATTAAGATCAGCATCTTAAGATAGTCGCTATTTAATAAACCCATATTATCATCAGCTCAAATGCATCTTTAGTTACAATATGTGATGGATTTTGACAGCTAAGTTCTGATTATGTAACAGCCCTTACTCAGAGAACAAGCTCTTAAATGACAGCTTAAGCTTGGTTTATTAAATATTTCAATACATTAAATGTCTACTTGAGATTTTACTCAAACATGAGATTGATTTATTAATACCGCCCAAGGACCTGTTTTACTGTGCTAATGGGGACTGTGGCGCGGCGTAAGGACTATGTGCATGATTGAGTGTAGGTTTGTATGTAATTGAATTATATTATATGATATTGAGTGCATGTTCCCTTTCCCTTCAACGTGTTGCGCTTTGCTTGGCAACATGTTGAATATAAGGAGGATTAATTTACATTTCTCCCATAATATTTTCCTTCTATAATAACATTTTAAGGTATTACTTTTCTATAACGTTATTATTTGTTATATGTTTACTATTTTCTAACTATTTAGAATAATGTTACTCAAAATTAGAAAGAGTTTTTTCTGTAAGTAATAATCTAAGAACAACGTTGGGAGAATAGGTTTCAGTACACGTTATTCTCTTTTAGATACACTTACATTGTTTGGTGTATCTCTCAACATCGTTCCATTAACAGAATAATAGAAATATCCACAGGACGAAAAATGCGGCAAAGATTTCTTAGGACATAAGCGGTCATTTGTAACAGGTCGAGAGAAATGCTCACCCATCCAGAAAAAATAATGGAGAGTGGTAGGTATATAGTATTTTTCAATAGGAATTGAGGTTAGTGTACATACTCGTTATACTTAGTATTATACAGGGTCATTTTGACATTGCGTTAATAAATGAAATCACATACTTATCTCGTCGAAAATAACGCTTTCCATTAAGTTATTTTAACCATAGATGTAGAATAAAAAAGTATGAGTTTCGAACAAAATAAATATCAATAAAAAGTAACTTTAAGTTTACACGCCCTAATGCCACTACTACTGCTCTAAGATAATTCTTCGCAGCGGCAACATTATACTTTCATTCAGAAATACACTTTCGCACACACCATATTCGCACTAAACTACAAAATGATCAAAAAATTTGAAAACTACAACCGGGATTTTTGGCAATAATATTCGTTATTCATGGATGATTTTCGGCAAGATTTTAGAAGAGATAAAGACGAATATGTGGTTTCATTTAGTAATACAATGTAAAAATGACCCTGTATAGCATCAAACATTGTGACGTTATTTATCTGTGTATTCAGTTTAGTTATCCTCAGTAAAGATAATATATAAATCATCAATACACATAATACATTTGAATGGGCTGATATGTCTATCTAGCAGCATGTTTCCACATTTATTTGGTTATTGGCATGGTGTCTACAAACAAAATTCAGTTTCATTATATTTGTCTGTTTGTTTATTTCGACTAAGAGGCTCAAGTAAATAAGTTTTGATGGGAACTTAGGAGCTTTGGGCGTATCTTTGGTTACTCTTCTTTCAAAAACCATTCCTAATAAATATCCGCGCAGAATAAATAATATTTTTGAATTAAAATTATATCATCATTATCTCATCTCTACCAAATGAAGAATGATAGATTCAATGCCTCTGTCACTTGTATATAACTAATATAACAGTAATAAAGTTCCAAGTAATAAAAAAAAATACGAAAAAAATGATATTCATGCATTGATCTATTAAAAAATATTCATGGGACTTTTTATGATTGTTCGATTTTAGGAAAAGTCTTGAACACGAATGGAGATACATTAAACAAAAAAAACCAGTTCCCATCTTTCAATTTATGTCTAGTTAGGTAATTTATAAACTATAACCAAAGCATAAATTGTTTTACACTGTCTGCAAATTGTGTTAAAATTATAAGATATCTAAAATCAACTTAGGTACATATACAATACACATAGTATAGTAGGTACATACATGTTGATTATGTGGGCTATGGATGCATTTACATTGAATTTGGAGATTGATGTTATTGGCGTTCTTGGTCGCCACGATCGATCACGGGCATTGACTGAGGGAATAATATAAAGCTTTAGCCAATACGGCCGTGTATGGTCCCGGCGCAGACGGATCCGTAGGTTGTTAAGAACAAGAGCTGTAGGTGAGTGCATGTAGGTATTGCCTAATGAAATGAAATATATATCGCATACAGAGGCGACGGGCAACTTTGTTTTATACTATCTAAGGAAGGATTCTTATAATCTTACTTCTTAATAGTATTATATTACTTATAAATGCGAAAGTTTGTGAAAATGTTTGGACGTTTATATGATTGTTAGAAGTAAACGCATAAACAACTAAACGGATTTGGATGAAATTTGGCACACGGGTAGATCATGTCCTTGATTAACACATAGGCTACTTTTTATCGCGGTAATTTACTCCAATGGGAAATAATGGATATTTTTAATCTAATTCTTTGAGTAGATGGCGCTGGCGTCGTTCTGTGTTTTAGGGACTTTTGTAGCGGCCTTTCATGCGGGTGAAGCTGCGAGCAAAACTAGTCTTTAATCGTTATGAAAACGAATGTATAAAACAATAATTAATCAAAGCCTTGTGACTCTAGTAGGGGGGGCTATCTGGAGAATATTATTATACCTACTAAAAATGTAATCTTCGCGAACGATTTCTGCCGAACTAAATTCTTAATTTGCTAAATTGATACTTCTTACCTACATAATCACGACTGGTATCACCTCCGTTGAACACCTATTCCGCCTGGCCAGTGACAAAGAGGAATACAAGAAGCTGACGGCCAACCTTCAACATTGAAGAGGCACTAGAAGAAGAAGGAGACCGACATAATATATGACAATGCTCTTTTTTTCCCGAATTATGGAATAAAGTTATCACTACAAAGATAATGGTTCAGCATAGAATCAACTACTAACTAGGTTTAGGATGCCTCGTAACTTTTAAAGCGATTGAAGAGAGATGGTTATCCCGCGGCAGGTGACACAATAATACCGGTCTATTCGAAACCGGATATAGATAGGTTGATCCCGGAACGCGACACACTTACGTAAACCACTATGGCAGGTTCTACATCTTGTGAGCGGTGTAGTCATTGCATTTTTTGTATTTTACTATACCATATAGTCGTTTAGAGATTTGCCTATAATCGTTTAGGAAAATATTATGTAACGCTCGTTGCAACCATTTTATAAACAGGCCGAATTTTGGAACCTTTTATAAACACTTGGTAGTAGCAGCAGTCTATAATTCTTTGTAATTCCTGCTTGTGTAAAATGTTTCCATTGTTTATAATACACAACAACGTATTCTTAAATTGAATAAGCCTAGTTTATCTATTCATCGGTACGTGGTTTTTACTGTTGGTGGGTCTCTCATATGTAAGAGTCCGTCTGGGTGGGTACCACCGCAATGTCTATTTCTACCGCCAAGCAATATTGTGCAATCATTGTCGTGTTTAGCTTTGAATATAGTAGCCAGTTTAATTGACATTAAGGGCCAGTTTCACCGGTTCCTGATAAACGCTATTTTTCACATAAATATAAATCATCTATGCTCCTAGATTAGTGTGCATGCACTGTTATGTTTCGGTTTGAAGGACATTGTAGCCAGTGTAACTACTGGACATAATGAGACTTAACATCTTATGTCTCAGGATGACGAGCGCAGTGGAATGCCACACAGTACTTTGTAACTCAAGGTACTGTATGGTGTTACTACTGTTTATGGGCGGTCGTATCGCTTCCCATCAGGCGAACGGCAAGCTCGTCTCGTCATTCAACACCATAAAAAAAAATGGCGTTGCATGGTTCTCTTTCAGTGAATATCCAGCTAATTGCAGAGTCATACAGCCTATATCTCGAAGAAACGATATATCAGACTCAGAGCCGAACAGTGTGCAAAAATCTATTGTAACAACACACATCATCATAATATAACAAATTAAAGTGGATTTAGAGCTGCTCACAGAGCTCTGAAACACTCGAAGACCTAGATGTTTCTTGATCATTTCATCTCTGATCATTTGAAGGCATACCAACCGAACGGTACGAGAGTCAATAATCAACTGCTTTACCAAAAACATAACAACCACTTAATTATAGTCTCTAGACGGCTAGTAGTACTACCATAGTAACCACTTTAAGTATTGAGCTGGACTGGACTAGTTACTTCATATGATACGGCATTCTTTTTATACACCAAACTGACCAAACTGTCCCTCCCACTACTTGTTTGACATATCGACTAGTTTTTATAATAAATAAAATGTAGGTCACGTCATAAATACCCTCGCAAAAATATTTTTACCCAAACAATAGAGTATGCTGAAATCACTTAGGCCTTGTTCCATCTATGAGTTGATCAAATATCGTCGGTGGGTAAAATAGCAGTATAAATACTGCATTGTCTGGAATTAATAAATGATGTATGTGATTTAAATACCGAGGCTCATTTAATATAGCAGGCAGGTTAATCATAGCACTGAAACAATACAATTTTAATTAAAATTACTAATGCACATCAATGCGGTCCATATGAACTTTTTTATAATCGGGCCATATTCAAAGATGCAACTCGGTTTTGCTCTGAAGTCGATATTAACTGAGACGCTGTCAAATTAAAGTCAGCATCTTAAGGTAGTCGCTATTTAATAAGCCCATATTTTTTTTTTATTATTTTTTTTATAATGGCATTTGTGTTCACATTTTGCCAATGTCAAGTTTGGTTTGTATATTTTATTATCTGTAGTATGTCGAAGTAAAGCAGTGGCTACCTTACCAAGACTTTATCGAGGAGTTTTGGCGGCAACAGAAAAAACACTTGATTAGCACAATTATTTTAATTCACTTCATTTGAGCTCTTTAATAGAACTATATTGGATAATATACCACCATAATTACCAATAGGGTGTAGTGGAATGATAGCGTCTGTTTCTGTGGCCGCTCTTTGAAAAAGAGGCAGAAATAAGTTAAATTCGTTGTCTACCACAGTCCTCGTCAGTGGCTCCAAGTAGCGGTAGAGTGCATATACCTCCTGCCGCGGCCACACCCCGGTAAACCACGGCGGCCCGTGGGCTAAACCTGACGTGAGGGCTTTACGTTATTTATTTAATGAATCTTTCCAAGACCAGACAGTTTCATTCGAAAGAAGGAAAACTAATTAAAAACCCGGATTGGTGCATCCGTAAAGCGCCTGCAACCAAACTGGCTCCGCACGTATCGATCCGTCGTTCCTGCGGATTAAGTCAGCGAGGTCGAGAGGGTGGCGTAGAATCTGGGCATTTCTGCGTTGCCATAAAGTCTGTCGTCCCAGGCATAGTAGCGTCCGTGAAGAGGTCACTTCACCCACTGCAGCTTGCTGAGTGGGAAACAACACGGGGAGTGGCAGTGACCGGTTATAAGTCCGTGCAAATAGGCGTCAGCACGGGCGCCAGGGGTCACTCCCGACAGTGGGAGGGTCCATTGTAGGCCCATTGACTAGTTACCGCCCGCTTTAGCTGGGCAGCCCTCAGCCAATAAGGTACTAGTCCGTCTCGGTGCTGCCTTACTCTTTCTGGGTGAAAAGAGTACTAGCGTAACAGTTGGACAGGCGGTGCCGTTAACCGCTTCACCTGCGTCACTGAGAGAAATAAAAATTAGCCAAAATACTTCTTCCATGCGTTTCGCGACATGGAATGTCCGTACAATGAGGACAGGCTTCCCGGACAACGGTGGAAGCTCTATCTGCGACGATCATCTTCGCAAGACTGCAGTCATTGACTTCGAATTACATAAATTGAATATAGCAGTAGCTGCTCTTCAGGAATGTAGGCTTCCTGACGAGGGCTCCATACGTGAGGAACACTATACTTTCTTTTGGAAGGGTAAAGATACTACCGAGGTTCGTGAACACGGCGTGGGTTTTGCAATACGCAATGATATTCTAAAATCGACTGAATGCCCTAGAGGTATTTCGGAACGTATCATGTTATTGCGTATGCTTACTTTCTCAGGCTTTGTGACCATTTTGTCAGTCTATGCTCCCACTTTAACATCACCTACAGAAACGAAAGATCTATTCTACGAAGACTTAACATCAACGGTCCGACAAATTTTATCTAGTGATCGTCTCATACTTTTAGGGGACTTCAATGCTCGGGTAGGACAGGATAATATATCCTGGCCCGAATGCCTAGGGAACCATGGTATTGGCAAAATAAATGAAAACGGCCAACGTCTTCTAGAGTTCTGTGCTCTAAACCTTTTATGTGTGACTAACACCTTCTTCAAAGGCAAATCACTACATAAAGTCTCGTGGAAACATCCAAGGTCGGGCCATTGGCATCAGCTGGACCTTATCCTAACTAAAAGAAATGACTTACGCGACATAAAGCATACACGTTCGTTCCATAGCGCAGATTGCGATACAGACCATTCCTTGGTAGTTTCAAAAATTTCCTTTGTACCAAAGAAAATTTATAAATCTCGTACCCCAGCCAGAAAAAGGTTAGATATAACTAAATTAGCCAACAAGCAATTAGTAACACAATTTAGTAAAGAAATAGAACAAATTATAACAACATGGAACCCTGATTCATCAGCGTCAGAAGATTGGTCTAATATTCAGAACATACTTACACTTACTGCCGGGGAAGTATTCGGTCACGCACAACGCTGCAAAAACGATTGGTTCCAAGCTAATATTGAACAACTTAAGCCACTTATGGACTCTAAGAACTCAGCTGCATTAAACTACCGTCTTAACCCGTCAAGCTCTTCAAAAGAAAGGCTCAGAGCATCGAAAGCTTTATTACAGCGTAATACTCGCTACTGCGCTAATGCTTACTGGTCTGAGCTGTGCCGAAGCATCCAAGAATGCGCTTACACTGGCAACATAAGTGGTTTATACGCGCGCATCAAGAAAGCATTAGGTCCTATCCCCAAGAAAATAGCACCTCTTAAGGAGATTGATGGATCTGTCATAACTGATGGAAAACTTCAACTCGACCGTTGGGTTGAACATTACACCGAGCTGTATTCTCGACCTGTGAACATTGACGCCTTGGCTGTACAAAACTTCCCAAACCTACCCATGATGGAAGACCTCGACGCTCTACCCACGGTTGCGGATTTCCACCTTGCCGTCAATAACTTAAAATGCGGAAAAAGTCCAGGAAACGATGGAATCCTACCGGAGCTGTTGAAGATGCAGTGTGTAATGCCTCTTTGTTACAATCTGTTAGTGAAATGCTGGCGCGAGGGGTGGGTGCCTCAGGATATGCGTGATGCCAACATCATCACTTTGTATAAAGGTAAAGGAGATCGCGGTAACTGTAACTCCTACCGCGGTATATCTCTGCTTAGTATCGTGGGCAAGTTGTTTGCTCGTGTCATCCTGGGTAAACTACAAAAACTTGCGGACCGTATTTATCCTGAGGCGCAATCTGGTTTCCGTGCTCAGCGATCCACTACGGACATGATATTTACACTACGCCAACTCCAAGAAAAATGTAGGGAACAAAGAACCCCCCTATTTATTGCTTTTGTTGACCTTAACAAAGCTTTCGACACTGTTAGCAGAGAGGGGTTATACATAGCGTTAGAGAAGGTGGGTTGTCCTCCAAAGTTGCTACTGCTAATTAAGTCTTTCCATAAGGACATGAACGGTATAATCGTTTACAATGGGAAAACATCTACACCGTTTTGTATGCGCAGGGGCGTACGACAGGGCTGCGTCTTGGCCCCAACCTTATTTGGGATATTTTTCTCTCTGCTTATAAGAAATGCTTTCGGCGACTCTCAGCAAGGCATTCATCTGCATACGAGAGATAACGGTAAGCTATTTAACATAGCTTTGCTGAAATCTCGTCGCTATCGTAAAGATCTTTTCGTGGATAGTCTCTTGTTTGCTGATGATGCAGCTTTTGTCGCCAAAACACCACAAGAACTGCAAACTATTGTCTCAAAGTTTGCTGATGCATGCGCTTACTTCTCAATGTCGATTAATGTGAAGAAGACAGTAATAATGTCTCAAGGTTATACTGAAAATCCGGTCATTACGCTAGGTGATAAGGGCCTGGAAGTAGTCGACTCTTTTTGCTATCTAGGCTCGACAGTATGCAGCAACCTCTCGCTTGATGCAGAAATTAACAGTCGCATTGGCAAAGCATCAACGATGTTTGGGAAACTTCATGCAAGAGTCTGGAAAAATAAACATCTCACTGTACGAACCAAGATGGCGGTATACCAGACGTGCATCTTGAGCATTCTCTTGTATGGATCTGAAACCTGGGCATCATATCACAAACAAGAGCGAAAATTAAACAACTTCCACATGCGCTGTCTTCGGAGCATCTTGGATCTCACTTGGCAAGACAGAGTCACAAACGAGAGGGTGTTAAGCACCGCACAGCTGCCTAGCATAATCGCGCTACTACGTCAGAGACGACTGCGGTGGCTAGGGCATGTGCATCGCATGGCCCCCAATCGTTTGCCCAGGCAAATACTTTTAGCCGAAGTAGCACATGCTAAACGCCCGGTCGGTCGTCCGTTGCTTAGGTTTAAGGACTGTGTAAAGCGGGACATGTTGTCTTTTAATATAGAGCCAACCAAATGGGAGGAAGAGGCGGCCGACCGTGTCAGATGGCGTAAGTCCGTAGCTGACGGTGTTTCGGCTCACGATAACGCCTGGTTTGAGCAGTTGGCCCGCAAGTGCGAAATTCGACGTGACCGCACCGTTTTACCCCCACTACATACGAATACAGAAATCCGCTGCCGAAGTTGCAGTCGTATCTTTCGGGCTAGAATCGGACTTATAAGTCACCAGCGTAGGTGCACATCGTACCTCGCATCTTCAATGAACGCTACTTAATCATCTCACGTAGATGCGAATTGCCAATGATGAATTATGCAATATAACACTAAATGTCACCAAAATAATGAATTAAAACAAGAGCACCTCATGACACTTCCAAGTTCCCGCCAAAACTCCTTCAAGCCCATATTAACGTCAGCTCAAATGTTACAATATAAATTTTGACAGCTAAGTTTCAGCTGCGCCTGATCTCTCTCTGGTCATGTCGGATTGCCATCTTACCGGACTATGAGAGTGAAGGAATAGCGAGTGCACCTGTGTATGGCGCACACACTTGTTCACTATAATATCTCCTGCGTACCTGGCTGATCTCCGTTGAGATTGGCCGCCGTGGCCGAAATTGGCTAGGAGGATTTATTTATTTTTATTATTTATACAAACCTTATTTTTAAAGCGTTATTGTATATTTTACTACTTATTCATTGATAATGCATATTTCGGTAGTTAAATGTGTTATACGTATTGTAAAAAAGTATTGAACAGACTAACGCACTTCTGAGTACAGTATTGGGAAAAGATGTTTTATATAAAAACCGGGATCTTAAAGAAATCCATAATAAATGCATCAAGAATAATCAAGACAAGAAATCCAGATGCCAAGCAAGTC
The DNA here is from genome assembly GCA_947568825.1 of Sphinx pinastri. Lineage (NCBI taxonomy): Eukaryota > Metazoa > Arthropoda > Insecta > Lepidoptera > Sphingidae > Sphinx > Sphinx pinastri. Next base: position 10,555,087 of record OX387618.1, on the reverse strand, counting down.
CTGTCCAGTCAGTTGACCTAGATAGCTCATTTTCAGGCTACAAATTAATTGTCACAAAATTAAATGACACAATTCCTAAATTTGATCTAGAAAAAGATTTAAATTGTGAAAATAAACGCAAATTCTAATAATAATTAGTATTTTGATGTGAATATTTGAGTCTTTTTAGTGCATATTTTGGTATTTTGATGGACCATATAATCCGATGTCTAATTATTATTATTATTGCAGATCAAACGGCAGTTCCTCGCCAGGTTTTAATTTGTTCCTAAAAATATGCAGCTTTCATTCTCAGGATTTTCCTTAGTTTTTGAAAAGCTAACTCAGTCATGTTTTTATTGAGGACCTTATTAAGTTCAGTTTTTATTGAGGGTCTGGCGTGTTTAAAGTATCATATTTTGTCGTAGTGCCAAGCGGGCAGATCAGCCTTTCGCGGAAGCAAGCAAATCGAGTATATCGTATCACAATTTTAAAATTGGGGCCACATTTTATTCCTTTTATTTTCATTTATATCTGGATATTTTATGTAAGTAAATAATTTTATTACTCTAGGTTTCCATAACGGCTGAAGCTATGTCAAAATTACGATGAAAGGACATGTCCAAAAACGGGCCTAAAATTCTAACCAAGACAGTTTAAATATATATATTTGGATAGTGCTCCTAAAAACTAGCCTTTTACAATAAATCTTTTAATTTTAAAGACCTCCGATTTTGAGATTTATGTAATTTTATTTTGCTTAAAAACTACACTTATTATGAACGTTTTAAAAAAAGTTAGTTATAACTTATAAATTGGTGTTTAAAAATATTTTTTAATGGATCCAAGATCCATGTGTTGCCCCTTTATTATCCCTAAAGTTTGAGTCTGGTTAGATTTTGAGGCGCAGCATCCATACAAAAAGCGGACATCTCCTTTATCTTGTTATTGTCCTGAAATAAGTTTCGTAACCGCACAAATATTTGTCTCAGCCGAATTATAGCATCATAAAGTATGTAATTGTTTAACTTTGTGTATAGCTGTAAATAAGCTTAATCATTACTCTAATGACTTGCGAACATTAAATTCTGGCGCAAACTATTTAAGAGCTCAGACAATTTTTATCGCTAAATATTGCTTGTTAATAAAATATATTAAATAAGTGTTTTTGAATTTGAATTTGCTGCCAGTTTACTTTGGACATACGTACAATTTTAATGGCGTTATGTTTTGAGGCGATCGGCATACTTGTCTCTACACTTGTCATTCAGTAGCAAAAAAATAAATCCGTAGCGGCACTTTAAATCACATACATGATACATGTAGACTCCTATAAAAATATATTTTTTTCTCTCTTCTAAAGACACTTCGAGCATTTAAATCTATCTACCTTCCCCTTCTTTCCACCATTGGTAAGTAAAGTCAGCGGAATATATAAACATACTGAATATTTAATATTTTTATGCCCGTCTTCTTTTGATGCAGTTAGCCAATAAATACACTTACCATCATGTGGGTCGTTAGCTTGTCTGCCTTCGGAGGCAATAAAAAAAGTAAGTACCAGTACTAACAATTTTTATAATTTTCCTTAGATGATTTTTTCTTTTTTGAAGTTAAAACTTCTTTAGCGGCGTTGAGCACTTATGGGATGGGTAAATGTTAAACTCGCGTCAGGATCACGTGACCCCGATCGAATGCGTAGGAGGTTTTACCATCCCTTACTAATATAAACCTTAAATACAATGCGTAGAAGCTATAATTCTTAAACGACTACATTTTTATTTATTTCCCCAGCGTTGCTACGGCACGAATACAAAAGAGCGTAACATTATTTTTTTAAATTTAGATTTATAAAGAAATTGTGAAGTTGTCATTGTTGTGTACGATAGCGCAATAAATAAATATTGTATTTAACTACATAAATGCTAGTACTTTTATACTGATAAATAAAGCAATTGGTGCGAAATTATTCCCTAAATAATTATATTATTCCAAAATATTCAGAAATGCACAACGTTAATGTTCAAGTTTTTACTTCTGCCGGCACTCCCGGAGTGCAACCCGTTCTTTTTTTTAGGTGAATGATGACACGAACATGTCGCTTGCCTGATGGTAGGTACGTGATACGACGCCCATAAACAGTAGCATTACCATATAAAACTTTGCATTACAAAGCGCTGCGTTGTTCTTCGCTGTGCTCGACTCCTTGAGACATAAGATGTTAAGGTCCAATTTACCAATTTCATATTTACCGGGCGTTAGTTAATCGGGCATTAAAATTAACGCGAATGTTAAAGTATGGCACGTCCCATGAAAGAACGCCTAGTTAAGAAAGATAATCACCTATCAGGGCATGATGGGACACTTAAAAACCTAAACAGTCTGTTGAGACAGTTAACAGGCTGTTAAAGTAACTAACAGAGCGTGGTGAAATTAGGCCTCTCATAATGCCCAGTAATTACGCTGCCTACAATGTCCTTCAAACCGGAACATAAAAGTGCATGCCCATTGCACACTGCTACTTGGTGGTAGAAATAGACATTGGGGTGATACTTACCATAACGGCCCCCCCATACGAGATATACCACCAGTGATTTCCATGTATATCGTTTTTTATAATATGAATTAAACTAAGTATGTAAATATAATACTAATTTCTACTCTCGAGTAATAAATAAACCATCATGTTAGTGTTAAAAACTAGGTCATAAAGCTAGAACCTAATATTGAAATAAAAAGGTACCTACCTGAGATGTAATTTTCTAAACTGTTACAACACAATATAATAAATAGGAGTAAGTTAAAATTACACAAAAAAAATATAAAACCATAGAACATTGCAAACGATGTGTTTGATGATTTCGACGAAACAGTTCTTCGGCGGTAAAAGCAATAATTTGTATTCTTATATCCTTGCGCATTCACAATGAGTCATTACCGTTATTTCAAATTCAATCGCAGGCGCCACAGTCCGCTATATCTCACGAGTGCGTAAGCGATGCACCTGTCTCACTCGCACTTAGCTCGAAGCAAACCGGTTCAGATCAGTTGATAACGGGCAGCGCGCCGTTAATTGTAAAGCATGATACATATTTACTTAGACATACGCCGAGCAAGATGGAAAAAACTTCCTTTGCAAAGACAGCAGCAAAGGAGGGCAATTGGAAATATACTGAACCCGGAGAAGAATGGAAAACTGTTCAACGACGAAGGCATAGAAATAGATTTGCTGGTTTAAAAGGGGACGCTATGGTAGCCCCAGACAGCAAGTTTAAGGCGGCTGATACGAAAATACCCTTATATATATACAATGTCGATAAAAATACCGAGGTTAATTTTTTTTTTTTTTTTTTTTTTATCCTTTGTTGTAAGAACTAGGTTCTTAGCAATAAATTACAATCTAGTCTATAAGACTAATAAGCAATATTATTCTAACTTAATTTTCTAGGTGATAAGTTTACTACAACTAAGAATAATGATCTAGGCACTTTCTTAGAGTCTGATAACATAAAAAACACCTTGTTCGTGTGTTATATATACTTAGCACTGACACTATTATTTGTTCGCTGTAATGATGCACTACACTTTACTACACTAGTTCGAAAGGTTTAGTTCTTTTTAGTCTTCGCACAAGGTTCGTGTTATCGAGTAGCTTGAATGCCTCAATGTTCACATGTTGTCGAAGTCTACATTCGTGAGCTTTCGCAAACTTTTTGATGACTTCCGTGACGGATTCCATTTTAAGATCACGATGGAGGTCGTCATTTCTTATATACCAGGGAGCGCTGACAATATCTCTCAGGACTTTATTTTGGAACTGTTGGATTATTTTAACATTGCTCGATTTGGTACAGCCCCAAAGTTGGATTCCATACGTCCAAATTGGCATAAGAATTTGCTTATATAGTAATAATTTATTATGTATTGATAAACAAGACTTTCTTCCCAGTAACCAATACATATTTTTATATCGTATATTAAGTTCTTGTCTCTTCTTTTTGACGTGAGCTTTCCATCGCAGCTTAGCGTCAAGTGTTATGCCAAGGTACTTGGCAGTGTTTGCATATGGGACCTTCAAACCGTTTATATGTACTGGATGATAATTTTGGCCTTTGTTCGTGAAATCGACATGAATTGATTTTGTTTCATTTAATTTAATTTTCCATTTTTGTGTCCAGTCATAAATTTTATTTAGGGCACCTTGTAGTTTTTCTGCTGCTTCCTTATGATTTGATCCAGTAGCCATAATGGCAGTATCATCTGCAAAGGTTGCAATAGTATTATTATCGGGTTCTGGTATATCACTTGTGTATAATAGGTATAAAGTGGGACCTAGGACGCTTCCTTGCGGGACCCCAGCTTTAATTATTTTAAGCTCGGAATATTCATCCTCTTGCTTAACTCTAAACATCCTGTTTGTAATGTACGATTTTAGTATGTCCGAAAAATCTGATGGCAGCATTTGTCTGAGTTTTTGTATCAGACCCTCATGCCAAACTTTGTCAAAAGCTTGGGCAACGTCTAAAAACACGGTCGCGCAAACTTTTTTTTCTTCGAGAGCTTTTTCTATCCTGGTAGTTATTCTATGTACCTGGTCTATAGTAGAGTGTTGTTCTCTAAAGCCAAATTGATGGTTTGGTATAAGGTTATTCTTACAGATAATATATTTTAAGCGCTTCAGTAAAAGCTTCTCAAAAAGTTTTGATAATATAGGTAAGAGAGAGATAGGCCTATATGATGATGCTTCATGGGGTGGTTTCCCTGGTTTTGGGATCATTATGACTTCAGCAACCTTCCATGCTTCCGGTACATACTTTAACAAAAATGAGGCATTTATTAGTTTCGTTAGTTTTATTATCGCTTTGCGTGGAAGGTGTTTTAAGATTTCTCCTGTTATGAGGTCATAACCAGGCGACTTCTTTGAACTAATACTGTTATGGATTATTCCAGAAACTTCTTTAGGGGTCACAAGCTTGATTCCTTGGTTATGTGAGGAAATTGTGCACTCAAAAATTGGATGTTCCGCTGTTGCTTTATTTTCTTTGAAAGTTTCTTCTAAATATTGTGCGAACCTTGAAGCTTTGTGCTCATTGCTTATGGCCCATTTTCCGTTCCCATCTAGGATAGGCGGAATTTGAGTGTTCGGTCTTTTAAAGTTTTTAGTAACTTTCCATAGGGAGTAATCCGTGGTGTGGTCCTCGGTTAACTGGCGCAGGTCATTGTTCAGACATTCATCTTGAAAGTTTCGGATTTTCCTACTGAGCTTTTTAGTCAATTTATTCAGCAGAGATTTATCTGGTGGAAACCTTGTTTGTTGCCATCTCTGTCTTTGTTTTCTTTTCTCCGATAGCAGATTTACGATCTCTTTAGGATATACGTTGCCCTTAAATTTCCTTTTTATTTGCGGAGTGTTATTCCACGCGCTTTGCTGTATGTCGACAATAAATTTATTGACTTCACAATCAAGATGAGCTTGAGTGATTAGTGGGACTTTTAAGTCTATTAAACTATCTAAATCTAGGGCAAAGCTTTCCCAATCTGTGTACTTATTAACTAGAGTCACTTGACTTTCCCGCAGTAATATTTTATGGCTTAATTTTAATATTATCGGAGAATGATCTGAGTTCATGTGAAAGCCTTCTTCCATACTAACATAATTTCTCGATATGTTTTTGCAGACAAAGAAATCTATAAGGTCGGGCACTTTTTGGGTGTCTGTAGGCCAATACGTTGGTTTTCCAGTGCTCATAACCTCACAGTGAGCTTCTTTTACTGCGTTATAAAGTTGTCTCCCTTTAGTTGTCGTTAGCCTGGATCCCCAGTGCGTATGCTTAGCGTTAAAGTCGCCACCTAAAATGAATGTCTGTCCCAGGATTTGAAAGAGATTTTCATATTGTTTTTTCTCTATTGTGTACCTGGGGGGACAATATATGGCTGCTATTGTTACATGGCAGTGTTTGGTCTTAACATATACTGCTACAGATTGCAGGTCTTGCTCTTCATGTTTACTCTGTTCAAAGTGCTGGATATTTTCTTTGATTATAACTGCACTACCTCCTTTGGCTGTGTTGTCAGGGTGGAGCGAACTATACAGTTTATAACCTTTAAATTTTAAAAAGGAATGTTTAGTGAAATGTGTTTCGGATATCAAACACACATCTATATTTTCTGTATCTAGGACTGCCTGCAGCTCATGCTTATGCTGAGTGAGCCCATTAGCGTTCCAAGCCATTATTTTAAGCATATTATGCATCGTTGGTTTGCTTAAGGACACCTGTCTTGGTGTTAGATTCCAATGTCTGTAGTCTCTTATCAAAAGAATATATATAATTTAGAATCTTGTTGATCTTCTCGTCAAGATCTAATGGTTGTACACTCGTATTTTTTTTTGCCACTTGTGCATAAGAATTGTTTTGAGCTAATGTCACAGTATTACGTGATAGCTCTACATTTGGTTTTAGAGGCCCATTTTCTGTTTTTTTAGTGCCAGAAATCGGCTGTGATTTTGGTGCGGATCCAACAGATTTTTTGTTATTTTTGTTTTTTAGATTTTGTATCTCCTTGGCTACCACACACCCTCTGTAGTTAGCGGGATGAGGAAGCCCACAGTGGACACATTTTGGTTTCTGTTCTGCTGGCTTATCACAGTTAGCTGTAAGATGTTTGCCAGTGCATTTTACACATCTTGGCTCCTTAGAGCAGTATTTCTGCGTGTGCCCATAAGCCTGGCATCGTTTGCATTGGGGGACTAATTTTGAGCTTTTAAGTGGATGTATTTCAATTTTACATCCTAAGATAAAATGTATGCCATAGATTTTATTGACATCTTCGTCATTTTTGAATGACAGTACAAACATGTTGAGCGGCTCTTTGGTCTTCCAGCTCAACTTCCTATCGACGTTTTCTATGCGGAATCCTTGAACTTTTAAGTCATCCTTGATACGACTTGGTTCGCAAGAAGAGTGCAATTTTTTTACAATAACTCTTATTGGCCTGGCCTGTTTATTTTCGTAGGAATGCCAGTGGAAACTTTTTTCTGTTAGCAGTTTGGTAACTACCCTGTAACAGTCTTCAGTTTTAGCGTTGATCTTAACACAATCTCCACTCAACATTTTAGCTGCAAATGATCCCGCGGGTTGTGTTTCGGACAGAATGTCGTAAAACTGTTGGTAATTGGTAACACCATCTACTATGATCGGCGGTGGTTGTGGTATTTTTTTGGTTTTGGCCTTTTCCGTAATGCTTGATTGTGGTTGGGAACTTGTACCGGGTTGCTGGGTAGGAGACAGTGAGGTATTAATCTTCCTTTTCTTCCTGCTTTTCGCCCGAATCCACTCCGTCTCTTTGGCGAGTTCATCCTCGTCCGTACAGTACTCAACGTGTTCATCTTCACTACGCTGAGTAGATTGCGTTTGTTGGATCTTCTTCGACTCAACATTATTCTTCTCCTTAGAGGATTGGAGTTCTTTCTGAAGGGTATGCACTTGTTTTTCGAGATGGTTTATTTGGCCCTTGAGATCATGAATAATCACCTCTAGGTTTTCTCGCGCAGATTTTTCCTGGATATAGCAATCATATAATTGCCTTTCTAGGTCAGTTTTTAATTTTATTGTCGTAGACATATTGCAAATTATTTAACAACTATTGCCTTGCTAAATCATGTTTACAATTTCGTAACTGTGTCATAACGATGACCCAGATTTATCACACACTGCGACGATGCGACGCGACGCGACGGTATTATGATGCGTCTGCAGTTTACTCAACTAGAGCGCGCGTACGCAAATATGCGTGTATTCTCGACGGAGATTAGATTGGTACTGAAGGTAACTGAGGTTAATGATATTGGTTCTTATATTAAAGAAAAAACTGGAATAGATATTACGCTGGATCGCGTACATATGAAACAAGAAAAAGATTATAATTCTTACAAAATGCTAATACCCAAACAAAAATTAAATGTGTTTATGGATACCAAGCTCTGGCCTGATGGAATATCTTTCCGACGTTTTGTCGACTTTAGATATAAAAATCATCCCACAAGACCAGATGATATAAGACAAAGGGCAGTGAATGATATATCATAATAAATATTATGGATAATCAATGTGTACTTATAAGTTACAATTGTAGATCAGTGTCTCGATCCGTGGACTGTATTAGGTCACTATGTACACAAGGACACATTATTGCCTTACAGGAGACGTGGTTATTTCCCCATGAATTAACTTTTCTGAACACTATCGATGACAATTTTGCGTGTACTGGAACATCTGCGGTGGATACCTCAATGGGCATCTTTCGTGGCAGACCTCACGGCGGTGTGGCTTTATTATGGAGAAAGGATATGTTCAGTGACGTCACAGTGTTACAAAGTGATAATGTGCGTTTAACCTCAATAAAAGTGGCGATGGCCAATGGTAGGTCCTTTGTAGTAATTTCCGTTTACATGCCCACCGATTGCGCGGAAAATTTAAGTGAATATACGGAATGTCTTAGTGAGATAAGTGCGATCGTCGAGAGTTGCGGCACGGAGTCAGTGTATGTATTGGGAGACTTTAACGCCCATCCTGGAGAAACTTTTGGTGAGGAACTGTTAAATTTCTGTAGAGACGAAAAGTGGTTATGTGCAGACTTTAAGAAACTTGGGACATTATCTAATACGTATACATACATAAGCGACGCCCATGGCTGTAGACGTTGGTTAGACCATTGTGTAGTTACAGAATTAGCATGGAAAACAATATCAGATATATATGTAAAACTTGACGTATTCTGGTCGGATCATTTTCCTCTGTTTGTGACATGTAATATAGATGTAATTAAGCCAAAAATACCAGAAAATACTAGAACACATAACAGAGTCCTATGGGGCCAAAAAGATAATGTTGAAATTGAAAAATATAATTATATTTGTAATAACTTTTTAAAAGAGTTGGGCTACCCCTCAGAACTTATTGAGTGTAGTGGTAAAATGTGTACCAGTACAGACCATAGAACTCTTATTAACGGCATTTATGTAAAAATTGTCAATATCTTAAGTCAGGCGGCTGAATCATGCTCAGCTAAAATAAAGTCATACAAGAGAGCTTATGTTATAGGATGGAACAGACACGTTAGATGTGCGCACAGTGAGGCACGTCTTTCTTTCCAACAGTGGGCGCTATATGGGAAACCTACTAGTGGGCCACTTTTTGAGAAAATGTGTCTAACGCGAAGAGTGTTTAAATCGAAGTTGCGATGGTGTCAGAATAACCAACAACAAATAAAAATGGATATGCTCGCCACTCAGCACTCCGTTAAAGATTTTTGTGGGTTCTGGAAACAGACGAATAGGCTCAGTCCTAAGGCGAGTCTCCCGGTGAGCGTAGATGGCGTGTCTGATCCTAAATTAATTGCTAATGCTTTCAAAGAACGCTTTAAGATCAACTCGTCGTTGCCCGAGTCGCAGGTACAATTTCCCAACTCGCATCAGGCACAGTCACTGATGTTTGATGCTAGAGACGTTAATAAAGTAATAAGTCATATGAAGAAAGGTAAATCGCCTGGTCATGATGGGCTCAGTATTGAACATCTGCGCCACGCAGGTCCGCATATTTATAGAGTATTGGCAATGTTGTTTAATCTGTGTATAGGGCACTCATATCTTCCTGAAGATTTAATGAAGACGATTGTTGTGCCAATCATTAAGAACAAAACTGGTGATGCCTCCGACGGGTCTAATTATAGGCCAATTTCGTTAGCTACAATTATTGCTAAAGTGCTTGACAGCTTGCTTGATAAACAGCTTGGTAGTCACATAGAATTACATGATGCCCAGTTCGGGTTCAAACCTGGGCTTTCGACTGAATCAGCCATATTATGTCTCAAGAATGTTGTTAAGTACTACACTCGCAGGAATACGCCAGTTTATGCCTGCTTTTTGGACCTGTCGAAGGCATTTGATTTGGTATCATATAGTAGACTTTGGGAAAAGCTTATGCATGAAACTACTTTGCCTAAGGATCTTATAAAAATTTTTGGGTATTGGTACGACAATCAAAACAATGTTGTAAAGTGGGCGGATGCACATTCAGATATGTATAGGCTGAACTGTGGAGTGCGACAAGGGGGGATTTCCTCGCCGAAACTTTTTAATCTATATATGAATAATTTGATTGTCGGGCTTAGCAACGCCAATGTCGGATGTTCAATTAATGGAGTAATGGTCAACAATATAAGTTACGCAGACGACATGGTTTTGTTAACACCGTCAGTTAACGCGCTTAATATTTTGATGAGAAAGTGTGAAATATATGCTAAATCTCATGGGCTCAGGTACAATGCTAAAAAGAGTGAATTAATGCTTTTTAAAGCGGGAAAGAAAACATACTCAGTCCCTAAAGTGAAGTTAGATGGAGCTATACTCAGTTGGGTCAAGAAGTTTAAGTACCTGGGCCACTGGGTCACAGATGATATGTCAGATGAAACTGATATTGAGAGGGAGCGTAGAGCATTGTCAGTTCGATGCAATATGCTGGCTCGCAGGTTCGCACGCTGCACAGTTCCAGTAAAAATAACTCTATTCAAGGCGTATTGTCAAACATTTTACACATGCAGCCTGTGGGTCAACTATACGCAGAAAACTTATAATGCTCTGCGAATCCAATACAATAACGCGTTAAGAATGTTGTTGGGTTTGCCTCGCTTCTGTAGTGCTTCGGCAATGTTCGCTGTCAGTCACACAGATGACTTTAGTGCGATTATTCGAAAGCGAGCGACATCGCTGATGCACCGAGTCTGGGGTGCACCCAATAATATTTTAGCCCTTGTAGGCAATGATTACACGAGCGATTTTATGAGACGCTGGTTTGAGTTGCATAAACCTATCGCTCAACTAGTGGGTCAGTGATTCGCCCGTTGTGATGTGTTTTGTTATGTTTTGTTATATTTTGTTCTTTTTATGTACATACTAACATAGCTATAAGTATTGTAACTTACTAATACTATGGGTGAATATCCTGAAATAAATTCAATTTAATTTAATTTAATTTAATTTATATTTGCGGCTGTCTATTTCGTAATAGTCCAATTAATCATTAAATAAACCGCAGCATCAATTACGTTATCTGTATTAAATGCTTGTAGAGTACTCTAAATAGTTCTACATAATATTTGAGTGCGTAATTATTTTGTAATTACCTCATAAGTGCAACGAATAGCTTTCATTTGGCCAAAATTTTGCAGTCTTTTCGTGCAGTTATGTAAATGAGAACATAAATTCATGTGCATTTAATCAGCATATTGGGGCTATTCATAAACCTTCCGGAAACAAAGAAAACGGTTGCCTAAACTCCGAAAAGATTTATGATTCGCCACGAACTGAAAAATAAAAAAATTGGTACTTATGTACCTTTGTTTACCAAGTATTTACACACGTATACTATTATTTGCGCGCGGCTCCGCCCGCGTCAAAAAGTTTTTCCTAGATAAAAAGTAGCCTATAGCACTCAGGAGTAATGTACCTTCCTATTAGTGAAAGAATTTTCAAAATCGGTCCAGTAGTTCCTGAGATTAGCGCATTCAAACAAACAAACTCTTCAGCTTTATAATATTAGTATAGATTACAATGTAGAAGAAAGCCATGATAATGATATGTTAAGAAGTAATATATGTATTTAATACTCTTAAATTGATGGAACGTCGTCTTTAGCATATTTTATTAAAGTCAGGTTAAATATACGCGATGTAAGACCTAACAAAATTAAGGCCCCAAAGGCGTGAAGATAACAATTCTGTAAGAGAAAAATTTTAATTTACTCCAACGCATATAACGTTTTACAACCTACAATTAAGATGAAGCCGAATAACTTGTTTTACATTCAACATTGCCATTAGCAGCCATAAAAAGTACGTACATAAAAATAACGAATACGAATTGTTTCTGATTCTTAATTTAACTTCACTCAGTTATATGAAATCGTAATGCACGAATAATCGTTGTTTAAAGATTGTATGGAACAAAAGCCTATTTAATAACCTTCAATTACAATATTAGTAGTACAGGAGTTTGTGCATCATTAGCGCTTTGCGTCTCTATATCCGTGAATATAAATGTATGAGCTTTTCAGAATACCTGACAGATATGTCAAATGCATACTCGCATTTGGAGAGGATTATTCTTGTTCATTAATACCGGTACATTAATTAACGTCAATAATGGCTCGTATAAATTACTGTTTCGATAGCTGTTATGAGTTGGTTTCACGTAAATAACACGTACTTTAAATACGTAATCATGACACCGCAATTTAAATGATGAAATTGAAAATCATGTTTTACGTAAAGGCGTACTGAGTCCACGAGACTTTTATTTTCGTAAGTGGTAGAGCCAGGCTGCAGACAGTTTTGTCTAAAGGATGAATAGGCTGGCTCGGTCAGGTCATATCGCTGGCTTACAGAAAACCGGCGTGAAGTAGCTTTGTTTTGGTATGGTCAGTAAAATATCTGATTGCCCAAAAATGCCATCCGCCTTTCCAATCTTAATTATCTTCGTAAAATTCTGCTACAATTCCAGGGGCCGTGTTCATAGGTGATTGTGGTTATTCACTACCAGGTATCCACGTGCCCATTTGCTTACTTAATTTGCTAGGAAGGATTTCGTTTAATCTTGAGCAAGTAGTTAGGTTGCTTACGGCTTATATTTTTGTACCAACTATTCTAGTTATACTTCGCACATTGAATGAGTTTTGGCCCCGAGCAAGCTTGAGTAAAAGAAGTAGCAACGGTTAAGGCCAAGGATTTTGCACAACCTGTTTACATAGTAACCCGGATTAAGCCAGCCCGTAAAAAGGAAATAAACTCATATGAATTTAATTTAAATACTATGTGTTAAGTTATAACTACTTAAAGAGGTACTTACTACAAGAGGTGTGTCAAGATCGTAGCATGTGGCGCTCAATAGTCTCTGCCTACCCCTATGGGATAAGGGCGTGAGTGTGTATGTATGTATGTATGTATAACTACTTCTAATTTAAATAATTATAATATCTATAGAAGATTGTCTTAGAATGAACCTCTCCGACCAGGTGATTCTATTAAAAATCGTTTTGATTATTTAACAAAAATTTAAATATGCACTGAGAGCGCAGTTTTAAACATTATAGTTTATTACGTTTCTTGTATTTTCAACAATCTTTCTTAAGATTGCTTATTTATCTTTAGATTGAAGATGTTTTAGATCCAATTTGAGATACGGTTTTAAATATTGCGCTTATGTATTATGTATGCCACTTGAATAAATTGCGTTTTCAATAGTATAATTTAAAATTTTATTACTCGAAATGAAACCTGCAACTACGTTTTGAATTTTCGCAATAAGGGCCCTGTTTCTTATAGATTTTATATCAGAATTTGGTTGAATATATTTATAGTATGTAGGGGTTTTTTACATCAATGTATACCATAGTATGGTAACCATATCATACCAGCCCTGTATTATATACTGCTCACTGCTGAGCACGGGCCTCCTCAACAACTGAGAGGGTTTAGGCCTTAGTCCACCACGCTGGCCTAGTGCGGGTTCACATACCTTCGAAATTCAGAGAACTTCTCAGGTATGCAGGTTTCCTCATGATGTTTTCCTTCGCCGTTAAAGCGAGCGATAATCCACAAAGAATACACACATAACTCTTTTTTAGAAAAGTCAGAGGTGTGTGCCCTTGGGTTTTGAACCTGCGGACATTCGTCTCGGCAGTCCGTTCCACTCCCAACTAGACTATCGCATCAATGTATGTAGGTATATATTTTCGTTTGGAAATAAGCATTTAGTACCTAGGTAGATACGTTGTTATATTCAATAGTTCCATTAAAATGCTGTGGCTGTAGAGTAAGACCTTTCTTGAATGGACACATATCAATTTTAATATGTTTATTTTTCATTTTGTTTCCTTATCAAAAGACAAAAAAATATTTTATAGAGTGGTGCAGAATAGGATATCAACAATAACATTTTACCTCATTAATAACCCGTCATATTCTTATTAACATTAAATGAGTGTATCTCATAATATATTTTAACCCAACCAAATTACCAAATTTACGACTAATTAAATTTCTAAAATTTTAAAAATATATTTTAATGTTATTGAAAACTGTTAAATTTTTACTAAGTAACTTGGCAGTGAATAGGCATGTATAATACAATTAGAAGATTAATTTGATGTGTTATTATAAATTCAATATAACTTTCAAAATAAGCTAATTATAATTGATATTTCCTTTTTTAACTTTACAAGCTACAAATTATTCTTCCTTTATATCCAATTATTATAATCGATAAACTTGTAATGCAAAACATGATAAGTATTAGCACTTAATATTATATAAGGTTTACTATTTACTATTATTGACTATTTAAACATTATATTATAATAAAACCTTGAATAATTTAGGATTACTGATCAAACAGAGAAATACTTAATACTTATAATTTTCTTATTGAAATACTACTAGAAATTGATTCAAACAGTAATTAAAAATAAAGGAAATTACCAGGTGTACGTAACACAGATATTATTTACTTTCAGACAGCGCGGCAGCGGTGAAAGCTTTAGTTTTGAATGGTTCCTTTATCAATTAAAGTTTGTCCAAAAATGCAAGTCAGAACTATGGTTTTAATAAATGCAATACTTACGCATATATAAATTGTTTATATTTTCACAGGAAAAGTTGGATGTAAATTATTTGTTCCACAGGTGCTTTCCATGATATTTTAATACGGCATTAACCTCGTGATTGGAGCACAGCGTGAACACTATTAATAACATGCTTTTAATAGTGTACGTATAAAATGGTAAATCACAGGTACGGGTGAAAGGGTCCCCGTGATCCGCGCCGGCTACAGACGTGCTACGCGTGCTTGTAGATACAAAGCCGCTACGAGCTGCATAAGCGCGGAGCGAGCGGCTGGAACGAGCGCGTGGGTTGCACTGGCTCCGCTCGCCGCTCCTACCGAATAATCCATACCCGAGAGGCGAGGAGGCTGTATTTACCGGACCGGGCGGGCGGTCGGGCAAACCAGCTCGGGCTGCCCTCGCGTGCCTCGCAGCCGCGCCGCCGCCTCCAACGCTACCGGCCGCCATCATTGCGTTCCATGGGTACGCGTGTTGCTCTCCTTGATGTTGACACAATTTCTATTACCTACGTAACAACACATAGTTATACTACGGGTATCCAGTTAAAATTTGTTGCAAATATCAATAAATCTACGGGTAGCTCATATATCAAATCAAAATGAATACTCGAATGGTATGCTCTATGATTTACTGACAGGCAGATATAATAACAAAGGTAGACTCCTGATACAGCCAATAGTAGAAACTCTTAAAAAAATAGTTATTTATAATCGGTATTCATATAAATAATAAATTAGGTAACTGTCAACAAATGCTACTGGATAGAACTTGAAAAGCTTTGATTTGTGCTTTATAATAAGGCTTTAGGTGGCGTTCAAAAATGGTTAAGGCGTGAAATTAGTTCGCCCGCGCAAGTTTCTTGTTCTCTGTTGTTGCTATAACAATAAATAATGTTGACGTGACCAGTTTGTTAGTAGCTGCATTACGTGGGGTAGGTGAACTCCAGCATTAGGAAACATTTCGCATTTTAGTAGCATTTTCATCGATTTTTACTACTTAAATTGATCTCCTGACTGGCACACTATACAAATATCATGAAATATGTATTTTGCGCTCAGTTACTTCGCTCCAATCGTGGGTGTCAGAGCCGAGTCCTATTTGTTTATTGACCATAATATCCTTTGTGCCCAAATGGCTTTTGGGAATGATTTAATGCTTGCGCTCTCGGAACCCAGTACGTTTTGAGCCTTTTTTTATTCATAACCACATAAAACTTACGTAACGTTTAAAATGTTCTTTGTTATTTATGTCGTTTAAGCTTATATTCAGATTTTATACATCGCGGAAACAATGCGTTTTTTCACCACTAAAATAAATACTTTATTCATCACGTAGGCGAACATATAACTGCACTTTTGATAAGTAAGATACGTGAGAATATTAAATTATTAGTCCAATTAAGTCACTTAAATACAGACATTTTATATACATGTGCATACACACTGCTGCTTGGCGGAAATAGATATTGCGATGGTACCTACCCAGGTCCCAGACGGCTCTTGCATACGAGAGATTTACTACTACTACTACTATAAGTAAACCAGACTTTATTCCGGAAAGGTATTTTACAGCTGTGAAAAAGTCAAACTTCTAAATCAAAGTACCTACCTAATAGCTATATATAGAGATAAATATTATCTCTATAGCCGAGACGATGCCAGAGACAGATATTCTAGATTCAAGATAGAACCCAAAGGACAGACGTGACATGACATTTCAAGATTATAATATTGATTAAATAAAATTATGAGAATCTTATTAAGTAGATTTCTAGATTATAGATTAGCAAGTTACTAAGATTTATCGTTAGAACAGGACTAAGGAGTAGGTTCTATCGAATTTAGAATGAATCATAATTTTTATGTAACTAGTAAATGTTTAATGTACCTACCTGCTATTGACCTATATAGTAAATATAACTCCTGTGCTTTAATATTATAATGTTGTTATTAAGGTACTACCTGTACTTAGGTGACTGCCTCGGTGGCGTAGTTGTATTACGGTACGACTGCAAGGCTGAGGTCTCGGGTTCGATTCCCGGGTCGGGCAAAGTGATATTGGATTTTTTTATTCAGTATCAGCCCGGAGTCTGGAATTTGTACCCGATATGGCGATAGGCTCGCCCCCTATCACATCATGGGACGGAATACGCTTGGCGAAAAGTGGGTGCACTAGTTGCACCTCTGCCTACCCCTTCGGGGATAAAAGGCGTGAGCATGCGTGCGTTGTTATTAAGGTATGTTACAATTATAAAATCTTTCTCTTTTTCATATTACTTTATTATTATACTAGGATTAACTCATCATAGCTATTGCTATGTACAAGTATGGCATGTATAATAAGACCTAAATAAATATCGTCTAAATTAGATTGATTTAGAACACATAAAATAAAGTTTCAATTTCGTTTCCTTATCTGACCCGACATGGGTATTATCGGCCCGTTTCACCTCTCCCCACCGCATTATCCTCACTGGACATGTTAAGCTAACATGTACATTGAAATCCATTCTATATATACTTATAAAGAGAAAAAGTTTGTGAGTTTGTTTGAAGTCTCGTAGGGGCTAATTTCTTGAACTACGGAACCGATTTTGAAAATTCGTTCACTAATAGGAAGCTACATTACTCCTGAGTGCTATATAGTATTTTTTTTATCCCGGGAAAATATAAAGCGGGACTTTTATCCCAGAAAACTTTTTCACACGGGTGAAGCCGCGGGCAAATGCTAGTAATAATATAAAAATTAATGTTTGCACAGATATATAATATGTGCTATGGAATACAATACAAATACAATACAATACAAATATTCTTTATTGTAACCATTTTAAAAAAGAAAAACAATTAAAATTATACAATTTCCTTAAATTTATGGTGCACAATGGGCGGCCTTATCGCTACAAGCGATCTCTTCCAGGCAACCTTTGTATGGAAAGAATCTAAAATCACACATAGATAGCGGTGTACAACAAGAAAAAGAAACAAACAAAAAGATAAAATGAATCCCAATACATATATAATAATATTAAAATATACTAATATATATAATCATTAATTAATAAATACAGTGATATTTTACACTATGTCATGGAGAGATAGTGGTTTTTTACGAAATTCTTAAATATAGCTAAGGATTTCGCTTGTCTTATTTCTAGTGGCAAGGCATTCCAAAGTCGGACAGCTTGTACAGTGAAAGATCCGTCATAAAACTTAGAGGTATGAGTAGGTATTTTCATAAGAAGAGTGTTTGAGGAACGCAGGGACCGAGAGTGAGAAAGATGTAAAAATTCGAAACGTTCTTTGAGATATTCAGGGGTAGTCGGGCTAAATAATATGTTATATAACAGAGTCAGAGTGTGCATATTCCGGCGAAAACGGATGGGTAACCACTTCAGCTTCTCACGAAATTCAGATATATGGTCATATTTGCGTAGACCAAATATGAACCTTATGCAGAAATTCTGTAGACGTTCGAGTTTATTAAGCTGGTCTTCGGTTAGATCTAGGTATGAGGCGTCGGCATAATCTAGAATGGGAAGAAGTAGGGACTGTGCAAGCAAAATTTTAGTGGGGATGGGCAAAAAATTACGAAGTCTTCTGAGGGAAAAGGCTGAAGCGAACAACTTGCGGCTTATCTCTGTAATTTGTGGAGCCCATGACATGTGTCTGTCAAAAATGACTCCAAGATTCTTGACTGTATCACTTATTTTGATACAGGTGCCGTCAAACATAACCTGTGGGAGTTGAGACCAATCAATTCTCGAAACCATTCTTGAGCTACCGATGACGATAGTTTGGGTTTTAGTAGGATTGACCTTGATTCCATATGCTTTACTCCACTGGGCAATATAACGCAAATCGCTGTTGGTTATTGCTATAGCCTTCGGCAGACAATCAAACGAAGCCTGAGTGTAAATCTGTAGATCATCAGCGTAAAGGTGGTAGGAAGAAGATAGTTGTCGAGATATAGAATTAATAAATACTGAGAAGAGAAGAGGAGATAAAACGCCGCCCTGAGGTACACCAACAGTCGTATAACACCAAGATGAGAAATTATCATCAACGTGAACTCGCTGTCGGCGTCCATGCAGGTAACTATGAAACCAACTAATTACCGTTGGAGATATGTTGAGGGAACGCAGAAGCGCTAATAAAACGTCAAAGTCTACGTTATTAAACGCATTGCTGAAGTCGAGCAGTGACAGTACCGTAAGCTTACCATCGTCCATGCCACGTTTGATATCGTCTGTGATTTTGACAAGTGCTGTCACAGTACTATGACCCGGTCGAAAACCAGATTGGAGAGGGTTCATCAGATTATTATGAATAAGGAAAGAAGTTAGTTGTTTATGAATAAGACGTTCAAGGATTTTTGAAAGAAAGGGAAGGATCGATATAGGGCGGAAATCGGATTGTAAAGAAGGGTTTGTTTTTTTGGGAAGAGGAATAATTTGTGCTTCCTTCCAAGAGGAAGGAAACATACCGGAAGTAATGGAGTAATTAAGAATGTGTTGAACAACAGGTAAGATCTCGTCAAGAATAAGGATTATCATTTTACGGCTAATACAATCACTACCGACTGCGTTTGATGATATCGCTTCCACGCTCTTCCTAACATCACAAGCGGTAAATTGTTCAAATATTAATGGTGGATAGTCGGGCCTGGGAAGCGTAGAAAGATATGTTAATGTAGCCGCTTTATTTGTGCCATCAAAATTGGCAGAAGTGGAGAAATGAACATTTAAGCTATCAATATTTAAATCTTGTGGGATATTATCTCGGCGTGACTTCCCAACACCAAGTGACCTTAAGAATTTCCAAATTTTAGAAGGTTCCTCAGATTCTATTGAAGTATGAATGTATCGGCGTTGTGAGTCCCTACACACCTTGTTGCATTGATTACGAACTTCTAAATATTTCCGTTTGTTGTGCTCATTAGGTTTGCGTTTATATCTTGCCTTGGCAGACAGCTTTCTGTTTCTGATAGCCTTGATATCAGCTGTAAGCCATGGCGCAGGTAGATGTTTTAACCTAACCGGTCGCAATGGAGCATGCGTGTCATATAGTCTAGTTAAAATGGAGTTTAAGCCATTAACTTTTTCATCCACAGTATATGCATTGAAAATACTAGACCAGTCTGCATCGCGAGCATCGTTTTTCAAATGCTCCAAATTAATGCCCCTAAAATTACGCTGCTGAAGAGTTTTGGGTTTGTATTTAGGCGGACGAATTTTGTAGGACAGGTATATTAAATCGTGATAGGAGAAGGCGTCTGCGGCACACTGGCCGTGTTTAGCGACGTGAAAGAGTGAAGATACAAGAATTAAATCAAGAAGGGAAGGCGCAGAATTAGGAAAATTGTGTGTAGCATTAAGTGGAAGAATAGACAAATTGTTGGCTTCGACAATAGATGTAAAAGTAGATGAGCGTGAATCTTGTTTAAGTAAACAAGTGTTAAAGTCTCCCATTATAATCACATGTTCATATAAAGGAGTTAGATCTTCAAGAAGTTTTTCAAAGGCAGAAAAGAAATTAATGCGGCGAGAGGGACAATAATGTACTCCGAGTAATAGTTTGTTGTGTAAGAGCCTAATTTCCAACAAAAGATACTCGCCCATGTCGTCGGGGGGTGGTTGCGGTGACATATTCACGATGGAGAAGGGAATATTAGAACGGAGGTAAATAGCAACACCACCACCCCCAGAGCCGACACGGTCATTGCGAATAAGTTGGAAACCTGGTAGCGTAAACAAAGTGGAAGCGAGACAGGGTTTTAGCCAGGATTCCGACACTAATATCGCATGAATATTATTTTGTTGGAAAGACGCCATCATATCGGTGAAATGAGCCGGAATACTTTGGGCATTGATATGAAGAACATTAAAGTTCTTCGGCACATCAAGACAGAAGGAATTAATTATGGTTTCCAGATTAGAAATGCTGCAAAAGCTATCCGAACCAGCGCTAGAAGAACATGCCGAGACGAAACCATCATTATCGCTAGAATTATCCGACATTACGCACCGTGCAAAAATACATGTATTTTATAAAAAAGATAATATAATATAATAAATATTCAATAACAACTATTTAAATTTAACAATTAAAAATTAATGCCATCTGCCAAATGTGTATTTAAGTATGATAAAAAAAAACAAAAGCCATACAAAAATACAGTAAACATTGTAAATGTTATAATTAACAATATCAATAATTAAAAATAAAAATAAAAAACTATACACAAGAAAGTAATCTCTTAAACACCGACGGGACTTGTAGTTACAGCAATAACAAAACGTTATAAATTGAAGTTAAGAAGTAATGCTACAAATAATAAAACTGTATCATGTTTAATGAAACGTAACGAGGGAAGGAAAGAGACAAAGAGCAAGGAATATTGCAACAAATGAAGGTACATTGAGAAAAAAAATATACAATTGTGATAACTCACGGTATCTAGTAGTTATCCTAACTATTGTATGTTGTCAACTTGTATTACCCGTCCCAGTCGGTGGAACTATTAAAATTTTGCAAATTAAAATAAATACAATATAATATACCGCACTACTTCCTAACAGTACGTTTCACCTTCAATGGTACTGCAGCCTCCTTCACCGCTGGCTTCTGAACTACTTTTGGCGAGATTGCATCGAGATCACGCTGGCAGCTAAGGCGATGGCGGACTCCATCCGAACCGAGAAGAAAGACGTGTCCCTGTCTCGTCCAACACTTGTCGATGCCAAACCGTTCCCGTGTCGCCATGAAAACATTGTGCCGAGTTTTCGTCAAGAATTCCGACAGTGTTACACCCGTCCCTTTGAGGCACGACTTCGATGACCAGATTTTGTCCCGTACAGCAATATCCCGAAGTTTGCAGAGGATTGGTCTGGGTTTGGTGGAACTACCTGGTCGCCCCATCCTATGACAGCGGCTGATATCGGCTACTGAGAAGTTTGATTGCTTGAGCTGAGTTGTTACGGATTTAACAACGACGTCCGCAGCAACCTCCCTCGCATCTTCTGCAAGCCCATGGAGCAGCAAAATCTTCCTTCTACTGTGCATCTGCAAGCGGTCCGTCTCCTTAGCGAGACACTCGATCTGTTCTTGCAGCGCCTTCACGGTGATGAGAACAAAACTCTTGAAACGGGAAAATTCAGCTGCTAGTGCTTCCGTGTTGGAGATAGGTGGAGTCTTCTGGAGCTTACCCTCAAAGCTATCCATTCGTTTTTGGAAGACAGACATCATATCATCCAGAGACTGTTTTAGTGTAACGGCTTCCATTTCAAACAGTGCGGTTATAGAATTGTTACGTGAACTTTATTGTGCGAAAGGATACATACACTTTGGTAGATGGTGAAATTACGTTATTGCGATTTTAATTCCATGTATTTTGATAACAAAAAAGCAATTTAACTGTTTTAATTTTAATAAAAATTGTAGAGCTCGGAATTACGTGTCTTCTTGAGCAACTACCGCCGAGAAAAAATACTCACTCGAATACCATTTGATCGATTGAGCTCTTTAAAGTTTATTCAGGTAATGTCAGTAAAATTCGACGTGTTACTGGAAAGGTTAAGAAAGTAGTTTGAATAATATTCAATAGCCGGTATTGTGCTGTTACCATAATATTCAAAATACTCTGTATTTGTCGAACAAATAAAATTAAATCGACGCTTTTAAAATTTAATTTTTATTTTGACCTTATAATATAGTTACTTGCAGGTTATTAAGCTCCATTTTAAAATGTTTGTTTTATCGGGCTAAATTTAAAAATGGCTAGAATTATTTTCACCGGACTTTCATAGTGAGAACTTTGGCGTAGAACAAAGCTTGCTTCCTAATTAGTATGTGCCATTCGCAAGCAGTCACCGTGAAATTATTATTATGAAGTAATAGTGTCATAATAGGTACAATTCATGTTGGGACTCATATCTTACGCAGGCATAGGTGCGGGAAAAAGCTGAAATGAAATAAAATAAAATAACTGTTTTCAATTTATTAGGCTTAAAAATATTTGCAGCAGTAAATTATTGATAGCCGTACTACGGACTAATAATAATACTATAAGTGTAAAACTAAAATCACTTATAATTTAACTCGGATTGTATTAAATGCTTTTTGGTTGGTATGCCGGTGTAGGGTGTACAGTCAGCAGCATAAATATCTGTACAAAATCAAAATTTCAAATCGCTTATATACGCGTTAAGTTAAACTGAAACATTTTTTTCTTCGTTTGAAGTAAAGTAAATCTCTTTTATTTTATTTTTGTGAAGAGAAAAAAAAGATTAGTAAGAACACAAAAGTGTGTAGGCAATTTGATGTTTTAAATTAGTACATCTACTTATGCTGCTGACTGTACATAGGGGAGTCCCTATGGTACAATAGTCGCTCGGATGAAGGTTAGTACTCTTACACAATTGATATATCAGGATAACAGGATGGGCAAATCTTTGTTTCAGAGAGCACAAGGAATCTGTGACGAGAAACACCTGGCTGCTGAGCTGCAACATGTCAAGCAAGTACTGCGAGACAACAAGCTCCAAATTCCACGCCGCCGTCACAGAGACCGAGTGAAACCAGCCACAGTTGATCGTGTCCCAGTTGTATTACCTTATGTAAGAGGAGTCACCGACAAGATTGGCTACATCCTGAAGCGCGCTTCCATAAAAACTTATTTTAAGCCGCCTAAGAAGATTAGTCAATTTTTACCACCTGTCAAGTGCCATATACCTCTACAAGAACCGGGCGTATACAAGATAGATTGCGACTGTGGCCTCTCTTATATTGGTCAAACAAAAAGACATATAGGGACCCGCGTAAAAGAACATATAGCTGACGTTAAACACCGACGCTCTACGAAGTCTGCAGTAGCTGAACACTCAGAAGAAGGCTCCAACCATTACCTTAGATTCGACAAGCCACAAATCCTTGCCAAAGAACACCGATTCCCGCCTAGGATGATCCGCGAGGCTATTGAGATCAAAAAACATCCTAATTTCAATAGAGAAGATGGTTGGAAACTTGCACAAGCCTGGGACCCGGTCATACATCTAATTAAATCGGGCCCCAAAAGACCTGCTGCCAGACCTCAAGACATTGTGAGCTCTTACTGCGTAGACCGGACCGCAAACAATGACTAACATCTTTATATTGTATAATTGTAAATTGAAGGTAGATTTGTAACACTAACTTTTCGGACCACCAACACCTCAGTCCGCCCCGTGACCACGAAGTGCTGCAAAGCCTTCGAAACGTCGGGAGGAAATAAAATAAAAAACCGCGATAAAATCCGTTATAATAGTTTAATTTCAATGTCTAACATTCGCGTAAACATAAGGAATCATTATGCGTACATATTTGTGTCATGTGTGGTAGAGATAGATAAAACCGAGTGACCCAGTCGATCGTTTGCCTTATTATGGTATTACTAGCTTTTGCCCGCAGCTCCGCCCGCGTGAATAAGTTTTCACGGGATAAAAGTCCCACTTTATATTTTCCCGGAATAAAAAGTAGCGTATGTGTTAACCCAGGACATGATCCACCCATGTGCCAAATTTCATCGAAATCCGTTCAGTAGTTTTTACGTGAAAGAGTAACAAACATACATACATCCATTTCTACAAACTTTCGCGTTTATAATATTAGTAGGATGTAGGATTTTATGTAATTATTGGAAATGCCGATGCCTGCTAATGGAGTTAGTTGAATAGGTAGATAGCATGTGCGATATTTTTTGGTTTTTAATAAGTAGGTTGAAGTAGGTACTCAAATGACATAATTATTTGCTACTGTCTTAATTAATTCAAAATGAGAGAGTGAGAGAGAAAGTAATAGAGTCAGAGTATATACGGTAATTTCTCACAGAGAACACACGCAGTGAGGAACGTTCGTACAGCAGACATATTAGGCATATATTCAGGTTTAATCCACGGTAAACCTACCTAACAGTAAATTTACCAGGAGAATATTGTATCTTGTACTTAAAACCTTAACCTACCTGCGTTACTTGGTGCCAATATTAATATATGAAACAATTTTGCGGGCTCAATGTTGCTCCTAAACTGTACTGAATTTAAAATGAAGTTTTGAATGTATAGCAACAAATGGCATTATTGTTGCTATTTGTCAGTCTAATGGTAGTTGCGCTTTTAGTTATGTAAATACCCCTTAGACTCAAGATTTATTTTGAAAGGTAACGCTTCTTGGGCGCTATGGAAATTAATAGCACTAGATTTAGAAGTTACATGCCAACGTATAATACAGAGTTGTAATTAATAGTAATAAATTGAACGATAAAATATCTTAGTAGATGTACAAAGATAACAACGGCATGGTAACACACGTACAACGTACACGAGTGATTTGTGAAAGTGTAATATCTTCGCTACAACGTTTATATGTTATGCTTATGTTTATAACTCAACTCTGGCATTACATTACACAGTGTAAAGCCTGTTAATTGTTTTCCGGAGCTACGTCGAACTGTAACGATATAAACGGTACGTTTGTTTTTATAGTCTTTCAAACCTTGTAAATTGAGCATTTCGTTTTGGAGGGTCGAGAAAACATTCATTTAACAGAGAACTTTTTATGATTCTGTCAGAGAGAAAAGAACCTTCACTAATAGGAATTCTCCCGAATATTGTAAATGGAAAGACGTGCTAGGAGAAAACTGCTATCTGGATGGACGCATATTTTGTCGGACTTGCACCCGGATTTAGTGGAACCTTACCACGGTTTTATGTAGGGCAAGAGTGATCGTTATTGGCCCAAGTATAAAGTGGTTGGGTTTACGCTTAATAACATTGTATTATATTGCATACACTGTAATGAAAATGTTTAGTCAGGTGAGGATGGGTATTGTTAAGACCTTAATAATTTAGGATCTATTGGATTTGCCTACGATTTTCATTATACGCAACTAAGGTAACGAAACCATTAATGGCTTTCTTTGTCTTAAAATCTTCATAAAATCGTTTCGTGAAAAAATATAAAGAAAATCTTCGATAAAATTGCAAAATAAAAAAAAAACAAAATCTTTGTGTGTTCTTGCATGACAACACCAAAAATTATAAAAAATTCTACATCATAGATAGTAGGCCAATTTAGTAACGTAGGTGTTCAACATAGCCCGTAATATTATATTAACATAAGTATAATAATATATGCTATCGACATAGTGTTTTCTCACGTTTACGAGAATGTTTGTGATGCCAATCGATCCCGTCTTCAAGAATGATGGACAGTCTCCGAAGAAACTGTTTCTGTGTTGTCCCATCTCAAACATCCATCGTGTATACCATTAATAATTTTACTTTTACATCCAAAGATCAAATTTAAATATAAGATTGAATATTTATATAGGACAACTAGCTGTTGCCCGCGGCTCTGCCCGCGTGAATGAGTTTTCCCGGGATAAAAGTCCCGCTTTGTATTTTCCCGGGATAAACAGTAGCCTAAGTTACTCCTTATTACATCAGCTACCTGCCAATAAAAGTCCCGTCAAAATCGGTCCAGCCATTTCAGAGATTAGCCGGAATAAACAGACAGACAGACAAAAAATGTAAAAAATGTTATTTTGGTGTATGTTCCGTATATATATTCATATACATGTAGTAAAAAACGGTTATTTCAATATTACAAACAGACACTCCAATTTTATTTATATGTATAGATAAAGGGACAAGAAATAATTACAAAGTTGCGAATGTGAATGATCTTTGTATAAAATCTCTACCATTACGGTTACGGACTAGACTGAAGCTTAAATTAATGTACGGCAAAAACATATCTATTTTAAACCCGTCAGTTAAAATCAATGAACCAATATTATAAATTTGGTCATATTTTATCAGCCGGTGCGGCAGTGTAAGCTATGGTATTATTGT
Source organism: Sphinx pinastri (assembly GCA_947568825.1). NCBI lineage: Eukaryota > Metazoa > Arthropoda > Insecta > Lepidoptera > Sphingidae > Sphinx > Sphinx pinastri. The sequence continues at coordinate 10,528,543 of OX387618.1, read as the reverse complement.
CGGTTTGGTAATTTTAACTTTTTAAATGTTTTTTTATGGATATATTGTTTTTAGTAGGTATCGAACAAAAATGATACCCAAGATGAAACATTAACCTATTACATACGTCATTTATGCTTGTAGGGGTAGGGAGCAAGTAAGTAGTGCACCTACTTTTCGACGTGTGTATTGCGTCTCATGATGTCACAGGGGGCGAGCTTATCGCCATATCGGACACAAATTTCAGACTCTGGGCTGATACTGAGCAGAAAAACCCAGTATCACTTCACCCAACCCATGGGTTGAACCCCAGACCTCAGCACTGCAGTCGTAGCGTAATATAACTAGGCTGCCGAGGCAGTCATATTACATATATAGGTACATGTGGATCATCGTGAATATTCATCAGGCGTTACGTTACCGTGTAACTAAAATAATTATCTCCTCGTAGCCTTCTTTGGGAAACATACAGCGACTTAAATTAATGAACTGATTTATTGGTCGAAATTGCAGGATCTAGGCTCTTAATTCTTATAGGTACTTTCCATAAGTACCCGGACCACTCATATCTAAGTTCTCTTTCCAAATAGAGTTGGATATTGCAGTGATAACAAAGAAGTCCTTGTTTCATGTTTCAGAATACTCGTAATTATTGTCGGTGTAAAATTGGGTATCTTTTCATAGTCGCAGTTCAGAATACAAAAGCTACTCTAGGTATTCCGACTATTGCAGTATAGATAGCCTGGACTGTGAGTGGCATGCGTTTCATCTCCGGAATATCGTCGGACACGGCTGATATATGTATCTCCTGAATAGGGGAAGATAGATGTACTCTGAATGTGCCGCAATTGGGGTGGAGATAGATCGTCCGAGGAAAATTTTGTAACAATGTCGTTTAAATATGGTATGTTTCAAGTCTTCACATATTTTGGACCTGACTAGATTATAATTAATTTTACCGGTTTATTTTAAGGTCACAAAGCGAGTGAATTTATTCCATGTTTTTGAGTTCTATGCCAAAATAATTAAGGACATAATATTATCTACGACACACGACCACGGCTCCTTATAGCCTAGATATGACATTACTTATCATGAAATATGAAATACTTATAATGTATGAGAAGAACTATGAAATAGGCGAAATAGGTGTGTCAAGTTCGTAGCACGTGGCGCTCAGTAGTCTCTGCCTACCCCTTTGGGATAAGGGCGTGATTGTGTATGGGTATGAAATTATGTACATCATAATGAAAATAATAAAAGTTTTTTTTTTTTTGCATTGAATGATGAGACGAGCATGCCATTCGCCTGATGGTAAGCGATACGACCACCCATAAACATTAGTAACACCATACAGCCCTTGAGTTACAAAGTACTGTGTGGCATTCCACTGCGCTCGTCATCCTGAGACATAAGATGTTAAGTCTCATTATGTCCAGTAGTTATACTGGCTACAATGTTCTTCAAACCGAAACACAACAGTGCATGCACACTGTTGCTTGGCGGTAGAAATAGACATTGCGGTGGTACCCACCCAGGCAGCCTCTTACATAATGAGAGACCTACCACCACCAGTAGGTATATTTCCTAATCAACTGATTACATAGTTTTATTGTAGTGTGTAAGTATAGTGTGTAATTACCTTTATTATATCTTGTGTCAGCATTATGTATTTGCGTAATTGTAATATTTTATATTTTTGTGACACTAATAAATGGCAACCTAAACTGGCTTGACGTGTCTTCTTTTATTTCGAACCTTGGACCGTGTCTCTACACCAAGACACACCACATTATAGTAAGTCAAAAATAATATACCTATTTAATCAAACTGAACAGGACATGATATATTTAATAAACTTTATAATGCAAGGTAAGCCACTAAGGTGCCAGAATCAATCTTAATGTATTATCAGAGCATACATTTCCCATAAGTTTATATGCAGTCGGTTAATTTCGATAACATCTATAAAAAGTGAGTAAAGAAGCCTCTATTGAAAAAAACCTTATTTGTTGACGTCTAGTATGCTACGGACAAAAATAAATTTGTTTTTGTGAATATGGGCAGCCTCGGGCACTCGCCAACGACATCTTATTGAATGGAGATCTCCAAGTTATTCATTTATTTTCTTCTTGTCAGTTGGTACGTATTTAGTGGAGCGTCTTGATATTAACTATTTTATATGAAAATATATACTTACCTTTATTTATAGTTTTTCTCTTTTAATGGTTCCTTAGCAGAAGGAAATAGAGTCTGTGAGTCGCAGTCATTGTATTCAGAGAATATATTATTTTAAATTTATATTTGGGTCAAAGAGTTCTAAGATTATATAGAGTGGACATTGGGAAAATTGACATACAAAAATGTTGAGTCTTTTCGACTGTAACTCAATCCACCGTGAAATAGCAAAACCCATAGGTATGTAAAAAACATTAGAACCAAAGACATTCAACAGTTAGTTATAGACCGGACATCAGGCCCAAATTTTTCGTCCAAAAGTTATTTCCCATTGGTAATAAGTCACTGTCATATTTGACAAGTCCGTGTGACAATACGCCTTCGATGATTCTAGAATAAATGGTATATTGTTAAAAACGGCATCTGTTTTTGAATAGCTATAGCAATTAGAGATGAGATATGTATCAACATGAGTTATCGACAAAATTTTTGCCGACTTTAAAAAAAAAGATTCTGTATACATACGGATCTCGGACTTACAAACATAGGTACATGTATATTTATAAGGTACTTGTACTTTCTCAAATACTACTGATCCGATTTGGATACGGTTTTCTTCACGTCAGGGAAGACTTAAATTATGATATGATGAAGATCTTCCGAGATAGACCATGGAACTCTACAATATTCACAATATACTCTCATTTTGCTAGTTATGTTAACTAACAAAAATAAAAACTCTTTAACAAAAAATAAAACGGACTTCAAAAACCAACCCAAACCAATAGTTGAAGTATGTTCTAATGCCTTTTACATAGGTGTTTTGCTATTTGTTAAGATCAAGTTACATACCTAATGATTGTATTATCTATACAAGAAAATCTCGCGACAAGCTTTTATCTCTACATAGTATTAAACAAAGTTTGATTCAATATAAATTAGATTTTTTCTTTTTAGAGCATTTAGATAAAAGCTTGTTTTTAAACATTTATTTTTACTTTTAATTTATTTTTTACTTTTTAGTTATTTTTCGATTATTCTCAGCAAGCCCTTTCATTTGATACCCATATTATGGACGTGCACAAAAAATTACTAGTCCATCATCTTGGGCCGTCCGCCATATTGGTTTCAGAATGATGTCACTTAACTAACAATGCATCGTCATCCAAACTAAACGTGTATGCATAATTTCAATACTGTCGGTTGAGGGTAACTGCTTCAAAATTGATTTGCAAAATTCAACCAAACAAACATAGCTACATACATACATACATACATTGCAAGTTAAAAGCTTGTAAAAAATTTGGTCCTGATGTCCGGTCTATAACTATACTGCTTAATGACTTTGATTTAGGTGAAAATACATAGGTATAAACAGCCGATAGATAGGAATAAGAATTGAAAAATGTACACAATGTGCAAACTTACAGGTTTTTGCATGCCCAGCGTTATTATTGAAATATTTATATTATTAACGTAAACTCTGCATAATGATTTCTTATATTTACGCGAATGTTAGACATTGAAATAAAAATATTTTGGGGATTTTATCGCGGTTTTTTAATTTATATTTTCTCCCGACGTTACCTATACAATAAACGTAAAACGACGTTAATAGGTATACATTAAAAAACCGCGATAAAATCCGCATAATAGTTTTAATTCAACGTAAACTCTGAACGTTTATTAAAAAAACGGCATAGGTGATGGTTTTATAAAGTTTTGTGCATTATTTACGAAGGCAAACTAACGACGCACCGATATTAAAAGTTGAAACAAATGTACCGCGGAATGAGAACCCATAAAATCTCTTCAATCTTTTTTTCAAATCCGTATATCAGTTTAAGCATGACGAAAAAGCCAACATATTTCCAAACTATTTTTATTTATTAGATATGGTAAATGAAGGATCCAAATAAGTATCGTCTTAAAACAATGTATTTTTTCTTTAATAATTTTGTGTAATAATTATTGATATAAAAAAGTGTGTGTGTACTTATGTACACGCGTTAGAAGTTATACTTCTTTGGCGTAACAAGATAAAAATCTTTTATAAATTTTTTATCTTTCGCCTTATTCTACATTCAAAATTCAAAACTAAAATGTTGATTATAGCTAACTTCTGGGTGTCGGTTTTTCGTGACTCATCATATTTCCCTAACGCGCCAAAAGAAGTATAACTTCAAAACCCATAATATGTGTTTTTCTTTTTCGTAATAGGGTATCTATTTTTATCTTGTTACGCCAAAGAAGTATAACTTCTAACGCGTGTACATAGGTACACACACACTTTTTTATTAATTACATCGTAGGTTTTTAATTAATATATCATACATATATCGCAAGGGAAGAGCGACGCCGAGTTTTCATTAGTGTAATAATAATAAAACCACCTCTGACGGAGTGGAAGAGTATCTGCTTAAATTTTAATTAAAAAGAGTGCTGTCAGATAAATTTCCAAGTAAATATACTTCGCTTAATTATAACATAATCACAAATCAATATACAGTAGGTATAAGAATCGTTATAGACAATAATAAATTAAAAAATAAGGCATTGATATGGTTTCTTATATAACAACGAAATAAGGCCTTAATTTTTTTGTGGAGTAGTTAAATAAGAACCATATACATATGTTTTATCATTTACTAAAGTATCTTTAGTAGAGTAAAAGAGAATTACTTGGTCTAAAGTAACATAAACTCGACATAAATTAAAAATTATGATAAATCCTGCAATAAGGTTTAAATCTGTTTTATATTTTACTGTTAATATAATGACGAGACCAGTAACTTACTTGCCTTATGATATGCGCCACGACCGCCCATAAACAGTGGAAACACCACCCTAACTGCAAGTGCATCTACAGTATAAAGCACTGCGTAGCACTTTACTCCGGTCGTGACCCTGAGACGTTAGTTGTTAAGTCTCATAATGCCCAGTAATTGTACAAGCTTCGATGATTTTCTAATCGGAACAGTGACTGCACACTACAGCTTGACAGCAGAAATATACATTTTGGTGGTACTTACACAGGAATAGACCGACCTGCCACTACGAAAGGTTTTTTTTTAGTTTAACAAGTTATTATTTAAGCAAAGTAATATATTAGAAAGAAGATCTAGGTAGATTCGTTATGTGGTTCTTCGGTAGGTATTTAGTTACTAATATTCATTTATAGATGCCCCAGATCATGTGGTGACCGCTAAAATAACAATTAACACCTTTCTTCTTCGTATTAAGCTATGGTATTGGATAATAAACATATTTGAGATCGACTCCCAAAAGAACAATTTACCATTATAATACATATTATGCAAAGTTGTTCATTTCACAGAAGAGATAAGTACCTATCTAGTCTAAACTATCAACCTTCAATTTGGCATGTATACGTAAGACAAAGCGCTGTACTACGACCTGACACCACACGTATTGATTTGTTATTCCTGTGAATTCTCCCGATTAGTTCGAGATAGTTGTATGTTGTCTCCTTTGTAGACTATAAAACCTATGTACAGTACAGAGTAGTTCTAACATACCTGGTATCTACGTTATGTAAATTATAGGTAAGGCGATGGAGCTTTTTTGCTGTGGAGAATTCACAAACAATCTTTGTTATGATCATCTTCTAACAGATGGTACCAGGTTTATTTTGAAGCACATAGTTAAAGATTTTTTTTTATTTGTTAGTGATTTACGAAGGATATTTTGGTTTTGCTTGCGCTTTTAGTATTGCAGAAAATTCTCATCTTTGCTCACATATGCGCCTTAGTGGTAAGCTCAAGCTTTACTAACACGGCCGCCTATTGGGAGATAATATACACATATTGGTTCCGTCCTCGAAATCTAGCAAAATATAAATTTTTCGCTTTGGTAGCCTAATGGATATAAGGCATTTCCTTCTCTATGAGAAAGTGAGATTTCAAATCCTGCCGTAAAGCAAGGTGATTTTCTTGCTCAGAGCAAATGCTTACTTTCGTCTGGGGTGAAATTGGAAATCCCGCGGTATACCTATGTATATATATGTATCTAATTTTCTACTTATATCGTGTAAACGAAGCAGTTCTAAAATATATAGTAATTACATGGACATTAATTAATGTGCTTCTATGAATTAACTACAGGCACTATGTATCTAATAATTACATATCATACGATAATAATATGATTTCGTAATAGATAATAATACTATAATTATAGCTGTAACAAAAATAGTTATATTAAGATTATGGTATGTGGAACATGAAAGGCCATGCACTTTATAAGGCCAATTATTAAAAAGTGATAGTAGTTATCATACGATGTCAAATTCCTTAAAATCATATAACATGTATCGATCTCAAAGATACAGACGTGGCGAGTCGCCGCCGCCGTTATTTTTTTAATAATGCCCATCGCTTCAGAAAATCATAAGATTTTAAGTATGTTACCCTAGCTATACAGTTTAATATCATTGATATAAACTAATATACTTTTATTAAATTTTTACTCTGAATTAATATAACTAGGATATAACGCATACGCATGCTCACGCCTTTTATCCCCGAAGGGGTAGGCAGAGGCGCAACTAGTGCACCCACTTTTCGCCAAGCGTATTCCGTCCCATGATGTGATAGGGGGCGAGCCTATCGCCATACCGGGCACAAATTCCAGACTCCGGGCTCATACTGAATAGAAAATTCCAATATCACTTTGCCCGACCCGGGGATCGAACCCGAGACCTCAGCCTTGCAGTCGTACCGTAATACAACTACGCCACCGAGGCAGTACTAGGATATATATAGAGAATATAGATATATTAAGGACTAGCTGACCCCGCAAACGTTGTTTTGCCATCAGTTACCGACCGGGGTTAAAAGTTATTAAAAAATAGGGGTTGATCGTAGAAAGGTAAAAATTTAGGGTTGTATGTATTTTTGAATGCTGTATCTAGCTGACCCGGCGAACTTCGTACCGCCTAACAATGAAAATTACAATTTCAGATTTAATTTAATTTAATTTCAGATTTACTAAAGTCACTCAATTGCTTTGCATTCCCGGAACCTCTCCACTAACACTTAAACTTTATGGTATGGTATTAAAGTTCAAATTGACTCTACATTTTAGTTAGAAAACGTTTGTATGGAAAAAAGAAAAAGGCTGTTTTTAGGGTTTTCCCGGCAATTATTCGAATGTTTCTCACCGTAAAAACCATCTTTGGACTTCAACGAACATTTAAAAAAAAGAATTGGCCAAATTGGTCCAGGCGTTGTTGAATTATGCGCTTACCAACACATTTTGCGATTCACTTTTATATTATAGATTTGCAATGACACGTACTAAAGAAAGAAATATTACTTTATTTCAATTTAGTTTAAATATCGGTAGTGTTCTAAGAAATGGTCCCATATAAGGTTGATCATAAAATTGACAGTTGGCCTTACTAGGGCCCAAGGGTCTTACTGGGAACATTTAGAAATCACGAAAATGTTAGTTGCAAATTGGTATCGGGAAAGGTAAAACAATCTAGATGTGTCCGTATAAGTTGTTATATTGTTATTTATTACTTATACTTAATCATGATTTAAATAATGTTATTACAGCAAGATATTGCCCGCGGCTCCGCCCAAAAAATATCTATAGTCAGACATTCCTCCCAACTAAAAACTTGTTTAAATTGTAGCTAGCCCAATACCTCGGAGAAAAAAATAATCAGCTGACTGTTACTCGGGGCATTATGCGTCAGCTGGTCGATTAAACATGAAAAAGAAAATTATACTTACAGTGATTTCTTCTCAATAAAAAAATTACCTGATGATAGCTTATATAAGTACAACTATGAATAATTATATATGTTAGCTGGCTGTATGTCGGGGCAAAAATCGTCAGCTGATGCATTGAAAGTTATTATTTATCCAGTAACTAAAATTATTATAACTGTTTATTTGTGAGTGGCTTTCCATGGCCCACCCACCTTAGTAGTCAGTTGATTCGGTCATTATTCATCAGTAGATATATTCATTTTAGTTATAAACAAGCATTTCTGATATCATATGCAAGCACACACACCGGACGTATCTCACAAGTATATAAACCTACTGATATAATGTTGTGGCAACAAATGTACGTATTTTAAGTCGGCAATAAGTATTGCGTGTTGATAATTGATTTATCGCTGAACCGGGAGCGCGTGGAGTCCCGGTGCCCACATTATTTACTAAAATATCCATGAAACCTCAGCGTGATGTTGAACAGGAAATTGGAATCTATACCTTCACTGGGTAGATACGCGAGTACCACGGAGAGAGTGATTACAAATTAAATAGATTCGTCGGGGAGGCAGCGTGATAAATGCTCACGAAAACTTTGTTCGACAGGTACAGTTCCTTTAATATCAAATAGTTATAATTCGTCTGTGTTTTTATCTTTTAAATATAAATAAGATCGCCCGTTATGTCCCTTAAAACCAATTTGAGCAGCGGCTATTTCACACTCTTCTTCTGTGGTGGGGATATCATCGAGTCTCGCTAGAGCATATGCAGTCAAATCTTCGCAACACATCATGCCCATGTATCGATCAACCAGTTTCATTCGCACATCTGCGAACTTTAGTAGCGGCCCCGGCTGAGGGCGTTCTAAAAATTACAAAATATTATAATAGATGTATAGGTAGGTAGGTACCTATTACTATGCACATGTGACATTATTTGTATTTTTATGTTGTTTAAAAAGGGTAAATGAGGCATCACTTTTACGATGTTCATACCTACTGTTACATTATGGCTTCCAATGTTCAACGAAAACAAGTCATTAGCATGGAACCGTGAAAATAAGAAGAGTGTTGGTTAAATTGCGACCTGTTTATTATCATTACGAGTCAAGACGGGAGGGAAAAGTTAGGAGCGGTAATGACGCCGGCGAGGAAATGTACTGAGGGAGCAGTATCGACGTACCTTTTTTGTGCTGTTCTTGTTTGACAAGTGCGCGGAAAGCACCCGGCGTGCTCGCATACAGCATCAACACCTCGGTGCCGGGCCGCGGCTGCATGAACAGCGTCGCTTTGTGCCAGTCAATCTCTACTTCGGGGTATATCGCTTCAACCACGTTTTTAAATTTTTCCAACCTCTGTAATAATATTTTAGAAATACATACAAACTCACGCTTTTTATCCCTGAAGGGGTAGGCAAAGGCGCAACTAATGCACCTACTTTTCGCCGTGCGTATTCCATCCCATGATGTGATAGGGAGCGAACCTATCGCCGTGCAATGCAATGCAATCAGCCCTGTATTATATACTGCCCACTGCTGAGCACGGGCCTCCTCTACTACTGAGAGGGCATATCGGGCACAAATTCCAGATTCCGGGCTGATACTGAATAGAAAAAATCAATATCACTTTGCACAACCCGGGGATCGAACCCGATACCTCAGCATTGCAGTCGTACCGTAATACAACTACGCCACCGAGGCAGTCATAATCATATTTTATGTACGGTTATATTTATTTTACACCTAAAAATGAAAATATTACCTGATACTCACATTTTTCGCAGGAAGTGAGAATACGATAGGATAAATTTCAGTGTTATTAGCCCAAAAGTAGAATATTTTCCACATTGAGTCTATAAGCAAGTAAGGATTAAATCTGGCACTGCGTTCAAACTCCTCACAGGATGTGCGGTTCTGTTCCTCTTGGGCAGAAACACTACTATATTTCGCTCCTATGCTGAGCAAAGCAATTCCAAACATGTGTATCCAGGTGAACATTGCTTGCGATCGACAATTTTACTGTTGTTACTTATGCAAAACATGTCTTTAAATACATGACTTTGTTCACAGAATCAATTTGCACAGACGTGACATTATAATAATATGAATACGCTTGTTCCTAATTGTGATTATTGCATTTTTGAGACATTATTAATACAGGATTAATAAAAGAATAATATGATGACATAAAATATTCAAGATTTAAGTTACTGCGAATGTGGATGGTACGGCTGGAAGGGGACGCCCGTGGAGAACGTTCTCTGACCAAATAAATGATCTCCGAAAAGGGCAGGTCAAGAGTACCCTTAACCGACGAAAATGTATGAAAAGAACTAGGAATGTGGAAGAGGCGAAAGAGGTGTGTCAAGATCGTAGCATGTGGCGCTCAATAGTCTCTGCCTACCCCTATGGAATAAGGGCGTGACTGTGTATGTATGTATGTATGTATATTTAAGTTACTGGTTAAAATCAAATCGGACATTGGTCAAAGTACTATAGGTTTCCTTAACTGTTCCATATAAGAAAAATAATTTAGACCGTAAACTAGGTGTGCGAAGTTGATATTTTCTATTTATTCTTTTTTGTTGTCTGTCTGTTCAATCTGGTCTTCAAAACAAATGTTCTGATTCTGACGGTTTTTTTTATATAGACACGGATAAATGTGCAGCAAAACTTATTACAAAGTTTTGTAATTTTTAATTCCATTAGGTGGTACTATTAAAACTTTAAAGAATGGAATGACCCAAAAGCAGATGATGGTAACAAGAAAGTGGAATTATATCTTATGAATTATAACACCCCTCTTTTTCCGTCGGGGGTTAATAAGTATGAACAAACAGAATGTTGTCAGTCACTTAGATTTTTGCGTTATCGGGTCCTTGGACCAAACATATTCTGACTGACCTGTTAATGAACAGTAAAGCGTAGTTGTAATTCTAGAAGTATCTCTACATTAAATAAATATAAATACATTCAATGCTATAAAAAAAAACATAGTATGATAAGAACTATAAGTGGTTCATGGCTGCATAGGACATAGGCTGCTTTTTCAAGATCTTTGGCTGTTAAATATATTGAAAGTATCCTATCCATTGTCCTGGCCCTAACGATGTTTCCTCCCGCCTACACATCTTAGATAAGTGACATGTTTCTAACTTATGGAAATAATGCTCTTGACGTACCTCTAGAGTCTAGACTGTAACTTGTATATGCTGCTCGTAAATTATCTAGTGGACCGTGGACTCGAGGGGATCGTGATATGTTTCAAAGGAAATTTCAGTTCGTACTCTAGCATTTTAGTTTATTTCAGATTTGTCCGAAATTATGTCCAGGATTGTATTTATGTCAACACAAAATACTCCTAGCATCATTGCATGGCTATTATGTAGCTTAACTGCTAACTCTTATTGTCGTTGACCCCAATGCCGTATACCTATATCCAATACCACAAAGTAACACAACCCCTTTACAGGCCTTTGTAGCAACTGATGCCTATTACGGATCTGCCGCTAGTTTTCGAGGAATTACGTTTAAATAAACCATGCTCAATGGATTTAGGATCCTTGTTATTAATTAACATCGAATCATAAATTTGTTGTATACCTACTGAGTTACAACATCTCTTGTATTGTTTTATTTGTTTGTTGTTAGTTAACTAGTATTTACTAGGTGTATTATATGTTAGGTGTATTTATATTTAGTTTAATTTACTTAGACAATTATTCTCCGATTCCTCATAATTTCTGCCACAAATGAGTAATTTTCTTTAACTCACTTTCAAATTTTGCTTTATATCTACGTAAGTGAAGATTTCAGGTATCTATCAGGTTTTAGTGTGAACTGATACATACACGCTCACGTCCTTTTTTCCCGAAGGGGTAGGCAGTGGTCGTCACTAGTGAAAAACCCAATATCACTTTGCCCGACCCGGGGATCCAACCCGAGGTTTTTCTACTCAGTATCAGCCCGAAGTCTAGAATTTGTGCCCGATATGGTGATAGACTCGCCCCTATCATATCATGGGACGGAATTCGCACGACGAAAAGTGGGTTCACTAGTTTCGCCTCTGCATACAGCATTGGGGATAAAAGGCGTGAGTGTGTGTGTGTGCTTCATCTACTCATGTCTCGCCATATATTAATCTAATGAAATGTAAGTATTCTGCACTTATTCAATCTATATTCAGTGTTTATAAATTACATATGCATTACAAATACCTTAATATCCGATGCAGTGTCGTATAACTGTAAATATGGAATTCTGAATACATTCAATATAAAATTCATGTTTTATTGATACCTATAATGTTAATGATATTCAAAATTGTTCAGTAAACATATTCCTAGGAATCTGTTTAATTACTAGTAATTCAGACTAGGTGAGAATTGCTTCACAATTACTGCTGGTCGTAAATCATGTCAGTTAATATAGCACCCTGGACAGTGCACGTGTCTGTCTTGTCTAGTCTAACACTACGGTGCAAAATCGACCTACCTGACCGCTGAGATGCCAACTAAATTACACTCGTCCTGAGGTTTTGTGGCAACAATTCATACCGAAAAAGTATCAGATTACAAAATATGAAGTCTTTGTACAAAATACATAAATATTGTATTTATGTACGTATTCTTTATTTATTTTTATAAACTGTGTAATATAAAAGGAGATATATCGTTTAGTATTTGAATGCATAGCTCAATTCACCGGTTAATGTGGTCGTGGTTGCTCTACCCCTGGGCACTGTTCTCCGCCTAGTCGCCGTTTCCATATTCATCGCTAGCAACCAATTCATAAAACCATACACTAAAAAACCGGCTAAGTATATAATAATACTGTTAAACATGTTATAAAGTACATTTTTTTTATGATAAGTAGTCAGTAACAAATGGCAATAACTTAGCGTGTTGGCTTTGGATAATATTATTTTAAAAGGAACAAAAACAAAGGGATTTTCAAAGTGATCTAAAATGTTTTATACTCATACTACCGACATAAACATATAAATATTATAACAATGTAAATTGTTGTCATTTCTGTTCCATGTAAAGTTTGCCTAATTTCTGATACATCCACATATCATGCGGTGGAGAACAAATAGGGTGTCGGTAAATTTATGAAACCATAATATGCCATTAAGAGATAGATATGATATCTGTCGGCTCTTGGTCCTTTCCAGCATATTATATGGAGAGATTTGGTGAAATTTGTCATCGTTTCCCACTAAGCCATTAGGTACTAATTACCACATCTAATGGAATTAAAAACTATTATTCAGCACGAGAACTCCACTTAGAGAGATTGTATTTATTTGTTTAAACACAACATACATACATTAGAACAGAAACTGAAATGTCGGATACAGCCAATAGTAATATCAGTAGCAGCGGGCACCGGCTGCAGCGAGCGCAGCGCTTTGGGAATTGCTACATACCTACATAACTTTCAATCACCGTCGAAAAAATAAATTTACTCACCTACTCTGTGTTACGGCGCAAAGCCTACATCTCCGAGGCTTCTGCAGCGCATTTTCAATATTCAATTACAATGTTTAAACAAAGAAATTGGATTGCTGGCACGATAATTCTCGAATAGTCATTTTTTCAGATGGGTTATTGTAGACTACGTACTTAACATATTTTTGCTTACGTTATTAGAAAGATTTTATTAGGCAAATCTTGTTAAGTGCATTGAAATATTTGAAAATATTAAAATAATTATTCTTATTTTATTACGTAATAATTTTATTCAAATAAGTATTTATGTTGCTTTCATTCTCATGTGTCTGGCGTCATTTATGGAGACGCGGGGCGTCGCGCATGGCGTTGGGCGGGGCGGCATGTAATAAATTCAAATATATGGCGTTATATAAGTGCGTTTACGGAGAATCGAATTTACACGCGTTTACACGATATTGCGGCGGAGCCCGCGGATGGCAACGACGCGTCCCACGCGGCGGCGCACGCAGCGGCAATTTTCCTTTCTAGTGACACCCACGGCGCGGCGGCGCGTCATTGCGCCCGAATCGGTGCCCGCCGCGTACGCCGCCGCCATGCACGCCGCGGGCACCGCCACTCTTCAAGCCCCGCATCTTTATAAACAACATCGTACATTGCCATATTTTTGTGTTTACGCGTGCGATGACGCGGGTCACTGCACGTGCCGCCTCTCTATAAACGGAAAAATAGCCCGACGCGCCGCGTCTCCGAAAAAGAAGCCTAAAGTTTGCTCGTGTTGCCTAAAATACAGTGTGGTTGCATAGCAAACTTCTTTCATGGTATACATTACATAATATGTATTACCTATGTTGTCCTATTTGGAAACCAGTTGGCTTTAATTTCCAGTACCCCTAGAACGAGTATACAAATTTTTGTATAATATTCGTACCTATAAATTAAGTTAACGTATTTAGTGTTCGATAAACGATAACATCCATCAGAAAACAGCCGTTACACCATTTTCCATGCATTTTGACGGCTTGTCAAATACGCTACCCACAGAATAAATAACTTCATAGAAAGAGTGTAAATTACACTCATATACTGATCCTTTTTTTTTAAATAGGGCAAAAGCATGGAAGCGACAGAGACAAATATTATGTTGTTAAGGACGGTTTGCGTACACTATACAAACATCAAATTGGCTACCTTTGGCTACCTTTACGATGCCGAATTAAAAAGCGAATGAATGTCAAATGTTACAATTTGCCAACGCGCCCACACAATTAGGTTACATTATACTTCCTTGCGGGCTTGTCAAATTTGTTTGCCTATTTTGTAATTTCTTTGTGAATTAATTTAATAATTTCGAGTTGCTATTGTGAGTGAGTTAAAGCCCAGCAAACAAACTATGTCCTGCGCTATTGTAGGATGTAAATCCCATTCTTCCCGAAAAGAAAATCAAGATGAAACCATCAGCTTCCATCGGTGAGTAGACAACAAACCAATAATATTTGCTAAAAACCTATACAGAAGTGCAAAAAGCCTAAGTAATTATACTTATTATTATGCTGTAGTCATATTATAATCGGCTGTGGGCCATTCGATTCAGTAATTTTTCAGTATTTTTCATTATTACCAATTTTCATAGTAATTTTCAATGGTGTTGTGCTGCATATTTTATCGATAACATAAATGTTAGTATTACGTAGTATACTGTTTTGCATAAAATGGCTTGTACTTTCAAAATATGGTATTGTAGTGGTAAAAGGCACTCAGTTAACGTGCGCGAGGGCTTAAGTCGGGAATACTAGTATATATTTTTATAGTGTGTTTCATACAATATGTTATATTGCAGATTCCCCACATATGATACCGTGAGGCAAAAATGGATCGGTGCTCTTGCTCGTACTAATTGGCAATGGAAAAAACAGCACCGTGTTTGCTCGAAACACTTCAATATTGAACGTTTTACTAACACGGAAAACTATAGAACCAGGAGATCGTTTTCCATTCACATCAACACTTTGTACCCTATTGCTTAAATATGATTTAAATAATTCAAGGGCTTTGCCATTAACCCCATAGTGGCTAAATGATCATACTTATATAACATGAATGATACCGCCGTGTTTTATTTTTAATGTCCCATTTTAAGTAGCTCTCTGTCAGACCCAGACCTCTTGGGTATCTACTTTAATGCTAAGGAAGTCAGAAAAGAACAGAGAATTACTGGCTTTCTCCGAAACGAAATTTCGGTCGATTTTCATTTGCTAATTATAGTGCTTTCCATTCGCTCCATAATTTCTAACAATTTTCTAAAAAATAATAATATTATAAATGCCAAACCATTTTAGTGTGAATGAAATTTAGAAAGGTATGAAAACCGCTGTAAATAGCAAGCGAAAATCGGACGTAATTTCATTTTGGAGAAATCCGGTATGCCCCAAGTTTCTTATAAAGTAACAGCCTCTTAACGAGAGCTTGTATGCACCCAGACCTCATTTGGTATTTTAATACCAAATTAAGGATTTCATATCTTTTATTTTTTTATCCCTTTATATAAAATAGCAATTTGTATAGATAGGTAATTGCAGTTGATTAATCGAAAAGTGTTGATTTTAGCACGTCTGTAAATTTATCATAGCCCATAAACAAACAGTATCTATCGATATCGATAAACTGTCACAAGGGGTCACAGCACAACTAAATTTCTTGATGTCTATGAGAGTGTACGCTCAAATGTCATAGCATTACTTCTATGAAGTTATTTATTCTGTGACGCTACCGCCGCACTGTTCAAGTTTCTATACAACAATAACAATTTACTTAGTCGAAAACAATATGTTAACTATACGATAGCGCGTAAACTCGTGCTAAGGATACTGATCACTATATAACTGAACGTTTAATCATACTGTATTATCGACGCCAAAAGTTCCAATACTCACCAGTTGGCACTGATAAAATCGAACCAAGGAAATAGTATAAAGGGATTCATTTAAGCGGTAAAGGTGCAATCCTGTGTCTTCTTGGGGTGAAATTGGATTAAATTAATTAGCCGGCCCCAATCAGAGACCATATTTTGCTTGGCTATTGACTACCGTCCTCTCCGTACGAATTATTGTGTGTTAGAGTAACATCAACATGAAAATATTCAGACACTAGGTAACTGAACAGCGAGTTCCCATTATTTAACCACCTATATGTACTTTCAACCGACTGTAGATAGCTAAATTGTATTTTAATCGAATTGTACTACGATATAATCGTGTTTCACAGTTTTGGCCGTACTGGAGCTAACTTGCTCCGCACGTGGTGTATTCATATTGTATCACTGACTTCAGATAACTAACCAGGCGGCAGATAGACATAATTGACTTGTATGAGAAGGCTATTGTGATTTGGCAAGAGGAATATTTGAATACTTGTTGTATATTATTGTAGTAATTTTGGACTGAGATGAAAAATAATTCTTATATTGTTACAATTATTTAGTCTCTTCCATATATGAAAATGTGTTTTGCACTAACATAATATATGCGTTATAAATGTGAAAATCAAAAGGGTAAATAATAAAAAATATCATAATGCAATTTATTAACATTAAGTTATGCAAGTATAAAAAGCCGTAATCAAAATATGTATAATATACATAATATATAAACTCGCGCCTTTATCCTCGGACGGCGAGGCAGACGCGCAACTAGTGCACCAGCATATTTCCGGGGCTAATACTTATAATAGGGGGCGAGCTTATCGCCTTAACGGGCACGAATTCCAATTCGAACGGGTTTTTTTTCGTCGAAAAATTTACTCAAATTTGGTGGTCGATCTGAGTACACTTTTGCGATGATTGTAGTAACGAGAGTTATGCTATTTTAGGATAACATTAAAAAATTAAATAATTCTCGTTTAGCTTATTTTATGAGAGCCAGTGATTCCTGATTGATTCAGACACCACCATAGCCATAAAGAATGAAATTCATCTTATTACATCAAGAACGTTGTTTTTCAAATACCCTCGCGTAGGTGCAAAGTACCAGACGTGGTAGGTAATATCTTATCTATATATATAAAAGCGAAAGGTCACTCATTCATCCCGAAATCTCAGAATCTGCAAGAGCTAGGAGTTTTAAATTTTGCATGGGGGTTTTGCTTTTTAGGACGTAGAAGCTCACTAAGACGGGATGTTGCGAAATTCAACCCCTAAAGGTGTAAAAAGGGGTGGCAAAGTTTTTATAGTATAAAATAAAGTCGCCCGCCGCGTTTGTGCGCGATAAACCCAAAAACTAGCGAACGGATTTCTATGAAACTTGGTAGGGAGATGGTTCGCGACCCTGGAAAGGTTTTAGGCTATTTTTTATCTCGGGAAAATGTATAGCGAAACTTTTATCCAGGAAAACTATTCGTGCGGGCGAAGCCGCGGACAAAAGCTAGTTTATTGTAAATGTTAGGTATAATAATTTTGTTGTAAATATAACAGCAATTCAATAATAATGTCGTCTGGCTGGGTTCATTGTCGTCAGAGAGATAATATTTGTCAACATATATTTTTTTATTACTCGCTTTGGTCCATAATCAAGTCCGCTAAGAAATAATAATGTAGCATAATCAAACCAACAGAATAAAGTAACAATTTTTATCTAAAACCACTGCGATAGTCTATGTATGTGTATGGGAGCGGGACAGACTACCAATATACCGCATGTGGGTTCGATGTCACCCCCGTGTAGTGTGTACGCACCTCTGGCTTTTCGAAGTAATATATTCATTGTTAATTACCACCCGCCTGCTGACGTGTGAAGGAAACATCCTTTATTAACTTGCATAGTTAATTTTTTCACGAGAAAAGGCAGCTGAACTCTATAAAATATTAGGATCATGCTGAGCCAAAAGCCTAACCTTTATGGAACAGTATATACTAAAGGGCTGGTATTATTAAATTATATTTTTACCCTCCCTAACGACGTGCCGATGCCATTCGACTTTATATCTGTTTCCTGGTGTCGTATTGCGAATTTTATATCCTATTTTAAGTTGAATACGGTCGATTTGTAAATATGTACCTACATACTTGAAACTTTATGTTTTTGGCTTAATACACTACGGTGAATATTAATTACTAATTAGTGTTTGTGTTATATGTCATAACCACACATAGACCAATATTGTTGATGTAGAGCTTATTAATGTTTTATTCTAGTTAGTAATTTACTCGTACAGAATCTAAAAAAACACTGTACGGAAATATATGTAAAGTAATATTATTTTGATTAGTATTTTATTTTTTATGTTTATTTTCTGTCTTTCTGTTTTTCTGTTTGTTTGTTACTGCACATCTCCGAAACTACTGACTTTACTGGTGGTAGGTCTCTCATTATGTAAGAGGCCGTCTGGGTGGGTACCACCGCAATGTCTATTTCTACCGCCAAGCAACAGTGTGCATGCACTGTTGTGTTTCGGTTTGAAGGATATTGTAGCCAGTATAACTACTGGACATAATGAGACTTAACATCTTATGTCTCAGGATGACGAGCGCAGTGGAATGCCACTCAGTATTTTGTCAGTCAAGGTGCTGGATGGTGTTGTTACTGTTTATGGGTGGTCGTATCGCTTACCATCAGGCGAACGGCATGCTCGTCTCGTCATTCAAAGCAATAAAAAAAAAAAAAAAAAAAGATTCCGATGAAATTTTGGATGGAGATAGTTTGACACCCTAGAAAGGACACAGGCTACTTTTTATCCTGGGAAAATATAAAGCGGGACTTTTATCCCGGAAAAACTTTTTCATGCGGGCGGAGCCGCGAGCAAATGGTAGTAATAAAATATGTAAGTATATATTTAAATATAAGTTTTCCATTCCATGTCTATTCAAAGCGTAGTAACTCCTGAGTGTTATCAAATGTAGGTTAATTTACTTCTAGAATATTGCATTCTTAAAACAGTATCGATTTTTGAAAGTGTGCCAACGAATTTATTACAAGGAGACAATCCAGAGTGTATATTTCAAATTATTATATTTAGGTCATTGATATGTAAAAAACCCGTAGGTACGACGTAGCCGCCCAAGGTGAATGACAGATAATGGGTCAATACCCGTTGCAGACATCTACGTAACGTTCCCTACCTTTATCGTGAGATAAATATACATTATTTTTATTGTCTTGTTTGTACTTTAAATATTGCCTGCAGTTTGGTTCCTTTTATTATGTCATAGGTGTGGAAACAATCCTTAGGCAAAGTTGCAGTTTGTTCAGGTAAAAAAATAAGACCGATAAAAGTGTTTATACGTAAAGTACTTTGTTTCAAAAACAGATATCCGTTTAAAAGAGCGACGAGAAATTTACTGAAGTCGTCTGGCACCTACAATGATGCGAAGTATATTTTCTAAAATAATGCAATGATTTCTAGAAACAGAACAGTAGGTAGGTATGTAGTGGATGTTGGATGTCAATGACATCGGGTTATTTTTATATATGGCTTCAGTATTGTATTTATAAAAATGCTGAGATATTTTTACTACACTGTAATGATCATTAATCGTATTTTGTAAGTGCTGGTACGTCGCGAGACGCGAGTACGTATCATCGTACCCATACTGTCAGTGTGATACTGATAACTCTATTTATATCAATCTTGTCTCTCGTAATGCCACTCGCAAGCCAATCAGAACACGTCTAATCAGCTAGTGTGCCATTTCGAACCAACAGTGGTTAAATTTTTTCATACGTATTTTAACTGAATTATTAAATGCCATATCACCAACTAAAAAATTAATAAGTATTGAGTAATTTAAAATAAATAATGTAGAGCAACATTTTGTTATCACTTACACAATGTTAAGGGTATGGAGTTTTATTGTAGCCTCTACCCAGATTTTTTCATAGCATAAATAAACCTGTTCACTCCCTCATAGATTTGTATGGTTCATGAGACCCAGTAAAACGTAAGGTTTTTTCCCCATATTTAACTATGTGAATAAGAATTTATAAAACAATAAAAATGGCTGACAAAGTATTTTCATCTTTACTGATTAAAGTAAAAATTTGTTCTTTGTCTTGTATCTATCTCCACATAAGTGACCTTTGGCTATAACAAAATAAACAACTTAATAAATGATAAGTAAATAATGACATTATGATAACTCAACTTTATGTTCAAATATTCATTTATGATAATTTAGTTTCCAAGTTCCGTAGCATAAATTTATATTCAGTCTACATCGTGCCGACTAATCGCGCGTTCCCTCCGCAGTCATAGTATATATTGGATAATTTTATTTTTATTTTGTCTTGAATCGCGCACTGTGCAGTTCGTAGTAGATGTTAGGGCTACACATGTGTCTGCGATATTACTCGTTTGCGCGTCTCTTCGTAATCATGTTTTTTTGATCATATGTTTTATTTTTTCGTTATTTTGTATTTACGTTGAAACATTTGGACTTGCTTTTCAATAATCAAGTGCGTGTGATCTTTTATACTACTTTTTCAAAGGTAAATAACTATTAATTATGTACGAATATATATTATAACGTACCCTTATACTAATTTAATCCATGGAAATCATATTTAAACTAATAGTTACGCCTCAGCTTTTATCAGACTTTTTTTGTAACTTCTGTTAATTTATTCATTTCTATTGTTACTATTAATAAATTAGACAACTTTAACTAAATTTGTCTTTTATATAGGTATGTAATTTAGGTCATATCATTTTATTACACTAATTGTTGATATAATATTATTCCCCTACTGTTCGGCTTGACTCTACTTTTAGGTAGAGTTTATAGACATTTTTATTCCAATCGTAGCTTTAATTTCTTAAAATAAAAATGCATTATCTACTCATAAAGTACCTAATCGATATTATGATGCAATATACATAATTTGTTTCATATATTCAGGTGCAATGGGTAAACAACTCGAAATATAATTTATTTAATAACTTACTATTCATCAAAATACAAGATCCTGTAAGTTTCCACGGACGACTTTTTTATAATCGTAAAAATTAAATTACTTTTGACAGTGTCCTGGAAAACATTGCAAATCAAAAGTTTAGGGGTAGGTATAATATTCCAAAGATTCCCCTATCCCCGCTCATAGTATGTAATTTTCATGAGTTGTGTACATTTACTATTAGGCGAAAACAAATTTGTAATTTTATAGTTAATTCTGACATTAATGCTGCTTTTGGGTACGATTAAAATAAACAACTTTTCTTTTTTAACTACCTAACTAAACGTACATAGGTAGGTTCTACGCTTTCGTTAACACCGACAGCCATGCTGCATGATATAAAACATTGAATACATAAAAGTTAATATTTGAACTATGTTATCTTTAGAATTGTTTTAAAAACAAATAACATCAGGTTTTCTAGATCTGATTTCAATATTAAAATCAATCAATATTGTTTTCTATAACTTCACTTATTTGAAGTAATCTCAAATTTTATAATATAAGTACTGTGCCTATACATTATAATTATTAAATTATTATACCAGCGTGGTGGACTAAGGCCTTAACCCTCTCAGTTATAGAGGAGGCCCATGCTCAGCAGAGGGCATTATATAATACAGGGCTGGTACGGTATGGTATATTTTGTGAACACGAAGCTCGGCCTTTGATCTGGTGAAAGTTACACGGTGTATTATCATTTTACTACGAAATCGGAATACTCCACACCTACCGCAGTATTTCTTTGTAGGTATACAATCATTGACGTATACCTACAATATTTTTTTTCCTTCGGTAGCTAGAATGACCAGGTTACTCTGTGCGCTTACTCTGAAGCATGCCACATACAACTGGCCGTGAGAGAAGCAGCTTTCCCTCAAGTCTATTCCCGCTACCTTAATAGTTTGACCTTCAGCTTTGTTTATTGCCATTACGAAGCAGACTTTGATGGGAAACTGCACTCTCTTCAATTCGAAGGGGTTATTTGATGGTGTTAGGGGAATCGTAGGAATAAATACAGACTCTCCTCGAGACCAACCGGTCACTATAGTTGCCTCGACTACATTGCGATGCTATGTTTTCACTTGCAATCTGGTGCCATTGCATAATTTTGGTGGATTTATACTTATTGCGCAGCAACATAATTGGCGCACCAACTCTCAATTTTAATATGTGAGTTGGGAGACCGGGACGCTTCAGTGTATTCAGGAACTCGATCGGATAATGAATGGCATCATCGGTGTTTATGACTGAGTCGGATCGGATTTATATTGATATTCGACCCCTTCGAATGATCTCAAAAGCATTTCATTTCTGACTGATACTTGTTCGTTTTTGGTGCTTGGATGGCACGCTCGCATAACCATTATGCAGGTTTATTTGAATGTCTTTGAAATCAAAAGCACTTGAAGTATTGATATCAACTTCGAAGCAAATCAATGCCAAAATTACTTTCTACCCCTTTTTAACCCCGTTAGGGGATGAATATCAATAAAATACGAAATACGTCTTCCATCAATTTTGTTAATAAAGGTTTACGCATAATTTGAAGTAGAGTGGACCAAGGAATCACGTTGTCCCATGCCAAAT
Source organism: Sphinx pinastri (assembly GCA_947568825.1). Classification (NCBI taxonomy): domain Eukaryota; kingdom Metazoa; phylum Arthropoda; class Insecta; order Lepidoptera; family Sphingidae; genus Sphinx; species Sphinx pinastri. Next base: position 10,505,652 of record OX387618.1, on the reverse strand, counting down.
TTGCCCCCTATTTTCATCCCCTTAGAGGTAGAATTTCGAAAAATCCTTTCTTATCGGATGCCGACGTAATACAAAGAACACACCCTCCAAGTTTCTGGTCTCTACGATCAGCGGTTTAGGCTGTGCGTTCATCCGTCAGTCAGTCATTCAGGACAAAGCATTTTATATATATTCCAAGAAAGCGCGATTTATGAAACAAATACAACTGTAACTTGAAATAAGTAGGTACATATTGCATTTTATTTGACTGCTTTGGTGTATTAGTTACCTATATATAAACTATACGATTGCCGATTGAGATTCCGGGTTTGATCTCTGGTTTGGGAAAAATTATATTGTATTTTTCTGTTCCTTTTCTATGATTTGGAACCTGACATAGTTGGGGAAATTTGGATACGATACATAAAAATATTTCTGCTTTCTCTTTTCTAGGGTAAGCCTCTGCTTACCCTTGAAAACAAAAATATTCTTGTCCTTATTTTATGTAGAAATTTGTAGGACTAAATAGTTTTAGGTACCTACGTGCAATATAAAGATACTACCTATGTCGAAATATTTTTATAACATATTGATACTAATATAATATGGCAAGTATATGTATGGGTACTAATAACATATTCAACGAATGCTAAGGTCTACAGTCTCATTTCAACAGCCATAAAGCACCTGAAAACAATGTGTATGTCAAGGCGCTTAAAATATCGTTGTCCCCGAAAACGATATTTCTTTAGTTACCATAATGCAAAAACATTAAACAGTATAATATAATCTAAGAACTCTTTGCCATAATGTCTCAACGGCTTATTTTTGCTGCTCAGCTCAGAAGTTTTCCTATCCTGATTTATATTTATTTAGAATGTCTTTTCCAATTGCGTGTGTGTCTTTTCCACTCACAAATAAAAAACATGCGGTCTTGGTAGCATGTTACTTATTTATTGTATTCTATTGAACAAGTACCTACCTACTTATATGAAGTGTTTTTGCTTATGCCATAATTTTAATTAAAGGTTATACGATAAATGGGTTAACATTATTTAATAATTCCGGCCATCTGTTGGTGCCCCAGGAGTGAATAGAAAACATATCCATGTTTACAACGCTCACATTATCAATAAGTACATGAATGCGTGGATGTGATAATATGCGGGCCGCTATATCTATTATTTAATACTATGTTGCTATGGGTGTTTTACATATATTTACGCCTTTATCTCTGGAGGGGTAGGCAGACTCAGTAATACACCTAGGTACGAGTCGCCAACCATATATCCGTCTCATGATGTGATAGAGAACGATATTAGTGTTTAGTTTACAGTAAAATTTGAATCTATTATATTTTCTAATCAAACAAGGTTTAAAGTTATGTTTAACAAAATGAGATTTTGGAGTTATCACAACTACATATAAATTGTACAAAGACATGCATTGTGCGATAGTTATTGTTGTACAAGAGATAAGGAGTGCGGCCCGGCGCTGATCGCTGTGACCTCCCTTTCGACTACAGGTCATGTACCCACAGTGATAGATTACATTACCAGGTCGAAGAGATTGATACGCATTACTTGTCATGCTGTAATCGGGCATAAAGTTTCATAATGCAACCATCAAACTTATTAGTATAATTTCATTATGATCATCAGCCACATGATGTTCACTGCTAAACATAGACTTCCCCTAAACATTTCCAGACGGACCTGTCAGAAGCGACTCGCATCCAGCGTGTTCCTGTGACCTTTATTAAGTAGTCTACCCACCTTACAGGTGAACGTCCAACGCTGTAATTTCACATTTAAAATAAATATTAGCTCACATATGTATATACAAAAAAGTAGAAAAGGCGCGAATACTACATATCGCTAATATTATTCCGATCGACTGCGTGTTACCAGACAAGCCCAGCATTATAAAGTTATATATAAAAATCAATATAACTAACGTAATTTTTCTAATGACAATGTTTCCACAAATAATTATTGTCCGATTAAAAAGGTGAACCCAGGATGAATGACTCACTATGATAATAACTATTGAGGCCGTGGTGCCACTCGACAAATATATTTTTTTCTTAATAAGGGATAATCATCAATGGGGACAATTCATAAAATATGTGACTTGTCAAAAGAAAGAGCTCAAGAGAATTTTGCAAGAAAATACCATAAAATAAGATTATAATCCATTATTGCTATGTTTATATTTTACATTTTTAACAGATTTGAAAGTTTCTTAGTAATAATCCTCCTTCTTTTGCAGTCGGGTAATAATTCAAAGTTGAAAAAAAACTCATTTTAGTGCATGATATGGAGACATGATAATGTAACTATTTGGCGATACTATTGTGAAAAAAAAAACCGAATTGAAAACCCCATATTATAATGGTAATGGTTTAATAAAACTGAGCCCCAATCAAGAATAGGGCGAGAGGTTAAGTAAACGCTATGTTAGGCTTAATTAAGAAGAAAAATCATTAAAATGCAGCAACGTATTTTAGTGATGCCTAGCAACACATGCGGGCTGAGAAAGGCTTACGAGGAAGTTAGCAGTTGCATGAGTTAATTGGATTAGCTTCTCAATGAGGAAAACAAAGTTAAAAAGATCATGATGTCTATTATATGGTACCTAAGGATTTTCGAAAGTGAATCGCCTAAGGGGATAAACCACGCCAACCTGCACGCTCTAGGCCAGCGTGGTGGACTAAGGCCTAAATCCTCTCAGTTGTAGAGGAGGCCCGTGCTCAGCAGTGGGCAGTAGGTATATAATACAGGGCTGGAATGGTATGGTAAGGGGATAAAATATGGGATGACAGTTTAGGTAATTGAACTTCGTTTTTAAGCTATTTTCAGACTTTATAAATGAATGAAAGTTCCATGTTTTAGGAATTTTACCCCCAAAGAGAATAAAATAATAGAGTAAAGTTTGTACGAGGACTATGCCATTTCGGGAGCTATAAATATGAGAATTGCTGTTTTGACTTTTGTTTATGAATAAGTAAAAGTTAGGGGATAAAATAATGGCCTACAGATATATAATTCTTAGTTTTAGGAAGTTTGCAATTTTTAATGATTTCGTCGTACTGAGGTAAGGTTAAAGGTTATAACAACTGATTGTGGCTTTATAGTCAAAGTGAATTTGTGAGTGCAGTCTCATAAAATTATATTTTAAGGTATTTTTAATTTTATACACAATATATTTATATAACATGAGTATTGTTATACCGCTACTGTATTTTGAATATCACATTGAAATCTTAACAAAATAATCTTAATAAAATGATACAAAACTGTAGCCTTGTCTAAAATGAAAAAGGCACAACAATGTGGGAGTAACTATTGCAGCTGCTGCTCCGATGAAATTTATTTGTTTTAGCTTTATTACATTTAATTCCTCTAGGAAAGTAACACTACTTTTGAAATATGATAATTACATCTACTGTGAAATGTTCTCGTAGAAGACCAATGAATTTTATCATCTATAATATTATTTACGTGTTCCTTTGGTATTGTTATAAATTAATCTATTCGATTAAAGCGATCTACGTTTTATTTAGATACTTAGTTATTCGTTTAGCCTGTCAAATTAGGTTTAAAAAAAAGATTTTGAAGCATTGCATTTAGTATACTGAATCTATCCACCCACTGACCTATTAAGTTTTAAAATTTGCGATATCCAATGGTTCGTTATGCTCTACATTATATCTGGACTTTTCTATTTTTCTAGTGGACGATAGCCTAGTTGGGAATGGAACGGTCTGCCGAGACAATGTCCGGAGGTTTAAAATCCAAGGCACACACCTCTGACTTTTCGAAGTTACGTGTGTATTGTTTATCAATTATCGTTCGCTTTAAGGTGAAGGAAAACATCGTGAGGAAACCTATATACCTGAAAATTAAGTATAAGAATTTCGAGGGTATGTGAAGTCTGCCAACCCGCACTATGCCAGCGTGGTGGACTAAGGCTTAACCCCTCTCAGTAGTAGAGGAGGCCCGTGCTCAGCAGTGGGCAGTATATAATACAGGGCTGGTTGCATGTATTTGCACTGCAATTTACACGCCACCAGCAGTTTAGTTATTTAATAGTGCCCGAAAAAAAAACATATCACATCTTATCTTTGGTGCCAGAGTTCAACTGAAGCTAGTGATATGTATCATAGCGTCTACTACCTATTACGTATCCACATCGATAAAACATAATATTATCGAAGACAACATCTCACTATCATTATTTAGGCCAGCCGGCGCAACATATTATAATCTTTCATTGTTGCCTATCTGCCGTCTCATTACACACAATCTACACATATCAGTACATAATACACGTTTTTTAGTTTATTTCGTGGTCTTTTCCAGAGCTGTCTAGACGCTGTTAGTAAGGCCCCAACGATGACTCCAGACAATGGCGAGGGCACGGAGCGGCCGCTCGTCGTAGTGCTGGATGGTGGTTTCTCCACACAGCTGTCTTGTCACGTAGGCCACGTGATCGACGGTGATCCTCTATGGAGCGCTAGATTTCTTCACACTCACCCTGATGAAGTTGTAAACACCCATCTTGATTTCTTGAGAGGTAAATCTTGTTATTATTTTGAGTGAAATGACGTCCACATCTTGCGTACACGCATTAGTCAAAAAAGTTCGAGCTTTTGTTCTCAGACCTCTGAAATTCTGGTTAATAATATTAAAATTAAAGTAACAATGATTCGAAATGTTGTTGTATAAAGATGGCATTACATCCGTGGGATCAATAATTAATTACAGAGACTTCAGAAAGTCTGCGTCCCTGATACGATAGTTTTAGACCTTATATCTTTACGCACATAAATGTGGCCATTACGGACCAGCGTGCAAGTGTTTATTAGAGGGAGATACGTGTTCGCAGACGAAAATGGGTTTCTTGTCACTGGCTAGGCCAATATGTGATGAATTTAATTTTTGTCACGGTGTGTTCTGTTAAAGGTCTTCACAGCAGCCAAAATTCTGTCGCGAACCAGAGGGCTTGATAACTTCGCAACTTTCGATCTAGGTCTATCCGATTTCCGAATTATTTTGGCGACTCGGTGATAATTGGAGACCTCGTGGTCTGGTAACGGGCAGCCGACGGTGGTTCTTACTTGTGGTATACTTGAACGCGGATTTTCCTACTTGTGTTCCGGGACACACCGGATTTCTAGATTACAATCTCTCGATTGCTGCTCAAATTGGTCAAGTCTGTTATTTAAAACCGTGACCTGATTTTGCAGCGTAATGTTTAATGATTCTAAATGTTATTTTTTTTTTAATTTAGTTTCTAAGTCTGCCGTTAGCTGATCGTATTTCGTAGACATAAAAATCACACAGTCAAGAACTTCTTGGATCTTCATGCGAGTATCCGAGCTTTCTGTTTTGAAATTGCACTTGATTTCCGACAGCAATTTTGCCAAGAACTCTTCGAGTTTTCTATCGATATACCTTTTTAGATCTTCTTTACAAACACCAGCTGGAGAGTCTAGTTTAGGCGTGGATGACGGATGCTGAGATGTTATGCTAGCATGATCTACGCTCCTGTCAGAGGATCTGCAGTCGAAACATTTCCATGCCGCCTTGTAAGCCTTCGATTCTTTAGAAAAATGTTCAAGAAGCACTCCAATGCACTGATAGTGGTACAAGGTGTTACACTTTGAACAAAGTTTAAGATCGTTGGCCTTAGCTCGCTTTGAACATTTTCGACACACGTTCATTTTCAAAATATTCCACAGAATAGATTATTTTTTAACATCGGTAACACTTACACTCTGTCAAAAAGAAATTTGGTAATGTTATTTGATTTTGACAGTGAGTGCGTACGTCAAATTGAAGATTGACGTTGTCAATTGAATCTGACACTTTGAATATAAATGAAATATGGGTAGATAAATCTAACTCTTCAGGTTATAATATTTACTCCACTTGTTGCATTATTTAACTTGCGGATTGAGAAAACTGTTGACTATAGTTGAGGAGAATCCTTTGCTCATATTGAACACTATATTATATGAACTTTGAGATCCATACCATACCATACCAGCCTTGTATTATATAATACAGCCCACTGCTGAGCACGGGCCTTCTGTATAACTGAGAGGGTTTAGGCCTTAGTACACCACGCTGGCCTAGTGCGGGTTGGCAGACTTCACATACCTTCGAAATTCCTATAAAGAACTTCTCAGAAATGCAGGTTTCCTCACGATTAATTTCCGATTAGTTCCTAATTTTTCCTTCACCGTTAAAGCGAGCGATAATTCACAAAGAATACATACCCACATAACTTTTTATAAAAGTCAGAGGTGCGTGCCCTTGGGTTTTGAACCTGCGGACATTCGTCTCGGCCTCGGCAGTCCGTTTTACTCCCAACTAGGCTATCGATCGATTAGTAGCAAATATGATTTTTAAAATTACTTTAGATACACAGAGTAGTATACAAACGACAGAGTTGCCAGATACAACACATATTAAGTTCACAATAATATGCGCCGGCCGGTGTTGTTTAAATAAATGTAGACTCGCGACATAGTCCCGAATAATATAATTGGCTTATTGTATTCAGTTTTTTTTATGTTTATTGTTATAGACCGCTCTGAGCCACCCAAATAAAATAAAATAATAATCGAAGATAGAATGCATAAACTATCTCCATGTATTATCTGTTTAGTTTAAGAACGCTCCGCAATTCTACGAGCAGAGCGAAATAATTATATTAGAACACTGTAAAAGTTATATGAGTTTTCTCTAATATTATATTTGTCAGAAGCTGGTCACACGGCGGCCGGTAATGGGTAGCGAATACTTCGCAATAGTCATAATTGAAACTATCTCTTCAACTCAAGACTGTTTTATTGCTTGTTCATGACATGTTCACATGTTCGGAGGACAATCCCTATGTCAGGATGTATTAGAAACCCACTTGACACTTACTACGTTGAGAGCTAACCCAAAACTAACATAGTAACGACTTTAACAGTTAACTAACACTGAACTAGCATAGTATCGCTTTGATTATAGCTACTAGCTAAGACTGCACTACGACTGTTCTAAGACTGTTCTAAGACTGACGCTTCAAATGCCGAGGCGCCCTATTTATACTCTCAACTGTCACTCCCACCAATAGTTTGACATTTCGACTTGTTTTCTTCAAGATTATTATTTCAAATTACCCGACCATCCGACACGGCCATTCTGACAATATGATCGTCCTCGATCATGCATTTGTTACAAAATAGACAGCACCCCCAAAACGCCCTCCCGCCATCACCTCCTAGTATCATAGCCAGAGAGAAGAAGTGACGGTAACAAACTCTCATGATACAGCTGTCAAATAGTTACTAAAACTGTATACAATGCAAACAATTCTTAACTAAGTGGAGATCAGTGCCACTGACGATCAGCAGCAATTTCCTCTGGGAAGCGACTCAGTAGCTGCACTGCACACAGTCCTCGAACCGGACCAGACACGTCACACGCGGCACCACCAGCAGCGATTTCCAATGTCTGCAAATAGAAAATATACGCAGCAGCATCAAATCGCTCGGCCATTCCTGGCCAAAACCAGATACATTCAAGTAAACAGAAGGAATTAAAAACCCTGATTAATTACAAGATTTGACAGAAATCTTTACTCTCACTTTGAACAAATCAACTTTCATTTACCTCCAATGATTAAATCAAAGACAATCTATTACAAAATGAGTTTCCAAAAATTACATTTCAATATCAAATGCATCAACCGTGAAACTCAGAGCACTAATTCGTATACTCGATTATCATCAAGCCATCTCATTAATCAAACCAAATAATTAAGCCTTGCATGTGACCTCTGGCTACACAGAGCCTAGTAACCTCCAGTTACTCTCATATGCGAACCCCCACGGGAACGCCGAGCCTCTCCCGGACTCTATGGTTTCGTCAGAAACCCGACCTCCGCCAGAGTTGACTGCTTACCGCGTACTCACGCTCGACCCCACTAAAAGTAGGCAGCGATTTTTACTGAGCTACGGCTACACGACAACCTCTGGTACGGTCCACTCCAGATCAACATGCACACTTAATTACTGTCACTAGTACTTGTCTTTGCTTCAATTTCATCGATTATGCTCTGATTTTCCGGCATTTTACGTAAAAGATCATCACGTAAACTTAATAACATTCTTCAGAGACGATATAGTTGAAAAGTTTACAAAAATGGTTGAAGGTTCATCTACAACACAAATCTTACCAAATTTGCTACAATGACCCTTAGGCCCAGTGGGTGATCACGTTGTAGTCTCGCGATACACAGGCCACTCATAGCAAACAGATTGTAATGTATTCACTATTCTTACAATATAAGACTGATGGAAGTACGGCTATAGACTATGCATGTGTAATAGTGATATCAAACGCATGCTCACGCCTTTTATCCCGGAAGGGGTAGGCAGAGGCGCAACTAGTGCACCCACTTTTCGCCAAGCGTATTCCGTCCCATAATGTGATAGGGGGCGAGCCTATCGCCATATCCGGCACAAATTCCAGACTCCGGGCTGATACTGAATAGAAAAATCCAATATCACTTTGCCCGACCCGGGGATCGAACCAGAGACCTCAGCCTTGCAGTCGTACCGTAATACAACTACGCCACCGAGGCAGTCAAATAGAGATCGAGATATCAAAACTATTGAAATTAAAAGTTTTATCAATTGGGACCATGTAGGTACAGTATTTCTTACACAAATTGCCATTTAACGGAAAATCTTTAAACCTAGTAAGTACTCGAAAGTGAAACACTACGGCTATTATATCTGGACGGCATTCTCATTGCTACAACAAGCAAATCCACCTGCGAAGTGGTGTGGGCAGAATCTCCAGTCACCACCACGTGGTAAAACGAGATCCCAACATTTGTGGAGATTACGGAGAAATAAAGGAAACTATAACCCTCAAACAAAGGTTACGAGTGATAAGATACCAAATCCTCCTCTATCACCGCAGTTAACGTCAGATCCACCAAAGGATCCCACAGAGGCTCTTCAGTAGTCACAGTTTACGGAGTCTTGTAACGCTGAATACATTGAGTAAGTACTCCCTGCAAGGATCTTCAGTTCCTGCAATCAAAAATATCACAACAGCATCAAACCGTTCACCTATCCTGGACTTTAATCAAGTCTCGCATCAATCTTTGAGCAGGAATTCAGTAGTCATCTTAACACGAGGATAACTTCAAAATTATCGTACGACTCGCTCTTTATCCAAAATTTTAAACAGTACAGTGTTGCGATCCGAAACCTTGACCAAGAAAGGCCAGCAGTCCTTCAGACCGAACACTGTGCACCTAGATCACCTTTGTCAACCAAGGCCATGTACAGTCATTGTTTACTACAACTGGTATTTTTCTCCAAGTCCTTAAGTTTAGGGACGGGTCTGTACCAACAATAACCACAAAATGGTCGTTAATCCATGTCTGCACATGCCCTGTTAAACAAGATCTCAATATTTGTAAAGGTTACCAAGAAATAAAAGAAACCAGAACCCTCAAACAAGGGTTATGGGTCATACGATACCAAACTTCCTCTACCGCTGCAGTAAGCATCCTATCTGTCGTCACAGATAGCCACACGTGATATGTGATGCAGCAGTTAGCATCAACCGGTACTACACAACCGTGCAGTCACGTTGCCCGGGAAACCCACTACGACGTATGGTGCGTCGCACGTCGTACGTCGGCAGCACATCTACCGGAACGTTTGCACACCAACAGGAACGTTTGAGCACCAACAGGAACGTTTGAACACTAACAGTTTGATCGCGGTACACACGCAGATCCTTGTTCATTTGAAGCGTGCATACGGCATCACGTCAGAAATGAACATGGGATGGCCATGTTTCACACTTGTCCACTTTTACATTCGGAGTTAGTCTTTATCCCAGTATTCCTCAGTACCATAACATTTTCTTCGGGTAAATTGCGGGTAGTGAAGAATGTTCACACCATTGTCCATCCAGTACCATTTGCATTCCACATGGCGTATACAGTAAACGTAATTCGCATTTGTGGGCATCGGCCTATCCCGCTTCTGATGTCAGAAGCTGGTCACACGGCGGCCGGTAATGGGTAGCGAATACTTCGCAATAGTCATAATTGAAACTATCTCTTCAACTCAAGACTGTTTTATTGCTTGTTCATGACATGTTCACATGTTCGGAGGACAATCCCTATGTCAGGATGTATTAGAAACCCACTTGACACTTACTACGTTGAGAGCTAACCCAAAACTAACATAGTAACGACTTTAACAGTTAACTAACACTGAACTAGCATAGTATCGCTTTGATTATAGCTACTAGCTAAGACTGCACTACGACTGTTCTAAGACTGTTCTAAGACTGACGCTTCAAATGCCGAGGCGCCCTATTTATACTCTCAACTGTCACTCCCACCAATAGTTTGACATTTCGACTTGTTTTCTTCAAGATTATTATTTCAAATTACCCGACCATCCGACATATTAAATTTTATCGGATATTTATATTATAACACTGTGTCCCTATAAACAAGCAAATTCTATTATTGAGGCAAATCCAGGCCCAGTCGCTAGTAGTCGACTCTACAAGCGCCACGCAATATTAACTCTGAAAGTGCCAAGTAATTGGGTTGCTCTCCCGTCTTCATATCATTTGAACAAATTTCGAGAAGCAGATACACTAATTCTGTTAATGCGCGACGCTAGATATAGATAGGCAGAAAATACACAAAATATAATGTGGCGTGTAAGCGTAACCGGCTGTAAGAATGCATGCAAATGTACAGTGAACGTGTGTTGACGAATTACACGTTAGGTCGCTTTTAGCTCGTCATTTTCATGCATCTGACAGTGAGAGTGCGACCTCGTCTCGTGTCATCGTCCTCTGAAAGCGCTTTTCTTCACCACAAAACGGACCATTTCTTTTCATAAGGAAAAGATGAAAAGTGTCTGCAAGCAAATAACTCCCTGGAGGAAAAAGCCTACTGCCTTGCTTTGCTGCCTCTTAGAACAGATATGAATGTATAAAATATTATCACATTCTTTTCAAAGTTGCTTAAGTGTAGGTAGGATGAAAATTAAATGATTATAATAGATACTTATATTTTGCAATTCATCGAAATTACCTGAATGCCCCAGGAACTAACTTCTAAATTGTTAAGAATAAGATTAAGATGTCCCTTTCATATAATAATCATATCGCGTTCCTTTGATTTAAAACTTGTGCCTACATTTGTAATATACAAGTGAGGTATGCGGCTGGCGCGGTAAGTACCCAGTGTAATGCCAGCGCGGCGGCGCGTCCTATACAATCTAGAGTCACGGATATACAGCGTTGTTGCCATTAATCACCTTGTCTGTCTAATACCTTTCCATTCGCAAGCCTTGCGCCGTCTTCTATTTATTACCTATATAATTATTTTCTTTGACAGAAAACAGTTCCGTCTGCCGAACTCGCTTCCTTATTGACCCAGTCGGCTTCGTGTTGCATTACTAAGTTTTAATAACATTATTTGTTTATGCCTCTTAGCCCCAGCCTGTTCGCTTTCAATATAGCAACGAATTTTGTATTTATAGACTTAGTTCTCATTTCATACTATAAGCCGGCGTTTGCAGGAAAGGCCCAGATAGACAGTAACCACTTACGCAAGTTAATCTTAAGGTTCATTTATTTCTATTAGACGTATCTGGTAAAATGATTAATGTAAATGTATGAGAGTTGTAGAATTAATTGTCAAATGCATTTTACAGCGGGGGCCGATTTAATAATAACGAACACATACCAGGCCTCGACAGAAGGTTTTGTAGAACATCTTGGAGTGACTCCAGAACAGGGCTACGAACTTATAATACGTGCAGTGGAACTCGCTAAACGTGCACGATCTCTGTACTTAGAAGAATACCAGAACTATATCCAGAATGGTTAGTATTATTATAGGTGTGATGTATTTACCTAAATATCTACCTACTGTAAAATTTGAAAAGTATTTAAGATTCGAAAAACAGATGTTGTTTTGATAAAATCACAATATTGGATGAATATTTAATTAAATTACAAGATTAAAAAGCATGTTTAGTCAGCAGCATAAGTAGATGAACAAATTCAAAGCTTCAAATTGCCTACACACTTTTGTGTTCTTACTAATCTTTTTTTTCTCTTCACAAAAATAAAATAAAATGTATTTACTTTACTTCAAACGAAGAAAAAAATGTTTCAGTTTAACTCAACGCCTATATAAGCGATATGAATTTTTTATTTTGTACAGATACTTATGCTGCTGACTGTACACCTGCTGAAATTATACCTACCTACTTCAGTATCGAGTAGGTATTAGATAATTATTCCAGAATTACCCTCAGAATAATAACTATAGGGTCATTCGGGGCAACAGCACGCAGTGGGTAAAAGTTCGCATGGTCAATATCTCGGAACCTATTGAGGGGGCTCAGACACTTGTTCGGCTAAATCAGGGGCGCATCAGGGACGATGTCAGAGCCATAAGCTATTTTACCAAGCCTTACTTGTTTAGCGAAAAACGGTGATCAACGTGATTTTGTTGATTAGTTACCAATATTTTGTGCTGGGAAAAAAGTGTATAGCTAGACGTTGCATCAGTTTACAAAAGTCCGTTAACTATGTTAAGTTTACATGATTATTATTGTATTTATTTTAGTTATTATTCTGTCCTAGAAAATAAATGCGTTTCAACTAACGTGTGATTGTTTAAAATATTCCATGTTTAGGTAAGAGTACGAGGTTAATAGTACGCACCCTGTTATAACTTCATTATAATGACCGCACGGTTTTTTCTTCTTTAAGCTGCAATTAAGTCGAATATTACTTGTAAAGATTTTTAGATCTTATACAGAAAAAAAATATTCTCATTAAACACTCTGCGTAGTTTTACCCACATAACGGGTCAATAGTACGAATTTCTCCCGATGCACTTAAACATGTATTGCAAAAAAAGGAATGAAGCAATGTACAAAAACTCATTAAATAATGAAAGTAGAATAAATTTACTTTACATAGAGTGTTAAAACGTTTTTCAAGACACTATATTTTTGATTGTGTAGACGATAGAAAAAAAAGTGCGTACTTTTAGGCCGAATGACCCTAGCTATTATTCTGAGGAATTACCTATTTCAACATTATGTCATTTGTATTAGAATAATGAATACGCTTACATAAAACAAAATGCTAAGAATGTTAACATTTTGCTGTAAACAAAGATTCTGGGGTTAGCACCCGCAAGGGTCGGGTGCAAGCACGCATTAATTACACTTTGCAGGGGTGAACGGTATTTCATATAGATAGATAAATGTAATATAACGTCGACTGCGGTGTCGGCATTAATATCAGTTTGATATTTTAATAACTTGTGTACGATTTGTTCATTCAGATAATGTGCCACTAGTGGTTGGTTCGGTCGGGCCCTTCGGTGCCCACTTACATGACGGATCTGAATATGATGGAAGCTACGCTGATACCACACCCATTGAGGTAAGTAACGTGATTCATTTTAAAATTGCACTCATTTACTCCGGCCTATCCTGGTGATAGATTATTGTAAACTAGAAATGATTGTGAGGGAATTGGAGACCAAGATTTTTTGTTGTCCAAAATCGAAATTTATGATGAAATAAATAATAGGGGTCGTCCATTAATCAATCGAGGCTCGAAAGGGTGGTGGTTAAAAATTACGAAATATCAGGCATAAATGGCAGGGAAGGTGTAGTGATATATCACCAGTTATATTTATTTCTTTCGTTGAACGTGCGATTCAAATTAAATTATACTTACCTGTATTTGACGACAATACACTAATACACACTTAAAATACCTACTTTGTACTCAAAAAAATACGTGATTTTAGTTAGGGGGGAGTAGTCTATAACCTCACCTCCACATATCACCAGAAGGATGACGGGGTAAAAGAATAGCTAAAAAAACCACGCGATGAATAGATGACCCAATACCTAGGTATATTTTGAATTAGAAAAAAAAACACGTCGCATTTCTAAATCTTATGCAATCTCTACGCAATTTAATAAGAGGTAGCAAAAAATAAAAAACATAATTAAGTCTTAAAGTTGGTAAATATAGCTACATAGGTATTTTAGGAGTGCATTACCCCGAATTCATAGTTTAAAGTAACAGAAATTTGGATTGACGAAGGAAGAGGAGTTGGTGCATTAATAAACACGGCCTGAAGAAAGTTTTTGTGTCGTACAAACGAGCTCATACAAACAGCCACGAGAGACATTCTAGCAAACACAGCACTTGTGCACCTAAAAGATACCACAAATCCAGCGGCGTCTAAAAGGGATCTGTAAAAGTGACAGTACCTATATAGTTTCGGAATAAGTAAAGTAAAAGCAACTAATAAATTCTAGTACCTACCTATACATATACTCTACCCATTTTATAGAGATTTAACTCTATGAAGCAGGTTTTAATTTATTACGTACTCTATTACTATTTTTGTATGTATTATGGTAGGTACCTAAAAGCTTGCACCTAACACACACACACACACACACACACACACTCTCACGCCTTTTATCCCCGAAGGGGTAGGCAGAAGCGCAACTAGTGCACCCACTTTTCGCCGTGCGTATTCCGATTTCCGTCCCATGATAGGGGGCGATCCTATCGGCACAAATTCCAGACTCCGCGCTAATACTGAATTTTAAGCCCAATATCAACACAACCAATCCAAGTGCATTGCAGTAATACCGTAATACTACTACGCCACCGAGGCAGTCTTGCACCTAAGTAAGTATATATAATTATTTAATTTCTCTCATTTATCTAAACGTATTTTTATTTTTCTCCTAAGTCATTCACCAATTTTGTTTTAGTACCTATACCTAATAGATTAGACAAGTTTTTGCCCGCGGCTCCGCCCGCGTGAATCAGTTTTCCCGGGATAAAAGTCCCGCTTTATATTTTCCCGGGATAAAAAGTAGCCTATGTGTTAATCCAGTACATAATCTACCCGTGTGCCAAATTTCATCGAAATCCGTTCAGTAGGTTTTGCGTGAAAAAGTAACAAACATCCATACATCCAGACATCCATACTTACAAACTTTCGCGTTTATAATATTAGTAGGATTTTACTCAGAAGAATAACAGTTATTGTTCTGAGATATTTTAGGCCTTGCTGATAAGGGAAAAGGCTCTTGAATAGGTGATAGAGAAGTATATTCTCGAGTTTTCCAAATGCCGTTACTTATGTCATTTTGAAGCACACCTTTGACATAGTCGAAAATGACAAATTATTCTTAGTAGCCTTTTTTGTTGCTCTTATTAGTGATCAGCACTAATGCATTGATGCGATCTGTGGTAGACCAGCCCTTCCTTAAACCAGTAGACCAAAGAGAATTATAATACTACTCAGTAGACTGAAACCCGTTTGCTCTGGTGGTTGATTTTTCTAGTGTGTCCCGACATTTTTTTAGAACCAGAAGCTAATAATGACCTTCTACGTACAACGCGATTCAAATTTGAATAGGAAAGTCAATGGCCTTTAAGTATGTGTCAAATGTCACTTGAAAAGTACAAAATGTGCATAAAAAACTTATTAGCATATCAATAACGGTTCATTTTATTTTGTCTAATTGACTGTTATATGAAATTTAAATAAAAACGTTATTGCTTAATTAGCTTAATATAATATTTAATTATTTAGACGTCACAATATGGCGCATAGTCGAGCCTATTCTTATTTGAATCGCATTGTATGAACTTTACGACAGGCGATAACTAGTTTGCAGTAAACTGTTACATCGATGGTTTTATTTGTTTTTATTGATATTATAATAAACGCGTTCGCTTATTAGTTTTGGTAAGCAGAAAATTTCAGTGGAAAATTCTACCAGTTTCCGATGATTGCATACAGAGACGTTATAATTTTTTTTAAATTTGTTTAGAGCTTCAGTCCCATTGGCCACAACGGCATCATTATGAGCTACAAGGACAGTCCCTATCACTAACCTTCCATTTCGGGCTATATTTACTCTTTAGTTTCCCGACGGATCACCTCGCACGGGAACTTATTAGAGAGATTAAGGATAGCCCGCTCCATACTTTGTTGGGCGACCTTAAATCGCTGGATCAGACACTTTGTGAGAGTTCACGTCATGGTAGGGTACATCATAATGGACAGGATTTATATAACTGCGTTTGGATGGATATCAGAGATAGACTGTAGGTATTTAACTATAAAAGGTAAATTGTATAGGTAGTAGGTACAGGTAGGTACCCTAATTAAACCTTCCGCAAATCTTTTTTAATTTCTATTAAATCCTATGTAGGTCCTATGTATGTCGTATATTATGAGAAAATAATAGTCAATTCGCATTCACAAGCCACAACATACACACATGACACGCAGTTTTAATATCTATCTACCAACATAAGACACATAGAATGATACTAGGTAGTAGGTATGTGCCAAACACTTAATAAGGGAACAAAACATACGGCAGGCAGTTACATAGTTCTTAGTGCTAAAATTATAACCTTCATTTGTCTTTGCCGCAGTTAGATAAAAATTGAAAGGCCATGAATGAATAGTTAAATTAAGGCCATTAAGAGCGGCTCGTCTAAACCGTAAAAAGGGCCGTAAAGCTGTCTGCAAATTAAAATTTACACCGACAATATGAAAAACTCCCCCACTTCATTTCTCATGTTTATTTTATATGAGTGCATTTGACTGGGTGGACAGTTAATTAAAAAACCTAGAACAAACGGCTAACAGAAGTGATGTTACTACGTTGTAGCTATAATTAAACTTGGTCCTTGTTAATTACATCGCTGACTAACCGTAGAGAGAACCGTACTGCAGAGATCGTACTTTATAATATTTAACAAATTGACGAGAGTTACAAAATATATAAATATATCGGAGCAAAACACACGAACCTATGAAGCGTTAGGTATCTCTTCGACTTGTTCAAAGAAACATCCCATGTCAGCATCCACTAAAAACATCTTATAGATAAGACAACCCAGGGCTAACGTAGCATCTACCTAACGTAGGTAGTAAGTAGGTACCCCTTAGTACAAAGCTGAACATTGAACAGACCCTGGTAGCGAGTTGAACAGTGAACTTCATAAGATTGTGAAGCATCCATTTATATTTGCAACTGTCACTCCCACTAATTATAATTTGATACCTCGACTGGTGTTGCCCAATTATTTTGAAGTACCCGACACAATTGTTTTAAGTCACGATTCTTCGAGATCTTAAGCTCGCCATATTGGCCCACGTGTTACGTTCCGAGATCATCCTGTGTATATTTGGTTTCACACAGGCGGGCATGATTGTATCAACTAGCGAGGGATAAACATCTCTCGTCACTCAACACTCTAACTGGGCCCCCCGAGGCAATTCTTGTGCTCTGGGTCTTCACACCCAATGCACGCCTATGCGCGGGGGGACATTAGTCGCGGGCCGAGGCACACAGTTCAGTGTGTATACCTCTTGGTTGGATAACACATTGAGGCCTAAAAGGGCCCGCGAACATTTCCTGGCACCCTCTCTTTCTGCCCATCCTGAGAACCTTTCTCCATTCCCCCACTTTTCCTTCCATCATCCTTTTCCACTTCCTTCACAGGCACTGCAGGCACTGCACTGCAGGGGCAGTCGCCAAGCCGGGGGACTCCAGTATCCCATTCGCAGGTTTCCCCCGGTGTTGACTGCAGGATCGCATACCTAAAAACAAAAAAAAACAGCCTAACTGGACCCCACTCCTCTTCCCATCAGGTACAGTGGGTTCACTTTGTCGCGCCCGTATAAAAAACAAACTCGGAAGCCAACACCAAGCTGTCATTATTCTATTGGTTCATATTGGTTTTTAGTGTCGAGTGTAATCATACTGTAGACAAAATAAGTGTTTGCTGAGTGGGTCTCTCTCACCTCTTTAATTCTAATGCTCATAATAATTTAATCATTTATTGTTTTAGACTATGCGAGAATGGCATCGGCCACGTATTCAAGCTCTTGTCGAAGCAGGCGTGGATCTCCTAGCGCTGGAGACGATACCTTGTCAAGAAGAAGCTGAAATGTTGTGCGATCTTCTTCGAGAGTTCCCGGGCGTGAAGGCCTGGCTTGCATTTAGTTGTAAAGTTAGTATTTTTTAAATTTTAAAATGCTTTTGCCTTGCTACAGATAGTGGATGGTGCCAGTGCCGTGCACCATCCGCTACGACTTGGCGAGACGTGTCAAATGTTCCATTTTTCTAAGAGATGTGCTGTGTAAGCGCATAGGCTCCTTTAAATTATGTGTTTCGGCTTTCTTTGACATGTCGTTAAAATGCACCACAATACTCCATTTATTTTCATTCATAAACCTGTTTCAGGCACAAGGCATTGCCAAGAGAATACATAGATTAATGTAAATAATTTCTTAGAAATTGTCTTATATGAAATTAATTTATTGCAGGATAATCAAAGTATAGCCCATGGGGAGAGTTTTCAAAAAGTGGCTAAGAAGTGTTGGGAGTCAAATCCTGACCAATTGGTTGCTGTGGGAGTTAATTGCTGCGCTCCTTCGTTCGTGTCAGATCTCTTGAAAGGTTTCAACGACGATCGACCGCATGCGCCCATACCACTTATCGTGTATCCCAATTCTGGGGAGAAATACAATCCTCAAATAGGGTAAGATTATTATAATATTATTTTCCTATCTTACTAATATTATAACTTCGAATGTTTGATAGAAGTAAACGCAATAACCGCTGTACGAATTTGGATGAAATTTAGCACATGGATACACCATCTCCTGGGTAATAAACTACTTAAATGCAGATGGCTTTGGCGTCACGATTTCTGTAGCGGGGAAGGCATTTCGCGCGGCCGAAGTCGCGAGCAACACCTAGTAATTAGTCATAATTATTATAATGCAGAGTTCAGTAGCTAAGCCGATATGAGAAACAAAACGGTATTTTTTGTTAAGTTTAAGTAATAATACTCCCATCAAAAACCTAAATGTGATATATGGCAGCCAATGCTACTATTAAGAATAGGTATACCTACGTGGTTGTCAACTCCGCGGACAAAATAATTGAGATCTAAATGGGCGCCAAGTCTTAGATAATCCTGAAATTTGTATGGTGTATCTTCTTATGAATAATATACTTACGTTAAACAGCCGGTACCAACATTACTTTGATAACTCGGTGGCTAAGGTACCTATTGTACAGCCATAACTACAATATATGATACAACTGCAAGCCAGTATGGCTGCTGTGCTGAAGTTTCTGGTTCGATCCTCGGTAGCGGGTAACATAAAAAATTATTCGAAACTGTGTCGTAATAATGACCGAAGGTACTTTGGACAGGTTAAATTTTTATCGTCAGAAAGGTCGAGTACTTCAGCTCAAGATTTTTGACCGTTAGAAACGTCAAATCGATATGAAATTGAGTGGAGGCATTTTAAGGGTGATAAGAAATTATTTATAAAAACATATAGTTCGTTTAAAAGTACTTCCGGTTTGAACCACTAATTTAAGGGAAAAAAAATTATACCATTTGAAAATCTTGCGTAGTTGAAACTTCAAATGCACATGTACTTGTACATTATAAATATGGTTGTTTTTATGCATTTCGAAAAAAGAGGTTATATGTTGTTTTCAATATTTATCGCAACATTTTTAATTCGTACCTTTGGAAGTTCTTTAGGTTTTAATGGTTTAAATCCATCCGTACCTCGTATAATTTTTGTAGAAAAGCTTTTGAAGTAAAACCGATAGTCCTTTGCAAAGGACTAATTGTACGATTTTTAAATTAATAGTAAAAACTGTTAAGCTGTTATTAATAATAATAATTGATATAAAATTACAACAAAAACATTGAAAAAAAAACGAATAATACTAAAATCATGAAACCGAAGGTACTTTGCAAATGTCTATAAATGTTTGCTTTTGACTTCCGATTGGAATTCACATGGAAACGGGTAAATAATTGCGTAGGAGTAGGTATTCACTGATATTTTACGATTATCTACCATTCATATTTAAAATGATAAACATAAAGATTACTAATATTATTTGAGATTTTTTTGCTGCATCATCTTTGACGACAAAATGGCGAACTTTGACAGCAGACGTTATTATTTTTTCGAACTTAGCTACAGATTCACAAACTTCAATCACAAAATTCATAGATAAAACACTTTTTTTTACTAGGCGCCAAAATTTTAATTATAGGGACCGTGCACGTCGTAAGCAGTGCCATCTAGTGGCGCAATCTGACGCATTTTCCGCACATCGATACTTGGCGTTGACGTACAATATTCATTAAAAGGATGAAAAATAACATTTAATTTGTTGATAATGTATCGCTGTGTATCTGGATGCTCCAAAACATAAAAATAAACAAATCAAATGGTGTGAAATTATATAAAGTTCCCAAGAATAGTACCTAAGTACTTACATTCCAGGGTTATGGGAAAATCGACAAAAATAATAAAGCTGTATAAAACATACATAATTATGAGCTCCAAAAGCATTTAAAAATGTTTCGTTACGTAATTTATAAAAATAAATATAATTTGAAGATAATATTCGATACAAAAAAAACTGTAATTAAGGGAACATAACCTCCTAATTTTGCTTAAATAATTAGCTCCCATCAAAAAAAAAAGCATATTCTGGACACGCTGAGTATAAATAACATTCGGCTGGAACACATATTTTATCATTTTTGTCATATTAAAAGAATACATAAACAAATTATTGTGCTAGTTTTAGTTTCTTTTTTTATCCACCTGTGGCTCTTGTGTCGATTTTGTGCTGCCCCCTATAGTTCGTGCACGCTCCCTATAGTGATCAGCAAAGTTTTGGTCCCTTTAAAGGTACAATCGGCGTTAATTGCAACAATATGCGATTTAAAATATGTCGGCTTTATTGACTACCATTATTTGGTCCTTTTAAAGAGACCGCCGGGTGTACGAGGTTAAAAGACAATAGGCTAACCCCCATTAGATGGGACCTAACATAGCTATCGAACTGTGGGTGTGAAAACCTATGCCTAACTCTTTAAAAGTAAAAAGGTGAGATGCCTATCCTACTAATATTATAAACGCGAAAGATCCTAAGAATGGAAGTATGGATGTATGGATGTTTGTAACTCTTTCACGCAAAAACTACTCAACGGATTTCGATGAAATTTGGCACACGAGTAGATCATCTCCTGAATTAACACATAGGCTACTTTTTATCCCGGAAAAATATAAAGCGGGACATTTACCCCCGAATTATTGTTTAACGCGGGCGGAGCCGCGGGAATAACTTAGTGTTATATATTGTAAAAAATGTTTTCAGATGGATAGACCGCGACAAGTGTGAACCAGTGGAAATGTTTATACAAGAGTGGTTAGACCTCGGTGTCCGTTACGTCGGTGGATGCTGCCGTACTTACGCCTCTGACGTGTCACGTATCCGCAGCCAGGTCCGCTGCTGGCGGGACAAATACACCTTCAACGCACAATACCAAGAACACAACTCAACGCAAAACAATCAGTCAGATACAAGAGCGGATTTAAATAAGATTAAATCCTAGGACCGTTTAAATAGCGTCCTAATTCTACAAGTTAGGTTGTAAATAAGTCGATACCTACGATTATGTGGCATAAATTATGACCCTAAATAGCCGATGTAAAACCTGTTATATATATTTTTATAGGTGGATAAATGATGCTATTGTTGTCGAATATTAGTTAGGTACCTTTTATTTTTAATTGTAGTGCGTAATCAGTTTACCTAGGTATTTCTTTGTATGGTTTTAAGCAACCATCCCGAGTAACATCTTTATGTTGGCTGGTCAATTAAAACATCACGGTAAACTAGTTAAAAATAGTTTGAACTAAACAATGCATTACTAAATAGTGTGTACAAATCTTTACTAATATTATAAAGCTGAAGAGTTTGTTTGTTTGAACGCGCTAATCTTAGGAACTACTGGACCGATTTTGAAAATTCTTTCACTGAGTGCTTGCTATAGGCTACTTTTTATCCTGGAAAAACTTTTCCACGCGGGCGGAGACGCGCGCAATACTACATACTCCAGAACTAACTTAGAAATAAATTGTGCCATATTTTATTTATTAATATTACTGTTACATAAGAATATTGGAAAATATCGTATAATTAATAATGAATATAAAGGAACTATGCCATAACCAAAGATAAAAATGAGTGTTTACCAATGAAAAACAATTTTACATTGATATTAAAAAAATAAGATATATATTACATATGTACAAGTATACAAATAAATATTACCGCATTTAAAAATTGTTTCATTTTCAAACAAATGTACCTACCACACACCCTTTCCCGCCTACCTATACATTAAATTATTTCTAAAGACAAACTCCTATAACTCTCAATTCCTGTTCAATAGACCATGCGAAACGTAAAAACAAAGCTCTTTAGTGCAGTGTTTATATAAGACAAAGGGAAGTGCTTCCCTTATTCAGCCAGTCCATCTATATAGTTGACAAAATTTATCTACGGAATAATAATTCTAGCGCTCACCACCAACCTGGTAAATATAAAATTCGAGATAAGCAATATCTCTCATTGGACGACGTTTAATCAGGCTGCACTGTAGTTAGGCTAAGACCATGAACTTTTAAGGTTAATTATTTAATATTATTAGTTTAGTATCTATTACTTTGGAACATTGACTTAATATTACCGACACATAACAAATATCAGCTCTAATTGCCATGGATAGTATAAGGAACATTATTCTGATTCGTAGTTTGCATCGACAGTCGACGTGGTAGAGCGCGCCGAGGCCGATATCAATTGCGTAACTAGAAATAAAAACATTCAGTCATTTTTATTAAATGGAGCGAGAGGAATGACCGACCGATCGAGAATTGACAGTCTTTTATCTCACAAGTTTGCCTGTGTATTATGGGATATCTCACCGTACATCGAAATCAGGTCACATAATGACAGGAGCTCAATATTTAATCGCTTTAATTTATCAGTAGGTACCTGGGTGACCGCGCCTTGCTCGGGTGATTTTCTTAATAATGTACATGGTATTTAGTACTTTCAAGTAGGTCCTTATTATATTTTCCATTTCAACAAAATATTCACGACTGAATTCAAATGAGGCGATGCCTACAGTTACCTTACTAATAAAAAAAAAACGGTTCTTCAGTGGTTCAGATTTTATATGAAATCTCAGGTTTCATAATTTTCCATATTGAATTACGTCACGAGCAGATACATGGTTCACTCTCATCCCTTGTCTCACTTAGTTAAGAATTGATAAAAGACGAATGTCCTATATTTATTATCACGGTTTAAGATAATTATATGAGCAACGAATTTGGTCTTAATAATATGTTTCGCGGTTTAGTTTCTCCGCCCTTTAGCTGCCCTAAGTTAGTGGTTAATAAATATGAATATCCCATATTTATTGTCACGGTACATCTATATTAAATTTCACCATAATCGGTTCAACGGTTTATTATATTTCCCCATTTAACCTTCTTATTTAGTGGTTAATAAAAAACTGAATATGTCATGTTTACTTTCAAGAGGTACCGAATTACAGAATTGGTTCAGTGGTTTAATTTCTATCCTCTTTTACCCCTCTCATTTTGAAAATTAATATCTCATATTAATTTTCAAGGTTCAAGATAACCCCAATAACCATACTGTGCAATACAATCGGAGCAACAGTATTTACAGGACAGGACATTCGTCTTTTATCAATTCGTAACTAAGTGACACAAGGGGTGAGAACTGAACCATGTATCTGCTCGTGATGTAATCCAATATGGAACAATTATGAAACCTGAGATTTAATATAAAATTTGAACCGCTGAAGAACCGATTATTTCCTGCAACTGCTTCCAATTTTCTATTCTTCAATTTAAAGTGAGCATAGAATGAATGCGCCATATTGTTACGTTCATGGTTAAAATACTTTACCGATTATGTCATGAGGATAACGTGAACATCAAAAAGACCGTATGGGTATGGTACTTCTAAATTTTCTAAAGAACTAATAACGAATCAGAAGTTGAAAATTTGTTTGGAGATAATGGTTTACACATAGATAAAGTTAATAAAAACTAAAGAAAGTTATTCCTTACTGGCTTTTGGTCGAGGCTTCGTAAGCGTGAGACTTTTTCCAGGATAAAGGCCCGCTTTATATTTTCCCGGGATAATAATCGGATTTTTTTTCTAGGGGAGAGGGCGGGGTGCAGCTCGCCAAAGCAAATGTCTGCACCACGTGAGGCTCCTGCAAGCGCTAAGCTTTTAGAATGTTGAGCAAAAATGTTTCTACGGTAGGTAACTAACGCCCACCTTTGCCACCTCTACGTAATGTGTAGGTATATCAATTAAAAACCCAGCTTTTATCACGCGAAAGTATTCCGCGACCCTTCGCTTTACACCTACGTAGTGGTGATTCGTCTGGATAAGTACTCACTGAACCGAACTGCCTGCCGGCCATAGCCATACATACCTTCTAGTTCCAATAACACATCACTTATAAAGGTGCACTAATCCAAAGATAACTTTTAAAAATTAAAATAATGGTTATTAAATTAAATAATAAAAGAAATTAGCTACATTCACATTGTCATCTAAATTTTTCAAGTAATTATGAGATAAAATAATAGATTAATTGACAAGAAATTAGCAATTTTATTACAATACCTATACATAATTAACATTTACTCTCTTTAGCATCCATTAATACATTTTTCGAGTGTAACGCTGCAATGGCAAGAGTCCGGTCGTGTTTTTCTTCATTTAATTGTAGCTGCAGATTCTTAATTTCTAACTTCAATGTTTTCATTTCGTTTTGTAAACGCATAACAATAGTCCAAAGACTTGGCGAGCCGTAACTTGATGTGGAGTGTATCGGTAAGGACGGCGATCTGACCAATGCTTCTATTGACGGCGCCTCGTCATCACATTCTGAAAATAAGATTTTTACCAACACATGAAACAAGACACTTAAGTTTAATCACCAATTTTGTACAATCGAGTTTTACACAAAGCGAAAAAAGGTAAAAGTATTTAAGAATCAAGCTTCTAAATAACGAACCTTACATTTATGATAGATTTGAATTATAAGCTCCAGTATTTCACTGAAACCATTTGTGATTGTGAAGAATTGTTAAATAATTACGAATACGAAAGCGATGTAACATAGCATGTGAAACGGTAAGCGTTATGCATAAGTTCCAAAGCGTTCGCGAAATGTCTCTTCTTAATCCTCAAAACGCATGTTTAGTAAAATTTTAGGTAGGATTAATTCTCCATTATCGTATGAAAATCACAAAATATATAAATTTTGGTATTTGGTGAAAAAAAAATTTTTTTTTTTTTTTAATTAAACAAAGTCTTAATCATATTCCTGTATCTATAAGAACTGACAGTTTGTGAAACTATGCGTTACAAAAATGTGAATATTAAACGTACGCATCTTTATGATCTTTAGTCTATTATTTAACGTTGCATCCGTAACGATTACAAAGGATTTTAAAATAACAGAAAAATACAAGTCAAATACATATAGTTGATAGTTTCCATCTTAAGGGTGCAGTGAAAAAGCACTTTTTAGGCAGCCGTGTTACGAGGTGGACACTAGTATATTATAACATTATAGTATAGCTAATTGTCTTGCCTAAAAGCGGCGATAGACACAAAGATGTTCTCAATTCTGACTCATAACAACTCATGATTGCAAGACGCATTTTTCAAATACCATATGAACATATTGTGAAGACACCTTTTGCTAAAAGATTTTTTCCCTATATGAAACCCTTGATTTATAACAAAATAAATAGATTATTTGACATTAAGTGTATGTCTATGCGCGAAGCAAAAAGCAAAATTCTCAAGGGATTACAGGACTGGTCACATGAGTCACACGGAAAATATTATGAACAATTTTTTCTTAGAATTTTAGTTTAAGCCTTATAATTTATCATTGTTGTACAATCTATATATTTATTTATTTGCTATACCCTTGCACTACTGGAGGTAACATGTTTATATACTCTGTAAAGATGTTTCACGATACAGGCTTAGCCTAGTGTGAGACATCTCTGGAAAATCTAAACTGTATATGATCAAGATGTAAATGAAAAATAAATAAATAAAATAGCCTAGTTGGGAGTGGAACGGACTGCCGAGACGAATGTCCCGCAGGTTTAAAACCCAAGGGCACACACCTCTGACTTTTCTAAAGTTAAGTGTGTATTCTTTGTGAATGATCGCTCCCTTTAACGGTGAAGGAAAACATTGTGAGGATACCTGCATACCTGAGAAGTTCTCTATAAGAATTTCGAAGGTATGTGAAGTCTGCCAAACCGCACTAAACCAGCGTGGTGAACCAAGGCCTAATCCCTTTCTGTTGTAGAGGAGGTCCGTGCTCAGCAGTGGGCAGTATATAATACAGGGCTGGGATGGTAATTGCCTTACCTAATAGATAGTTGAACATTGAACATTACGGTATTTTGCAAGGATTGTACGTCCGATTTACATAGCGTATAAGACGATTTTGTTTACAACTGGAAAACTAAAACTTATTTTTCATAAAACTTGCGGCAACAGGCAACTCAGAAAATATCTCCACCAAGCTTGATGGTTGTTATAAACAGTAGGAAACCGTTTATTCTTCATTTACAAAGGTCATAAATGGAATTTTAATACGTTTGGAAACGTCGTTGACGGTTTTCGAAGTAGAGTTTTCAATTTTCCATTGGCTTGCTTCCTTCCAAACTCCTGCTAAAACTCAACTTAAACTTTTGATGCATATATACGTGAACATTAAAATGCTTGAGAAAAACAAACATTTCATAGCCAAAAAGAAAATTTATTTTAAAATGTTAATAGCTTCAGTAACTACAATAACATTCATAAAAAAATAAATATAACACACAGCAATATTATACAGTTTCATTAATTAAAGTTCGGTACGCTTTTAAATTCCAGTTAATAATGTATATGGCGTACAATCCGAAAACAATGTTTTTCTCAATTAAATTCTATCATAGAATATGCACAACAGGTACAATGATGAATAAAAGATGACTAGCTAATCATAATTTCAAATTACAGCAATATTTCAACTGGTAAATGTTTTTTTTTACATCATTAACATGTTATGGTACCTACGCTCAATAGTATTTGCAAATGAATTTAAAATGTATGTACCCTAGCTATGTAATTTCCAATGCGTAGTCAATTTACTTAATTACTTCAACATCAAATGTGGTAGTGATGTAAAATAAATCGAACACTTGAAGGAGTTAACATAATATCAAATCTTTTCCTTGTTTAGCTATATTGATTGCAAAATGTGAGGAACGCGATAAGTACATTTTGAAGAAAAAGTATCAATAACTCAAAGATTTGATAACACTACTTTCTCTAAGCCGATGCTTTTTCAAAAACAATTTGATATCAGCAGCACTGGTAAGATATTTCTTAGAAATAAAGAATGGAGCCCGAAGTATTATAGACTGCTCACATTGTGCTCCGTGTTTTACGCTGCCAACAACAAATCAATAGCTGCATGTCAATGATCTCGTGCGCGGCACGCTCACTGAAGATAATTTACTCACTGTTTTTCTTAGAATACTTTTGAAGTTAATTTAAAATTTTCAATTGCTTTGCTAGTATAACACTGAGAAATCAAGTAAAGCTATTTTCACGTCATAACTTTATTAAAAAGGTAAAACAAAGCGAGGAAAATACTAAAAGAAATATAATTTATCGAGGTAATTAGCCTGAAAAACAAGTTTTATTTTTAGTGCCTTCGCCGGTCCGTAATGGGATACGAGGCGTGCGCATTAGGTAATTTGTTGCAATGATTATTTCGCTTGTCAACCCTTCCAATTTATTGCGCTAAAAATCTGTGTCGGTCGTTATTAGCACAACCGTACTACCTTTAGATTTATTAAAGCCGTTATGACTTACGGCATCATAAAGCTCGTTCATATAAGCGAAAGTCGACACAATTACCACAACAAATAATAGCTTTAATTTTCCTTTCATTTATTAAACACGCGTTTCAGGTGTGCCTTCTAACTTCCGAGTGAATTAGTGACCGATATATTCGCTTTTGTTTGAAATTTAGTTTAAAGCTGGTATATTTCTGCCATTTTATTTAAAGTGATAATAACTTAAAATAATAAACGTTAATTTTGATCTGTAAATGGACGCTCCAGTGAAATATGGTGCAATGTGGTGCAAAAAGATTTATTGTAAGGTAGTGCCTTCAACTTGCACACTCGTTCAGGCATCGTTTAAGGAGTCGTACAGTATTTGATATATATTAAAATCTAGTTTGAAATATATCGCCTATGGGATAATATTAGCAACAGATACAAAAATGGTCTATAGATCTAAAATGTTAACACATATTTTGCCGTATAACAACATGAGCTTTTTGGTATACAATATCGTTTGTCCTAATAAACACAAATCACAAATATATTAGAGTTTATCTACTCACGTATTCCCCTGCGTTACACATACGTGTCGACTGTTTAGAGTGGGCTTCTAGCCGCTACAAAATCTGTTGTCAAATTTAGGATTTCGATGTTTCGGGTACATCCGATTATGTATTTTGTATTCTAGGTTTAGTAACTGTTAAGTGCTTTAATGTTTCATTATATCAACTAAAACAGCGCTGAATAAGACAAGGTCAGTATTAAATTTCAAACAATAATCTAACGCTGGTCGTTTCGCCCTATTTTTTCCGACGCAAAAGTGTTTCTTATTTAAATAAAACATTTACGGTTCTTAACATCGGCAATTAGCATGCTACACTCTGTCGTACTCTGTGGCAATACCTTGAACGTATAAAAAGCGATTTATTACAGCCCTCTCCACTTCTTTCTTCTGCGTATAAGAACATAAGGTTTAATAGACCAGTGTCGCTGCAATAATGGTCCACTTTAAAAGACATTGTGAGTGTAAACACCAGCAGTGGTTAGATATTATAGGACTACCACTTGATGTCTCAGAGTAACGAGCGGAGTGATGCTAGCTTATTTCTTGCCATATGTGAAGATGAATTCAGGGCTGTGAGTCGACTACAGGGCACAGGCTTTAATGTTCAAACAGGCTGTAGAAATGCGCAATATTTGCATTTTCGTTTTTCGTCATATGTGTAGGTATCAGTAACTTACTATGGAATTGCAATCATAAAGTGATAAACTCTTTGTTTTAAGCAACAAATATCCTGACTAATTTCTTACTTAAAAAGCCGCAAAACAACTACAATTAAGAAATTGCACCTTATTAGAAACTCAATTGCATCTATTATATAGCAACTTATAGCAATGAAAATGTAAAGAGGGACGATTTTTTAGATACTTCAAAGCAAATAAAAGCTGCCTCGGTGGCGTAGTTGTATTTCGGTACGACTGCAATGCTGAGGTTTCGGGTTTAATGCTCAGGTCGGGCAAAGTGGTATTGGATTTTTCTATTCAGTATCAGCCCGGAGTCTGGAATTTGTGCCCGATATGGCGATAGGCTCGCCCCCTATCATATAGTGGGACGGAATACGCGCGGCGAACAGTGGGTGTATTAGTTGCGTCGCTGCCCCTTCGGGGATAAAAGGCGTGAGTATGCGTATGCGTTTGCAAATAAAAGCTACACACGTGCCAAATAAAAAAATCCTTAATATTAAAATAAGGTTTTGACGCAGTTTTTATCCACCGTTGCCACAGGCTAGGTCGGCGTGTAGGAATAAATGGGAAATAATATAGAGTTCTACTTCTCAACGAGTAGCTAAACTGCAAGGAAAAAACAAAAAAGTTATGTATGTTTTTCGTGACATGGATTCATCGTTACTTCTGAACTGTGCATCGTTAATTGTTATTATATATGGGCAAAGTACCTATACGGGGATTTCAAATTATCTATCTTATCATTTTCTGTTGTAATATAGTTAAGTAAAAATTTGGTATTGGCGATTACTTAGCTTACTTTGCATACATAAATAAATTATTATATTTGCGAATTGTAAAGTCATATTCAGTCATAATGTACCTATATAGACAGCTTTAGCGCAGTCTGGCTGCGTCTATAAACTCTAGTCGGCTCACAGCTCCTTACACGTCCTGGGACATGAAATATGTCGTGTTTTACGTGTAAGAATGAGATGGAAAAGCATACGGGGCCGGGAGGCGAAGAGTACTTTCACAATATCGACTTAAAAAAGAAACATTTTTAAATTACTACAATGGTTTAATTTTACTGTAATTTTTTGCTTTTGATTTCAAATAATGTATGCCCGAATTGAAAACTGACATTTAAAATATTAAGTTACATATTAAATTTACTGAGTAAATATTTCCGTTGGAAGTTTTTTGCTATTCAAACACGAGCAGTTAACGTAAAGAATACTTTATTGTGCAGAATCATATCGAGAAAATGGAATCATGACAGACTAACATTTCAATTTAAATATTTTTTTTTTTTTTTTTTTTTTTTATTGCATTGAATGACGAGACGAGCATGCCGTCCGCCTGATGGTAAGCGATACGACCACCCATAAACAGTAGCAACACCATCCAGCACCTTGACTTACTAAGTACTGTGTGGCATTCCACTGCGCTCGTCATCCTGAGACATAAGATGTTAAGTCTCATTATGTCCAGTAGTTATACTGGCTACAATGTCCTTCAAACCGAAACACAACAGTGCATGCATACTGTTGCTTGGCGGTAGAAATAGACATTGCGGTGGTACCCACCCAGACGACCTCTTACATAATGAGAGACCTACCACCAGTATTGTACGCTTTGATTAATTATACCTACCTATTTGATTTGATGATTGATTTAATTATTTATACCTAGATAGAGTGACGCGCTGCAATGAAACTAAAACAAACAGGCCAACTTTTCTTAAGCTAGTATGCGTGACAGCTGTGTCATACGCTATCGCTGCATCATTCTGCGTATCCTTGTGTGCGCGCATAATGATACCAGTTATTACATGGTTTCTATTAAAACGGGGAGAAAATTATATACATGAAAAACAACAAAAATGAATTCACTCGAACTCATTTAGCGGGGATCCGTTCGCCTCTATCTTTTTCGACGCGTTTGAAACATTCAGTGTCTATCTAGGTATATAATTAATCAAAGTTTGTACGTATCAAATAAAAAATAAAAAAATAACATTTCATTCGTTTAACCCTTTCCAGGGAATTTGAAAAAATCAATGGTTAGCCTTCGCTTTTGTTCATAAACAATTTGATTACGCTCTATTGAATTGTAATAATTATATTATGTGTAGGTATTAATTTGGTGAAAATTCTCAGAAATGCATGTAGAAATACGAGTGCAGCACTAACATCCGTGCATGTGCAGGTAATTGTGTTAAGCTAGGTATTAACGTACGGAGAAATCCGGCGCGGATATATCCGGTCGTATCCGTCATTATACATACGCACTATAACAGCACTCGCAGTCAAGGTAAAGTAGGCAGCCATTATGTATAGTGCAACGATGTCCCAAATAGATTTCTTGCCGTAACTAAAATTGATTAGTCCATTGAAATAGCACCCGAAGCAGACAGACTTAAGTTAGACTGGCGATTGTAGAACAGCGTTACATAGCGGTAGATTATTTCAGTTCACCACCAACAAAACTGGGCTCACAAATTTTTTAAATATGGAAAACAATTTAATAAATAATTTTTAATACATATGGCCAAAAATATACAACTTTTAAGCATATAAAACCACGAAAGAATCTTTATTTTGTCAATACTATTACTTTTTTTTATAGTAGAGAACCTACTTGGGCACTTAGATTCTACATAGTTTTAACATTCCGATTACAGATTCCACACATTATTTTTAGTACTATAAATACAAACAATAAAATTTCTCTACCTTTTTAGCCTCGGCGAATATCGAATTTCTTAGATAATCATTTTTCGGGATGTCAAAACATCAAAAGTATTTGTGATTTTGCGCTCTCCCCAGTGCCGTACTTAGCCATCGAGTAGATATTTATGTGTTTGAACTTTGAAGGCAACACCGTACATCCAGCTACGCAAAAACTCTCGGCACACTGTTGGTGCACTCAGGGGACCGAAGTTAGCGTTACGGAATATTATAAATCTATACTAATATTATATAGCTCAAGAGTTTGGATGTTTGGACGAACGCGCTAATCTCAGGAAATACTGAATCGTTTTCGAAAATTCTTTCACTAATAGGCACCTACATTACTCCTGATTGCTATAGGCTACTTTTTATCCCGGAAAAACTTTTTCACGCGGACGGAGCCGCAAGCAATTCTAGTATTTTATAAAATCATTGCAGTTGATGTATCGGATTTATTTATTTATATCTATGTTTTCGTATCGAGCATTGTTGATGTCCTCTGCACTACTATGATCGGTTAATAACTAAACGGACACTGACAGTAATATCATAAAATGGCTGAAGACAATGACAGCTCGACTTATGTCTCCATTCTAAAAATGAATAAAGTACCACCATATAATAGCGATAATTTTAATGCTAACTTTAAATAATACAACTGGAATATAAGCTTTGACAATGTTCGTATTCCAATGAACGATAAAATACATAAATATTATAATACATACAGGAACAATAGGTATAAATGTACAAGCACCACGTTCTTTTGCGAACGAATGGATTCAACACTTAAAAATGGCATTAAATCCAACACATAGGCGTATACAGGAACTGCGGACTGAGGATCGACTGATCACAGAACTGATGCAATAATAGCGACAGTGTAGACCAGCAACACACCAAATATCGTTATTAAGGCTATATACAAATTAACTCCATAATTTTTTTCTCTTTAATTTAAAACGTCCTCCGCGATCCAAGACCTGTGCACGCCCATGCCGAAAGTGAGACTATTTTAAACATTTTTCAATTAAATTATCTTAATCATTTTGTACTCTTAGAGATTACAACATATTTCGAGTCATTAGTTGCGCAACGCGATCCTCTGTAAATGGGTGCTACACTCGGGTGTCGGTGCGTTTATAACTGTCGACGAGGGCACAACGCACTCTTGTGACAAATTTATTGACCACTTCAAATAAATTTATCACAGGACATACTACTATTCAGTATTCTGTGTCACAGGACACAGTTATATTCACAGTATGCATGGGCCTGATCTATAAAGCTTATGTACATAACAAAACTAATAAATATTTTTGCATTTGGTCAATAATTGCCGAATATATGAGTGATAGACCGGGACCTCTTGAATTCGAATCTTAGATCGGACTTTTTTTTTAAGATTTTAGGGTTAAACAAAACTCCCGTATCCTCTGTAAAGTACTATGTTCGAATATCCTAATTCTTAGTCCTCCAGTGGTAAAATTACATCTTGTAGATAAACAACTGAATAGTTATGTAATATCCATCTCATTTATAATAATCAAATTCAAATTGAGCAGACCTGATTTTGTTTCTAGATTCCATAAGCACTAAGCAAGCATCACTGGTAGGAATAGACAAAAATTCTCGTTACTTACTTCTGGGAATAAAACAGTGTCTGTGGTTTCTTAACAGAAAATTCATGCTCGGACGAAAAATCGATACAACATATTGTGTAACATACATAATTTAAAAAAGAACGAATTTAATTATTTAAAAAGAAACGAATTTCATATATCTTTTAAAATAGTCTCATTAATAAAATATGACCCTTTAATATTATAATATCGCACTTCCCTTATGACATCCATCTACATATATAACCCTTATTTATTAACACCGAAATAAGACCCATTAAAATACAACACCTCAAGTATATAAAATATGTTATAACTAATTTTACAATAATAATATAATCTAAGTATACTACAGTGTAACGTTAAGAAGTTTTGTCGCTCAAAGCAAACCATGCGCAATGCCAGATTCAGCGAGCCATGATCGTAACATATACATTATACAAGCCATTACTTTAAATATAATATTTATTTAAATCTAAATAATACTGCGCACATGCACTATACAAAATCTATGTTAACATA
This sequence comes from Sphinx pinastri, assembly GCA_947568825.1. Taxonomy (NCBI): domain Eukaryota; kingdom Metazoa; phylum Arthropoda; class Insecta; order Lepidoptera; family Sphingidae; genus Sphinx; species Sphinx pinastri. The sequence continues at coordinate 10,471,601 of OX387618.1, read as the reverse complement.
GATAACACGCATTATTGTTAAAGTTGTATCAATGGCACTTGCACTAGATTTAGACAATATAACACGGGTAATATTTGGTAGTCGCCTATAATATTGGTGTCACACTTGAAACAAAACCGTTAGACGTAAAACTTAACTCATGGGGTAAAATAGCAAAGGAGCCAGCTTGGATAAATTCAAACGCCGCGTCGAAAGCCGCCCGGCGCCCACGCACTAACGCAAGACAAGTATGACCAATGTACCCTGAGCAGAGTGAGGTGTGATCACGTCATGATATGTAGTTAATACACCGCTGCGAAGTTCACGGCAGGTGGGATTATTGGTTATGTCAGTCGAAGTGATGAGATTTGGTGAGCTGTTTGACGAAGGTCCCACAACACCAGGTGGAGGAGCGCGCCGAGCGGGCGGTGGGGAGCGCGTGGGGTGCGGTGGGTGGTGGGTGTGAGGTGTTGTGGGCGGGGTTGTGCGCGTGCGCCAGGCTGGGGTGCGAGCCGCTGCGACGCTCGCGGCCGCACAGTGACCGAGGCGCGCGCTCGTCCGAACACTGCCACAGATTGGGGTTGGACCGGTTCATGTCAAATTTCCGCTCGGACAAGAGTCTCCTCGCCTCCGGAGCGCGGAACAGGTACGAGTCCGCCGCCGACGAGCTTTTGTTACGCTTCACTTTGGACACCTTGTTGGCCGCCGACGACTCGGGAGTGTTACTTCGCTGGACGGTCGGCAATTTAGTATAGTTATAGTGAGGCATGTTAGTAGCGGGTGCGTAATATAGTACTTTACCGAGAGATAAGTGGCCGCAGTCCACTGCAGGTGCGATATAAAGGCAGCCGCATGTAACAAAATAGAAAGATTCAGACTATCGTGTCGGAAAACAAGCCAGTTATTCACGTTCACAATCGCGCACATAGATTTGCTCGTGTTGAGTGTTGGTGTCATTGAAGCAACTATAAAGTAGTCCTTTTGACCTTTGTCCTTGTTAGTTACGCATGTATCTATAATTATGTGAGGAGCGTGTTATGTTGCACATAGAATAGACGTTCAGAATTATTGGTTATGGTATCGAATTGACATAAATATTAAAATAAATAAAAAATATCTTGTCTGAAATTCTTAGACACATAACGGTCATTAAATAATTATGTAGTTGGTAAATAATTACTATACAACTACGACTAGCTACTTTGTACTGGAATCAGCTAAATATAAATAAAATTATCTAATAATATATTATATTGTATACGTCATGTTGTTTCAGATCTAAGAAGAATTCTAGAGATACAACGTACGACAGATGGGAGATTATTAAGCATGCTTTGTTCATGCATTTAGAGACATGAGCCCACATATATACCGGCTTAAATAGACGAATATGCTGATTATTACAATGAGAGAGACTGACGATGTGCTCAATAGAATTGTTACATCGACAACAGCAATATTGAATAAATATTATTTATAAGCTCTACGATTTATATGACTAGCGAAAATTTTGGTTTTATGGTTAAATACGGTTTCATTCTAAGAACCAGCTAATAATACGGTTTCTTGACTTCACATGTCTCCTTCTTGTCGACTCGAATATCTCCAGTGGTATATTGGGTACTGCATAATAAATACAGTTGTGTTAGTGGAAACTGTTAGCCTTTAATATAACAGCATTTCATACTATACTTGTGTGTAATACGCATAATATACATTTTTATTCAGTGAAATTATTTTACATACCAGCCAATTTAGTTTCATTAAAATTAACGCTAACTCATAGTTTTGCTTTACTTATTTTGTGGGCATTCATTATACTTGTAATTTATTATAGGTTAATCATTAATTCATATTTTATTAAATAGATATTCATTTGTAATTTTGCAACCGTATTATTATTTAATATTAATAAATAATAAAAGTAATATGATTGAAAGCTTTAGAAAAACCTCCGAATATCTATAGAAATATAATCAAACAAAATACTCACCGGAACTTACAGCATTCCTGCACCTTGCCGAAGTGCAATAAGCCTCAATGACCTTTAGTATAAGAGCATCTTCCTCGTAAGAATTGGATTTTCTTTGATGCGGTGCGTAAGGATGCGTGGGCCCAATGTTTTCGTCCGACCCGATTGTGAACGACTGGGGCCTCAGTGGTGGCGCGGGCCTCAAACAAGTTATACTCCACCCTAAAAAGTAACAACCAACGATGCATCTACTGCTGTTGATAAATCATCATAAATATTTTTTGTTTTTTTAAGCTATTGCATAGCTTCTATCGCGGGTCTTGAGCGTGGAGACCGAATCCAGAAATTCCGTAACGAAAATAGCCTGACATCTTTTTTATCTTACTAATATGAACCTTAAATACAATGCGTAGAAGCTATAATTCTTGAAACGATATATTTTTATTTATTTTATTTATTAGTCATTAAAACCATTTCTTACTAATCTAATATGAACCTTAAATACATTGCGTAGAAGCTATTTCCCCAGCGTTGGCACGGCACGAGTACAAAAGAATCGAACGTAACATTCTTTTTTCAAATTTTTATTTATTCTACTTTGGTTGTGATGACCATTGCATTTCTGACATTTATCAATAACAAGACTAAACGTGCGTTGCTCGCGTTTAAAAATCTACTTTATGTGGTAAGCGTAAGATCGAATTTGTGTTTAGTCAATCAAAATTTGTGATAAAAAATGCTATGCAATACCGCGGCAGTCTCCGAGTGCCCCACGTATTTTTTTTCTTTACTATCGCCATCTGATATCATTCCCGGGATAAAAACTAGCCTATATGTTAATCCAGGACATGATCTACCAGTGTGCCGAATTTCATCCAAATCCGTTTAGTTGTTTCTGCATTTTCTTCTAACAAACATCCAAACATTCTGTCAATTTTTTTTCATTTATAATATTAGTAAAATAAGATACCTTTACTGCTGTAGTTCGAGCCCGCCGTGTCAATAAAATCGACAGAAGAAAATTTCTTGCCAATAGGACTCTTGTTCGGTTTAGCGGGCGATTGGTCGAGGGAGTCGCAAGAGTTCTGCAGCCAACGCGCGGGTTGATTCTTTTGTTTATTTTTCTGTGTCTGTTGCGTGTGTTGTGTGTAGCTTTGATGATTGTTAAATGAGTGTGATCTTTTGTGGTTCGTTAAACCGGATGATATATCAGAGCTATTACTGTCGCTCACGGCCATCTGCAATTATAAATAGTATACAAAAAACGATTAGCGGTCGTATTCAAACCGCTATATTATGATCAACGAGGAATTTATTTTTAATTTCACGGACATCGTTTACTCCTCACTTCTGTCGTAGTTACAGAATGTTAAGAGGCGTATATAATAACATATCGCACCGTTAGGACGAAAACAACACAATTTAAAAAGTTTTGTGATCTTTCCAAGGCATTCGATTGCGTCGATCACAGCACCCTAATTTTAAAACTTCGTTATTATGGTATTAGGGGAAACGCGCTAAACCTAATATCTTCATATTTATCAGATCGGAAACAACAAGTATTTATCGACAACGTCTTCTCCGCAGGCTCCTTAGTTAGGATTGGGGTTCCCCAAGGATCCATTTTGGGTCCTTTTTTATTTTTAGTCTATATAAATGACCTTCCCTACATGGTTAACAATATGGCTGAAGTTGTGTTATTCGCTGACGACACTTCGATAATATTTAAGATAAATAGAAGGGAAGAGAATCTTACAGAGCCAAATAAAGTACTTAGATTGATTTCCGACTGGTTTTCTGCTAATAATTTACTTCTAAATGCGGCAAAAACTAAGTGTGTCCGTTTCTCGTTACTTAACAATAAAAATGAAGTAAACATTGATTTAGACGGGAATAAACTAGAATTAGTACCCTCAACGGTCTTCCTGGGGGTTTCAGTCGATAATAAATTGCAATGGGGACCCCATATTCAAAGAATTGCAAGCAAATTGAGTTCTGCCGTCTTTGCTATTAGGAAAATTAGACATCTAACTGATGTGGCTACGGCGAGGTTGGTATATTTTGCTTACTTCCACAGCATTATGTCATATTGCAGTCTTCTGTGGGGTTCTGCTGCAGATCTGCAGACCATTTTTATCTTACAGAAGCGAGCGATTCGTGCTATTTATAACCTTCGCTCTCGCGATTCTCTTAGACAACTGTTTAAAGAGGTCAATATACTGACTTTGCCGGCCGAATACATTTTTCAGAATATTATGTATGTTCGCAAAAACCTTAGTACTTTTATGAAAAACAGTGACTTGCACTGTCTGAACACTAGAAATAAGAATAAACTAGTTGTTCCAAATTTTAGGCTCTGTAAAACAAGTAAATCATATTTAGCAAATGGAATAAAATTTTATAATAAACTTCCCTCCGAAATAACTAATCTACCCGGACACAAATTCAAGTGTTACGTTAAGCGCGAGTTAATGTCTAAGGGGTATTATAATGTATCGGATTACCTTGATGATCAGACAGTTTGGAAAATTGGTCCTGCACACTATGGCCAACCATGTTAACACATAATATTAGAAGATAATTGCATAAAATGTCATGTGTACTCATCTACAATATTGACATTATAATTAATATTAAATCTTTATTTGACATTCATATATATACCTCAATTATAATTATCCTCGCGTTAATATATAATCATTTAATGTTAATGACGACCGACCGATCATTGTGTTGCGCTTGCCTTTAAAATTATAAATTATTTAAATTGTGCGTATTGCTCGAAAACCAAATAAAATTCAAAAATTATGTTTGTAAATGTAGGCGTATGCACTCTGTACACCGTTTAATTATAATTATTTATTTGTGTTCTCTGCTCTAATTATGTTTTTTTTTTTTTTTTTAGGTGTAGAGTTTAGTGTTTTTTAAATTCCTTCAATTGGATTTTATCTCAATTTAACGGTGATGTGTGTGCATTAGCTTATATAACTAATCTGACTTTGTATGCAAAAGACTTGAAAAAAAAGAATATTATAAAGATTCAATGGACAAATGATGACAAAAAAGTAAGCCCGGAGTTTCTTTCTGCCTTTCTTCTTCGGGTAGTCATCGCTTAGGTAGCTAGTGAAAGGCTGGTAGGTTAGCTAGGTTAGGGCCTGTAGTGTCCTCACCGGTGAGGATCGCGACGCGTTCCTTCCATTATTTTATTATTATAAAAATGATTTTCTTTTTTTTATTTTATTTTTATCTTCTCTTTCCTGCCAGCCCGAGCTTGGCTTCATTATTTATTTTTCATTGATTTTACTCCCTATAAAAATGTCTGTAGTTATATAAGTGACTTTTTGTAATAATTATTATTATTAATTGAATGTATCTTGACTTATCATAAGTGCAATTATGTTCGCCTACGTGATGAATAAACTATTTTATTTATTTTATTTTATTTATTTATTTAAAAAAAACGAAAATTGAGTTATCGTCATAAAATTACTTAAAACGAATTTTTCAATCCAACAATAGTTCAAACACCGTCATATTCAAGCGGGAAAAGGACAAAACTATTATATCGGTCCCTTTTTTATTATATTTTCATAAAAAAGGGACCAGTTTTAAGTCATTTTATGACGATAACACAATTTTTTTTTATTGCGTCGTTTTCGTCCTAAAGGTGCGATATGCTCACGCCTATATCTTCCACGGAATAGGCAGATACGAAACTAGTGTATCCAAAGCGGTATGATAGGATGCGATCCCATCGCCGATTCGGTCATAAATTCCAGTCCCGAGCAACTAACATATGTATTTTCTAAGGTATTATTAGGTTTATACACTAACATTATAGTAGGACCGAATTGAGCTTTAAAATGCTCCTATTTCTTACATACCTCTTTATATAATTCAAAATTAAATTGTATCTATAAATTATACATCACCATTTACAAATGGGTTTCATAATACTATATAATATACAACGATGTATAAGTAATCAGCTATGCGAGTTCCTACATACTCTCGGGAAGAGGTAATAAGCCTTTCCATGCAATATATGTACTGGACTTTTTAATTTGTTAGTACAATAACATGATGTCTACTTGCAGTGATTGTTTTACAGTTAGTAAAATGAATAAACACAGGCAAGGATGATCAAGTAAAGCACTGCAACACTGGGGGTAATTCTAATGACAGCATTAATCTAATGGTTATCAAACTTCAAGGCAATATTATAATCAAACCAGTGATACACAAAACAGTATCTCTTTACAAAAGAATAATCCTTGCCTGAGTCGGTGACCACGGTTATGGGTAACTTTGCTTTCATCCACCAGTGCGCGTATAAATCCGAACGATACACCACGAACCCTGTTTGGGGACTGGCTAGACCCTTCTGCAATTTCGTGAAGTCTTCGCTTCGAGACCTCGTTTTACGCAGTTGCGCGTAGTCCGCGTCCACGCTTTGTCTATTATCTTTGTTAAACACGTCGCGGTTGCGTGGCGCGTTTGCACGGGACTGCCTCTCATTGTTGTTTGCCTCGGGTGTCTCTCTGTATATGCGCATGTGGTAGTGCAAGCTGGGCTTCGTGCGTTCCGTTATGTTCAACGTACTCCACTGGCAAGGTATTGGCTGACGAACATTCTTAGGTATGTCCAAGTGGGTACTTGGTTTTCTGTATATCCTTGGCGGAGGTTCGGGTTTCAACTTTATTTCTGGTACGTAACGTTCGATATTCCTCCTTATCGACGTTCGCTTTATTTGCGATGTTGGTAAAGGAGACGCAGCGTACGTCGAAATGACGTGGGTATTTGACAAATCCATCACGTCAAGACTGGTTTCAGAAGTCACACTGGTGACGCACGATGTTCTAGCAGTTGAACCGAAAGGTGACGTGCATCTACATTGATCCTCAAACGTTTCTGCATCTATTTCGGACAAAGTGAGTTTCTTACGGCGGCCTCCATCATAATCTTTCAGATTTGTAAGAGAATCTTGTGTAGGATCGGAAACTTTTTCGTGACTATCTAAATCATTTCCTGCATTGACAGTACTTGAATACTCTTGCATGTCTGGTGACGCTAAGTTGCAACTTCCCACAACTCCCGAGTCAGACGACCTGGGACTAGGGCACAGTGATCTGTTGCAACATTCACATTTTCTATGATTTTTGTCGTTTTCAGATTGCGAACTCATCCTTTGAACGCGCGATCCAGAGCTCTTGTTAACGTTTTCTGTCTCCACCATCGATTTCGACACGGACCTTCTAATTCGTTTATCTGAATTAAGCGAATGCTTGCGAAAAGGTACGTTGGTGTTCAGATTTACATTAATAACTTTCATATTATCTTCCTGTTCATTCCGGAACATTGGCGGTGGATCGATAATGATAGATTCAATCGAGTACTGACGATATGGTTTCGGAGACGGTGGCGGTATTTCTTGTAACACATCAGCCGTCAGTATATTCTCTATATCAATTTCTTCCGGAGTATAATTTTCTTCATGTGATTTCCACAGTTTCGGTATATGGTCGTTTTTGGCTGCGCAGTTTGGGAAGCTTTGTCTTGTAGGTATATACTCCGAATCAATATTTCCAAGGGTTTCTATTTGCGTGTTCTGATCAATGTTAACTAGGTCTTCACAGGCCATGTACGGCCTCACTTCGAAACTCGACGTTTCTGTACTTTCGGAATGTGGAAAAGCCGACTGCATGTCGTGTGAAATGCGGGATTGGTTGTGCGATTGCTGGTCCGTGTTCATTGTTGTGACAGTATTTAACCTGTCACTACTACCAGGTATTCCTTGAAATAAATTCCTTGTACAGTCTGCCGTAGTTCCAGTAAACGTCGTGGGGACTTGTGACTCATCCAAATGCATATCTGGGGAATTATCGAAATATCGCACATAACCAAAATTACTGCCCCAACTGCTGCAAGACGAAGAGATTGTCCTGGGGCTGTCCATGGCATCCTGCCTTAACATTTTAGAGCAGCTGAGCGCTTCAGCGTCGGTGCAACTAGAACTCGCGTACGACTCCGTGTCGTCAGTCTCTTTGTCACTCTCGTCGCTGTCAGAATATTCAGTGTCCGCTCCGACCGTGCCATCATTCTCGATTTTTAATTTGATATGATTTTTGTGTCGCCGCCTCACCGGCAGTCCCGTCAGCTCGAAAGCTTTAGCCCAAGTCCTTTCGTGTAGCAGTTTGCGCAACATTTGTTTCGTTATCACTTTCTTTTTGACGAGTCTCGCGAAATATTTTGTTAATGAATAATAAGGCGAAGCAGAAGGGTAACTAGCGGGCGGTAGTGTCACGTGATAAAGACTCCGGCGGCTAGAGTTGATGCTAGACAACGCCCCTTCGGAAGGAGAGCGGGTCAGCTATGCAACAATATTACAAAATACCTTAGTAACAAGTTTCTTATTACAAATAAACATTTATTCTAATAATATTATAAAATAGATAGTTGAATACTTACATGTGGTAAGGACTGCGGTTGTCCAGGCTCGTGAGCGGGGCTGCTCGTGTTGGAGTGCTTTTGTAACAAGCTTACCCAGTTATCAGCCTCGGCTTTGGTCTGACATACCGCCACAATAGTGTCTATCATTGGACCGCTTATTTCAAATGCGTTTTTCCGGACATCTGTGTCCTCCAATTTGCATACAGTGATACCAGTTAATGGAAGACAACCCTGAAAAAAATAAATTAAACATCTTGATAGTTGGTGATCAGTATTTCTATTTCTGTACATTGCTGACCATTTTACTCGCCACCGCCTCGTTAAAGGTCACTTCTAAAGGTCAACACAACACTTTAAAGCTGTGCGACATCTGCCTATTTTGTCGTTACTATATCACAGCTATTTATTGCGTGTTGAGATTAGGATTCCTCTTAATTTAAGGTGGGTCAAGAAAACATCAATCAACTTTAGTATTTTGTATGTCATAGTTCAAACACACATGACACAATAAATTACGTTTATAATGAACTAGAATTGCGCGCGGCTCCGCCCGCGTGGAAAAGTTTTTCCGGGATAAAAAGTAGCCTATAGCACTCAGGAGTAATGTAGCTTCCGATTAGTGAAAGAATTTTCAAAATCGGTCCAGTAGTTCCTGAGATTAGCGCGTTCAAACAAACAAACAAACTCTTCAGCTTTATATAATAGTATAGAAGTATAGATTAGTATAGATATTGGCTAGCATAATCCTACTAATATTATAGGATAAAGTTTGTAAGAATGTATGTATGTTTGTTACTCTTTCACCCAAAAACTACTGAACGGATTTCGATGAAATTAGGCACACGGGTAGATCATGTCCTGAATTACCACATAAGCTACTTTTTATCCCGGGAAAACTTATTCACGCGGGCGGAGCGGCGGGCAAAAGCTAGTATTACATATTACCACTATGGAAAAATCGGACATAAATAATATGATTGTTATAAAATATGGGACTGCATATACATTACAAAAATAAGAGGAAGCTACATTATCCCGGAATACTATACCGCCCTATATATCATTCTCCAACCCTTGGACAAATACAATCACGTCTCCATTGATGCACGAAGAAAAACCCCAACACATTTTCATACCCATCATACGGACAAGGATACGCACCTCGTAAACAAATGCGGACACTCTCTTGCTGACGGACAGCAGCAGCAGCGCGGAGGGGAACAGCACGAGGTAGCGGTCCTGGTGCGAGGGCCCCACGGCCACGCTGCCCATGTGCAGCACGTCGCCCAGCGACGCGAGCTCGCCGCCGGGCCAGCCGCGCACCTCGCCCGTCACCACTTGCAATTCCAACTCTTTCTGACGACGCAGTGCGGCACATCCACTCTGTCAGGAATTAATCATGTTTGTGTATAATGACGTAGTTGTATCAAGGTACGACTGCAACGCTGGAGTCTCGGGTTCGATCCCCGGGTCAGGCAAAGTGATTTTGGATTTTTCTATTCAGTATCAGCCCGGAGTCTGGAATTTGTGCCCGATATGGAGATAGGCTCGCCTCCTATCAAATCATGGGACCGGAATACGCACGGCGAAAAGTGGGTGCACTAGTTGCGCCTCTGCCTACCCCTACGGGGATAAAAGGCGTGAGTGTGTATGTATTTATTTACATCTTTTTTGTACACAAACAGAGATAACAAATATATCATAGTACAAGTAATATTAGGAAAATAATATAGCAGTGGTGATACAATTGGCGGTCTTATCGCTTGGGGCAATCTCTTACAGATAACCATTGGATGGAGATAAGAGAAATAACGAAGAGGGCAGTCAGGGGCATACATAAAAGCTACTATAGAATACACTAAATATAAATATATACATCCATACGATAGCACAAAAATATCTACAGACAACATACACATACATACATAGTCATGCTTACAAGTACATATATATAATATAATACATATATGCATAATAATATTATATAAAAGTATACATGTAATATTTACTACACAAAAGTAAATGAGTACTAATAAATAGTTATCAATCTCATACATTTCTAAGAGGATCTAGAGGCTGAGGAAATGTTCCTTTACTATTTTTTTTTAATACTGGTAGTGATTGCGCGCGTCTTATGGCTACTGGCAATGCATTCCCTAACCTGACAGCGATAATAGTGAAGGATTTCTCCATAAATGTAGTAGTATGCACAGGCATCTTAAATTTCAAGTTCTCCAATGATCTAAGAGACTTCTCATGTGTCTCACGAAGAAATAGGAATCTAGATTTAAGATAAGAGGGAGTTAAAGGATTAATCAGAATACTATAGAGAAGGGAAAGGATGTGACCATTCAGGCGAAGGCGAATAGGTAACCACTTGAGCTTAGTGCGAAACTCACACAGAATATGATCATATTTGCGCAGTCTAAATATGAATTTTATGCAAAAATTCTAAAGGTGCTCAAGCTTATTAAGTGGTTCTTCAGTAATATTAATATAATTATGTTTTATATAGTCCAATTAAGTACAGTGTACATACAGCAATATCTTTGTAGACCACGGAGGCGCGATGAGTGTCGCCTCTATCTGGATGTGCCTCATGGACATGCCTAGCTAATTCCTGCAGCATCGCTGGATATTTGCCAAGCCGACGGAACGGCTTCGACAGGCCTGCTGTCAATACTAGCACTCCTGGACAAACAGCACCTGCATTCTCCATCCATGTGTTCAATGATTCTCTGTAAAAAATATATGATCAATAAATAAGTATATGGATATCCGTAAGCAGTTTTTTTTTATTACTCATTCATAATAAAGCCATTAAAAAAGGAATTTAAAAACCTATTTGTTTATATCCAAATTTTATTACCAACTAGAAATATATGAAACTGTGAGATAAAAAATATGATAATAGCAGCAGTGACCAAATTCGGCGACCATCTGTGGCGTCTTATTGGCAAACACATATTATAATACAAATGGTGTAGCAAATACTTTTAAATAATTTAACTTTAACTTACTTGTATTTATCAAGAATACACACAGCTTTGGGATGACCGGAACAATATGTTTGGTGTACAGCTTTAATTTTCGGCGCCCATTGTAAAAATAATCCTCCTACTCTTTGGTCCGGACCTGTCTTTGTAGCACACTCCTCAAGTAACGTAAGGAACTGTTCATGAGTTTGTAGCACCTCATTTATATTACCCGTTAATTGCTTGAACTCATCTTTTGTTAGCCTAAAATAAAAATAAAACATATTAAAGAAGATCACAGTTATGTATTTCTATGTTCTGTTCTGGTATGTTATTTTCACCGCTCGTAACAAGCGCGTAACGTAACTCGTCACGTTTATCACTATGGAAATTGGCATACAGAATACCATTACACGAAGATAACGTATCGCGGCCACGTACGAGTTAACACTGTCATAGAGAATAAGGGGGCTGGTAAGAGAGATAGTAGTGTGGCTCATTTTAAGACTACATCTAAGGCAAACAGTGGGTTTTTATTCTGTTGACCTGTGACTACAAAACCTGCATATTTCTCAACCAAATAAGATAATATTACCTAATAATATATTACCTATAATACTTTAGGCATCGCATTTGTCATAAAATGTAGGCAGATATTAGAGGAATGGTGAAACCAACAGTTTGCAAAGTTTATGTACAGACAAGTGTCTCATTTGTGCACAAACAGCATTTTTGTATTGGCAATCCATAATTTTTGCAAAAATAAAATTTAGTTTAGTGAATAAAAATATGTAGCCCATTGATTTAGTAAAAGCAATAACAAATTATGGATATATTAAAAGAACTATCCAGCATACTTAATGAACATATTTTAGATAAAGACTGTATTTTTATTTACAGATACTTATTTTTTGTGTAATTCAGAATATAGAAAACATCTTTGAAAATAACTAGTACATGAACAATATACTTACATCTCACTTTTCTCTAAAGGTTGTAAGAAGTTGGTGATAAGACCTTGCATTTCCGCAACATGAGCTTTCTCTGAATCTATGATATCTTTAAGCACCACATTTCTAAAGGCTTGTATCTCTGAAGCTGCTCTAATTGGAGAAGTGGTGACAGAGCCTGTGGGGTCTATAAAAACATTAACAAAGCATTTATGAGAAATTATAGGATAATAACTTCCTATGTAACCCTCCAGCATATTCTTTTTAATTTTCAGCATTTATTATTGTTTGGCTGCTATGGTTTTCGGATTTATTTATGGGATTTTTTTATTTTTACTTATAATATTTTGTTTTAAAGATGTCAGTCAGTGTTACTAAGCATATTATTATGGTTTTTATCTAATGTCTCAATATGATAAGTATTGTGAATGTACTATGCCTAATATTACAGCACTTTGATCACTACTGACCCTGTTTATGAGCTCAAGTAATGTGTTTACTAACAGACATAATAATATGACCTACTTGTTCAGTTACAAAACATGGATAGGCAAATAAAATATTATGTTGTCAATTAGAACTTATGAAAAATTCAGATTGGGTAAAAAACATTAGATATTGCACACCTCAAAAAACTTTAAATATTATTATAATCTATAGGTATACCTTGTTTTGCAATATGAAATTTTACATATTAACTTATCCAGAACATAGATCATTCTAAATATATATTTTTTTCAATTATTTTTAAGCAATGCTAGACAATCTTTTCAATATATGTAAATAAGTCATACATGCTATTAAGCACTATAAAATATAATCATACTGCTTTGTTTAGCATACATATTAAAGAGTTTTGGGATATATGGGAATCTTTTTCCACAATAATTAAAATCTAAAATATGATCACAAGTCACAACATTGCAACTAAAGTTTTTAACAGGTGATTTGTTGTGTAGATGTCTTACCTTTATATTCAGTGACATAGTTGCTCGGAAACCAGCCGGTGGTTTCACCTAGAGTACCTTCCCACCATCCTCCCTCCTCCTTTTGAGTAACTGTGATAATGTCACCTTTCTTGAAGCATAGTTCATCATTATTTTTGCCTTTGAATGAATATATTGCTTTCACCAAGCAATTTTCGGTTGACATTTTACTTAAATTCTAGCACCATGTTATTTTCTACAACAAAACAAGAAATTATGATTAATAAATACTAGTTTTCATAAGAAAATCTAATGTAAAATCTCATTCACGCGATTACTATCGAAATATGCGCAGTACATCTTAATCATTGGAGTGGTTTTCGCAAATACATGTATTACTTTCCTTTAAATTCATTAAATTTTCATATTACGTAGGCATTCAGGAATTTTCGACAATTACTCACAAATACCTCCAGCATATGTATACAGGAAGATGAGTTCCTGTTTGTCCAATCGTCTCAATAGACGAATTATCAATATCTATCACAGGACCATCGTTTGTAAACAAATCACACTCTTACTTAATTGAGGATAATTTAAGTTTACATTAAAATTACAAATTTTTACCTACAAAAATAATAAAATTAAAAAAGAATCCAACTCCATGGACTTCCAAAAATAAATATACCATAAATACGACATCGGTACTCCTCTTCTAGTGTGACCATTTTTTTACACCAATGACCATAGACAAATAAAGCCTATGTAGGCAGATTGTAAGACACCCGACGCGAAGCCACTCAAATGTTACACAATTATGGTTATTTTTTTTTTTTTTTTATGGCATTGAATGACGAGATGAGCATGCCGTTCGCCTGATGGTAATTGGTAAGCGAAACGACCACCCATAAACAGTAGCAACACCATCCAGCACCTTGAGTTACAAAGTACTGTGTGGCATTCGACTGCGCTCGTCATCCTGAGACATAAGATGTTAAGTCTCACTATGTCCTGTAGTTACACTGGCTACAATGTCCTTCAAACCGAAACACAACAGTGCATGCACACTGCTGCTTGGCGGTAGAAATAGACATTTTGTATGGGTGCTGGGCCACAAAATGTAACCATCTAAAATTAAACGATTTATTGTAAAAGGCTAGTTTTTAGGAGTTCTGTCTATATATACATAAACTGTCTTGGTTAAAATTTTAAGCCCGTTTTTTGGACATGTCCTTTAAAAGGTGGGAACTTGGAAGTGTCATGAGGTGCTTTTGTTACTCGACTGCTTTTAATAATTCATTATTTTGGTAATACTTAGTAAGTATCACCGTAGTAAGTAGTAGTAATTGCATAAGTATGGTGGTATATTATCCAATATAGTTCTATTAAAGGGCTCAAATGAAGTGAATTATTTCAATTCACTTCATTTGAGTGCTAATCAAGTGTTTTTTTTTTGTTGCCGCCAAAACTCCTCGATAAAGTCTTGGTAAAGTACTAACTGCTTTACTATGACATACCACGGAAGACAAAAAGAAACAACTAAACGTGGCTTCGGCCTTATTCACAATTATAGACATAGCTCCGGCACGGACTTTGAATTCCTAAGAATATGTGGAAAAAAAAAACAACAGACTAGGCTGCATGGTTAAGCTCCTTTGCCTTCTTCTTTTATGAAGGAGAAAACAAAACCAAAAAAAAAATGACATGTCAAACAAATATGAAAATCTATGAAAATTGGAAAATATTATTTTCCATATTTCTATATTAAATCTACATAAAGCAGCTCTAAAATGTGTCCTATAATAAAATAACATGTGGTTTCTTCAGTCACGTAACTTCAACAATACCAGATTCAAAATGTACATCTAAAAATCTGCAGTATGTTTCATTTTCCCGATTGGTAATTATTGATTAGGGACTAGGGTAATAATTTAACTGCAACAAGTTTTAATTACTGTTTGCATAATAGGCAGTTAAAGAAAAACATGGAAAAATCTTTAGAAGAAGCTCTTCTTCAAGCAATAACTATGGATGACCATAGTTCTATTTCGCAACTTTTGTCTCAAGGTATATAATTAATTATATTATAAACTGGTCTTTTTGTCTATAAATGTGTAAAGATTCTTTTAAGATTTAAAATATTAACATTTATATACTATATATAAATGTAAATTTTATTTATTTCACCAGGTGCTAATCCTAATAAGACTGTTAGTCATGGCAAAACCTGTTTAGGAGAAGTTGCGTACATGGGAAATAATGCGATATTAAAATTACTCATTGCTGCTAGTAATTCCACAAAAAATCAGAATAAAACACCATACACTATCAACCCAAGAAAGCGTGTGGTTAAATGTCATAAGCGCAAAATTAAGCAGGAGAGTTCAAATGGTGAAAGTGCTGTGAAATTTAAAAATGTTAGCGATAAGAAATTCAAAGATTATTGTGTGGGACAGTATGAAGCTATTGGTATTGTGGAAGAGGGTGTCAAGCCTGATAAGAATCAAGGCTACTTTGTATTCATTCATAGTGATGGGTCGAGTAGTGATGAAAGTAGATTATCAAGTTTAAGAGCACCATTAAGTCCACCGTCACTTACATCTTCACCACTAGCAGACTTAGAGTGGGATGAGGATATTGGAACTGTTGCACCTACAACCAAAGAGGATGAGACTTGGTCTTCCATGTACAAGTATGTATTATTTTAATAACACCCTTAAAATTGATTTTACTCATTTTTAATTGTGTAATTTTATTGTCTTCTTGTTCTTATTCAATACTCTTAAGCCACGAACAATGTTGTGGGTTTAATCCACAAAATGGTCAGACTCTTATGTATATGAAAAAAAAACAGACTGCATCAATATCTGCCATCTTTATTAAATACATTGAAGAACTGAAAAGATTGGAACAAGATTTTAATTTGAATATTTTATTTTAGTTGACAGTGTTCAGAAACTCTGTCGGAGGCATAACACTCTCACTTCTCATAATTTGGTTGGTAATATAGGTAGAACAACAAAATCTCGGAGTGAGCAGATGCCACCGACTGTTCACATAAAAAAACGACAAGCCGTTCAGGCTCTAGGGCGTGCCAAATAAATATGCATACATACACTCGAAAAACATAACCCTCCTTCTTTCGCAGTCAGGTAAAAAGAGTGAGTTTTCTGGAATCGGATGATATGTGTACTATCATCAAGATGCATATTTCCATGCTGCTTAATAATACTCATACTGTATAATTTTTGATCCTCTGGATAGTTTGAGTAATGAACCATCACCAGGAACCTATTGAAAAAATTCTGTGCATCAAGGTATAGATTTTTTTTTAAATTTCAAATTACAGGTGGTATGCTGCTATATTGGAATGTACAGGGGCAGCTATAGCATCAGCTTCAGTGGTTAACAATGGAATAGATCAACAAGATGCCTTTATGAGGACTGCACTACACTATGCTGTAGAACAAGGCCATCTATCTGTAGTGAAATTATTAATTGAAGCTGGTAAGTAAAATAGTATATTATAAAAAAATATCTGATGTAGTTGTTTGTTATTGTTGCCAAAACTTGTATGAATCTGTACATAATATACAAATAATAAGGGCATTTTGTGAAATATCTTACTGCTTGCTAATATAATAAATGCGAAAGGTTGTGAAAATGTTTGGATGTTTGTTAAAAGTAAACGCAGAAACTACTGAATGGATTTGGATGAAATTTGGCACACAGGTAGATCATGTCTTGGATTAACACACAGGCAAGTTGTTTCTGCGTTACTTCTAACAAACATCCAAACAGTTTCACAAACTTTCTCATTTATAATATTAGTAAGATTATTTTTAAAGAAGTGTCTACAAGACAGTAGTAGTGGGGCTTTTTTTTTTATTTTGTTGAATGACGAGACGAGTATGCCATTCGCCTGATGGCGATACGACCACCCATAAACAGTAGCAACATCATCCATCACCTTGAGTTACAAACTACTGTGTGGCATTCCACTGCGCTCGTCATCCTGAGTCATAAGATGTTAAGTCTCATTATGTCCAGTAGTTACACAGGCTACAATGTCCTTCAAGCTGAAACACAACAGTGCATGCACACTGTTGCTTGGCGGTAGAAATAGAATTTGCGGTGGTACCCACCCAGGCGGACTCTTACGTATGAGAGACCTACCATCAGTACCTTATTCTTTAAACTGAGTATATTGTTTCAGGGTGCAAAGTAGATATAACCGCAGGAGATGGGCTGACACCTCTTCATGTGGCAGCTGTAAAAAATCATGCTGATGTAGTCAGGACTCTTCTTGCAGCTGGAAGTCATGTCAATTATAAAACACATGAAAAAATGACACCTCTGCATTTTGCAGCATCAAGAGGTTTCTTAGAAATAGTTAGTGATTTCCTTTTATATTTTTGTGTTTAGTTTTGATGAAGTTAGCCTCAGTTAAAAAGATTCTATTCTTAGGTAAGAATTCTAGTCAACAATGGTGCCTATTTAGAAGCGAGAGACACAAATGAAAGAACTGCATTATATTTGGCAGCTGGAAGGGGTCACATGGATGTTGTAAAATACCTTATATCTAATGGAGCTAATGTTAATGGGGAAGAAATACATGGTATGAAAAATGATTATTAATAAAACACCTTCATTCAGTATTGTAACACACACACACACGCAAACACACACTCTCTCTCACACACACACACACGTCTTTTATCCCCGTAGTAGAGTAGACAGAGTCGCAACTAATACACTTTTCGCCGTGCGTATTCCGTCCCATAATGTGATAGGGTCGAGCCTACCGCCATATCGGGCACAAATTCCAGACTGATACTGAATATAAAAATCCAATATCACTGCCCGACCCGGGATCAAACCCGAGACCTCAGCATTGCAGTCGTACCGTAATACAACTACGCCATCGAGGCAATCAGTATTGTAACCTAGTTGTTGTTTTAAACCTACTATATTTTTTTATTCTAACTAATAATTATTTTTATTCTAGGCTACACACCATTGTGTGAAGCTGTTTGGCAAAGATATGCTCCAGTTGTACAAATATTATTAACATCAGGTGCAAGAATTACGCATTCACACAGATTATTACACAATGCAATAATACAGAGACAGGTAAGTTAGGATATTTTTATAGATAGATAAATAGGTTTCATTCAACATATGCACTGTACATAAATGACTGTTTTAGGAAGAGATCGTTAAAATGCTTACTAATTTTGGTGGAGGAATAAACTTACATAATGATAATGGAGATACTCCGTTATTGTTGGCAGCTCGTTTATCACAGCCAGCTGTGGCTAAACTTTTACTCCAAAAAGGTAATTTATGATAGCAAAAATGTTTTTTTGTAAGTATGACGGTAGAATATTAAGCTAATACTTTTTACCGACTTGTACCATCATAACTAGTATGTGCTCATATAAAAGTATTAAAAACTCAAACAAACCAAATTTGAAGAAAACTGCACATACTGAGACTTCTGATCAAACTGTACCTACTTCTGTGGTAACACTAAAAATTCCTTTGTAACATGAATGTTATTTAAAAGTATATATATATATAGTATTGCGCGCGGCTCCGCCCGCGTGGAAAAGTTTTTCCGGGAAAAAAAGTAGCCTATAGCACTCAGGAGTAATGTAGCTTCCTATTAGTGAAAGAATTTTCAAAATCGGTCCAGTAGTTCCTGAGATTAGCGCGTTCAAACAAACAAACAAACAAACTCTTCAGCTTTATATATTAAGTATAGATATAGATTACCATAATTAGTACAATGTATGTCTGCAATAAAATCTAGTTAACAGGCCAATTACCATGTATATTTGTATAATTATTGTATACTTATATATTGTTGTACTTTACAGGTGCAAACGTGAATTCATGTAACAGTATAACAGGTGCCACCGCACTTCACGTGGCGGTAGAAAGTGTTGATTGTCCACTCGAGTTTGAGGATTTGCTGAAATGCCTATCAGAATATAAGATTGACGTGAACGCCACCGCACTTACGGGAGATACAGCTTTAAATAGAGCATTGTTGTTGCAGAAGTAAGTATTATTATAAACTAGTGACCACAATGTAGTCTGCGTAGACTTAGATTTATCTCAGACTATTCCAAACCCCTCCCGATATATCTCCTCGGATCGTACCTAACATAGAATATGCGCGACGTGTATGGTTATCTGTCCCCGACTTACTGTACAAAGTATAAAGGTTAATATTTTTCAGTAATTCGATTTTGAATCCCATAAGCGGTTTTATCGTAATACGCCAAAATTTTAAAAGTTGCTGTTTTACATTCCGTTAGGACTGTTACTTACCTATTCTTCGCGTCTCCCAGTATTTTTTCACCATTTTTCACATTTTACCTATCTCAAAAGAAAAGAAAGGATCCCTTATAGGATCACTTTCTGTCCAAGTGGGAGTCTGTCTGTCAAGACCCTTTTTTCAGGAATGCATAGACATATTATCAAGTTGAAATTTATCTATACTAATATTATAAAGAGGAAATATATGATTGTTTGTTTGTTTGTAATGGTTAAAGTCAAAAACTACTGGACCGATTTTGAAAATTCTTTCACTAATAGGAAGCTACATTACTCCTGAGTGCTATAGGGAACGTGCACGTCGTAATCACTGCCATCTGGTGGCGCAATTTAGCCCATCGATACTTGGCATTGACGTAAAATATTTATTAAAAGGATGAAAAATAACATTTAATTTGTCGATAATGTATTGCTGTGTATCTGGATGCTCTAAAACAAAAATAAACAAATCAAATGGTGTGAAATTACATTATGTTCCCAAGAATAGTACCTAAGTAGGTACTAACATTCCAAGGTTATGAGAAAATCGACAAAATTAATAAAAGCTGTATAAAACATACATAGTTATGACTTCCAAAAGCATTTAGAAATGTCTTGATACGTAATTTATAAAAATAAAGATGTTTTGAAGATAATATTCAATACAAAAAGATCTGTAATTAAGGGAACATAACCTCGTAATTTTGCTTTAATAACTAGCTCCCATCTAAAATAAGCATATTCTGGACACGCTTGGTATCAATAATATTCAGCCGGAACACATATTTTATCATTTTTGTCATATAGGGATATAGGCTACTTTTTATCCCGGGAATATTTTTATCCCGGAAAAACTTTTTCACGCGGGCGGAGCCGCGAGCAGAAGTCTAGTATCAAATAAAAGTCCCACTTTATATTTTCCCGGGATAAAAAATTGCCCATATTAATCGCTGATAATGTAGAATTTATATTGGTGAAAGAATAATACCAGCCCCCTTATTCTCTATACGTTATTTTCACCGCTCGTAGCAAGCGCGTAACGTAACTCATCGCGTTTATCACTATGGAAATTGGCATACGGAATACCTTTTAACACTTATTACACTAAGTTAACGTAACGCGGCCGCGTTACGAGTTAACATTGTCAAAGAGAATAAGGGGGCTGATGATTAAATATTAAAATGTTTGAAAAAATTTCATATTTTCAGAGACCATGCTGCCATTCTGCTGATAAGGTATGGCGCCGATGTGAACACCTGTGATTTGCACTCCTGTGGCTTGGACAATATGTCCATTGCAAGTAGAAGACGTTCATATACTCTTGCTCGCATGCTACTCAGGGCTGGACATTATGTCACTGTACCGGATGTAAATGCAACTGTTCCCAAACCAGGAACCACCGCAAATTGGTTATATTACGCTTGCAAACAACCCTTAACGCTTGCAGATCTGTGTAGAATTAAAATTAGAAATCTAAGTAAAAATAAGACTTTGTTTTGTTATGTATTATCCCTACCTCTGCCAAAGAGTTTAAAGAAGTTTCTAATGATGGAAGATGAAGGTCAGTAATAGTAAATTCTACTTATAATAGATGCATATAATAAAAAGTATTATAGCCTTCCAATTCTTAAGGGCGCATTTACAAATTTCCGTAGTTTTGAGGTACCATTTATTGAATCAGGAGTTACGCTTATGAGGAGATCTTGGTATATAAATAAAGATTAAACATTCCTCTTTGCTTATAGCATATAGAAATTGTATGCTTCCATACAACATTATCACGTAAATACGTTTATTCTGGAGCAATAATCGCTGAAAATGACGAAAAATAGGGTCTGAATCGGAACCATTATACCTTAAACTAATGAATATTTTAATATAAAACCTAAACAATATGATGGCTTATATAGTCTTCTCGCTTTATGACTAATTATTTTCAAGTCAAATTAAATACTTTTCCAGTAAAGAGAAAAAATATAACCTGAATTGAATTTCTTCATACATTTTCCAATTTCGGGCTGTCATTCCGCGCTGAGACGCGGCCGAGGAAGCACGGGTGTACAACTTTTTTTCAAAAAATAAATACGTAATAAATTGATCGCGATGTCATTATACTACGAATAAAATAGTTGATACTATTTCAAATTATTATTTTTCAAAAAGCAAGTATGAAAATTTAATATTACAATAAGTCAATACAAATTTGATTTAATTAATGAAACATTCATTTATTTTAATGCAAATATTTAAATTTCATTATTAAAATGGCATAGTATTTTTATATTTACAAAATCGACAAGTTTTGCAGTATATGGTATTTACTATTTATCTATTTATAATTTTTAGTATCGGTGATTATTTATTTTTAAATTTTACTAGGTTTAGTTCGCGTTTTTGCCCGCGTTCAAAGCCTTTCCCGGTACAAAAATATCTCAATACTACAGTACTACAGTTCAGCCACAACTACTCACTAGGCATGGCTGCTTCGGTGAGTAGCAGTGTCGTATCGTAGGTACCGAGGTGTCGGCTGTGTGTGCCATTGTGACAGTTGCCCGCTGGATACGGCTTAATATACGTTTGAGTTTTGCCCAGCCTGGAATGAGGAGCGCAGCGCTCTCAAAGCAGTCGTCAGAGGCGGCCTCTCGTTGCCGGCCGTGGTCGCTCCCATGGTCGGCAGTCCGGAGGTCTGGCGTGTGTTGGCTCACTTCTGCGAGATAGTCCTCTCGTAGAAGGAGAGTGCTGAGAGAGTTCTGGAACGCGAGGATTCCTCCCGCCGTCAGAGGAGACGTAGGAGGCGCCGGGTGGACGACTGACCGGCGTCTCCCACCCTGTGGATTGAAGGTGTTTGGAGAATTCCACCACGGTATCTCCTGCCACTGTTAGTTGCCTTTTACGACAGTAAAAGGCAACTAACAGTGGCCACCCGGGCGTCGCGGGCGGGTGCCGTCTCTAGCTTTGTCTTTTTAGCACATTGTTGCGACCCCCCTGATGGACAGCAGTGTGGCAGGTAGGCCTCACGCTGCCGTTGACGCCGAGAGCGCCGAGATGCACGGGGGCTCCTGAGCCTATATCTCACTTGCTTTACATGGATGATCTCAAGTTGTTTGCATCAAAACAAACAGAATTGATTGAGTCGTTAAAAATTACTGGAAGATATAGCAAATAACTCAACATGGAGTTTTGTGTAGATAAATGTGCGGCTATCCATATGAAGCGAGGAGAGGTCGTGGTCTCTGGTGACATACAAGTCTTAGAGACTGTAAGACTTAGATCCCTTTCTGAGACGGAAACTTACAAATATCTGGGTATGCCTGAGGCACTGGGGATTATGAGTGCCGACGTAAAACAATCGCTGAATGACCGTTTCTTCGGCCGCCTGGCAAAAGTATTTAACAGTTTTTTGTCAGGTGGTAACAAGATTTGTGCTTTCAACGGTTGGGTTATGCCTGTACTCATGTACTCTTTTGGTATACTCAGAAAGAAAGACTCAGACTGAATTGGACGCTCTGGATCGAAAGTTCCGGACCCTACTGACTGCATATCGTATGCATCACCCACGGTGGTCAGTGATGAGGTTGTACATCCCGCGAAGATGCGGGGCTGAGGCTTACTTAATGGACTTGCATAACCGCGAGGTATGCAATCTCAGGAATTATTTCCTCCACAGCGAAGTAGGCATGTATAAGATTTTAGTCATGGTGGATAAGGGATTTATTCCACTTTCCTTGGCGAATGAGAACTGGCGAAAACCTATGGCGATGGGCATTAGGGAACGCGATGTGATATGGAAGATCAAAGAACTATACGGTCGGTTCTATCGGGGCCTTGTCGTTTCTGCTCATGGGTTGATACCAGAGTCTCGACCAACACCTGCTGAAGCTCTCAATTGGTAGTTGGGTCAAGAGCCAGATGCAGAAAGTAGTACTTCTGGACACCGCAATGTCAATGTCTTTTTCTATCGCCAAGCAGCAGTGTGCATGCACTGTAGTATTTCGGTTTGAAGGACATTGTAACCAGTCTAACTACTGGACATAATGAGAGTTAACATCTTATGTATCAGGATGACGAGCGCAGTGAAATGCCACACAGTATTTTGTAACTCAACGTGCTGGATGGTGTTGCTACTGTTTATGGGTGGTCGTATCGCATACCACACGCATTGTGAGGAGATTCCTCACTTTGTATCCCTGACTATCGGTAGCTTGGGTCTTGAGCCTCGCCATCGGAGGGTGATACTCTTTTTTTATATTTTTATATGTATAACCTAATTTTTTTTTTTATATATTAAAATGGTGGTAGGTCTCTCATTATGTAAGAGGCCGTCAGGGTGGGTACCACCGCAATGTCTATTTCTACCGCCAAGCAACAGTGTGCATGCACTGTTGTGTTTCGGTTTGAAGGACATTGTAGCCAGTATAACTACTGGACATAATGAGACTTAACATCTTATGTCTCAGGATGACGAGCGCAGTGGAATTCAACACAGTACTTTGTAAGTCAAGGTGCTGGATGGTGTTGCTACTGTTTATGGGTGGTCGTATCGCTTACCATCAGGCGAACGGCATGCTCGTCTCGTCATTCAATGCAATAAAAAAAAATGTCTATTACATGATGAAATTATAATAATTATTATTATTAAACATAATTGTAAACATTCGACAATTCCAAAAAAATAAATATGGATGAGTAAAATAATATGTTCAAGTATTAAGATTAGCTCGTTCAAATGGAAAATCTAGTTTAAATCGGTTTCGATGTGTGCGCGTGTAGCAAAGCGCGTTCTTGTCATTCAAATATCTAAAATCGAAGATGTCAAAAATGTAATAGCGTCCTTAAGAAATTCACAATTAACGAAAATTTATTCTAGCAATAAAACACAACTATAGCCATCTACTTTTTATTACTTAGTAGTCATAGTATATAATATGTAAGTGAAACATACAAAATTATTTGTTGATTTTCGATTAAGTATGTGATAGTAATGGTTCCATATAAAATATCTTAAAGGATGTCTAAGGTTATTAGTTTAAAATATAATACCTACCTACTATAGAACCGATTATTAATAATAATAATATTATATTAAATCTACAAGATCGTAAATATTTCTTTTCCATTATTTATTTCATGTTTAATATAATATCAATCTGTATCTGTATTATTCAATACAAGACCTGATGTATAGTTAGGTAATAATATTCTGGCTCTAACCAGAAAGGTAATCTTAGATAAAAAGCAGAAATATAAAAGCTAATTATTGTAAAATGATATGATTTTTATTTTTAGTTAACAATATTGTTGAATTTACGGCTACAATTTACAGGGTGAATAAATTGTAAAGTACAATGAGTCGGTAATGATTTTCAGATTATTTTTAATATTAACATATGATAAATGTACCTACATAATAAAAATAAATTTCTGAAACACTTATATTGTTTTCAGAACAAGAAATACATAGATATTAAATGTAACAGTTTTATTAATAACACTAATTTTTAATTATCCTTTAAACATTTGCACAGTTTAAGAAAGAGATAGCTACCTACTTATGGGCCGATTTTAGAACTCGATATAAATCCTACTTTAGCCTGTTTTCTACAATGATCCTACCAGAAGAGCTTTTATATGTACATAATATAATTAACTAATTTGTTTTAGGAAATATATAGAACTGTAACCCATAAAACTTTTAAATTTTGTCTCTAGTTACAGAATAGTATAAAATCGAAAATCATTAAATACTACGACAATTAGTAGTTTACGCTGTAAGGTCGATTTCAATAAAGGATCCAAAATGTCATTCGTAAGAATGTCGAATAAACATGATTGGTGCATTTTCGCTGTTGTTCCGAAGGTTAAGGTTGTTTTTGGGGGGGAACTGCTGCGCTTTGTCAGCACTTGGCGCAGTTGTCCCCCGACTTAACAACCGCAGCGTTCCCTAAGGGGAGTTGGCAAGGAAATGGAAGAAGGATGAGCGGGGGAAGTGAGAAAGTTGCCCGGTATGGGAGGAGGGGAAAACGGAGGAAAATGTTCGCGCGCCCTTTTAGGCCCTAATGTGCTATGCATCAAAGAGTTATACACAGCACCGTGTGCCTCGGCCCACGACAAATGTTCCCATATTTTTGGATCGTTTATCTATCGTTAAAAGTATCTATCTTAAATATTTAAAAAACTACCACGCCTAAAAATAAAAAATAAAATAAAATCATTTATTAATCAAGTATAAAAAAGCACTTTGACAAGGTTGAGAATAAGAAATTTACAACGGTAATATACCAATTAAATAATTTAAAGTACCTACATTAAACAACGAAAAACCAGCACGGGCGTCGGGCTGATAGGTACAGAGGACACGGACATTGGGGACGGGAATAGGGGTAGGGAAGAAGTGGAGCTGATAAAATAGAGTTTTTAGGGGTAAAAAGAACAGCGGTAGTATGAATCTGCTCGAAAAGTAGAAGGTATTGAAATTAGCATTATCATGCTTATCGTATCAGTCATTACTGACAAAGTGCATTTCTTTCATATTGTAGTAAAAACTAGAGAACCGGTCCAATCTTACACATCCAATGTCTTGTTTTAAGATAATAATATCTTTTTGTTCTTTTTTGGCTCACTCTGTACAATCTGAGTTAAAATATATTCTGGTAATACTCTCAGGTAGCCCGCGATACAGGTTCGCCTAGTGCGGGTACCACTGTGTCATGTGTACATGTATTTTAGCGTAAGATTGAAAAATAAATTATTTGTATTTGTAATAAATGGTAATGAAGTTATTGTAGTCAATATTTCATAATATAATTTCTAATACCAAACGTTAATCATCCATGTTTATAATTCTAAAAGTGTTTTTGCTTATATTGCAAATGTGAAGGAATGCAATTCAATCTAATTTATAAAAAAACATAAAAAAGTTGTACTTGATATACAAAATGAAAAAACAAAAAGCAGCTACCATCATCTACCCATTGATAAAGAAGCAGAAATCCCACAACAATTTTAAAGATTGCTTTTAGTTGTAATACGAAAATTAAATGAACATTTTAGCACGTAGATACCTATTTGTTTTGCTTGACTGAGTCCCGCACACATGAAATTTTTGGAACAACTTTTTATGCACGATAAAATAGACAATAGTAGCGTCTAGAGAGTGGAACTGTGATTTTTTGGAGAGGCCATCTCCCCCTTACGTCCAACTGTCCCTGACATACCCTATATGATGCACAAAATGTTAATTTTTTTTCGGTTATTATATTTTGAATGTTATGATTGGTTTCAGCGTGATGAAATTTACGTTATAGCATATAACGTAAATTTCAGCAATCAGACAGCGAACAATTAAGTTTTTACGTTTTTTTACCTATTCCTCACGTCTCCCAGTTAGACTTTTCCTAGAATATTTAAAATACAGACACGAGAAATCTACGATTTCATATTGTGCATTGATCATAGATGGTATATTTCGGTTAGTTAGGTATAACCTATAGGTGCCTATTGTGTAGGTAGGTACTAACTATGTTTAGATATTTTATAACAGATAAGATAGTTTTAGTAGTGATAATAGGACTAGATATCATTATTAGGTCGTAATCCCTGAACGCCCGCGGTGGACACTGGACACCGGTGTTCATTTATATAAGGAAATTAGCTTATAGCTATATATAAGCGGGCGTTGCCGGGTTAAATATATTACTCATGGAGTTAATTATTATGATAATGTATAATACTAACTTAATTAACCTCCACTTTTATTAGCACACTTCTATATTAAGTATATTAAATTCTCTGCAATATAAGTTTATTTTTCCAAAATTAATTTATTAATTTTACTGAAATATTCCTTGTTACAATGAAATACATATATTTTTTTGGTATTTACTTGATTTTTGCTCTTATAATTTTACGTAGTTAATTAAGACATCCAGACCTGCCTCATAAATATGTATCCAGTATTCTAGAATTTAGATTTTAAATATTTAGCAAACATTTTCCGACAAAAATATATTTAAGGTGTTTAACAAATTTTAGGAATGCCAGTTGTTACAATAGAAAATATACATGAGAACATCAATTACCTATCTACCTATAATTATTTTTCATAACTTGTATTTAAGATATACAAAATTACAGTTTCTTACAGTTTATGGTAATTACCATACACATTTTACTGCATAAAACAGCAGACTGAACTTCGGTGTGAATAAAACCTTTTCTTTACTTTATACGATACACATTACTTTTCAAATATATTATCCGAAGTGCAATTTTAGAGAGTAGGTACTATAATACAATTCCGTAGAAGACTACTACAAGTTACAACAAATGTAAAAGCAAAATACCAGTAAGGTATGTAGGTACATGAAATAACGCGGATTATTATTTTAGATTAGTTATGGGGCGTAGGTATAGAGGCGCAATTTTTTAGGTCACAACAGTTTTGCATTTTTGCAGACTTTCTCATGTCGAAGATGACTGATCGACGTCAAAGTTAAAGAATGCATCCCAAGGCCTCCCTAAGGTTTGTGGCGCCCACCCAAGAACTTGCGCCCCGGCCGGTCATCTGACTTGCTCCCCTAAATCCGGTACTAGGATTGTGCATTTAGTGTGAGGACGAAGCCCATCAGAATTGCCTCGGGGAAAAACCGAAGGTTTAGTGCGCAGTGGGGGAATTTATTGCGCTTTTGTACCAGTTTACATCAGGCTAATAATAATAGTCCTGGTGGTTGGTTTATCATTTCCGTCAACGCCGAGAGTACCACTTTTATGTATAAGTTACAATGCTGATACAACGTATAGATTTTTTTAACATTTTTATGATCTATATGTGCATTTCCTTTAAAGATGTGACCACCGCTCCCATATCACTCCACGATCCGCTTCAATATTGTCTTACGTAGAAGCGATTTTGATAGTGTTCACTTTGTTATAATAACAAAAATAATAATAAAGTAAAATAACAAAAACGTTTAACATAAATATAGAATATATTAATAAATAAGAATGCAACAGCAATAAATGATTTGAATGTTTCTAAGTCTATGTATACATATTACATATTAGTTAAATCATACACAAGCTAGAAATTAATTAGACAAAAGCCAGGTCTATATCTAACAAAAAGTAAATTCTTATTGGTCATAGATTAAACAAAAAAAGGAATAAAAATAATATAATTCATACTTAAGGAATAATACATACACACTCGCACCTTTTATCTTTGAAGGGATAGGCAGAGGCGTAACTAGTGCACCCACTTTTCGCCCCGCGTATTCCGTCCCATGATGTGACAGGGACGAAGCCTATCGTCATATCGGGCACAAATTTCAGACTCCGGTCTGATACTGAATAGAAAACCCAATATCACTTTGCACGACCTGGGGATCGAACCCGAGACTTCAGTATTGCAGTCGTACTGTAATACAACTACGCCACCGACGCAGTATAGTAGGAATAATACACTGCAAATACATACAAGTGAGTTAAGTGCTACCAACCATTAAGAGTATTAAAATAATTTATTACAAATTATTCTTGTAAACAATGATATAAGAATACTAAGGATATTTCACGACCGATAAAACTACACGACTTTTATGTAGTCGTCCAATTTTACATAGGTAAAAAAGAAGGCAAAACCCTTATTTTAAAATTATACCCCTTTTCAATAATTATTTCATTCGTATTTATATTTGACTGGCCCAAACAATAACACGAGTCAAAACGAATGTACAGTCAGCAGCATAAGTAGATGAACAAATTCAAAATTTCAAATTGCCTACGTACTTTTGTGTTCTTACTAATCTTTTTTTTCTATTCGCAAAACTAAAATAAAAGTGAATTACTTTACTTCAAACGAAGAAAAAAAAATTAAGTTTAACTTAACGCGTTTATAGATTCGAAATTTTGATTTTGTATAGATTTTATGCTGCTGACTGTACATATTTCTAACAGCATTTAGTATTATCCTTCCCTTGTAATAGTACATAATATTTTTGTAAGTTTCGCCCGTAATTAATCTTCACTCACAAGTCATATTTTTCTTTTTTATATCAAAAATATACTTACTATGATCATGCAAATTGTATTAGATATAAGAGCTCTATTTCAAATGAATAGTTAATAGTTATATTTCTCTGGTGAGCTTAAAAGATTTCAAAACAACCGGCGGAGATCACATATTTATACAATGGTGTAATATCGGCGTTATTTATTATTACGCCAAATTATTTAGTTGCATTCCGTCGTATGATTGATCGCAGAGTATGTTTATGCAATGCTCAAGTTTTACATGTGTTGTAACATCCTGTCACACCCTACTGAGATATGGATATCAATATTAGTGTAAATCTTATCAGTATTTTGGATCCAATGCATAGTGAGAACTTGTGATTGAAATATTATTTATAAAATGTTTGCAATGTGTACAAATAGAATTGCAAAAGCATATATCAATTAATTTTGTATTCCAGATCGGCCTTTATTGTCCTTTATCATGTTTAATTCTGGGCAAGCTTGCAGCAATATATCCACTAAGTTGAAATTCTTGTTTGCCACTGCCTTATGAAGAGCCGTTTCACCATCAATGTCTTGCAAACAAATATTTGCTCCTGACTGTATTAAAAACTTCACTGTTTCTACTTTACCTACAATATATAAGATAATCATTAGAACTGTATTTGTTTATACAGTGATACAAATTTTATGGAAAATTTCATTCATTCCACAAACACTTGAGATTCCAGAAATAACAAACACACACCACTTATTGGCCCACCATAAAGGAAAGCACCAAATTGATTGACATTTAGGTGTTATTATCATTACCATATTTTTTTATCATTTCCCTAATAATAATAATCAATAACAACACCCAAAAACATTGGTAATGATAATAACCAAAGTAATGTTTTATTATGTCAATTAACACTATCAAGTTATCAAACAATGTATCAGTAAAAATAAGTATTTTACATTTATCTCTTTCTAGCAATATGTATGAAATTGGAATGGGAATCTTCAAATATCACAAGATATTATTTTGCAGTAAATTGTGTTAGTGTTAATACTTTACCTGCAGCAGCGGCTTTATGTAAGGGGGTAGCGTTGCCTGTCCTTGTTTGACTGTCAATAAGTGCTCCATTGCTCAAAAGTGTTTTACAAATATCAAAATGTCCATTGCGTGCAGCATAATGGAGTGCAGTATAGCCAGAATTGTCGGGTGCATTTACAGCCTCTTTCACTTTCATACTCTTATCAATAAGTAATTGAACTCTATCCTTATCACCATTGAATGCTGAAAACAATATTGCTTATCACATAACAATCTACCTACATAACTAAACTTAGAATTGAATTGACACAGTATTACAAAGCATGCTGAATATGCTATTTTTCATTTAATGTCATTCTACAATTTTCAATTTGTTTGTTGTTAAATGCCCTGCATTGAATGCAGTACACCTATTTTGAAACAAATTTGAATAAATGAATAAAGATGAAATACTATGTACAAACCAAGATTAATTAGATAAATATGAAAGAGGGGTAAATGCATAACTATATTTCTTGAATGAATTTAACAAAAGTCATCCGAAGATTTATGTCAAAAAATAAAATGCAGAAATAATTGTCAACATCTTACAATATGTGGCAAACAACTTGAGCATACTATAGTCTTGTGGGGATTTTTCTTGTACATTAATCTACACTTATGTAAAAAAAGCCCACAATGTGGTAGATGTTCAATATGTGTGCTGGCTTATATAACAATAAGTAACTTGCATATTTACCTGCATACCATATGCCCCTTTCCCAATCCATTTCCGATATAGTTTGGCATACTGAAGAAGTTGCACTAGCAGTTGTACAATTAGAATGATCACAATTTCCGTGGTCCATTTTTGACAAGATTAGACAACAATTATTATGTAGTTAGTAATATGTTTAAATATCACGTTGCAATGTCCAAGTTATTTCGGTTTCACCAGTGCTTGAAATTATCTTGTAGCCAAGTTGACCCAAAGAATTCATAGCTTCAAGTACATTGGTTTTTATTGCAACTCCATTTACTACAACGCCAGTTCCTGGAAACTTTTTGGAAAGGGCTCTCACTTCTTCATCACCCAATCCAAATACTGAGCAATCATTAGCATGCAGAGATCCCTTGACAGCTATGTATACAACACCCTCTTCAGACAATGGCAGGTTAGCTAAATTGCTTGTTTGTAAATTTTGACTTCCCTTTAAGTCCATTATACTTATTATATAGAAAATTGAACAATAGATTTCAGATGCAGAAATTTGTGTTGCTTTTAAACTTCGTCGTCTTTGGCAGAATGTTGATAGTTACCCATATGCATAGCCTCCTTACTGAAGTTTGTTATATTATCTTGTTCCACAATAATTGAAGGTTCAGGCTCTGAGAACTCTTTTCTCATAGTCCACATATATTCATTATAATCTTGTTTAACCGCTGTTGAACTAGAAGCAACCACTTTGTAACCCAATACCTGTAATGTTTGATCAATTAGCACTGTATGACTCACCATTGTAATACTATCAGAAAATCGCTTTATTATGATGGTAACTTACTTCGAGAGCACTCAGGATAACGCAGGGGTGTTGCAAATACACAATCGTGGAATCGTCACAGTATCCGCCACAAGCAAATCTTTTGAGTTGTTCTATATCACCCGCTACATAAATATAAACAACCAGTTAATATTGAGATCCAACAACGACAATTTGATAGCATTGACGATAAAATGAGAATAGGAAAATGCGTAAGATCGAATAGTAACTTTATCTTATCATCCAATTTCTCATTTTACTTTGCGCGTAATTTGTTGTCAAGATCTCTACCTTTCAAACCGGACACCAACACTCGCCAGGGGTTTTTGTGTCCGTACGATGCCAGATTACCTCTGATCAAAATGTATGGCATTGATTACAGATGCTGATGCTCGTATACTTAAATATTTACTTCAGTGATAAGAACAAAATAAAATCAATTACCTATTTACTCGCACCAAAACAACAGAATGCAAATGCAAAAAATTAAAAGTGAAGTATGAACCAGTGTTGCCAGATGTATGATGATTCAAGTTTACCGTAGTATTTAATATTATACTTTTTGGTTCAAGTCGCCGAAAATTAATTATGAAATAGTGGGTAGCCTTATAAAAGTCGCCTAATCGTACACAACGGTGAGGGTGCAAAAAAGGTGAACAATTTTCAGATGGATGGTAGTCCAAATCGTCAAAAAAATGAAGTAGCCTAAAGTCACCCAATTGAGTGGGGACGTGAAGAAAAAAAATAGCTCTCCAATTTTCCATTTATCGGTGTGTAAGATAATCTTGGTATATGTTTTGTGCCCTCAAAGCTAAAAAATGACCTCCTATTTTTTCAATAACAACTATTATAACACAAACTTTTTGAGGTAGTGTAAATGGCAACTATAGTAAGGACAAACTAATATGGCCGGTATGACATGACACGGTTTTGAATTTTTTGGGTAGACGTTCTCACACAGTTATCGCTTCGGGAAAAAAATTGAATTGTCATACCGGCCAGCTTAGTTTGTCCGAACTATAGTCGCCATTCGAAATTTTTGATCGCGACACCCTCGTAGACAGCCTAAATGGCAAAAAATCGGCCAATCTGGCAACACTGGTATGAACTCATCACAGAAGTATAACATTGCTTGTTATACTTCTGTGGAACTCATAAACGACCAACCAGCGTTGCCAACAAGATTTTTGAAAATCCGCCGATTTTGTTGTATATTCCCGTCAAAAATGCGTAAAAATTTTTATTCGCCAATTAAAGGCCTCAAATTTCTAAAGTTCTATGTACACGGGGGTACGTAGCATAGGTTGTTGCCGCCTAAAAAACCTTCCTTCATCAAATAAGTCACGTATACCCCCCCCCCCCCCCGTCTTATATATTTGAGAACTGTAATAAATAATACAAATGCCATATTTCGCTGAAGGTAGATTTTCCGTTAAATATTCCGTTAGCCGTTAGAATTGCCAGCTCCCAAAAAGCAATAGCGAACTCCTCATAGACAGAGTAAAATAGAACTTCTGTTGAAATTCCCATCAAAGTTATTAATCTTATCTGACTTCTTACTAATATTATAAATGCGAAAGTTTAGAAGTAAACGCAGAAACGAAATAAATGCAGAGGCGCGGCGCACTTACCTCCGGGAACGGGGCAAGTGCACCGATGTAATAAATACCCACGACGGGTTTTTTAATACATCAATGCCCACGACACAAAAAACCTCTAAAAAGTTAAAAAATAAAAGTCTTTGTTTGTCGTTTAAGTACCTAGTAATATTTTGACCGAAGCGCGTCCTCGCGTCGGGGGACCGAACTCCGGACCAGTGAGATGAAAATACTTCTTTCGTGGTTCCCCGACGACGCGAAGACGCTTGGGTCAAAATATTACTAGGTACTTAAACGACAAACAAAGACTTTTATTTTTTAACTTTTTAGAGGTTATTTGTGTAGTGGGTTATTTAAATTTTAATTTTAAACTTTTAAATTACTATATTCTCCATCATGAGGCCTTGATAATCAACTATCTACCACCTACTCATTGAGACCATTCTTATGAGCCCACACACGCTATATCTGCTATAAGTTACTAAAGAGTTGGGTATCCCGCAGCCAACTTGATGCTGCAGCACCAGCTCAAGGTTAAAATGTCTTTAACATATTGCCGAAGTCACAGTACACTGAATTTTAAATCAATCGGAGTTGTGAAAGTTGGAAATGAGGTGATTATCTTCAAACGCCTGAACAGATCTTCATAAATTATAGCTAAGAACCATCTCGATCACATCAGCTTTCAAGCAAAAAAGAAAGCGTCAAAATTGGTCCATTCGTTTGAGAGCTACGATGCCACAGACAGACAGACATACAAATACTCTTCTGTGTATCTACACACCCTAAACTTATAACACCCCTCTTTTTCTGTGGGGGGTGAATTAAAAATGACAGAGCCATCCATGTTTTTAGGAGCACTGTATTTTAGTATACTGTGATATTTTTGGGGTAGGTGCACTTACCCCCACGAAACAGTTTTTCCTGGATAAAAGTCCCGTTATACATTTTTCCGGGACAAAAACTAGCTCAAATCCTTCCCAGGGTCTCAAACTATCTCCATACCAAATTTCAACGAAACCCGTTCAGTAGTTTTTGCGCTTATCGCGTCCTAATTTTGCCACCCCTTTTTACTTCCTTAGGGGTTGAATTTCGCAAAATCCCGTCTTAATAAGCACCTACGTCCTAAAAGAACCCCCTTGCAAAATTTGAAGTAGATTGGACCAAGAAATCACGTTGTCCCATACAAACTTTGCCCCCTCTTTTTCACCCCCTTAGGGGTAGAATTTTGGAATCCGTTCTCATAGGATGCCTACATTATGCAAAGAAAACACCCTCCAAGTTTCAGGTCTCTACGATCAGTGGCTTAGGCTGTGCGTTGATCCGTCAGTCAGTCATTCAGGACAAAGCATTTTATATGTGTAGACTGTAGATTACTAGAAATAGATACATTTATAAGAAATTGGCTTTTGCTCGCGGCTTAGACCGTGAAAGAGTTTTCCGGGATAAAAGTTCCGCTTTACATTTTCCCGGGATAAAAATGATAAATCGACAATTATTTCCAGTATCACACTAGATAGTCAGAAAATATTAAAATCTCTGAAGGCTTTGGACACTACCAAGGGTGCAGGACCAGATAACCTTCCACCTTACTTCCTCAAAATGACCGCAATCTCGATTTGTGTCCCTCTGCATATAATTTTCAATAGATGTCTTTCTGAAGGCACCTTTCCTGAACTATGGAAAAGGGCCAATTTAACACCAGTTCATAAAACAGGATCTACACATCTTATAAATTATCGTCCCATTTCCATCTTGTCCGCACTGTCAAAGCTCTTTGAAAGACTAGTCTACGACGAAATTCATAAGCCCATC
Organism: Sphinx pinastri; assembly: GCA_947568825.1. NCBI lineage: Eukaryota > Metazoa > Arthropoda > Insecta > Lepidoptera > Sphingidae > Sphinx > Sphinx pinastri. Next base: position 10,436,039 of record OX387618.1, on the reverse strand, counting down.
TATCAAATTATTATAGAACAACAGCATGGTTTTATAAAACAAAAATCAACAACCACTAACTTAATCACATTCTCTGACTTTCTATTCAATAACTTGGACCAGCATGTACAGGTAGACGCGGTATACACAGACTTTAGTAAGGCCTTCGACAAAGTGGATCACAAATTGTTACTAGAAAGAATAAAGAAGAAGAAATACTAATTTGTAATGCCCAATGTGTAACTGTTTGTTGGTTCCTTAAATAAATAAAATAAAATAAAAAGTAGTCTATGTCTATCCCAGGGTCTCAAGCTATCTTTATACCAAATTTTACTGAAATTTCCGTGAAGTGCTTTTTCAATTTATTGCGTTCCGACAAACAGGCGGACGGACAGACAGACGCGACGGGGGACTTTGTTTAATCAATGCCAATCAAATAAAATAAAAATATAAAGCGTGTAAAAAAAAGAGTGTGGGTGTACTTATGTACACGCGTTAGAAGTTGTACTTCTTTGGCGTAACAAGATAAAAATCTTTTTAAATAACGCGCCAAAAGAAGTATCACTTCAATATCTTTCGCCTTATTCTACGTTCAAAATTCAAAACTAAAATGTTGACTATAGCTGTGACTATAGCTATCTTTAGGATGTCGGTTTTTCTACGTTCAAAATTCCAAACTAAAATGTTGACTGTAGCTAACTTCAAGGTGTCGGTTTTTCGTGACGATGTACGCGCGCATCGTAAAAATTTACTATCATCATTCATCATTTTCCCCTAACGCGCCAAAAGAAGTATAACTTTAAAAACTATGTTTTTTGTCGTTTGCGAAATAATATCGACGCTGGAAAGCAAACACGCAGTAATTCATTCATAATCTATACATATAAATAAAATTGGAGTGTCTGTTTGTAATATTGAAATAACCGTTTTTTACTACATGTATATGAATATATATACGGTACATACACCAAAATAACATTTATTACAATTTTTGTTTGTCTGTCTGTCTGTTTGTTTCGGCTAATCTCTGAAATGGCTGGACCGATGTTGACGGAAATTTTATTGGCAGGTAGCTGATGTAATAAGGAGTAACTTAGGCTACTTTTTATCCCGGGAAAATATAAAGCGGGACTTTTATCCCGGGAAAACTCATTCACGCGGGCGGAGCCGCAGGCAACAGCTAGTATGGTATATATTTTGTATATTATGTCCTGGAACCAGCAAAAAAAAACACGTCGAATGGTGTTATCAAGTGTACAATTAATAATAAGAAAAATAGGATAGGAAATAACAACAAAAACTGGTATTATCCTATGTTACTTAAAAAAAAATCGTTTTCTATAAAAAAATAAACCTATAACCTACATCATCAGTAATTCCGCTCTACAGCAGGTTACTACATTTTTGTTATCCGTAAATTTTGATTTTTTGCGTTTACATCATTTAGTAGGCGATATTTTCTTAAATGGTGGTGTTTACGACGCTTTGCACAGTAGTAAGGCTTCAAATCTTGCAGCCTATCTTCAATCCCGGTATTTGCGGGACCCACATACAAGGAAGATATAAGGAGAAAAACAATGAAATAATCAATATAATTTCACTTTTATTTCAGTTTTACTATTAGCATGTACTATCAATAAAGTCACTCTTTAAAACCCGTCATAGTAGCCCAGGTAAATTTGTCGCGTTACGGGATCAGCCTGTGTATATCCAATTCTAAACAGGACGGCATAATTGTGTCGACTGGCGAGGGATAATTTCATCTCTTGTCAGTCTATAGGTACTCTAGACGTTATTCCACTTACCACCAGGCGCATAGGAGCAATATTGCTGTGCCCGTATAAAAAAAATAGAGATCAAATACAGAAAAAATAAACAATTGCCATAAAATAGAAACAAAACCATTTTCAACTGAATGTTTGACTTTAAGTTACTATGGTCAGCATTCAGTTGAAAATGCTTGCGCAGAAAATATGACATGTCCAATGTGTTGTTTCTAATACACCAAATCAGTGCCGCAAATCCCGCGGGATCCCGCGCTGATAATCCCGCAACACGCGGGATTGGAAAATGACGTGGGGTCCCGGAATACCCGGATCTCGGTACGCTTTTTTTTACAATAAAATATTTTTTTTCTTATTTACAATACTCTTAATTTATATTTATATTTTTTTAACACTATTCTTAGTTAAAATTTATTTTTTAGTTGTATTTTTCCTTTTGAGGTACGGTACCCTAAAAGACGTTATGCTATATTTGAAGTATGCTTCTATTGTGCAACTTTACGTAGTGCTACATAAGTATTATAATTAATGTATTAGTGTAATCAGTTTTTATTTAAAAAAAGAGTTCCTTAAAGAGGTCCATAAAAAAATCTCTGACTTCCATTTGATTATGTTTTCTACAATAGGGTATTTTACTAAAATGATTGTTGCTGGTAAATTAAGAACGTTCAGTCGGCAAGTGAACATGGCGGTAATGTAATGGCTTAGGATTTTGCTATTTTAAAACGGGATAACGTAGGATAACAACCGAATTTAGAATATGGACCTATAATATTGTTATAATATTTTTGATTTCTACAGTATTTATTTTAATACGTACGTTTCTACATGAATAAGTAGTTATTAACTTTTCTTTAGGCCATTTGTTCTCAAATTCTCTATGGTTCTAATTACTTTAGAAAGTGGTCAATCACTAAGGTACCTACTATTGACACGAGAGTAAAAATATGTAGGCAGATAAAAATAAGTATTTTGGTCCATAAAACACGGTTCTGTGTATTAAAGCGTTCCCTATTCAAGAGGGAGTCTCGCGAAAGAAGCTTTGAATATGTGAACTATAAGTACATATTTACGAATTCGTGGTTTCTGAACGTGCTTCCGCGTATGTAACTATTATTATTACTCAAAATAATCAAATACTTACCTCTTTTATTTATCTATTTAAGTATTTATTTATTCATGGGTGGTAACGAGTCATACGAAATTAAATTTAAGGTGGAAAGGAAAAAAAAATATAATAATAACCACGCGCCCGACATCTCTGGAACAATTAGTACTTAGTAGGTACCTATTTATTAAAATATAAAATTGTGAAGATTGAAGAATATTATGTTCGTAGCGGACATTCGACAAGTGGATTGTATGTGTAGTTCTTATTATTAATGAAGTCTATATTATTTCGTATAACACAGTAAACATCAAATTTGTATGAAAAATATAAAATGATTTCGACATACCCATTCAACTATTATTTAGTCAAAAACTGTTTGTTCACAAAATGTATATCAGTTTTACCATACCATACCAGCCCTGTATTATATACTGCCCACTGCTGAGCATGGGCTTCCTCTACAACTGAGAGGGTTTTAGGCCTTGGTCCACCACGCTGGCAATATCAGTTTTGCTAATACTTTATTCTTTGACAACTACGGTAGAATAATTAAGAACATGGTGCTACGCTGCGTAGCTGCCGCCTAAGTTACTACGCAGCCGTAGTAGTATAAAGCAATGAATGTGAAAACAAATATCAAATGAATTATAAATAAACATAAAATATTTTTATTTTCCCTTATAGGTATAAGGACTGTTGTACCGATTGACAATTATGGAACTGATAGGTATCAGTTTCATAATTGCGTTATGCTTAGAAGAGTCGGTTTCAATGAAATAATGATCTCAGGCAATGGTCGAAAATTTACTCTGAACTCACCTTGTTTGTATCTTCTTTTTTTCTAACAATGACATAGGATTAATGCATAATGATTTGAAATGGAATTGAAAAGCAACTATTTTCGTCTTCATCTCCGTTGAAATGGAACGCCATATATAGAAAGTGAAAAGCGAAACTAAACGTCTCGTTGAGAGCTTTTGTTGTAATTGCACATTGAGAGTAGGTACACGCGTTCCGAACGCCAACACACTGTTCATTTGACTGTTACTTTAAAAGCTTTTATTACATACTTACTCTTGGACCTGAAGGCTGAAACTTGATGATAGTTTATTTTATAATAGGATTATTGACTAATATTTATTACTCTTATCAGAAAAAAATGAGGTAGGTCACCAAGCTCAAATCTAACGACTAAAATCAGGTCAATTATCATCGATATAGAAAACATTGAATCTGGTGGGCGGGAGTAATTATGAATCACGGAAAAAACAATATTATGTTGTGATGTTATTCAGTATAATGGCGTGGGCGTGTGAAAAAAGCAAGATAACTCCACCCTGCGCCCACTCTTGATCGTCCAATATTTAAAATAATATAAATCAGTGCCTCATTTTTATAGAATTTCAATGGTTTTTGTTTTATATATATATTGTATCGAATAACGAGACGAGCATGCCGTTCGTCTAATGGTAAGCGATACGACCACCCATAAACAGTAGCAACACCATGAGTTACAAAGTACCTACTGTGTGGCATTCCACTGCACTCGTCATCCTAAGACATAAGATGTTAAGTCTCATTATGTCTAGTAGTTACACTGGCTACAATGTCCTTCAAACCGAAACACAGCAGTGCATGCACACTGCTGCTTGGCGGTAGAAATAGGTAGGTAGTCTCATATGTAAGATGGACTCTTACATATGAGAGACCTACCACCAGAAAAGATTGTTTTTCAGAGATGTAAAAAAATAAAGACAGCTCTATTCAGTTTACTGATATTTTAATGTACAGTCAGCAGTATAAGTATCTGTACAAAATCAAAATTGCAAATCGCCTATATACGCGTTAAGTTAAACTGAAATATTTTTTTCTTTGTTTGAAGTAAAGTAAATTTTTATTTTAACCTTTTATTTTATTTTTGTGAAGAGAAAAAAAAGATTAGTAAGAACACAAAAGTATGTAGGCAATTTGAAATTTTGAATTTTCCCGGGAAAATATTTTTATCGTGGAAAACATTTTCACGCGGGTGGAGCCGCGAGCATCACCTAGTATACGATATATTTTTAAAGTGTACCTGGTATCAACACTAGTACACCGAGCACGAATTTAAGCGCTATATTATAGTTAACGTAATGATTTCGTTAAATTAACTTACACATACACACACAGACACTCACGCCTTTTATCTCAAACACGGGTAGGCAGAGGCGTCAGACAGAACTAGTGCTGGGTGCACTTGTGCGTCTTCAGTCCCATGATGTGATAGGGTGTGAGTCCATCGCCATTTTGGACACAAATTCCAAACTCCAGGATGATACTGAATAGAAAAACCCAATATCACTTTGCCCGACCCGCGGAACGAACCTGAGACCTTAGCACTGCAGTTTAAGTAAGTTTTTGTATGGAACAGCACCCCTGTGAGCGTATTTGGAACTAAAATATGTTAGTATGAACATTGCACGTAAACTAATAAAAAAATTGACTGTTATACGTATTCATTGACGCAATTTTAAAACCGCTTGAAACGTTAAAAGTTGTCAAAATTAATAAAAATATGTTTCCTTTCAAAAGGTATCTTATTTGAACAAAGTATTTAGAAAATATGTATTTTGTATCTAGTATTTAAATGCCATTTTCAAAAGTATCTTGTATCTGGTATTTCAAATCCTTTATTTACAAGTATCTTGTAACTTGTATTTCAGATACTTTTATGAGGTATCTTGAACATCTCTGTAATTATATTGTGGCAACTTACTTAACCAATGTATGAAACGTAATGTATGCAAAGCACCTTCCTTTGATACAATGGCGCTTTCCCAGTGAAGTCAACTAATTCATGTTATAGATATATATAACTACAGTGTGGCTCAACTGACTGCCTCGGTGGCGTAGTTGCATTACGGTACGGCTGCAATGCTGAGGTCCCGGGTTCGATCCCCGGGTCGGGTAAAGTGATATTGGGTTTTTCTAATCAGTATCAGTCCAGAGTCTGGAATAAGTGGTAGATAAGGCGATAGGCTCTCCTCCTATCACATGGCACGGAATGCGCACGGCGAAAAGTGGTGCACTAGTTGCGCCTCTGCCTAACCCTTCGGTGATAAAAAAAGGCGTGAGTGTGTGTGGCTTAACCACCTTAAATGAATCTGCTAGGAAATAGATCCCTTTCGTGATATATTTCGTCATCAATTAATAACATTCCTTTTAGGGTCAGTACAAACGGGATTTATTTTCATTTTCTGATGGCCAATAGTCCACAAGACATTTTTAAAAGAAAGAAAAGGACTGGTAAAAACTTCGATGGTCGGACCTTTGACTATATAGGTACACGATTCACATTAAAACAATCACAGTACTTTATTACACTACTTTAATTATGAAACGACGTTTAAGAAAAACTTATTATTTCATTTGTAAACAAAGTAATAAGTTAGTTACTATGAACCAGCCATAATTTCAGTATTATGATCTCTACTTATAATAAAAAAAGTTTTCGAGTAGATTGCCCCATTTAAAAAAGTTATATTCCAAGGTTAAATACAGGCTTATAAAAATACTTGCTTGTGGCTGTAATTATTAAGGTTCTTGCTTCTAAAGTCTTGCTTCGAAATTACTTAAATTACAATTACTTATAGAATAAAAAATGACATTTTGGAGTGCAATACGGGCTAATTAGAAACGTAATAAATTTTATTTGCTATGTAATGAGGTGATAACGATGGATATTGAACGCGTATTAAATATTTAAATTTTCTTATGTAATAATAATATTCATAAAAATATTATTACTTACCAATAAAAGTGATGATTGTAATATTGATCAAATTGGTTACAGTCGCTTGTATGAATAATAACACAATTATTATTAAGGCTGAAACACAAATGAATATTTAATTTATAAACATATTTTGTAACTACAGCAATTCCTAAATTGGTAACAAACCTGTATTACTAATTTATGTTCCGACTACCGAGAACAACTTTACACAGCTATTTACACGTTTCATTTAAAAATGCGGACAAATTATGTTATAATAAGCAGTAAATTTAAAATTTACGATAATCTAGTCAGAAAACGTATCTGATTTAGGTATTTGTATATTTTCACCTACGCTTAGAGCTGATCTGTTAACACACCTATTATAAAAGGAAGAGAGAGAAAGCGTTGATTTGGTAATTTATTTTGATTCGACATGTTTCACGAAGTTGAAATCGCTTATATTCAGCGCATTTATGAAAGGGCTGCGCTTTCATTCTCGGCTCTCATTCAGTGTTCGCTTAGGCTGGCACGAGATCGGTCGCAGTGTTTTCTTAGCGCCGCGCCGCCTAAAGCTACGTCCGTGTTGCGCCGCCCACCCGCCGCCTAACTCAAAAACGCACTGATTTCTATCAATATTTAATACATTGTTTCTTTTTACGCGATAAATATCACGTGCTTATTTTTATTATATTATGTTGTGAGTGTTTAAAGTTGTTTTTGTTATCATAAGCAAAGGCTCCGAACGGTAAGTTGTTTAAAATAACATAAGTACTTAACGAAGTATTATTATTTTATTCTTGTGTCATTATAATAAATAAAGTTAATTCATTTGTTATCAAAACTAAAATCAATGCCTCGTCACCAATGTTAGGAACAAATACTGAGCTCAAAAAGTAATAAACCTCTTACGAAAATATAAGCAATAAGAGTTTGTCCTCGTTAGGTACCATATAAATATCGCAGCCAGTAAAATTAACATCAAACAACCTGTAGGGACCACGATCTCGAACGTTTATTTACTTAGGTCAATGAAAATTGCACAAAGAGTAAGAATTTTAAAAAAGCATTTTGTAAATTACGCTGTGTTAAATGTATGTTATAGGAAGATATGCATAAGTAAGAATATACAGTGAAACTTGGCCCTGGATATGTGAGAAACCTCTACTACTGATAATTAAATACAATGACGTTCCGGCACTTGCCTTAATACCTCTGTTACTTGGGATTTCAAACCTTGTTAATTGAGATTTAATTTCTTAGATTTTTTTTACCCCTATAATTGGGACTTTGTTGCTCAATAGCCAGTATAAGTATGACAATTTATCAGGTTTGGACAGGTTACGACACGTTTGTATAGCAATATTCTAATTTTTAACCACTCTTATCGAGTACCTCTATAAATAACTGTCTTTTCATACCTTCCTATTTATTAAACTGGGGCAGTGAAAAGCCTTTATAAGTGATAAAAGAATATTTTACCCTCGCTACTACGACGCTATAACATTTCATTTACTGAGTTCAGGCAAATTATTAGAAACTTAATAGGCCGTAAAAGTAGGTAAGCAACTGGCAAACTTGGTGTTGTTATTGTTTAATTAAATTCCTTTAACAATTCGTTTTAGCGGCTGTAAAACTTTTAATTGCGAGGTGATTCCGTTTGCCGGAATCTGGTTCAGTGTATCGTCACTTTAACTTTTTCTGTCGCAAGTTCAAACATTGTTGCGTCTAGATTTCAAGTACATTGTGTCCAATATAATAATAAGTGGTTTGTAATTCGTAGTCGTGGAGGGTGTTGCAACTGTGGGTATATGGGCAGTCAATGCTTAACAACTGGTATGCAGCTCTCTTGCCTCTTAATTTTTAATTCGCAAGCTCTATACAACTTGTTAGTTAAGAATATCTGCAACTCAAGGAAACTAGAATATTATTGTTGTGGAATGTACTATGCATAATTTAAATAAGAATACCTTATAAATAACTCTTGAACGATATATCACGTTTTTTACTTATACCCCGAACACGATATATTGTTATATGTATTTTATTGGCGCTAAAAACCCTTTACTTTCAGTTCTGTCGAATATTTTTTGTGTGAATGACGCGCGGGTAGTGCCTATGTCACGTTCGTGGCGACGAAGCCAATTTATCTGCGGTCTATTCTGGGTTTCACGCTAAAATTGATATTAAATAATAAAATATGGATAAAATTTTGTATTGTTATAATATATTTTATAGAAAACTGGCTAACCCGGCGAACTTCGTGCCGCCATTTTTTTTCCAGTCGCGGACTAAGGAAATGTAGCATTTCCGGTAAATCAAATCAGTTGAATTGTCAATAATTCCACATATTGACATGTTTCATGTATCGAAAGCTCAGATTAGAGCATTTAGCAATGGAGACGTTATGGCAATAATATGCAAACATATTTTTCTGTCAATCCTGACGGGGGGCGAGGTAAACACGGATAGAACACATTCAACGAAAAAGTCCACACGTGCAAGGATGAATATAGTGCATACGAATGCACACTGACATTCCTTGCAAAACCAACTCATAACACGCACACATCTATTAAATTTAGTGTAACTACACACTCTTTAGACGTACACTAAAACAAAAGTTCTAGTGATGACCATTTATGATGAATCCTTCTTACTGGTTATCTGAACCACAGTAAACAGATATACAGTAGAATATCTTCATACAAACGGTCGGAACGCGAGTGATGCCTGCGTGACTCGATATTAGTACACATTAAGTACACAAACAGTCGCGAGTGCGCCGCAGTGACGAACGAACCGTGTGATTGTTTTGTAAGCAGTAAGCGTGCATTTTGTGAATATTTGAATTAAATAAGAAGAAGTACTTACATAATATGGCAAAGAGCAATTATAGACTATATTGTGCTGTTTTTGGTTGTTTGAATTCTTCAATAACGCACGCAGAGATATATTTTTTTAAATTACCTGGAAACTCCGAAAGGTAAGACTATAAATAAGTTTTTATATACCCCCTAGCACGTAATTTGATTCTTTTTTTAATAGGTAGGTATTTCGCTTTTTCCACCGAGTAAAATACCTGGATTAGTAAATAAAGGAGTGGATAAGGTGAAAATAGTGACGCACGAGTGACTAACTTACCTACGCTCACGATAAAATAACTAGTAAGTAGTTTCCTAAGCTAGGTTATCCTACTTACTTAATATATACTTAGCTGCTTACACACACAAACACACACTCACGCCCTGTATCCCCGAAGGGGTAGACAGAGGCTGAACTAGTTGCACCCACTTTTCGCCGTGTTTATTCCGCCCCATGATGTGATAGGGGGCGAGCCTATCGCCATATCGGGCACAAACTCCAGACATATGTGATATTTCGGGAGCCCTTTCGAGCATCACGTGATTACTGAACCACCCCTAATAACAAAAAAATAGACGGAATCTTCCGTTTACAATATAAGGATCGCGGGTCGAACCTGGATACGATTAGCTCGAGACCAAGAAAGGTGGCATGATATGAGAGAGGCCTTTACCCAGCAACGTGTATACCAAAATAAAAAGAAAGTTAAGGAAATAGGTGAGCAAAAGAAAGAATACTAGAAAAAGGAACTAAACGAAAAACTTTCTGGTGAATTCAAAGCGAACCTTAAACTCTGGAAACAAATACGGTTGATCAAGGGCGAGTCAGGGGCTTCAAAGATAGGAGTCATCAGAAATAAAGATGGAAAGGTGTTTAGGGATAAAAGGGAAGTATTGCATCGTTGGAAGCCCTACTTCAAAGGGCTTTTTGAATGAGGCGATGGGGATATAGCAGGCCATTAAGAGACTATTTAAAATGACATTACGGAAAATGGAATAGTGAATGCGATGAAAAGTATGAAGTTAGGCAAGGCTGCTGGGTGTAACCGTTGAAATGCTGAAATACGACAAAGGCGTAGTAGTAAAATCGTTGTGGCTACTTTTTAATATGTGGTACAAAGCCATCATAATACTCATTTTCAAGGCGAAAGGGTCACAGCAAGAAAGCAAAACTACCGCGGAATAACCCTTTTTAGTGCTGTCAGTAAATTGTATGCCAAGGTCCTGATTTGAGACTGAAAAAAAGTGTGGGATGTACAAGCAGGCTTTAGAAGAGGAATGGGTTACACAGATAAAGTCTTTTCCATAAGGTATCAAAACATTTGGCTAAGTCCAAAAAAGTCTTTTGTACCTTTGTAGACTTGGAAAAGGCTTTGGATCGTATGCTGAAGAATGAACTGTGGTAACTAGTCGCCTGGTGAGGACTTTGAAGTAACGTAACTCTGTACCAGACCTCCAAAGTCTGTATCAGAGTAAATACAGTGTACCTGACTAGTTTAATATCTCAAATAGGGTTAGACAGGGATGTGTGGCGTCTCCATGGCTCTTCAATTACTATATGGACAGCTGTGTGACACTTTTGAAAGATATGGAATGAGCATTGATGTATCAAAAAACCGTGAAAATAGACGAGTGACGTTTTAAGTGTCTAGTTTAACCCAACGATAAATTTTTACTTGCACGAATTACACACACTTTTATTTACGCTTACAAATCATACGACTTTTTAAAAAAATATTACTTACAATGCCGCGATTTAGAAGAACAAGAAGATCAAGTTTTTTTCACAAAGTACATAGTGGAGAAGCATTTGGCCAAATTAAAAAAGTCTTTTGTGCCTTCGCAAACTTGGAAAAGGCTTATGATCGTGTGCCGAGGCGTAAGCTGTGGTCAACATTGTCATTTACGAATGGGTCTGACGGCCGCGTGGTGAGGGCATTGAAGTCTCTTTAATAAGAACTCCAAAGCCTGTACCAGGGAGCAGAATAGGAATTAGCAATACTGTGCTGTTGCCGACGCTTATATATGGAAATAAATGCTGGTTTGGCAAAAGAAGCACGAACGTCGAGCAAAAGCGGAGAAAATGCACTCGTTACAGAGTATATTATGTGGAGTCACTATTTTTTATCGCATGGGGATAGTATACGCATACTCACGCCTTTTATCCTATCGCCATATCGGGCACAAATTCCAGACTCCGGGCTGGTTCTGAATAGAAAAATCCAATATCACTTTGCCCGACCCGGGGATCGAACCGGAGACCTCAGCATTGCAGTCGTACCGTAATACAACTAAGCCACCGAGGCAGTCAAGTAGATAGTAGAGAAGAGAACGTTATAAATTGAAGGATGATGTGGTGACTAAAATTAAAAGAAGTATGCTGAGATAATTTGGGCCCATAGAGAGGATGGTTGATAGAAGAGTTACGAAAGGAATTTATCGAGCGAATGTGGATGGTACGGATGGAGGGGATGCCCATAATCGGCCAAATGTATGATGAGAACTATGAATGTGGAAGGGGTGAATGAGGTATGCCATTATCGTAGCATGTCGCGCTCAATAGTCTCTGCTTCGCTCTGTCTCTGTGTATGAATATATGACTCTTTCATTTTGATTTTTGTACATTTGTTGAGCTTCATTCATTCTGATAATTCATTTAATGTCAATAACAAACTAATAAGTTAACACAACATTCATTGATTCTGAAGCGAATAGGGATACGAAGTGCGCCGGGCCATCTAGTAATTTTATATAATTTCATTTACGGCTTATTAACCTGTAATTGAACTTTGTTCTTAAAGCTTTTACTACTCGCAAATAATATTATTAGAACACGAAATCAAATAATTTTGCATTTTTTTTTCTATAACGTTAAAAAGTAATTAAGCAGGTACTATTTGTTTTCATTGCTAAGTGTTTTAATTGGTATACATAACCTAAAATATTTGCAAGTTAAACATGTAAACGCATTTTGTTACGGTTTCAGTTTTGTCATATAGGTATATTCTGTGGATTCTTGGAGAGCGAGCTACGAAATAGTTTCACAGTGGGTTATAGCATATCAGAAACGGCAATGATATTATAACATATTGTAGGCAACTTTCTTACACTCCACATAATTCCATGTGTTAAAATTAAAATATATATTGACGTTATATTTATTTATTTACACTTATACTAAACTTAACACTAACTATTTACATAAACCTTAATATTTATCTTAATATTATATTTCAATAATAAGCATAGTACTTCGATGCGTAACGGTTTGTCGATGTCGATACCGATATCATATTATCGACCAGTGCGGCATCCCTTGCGCACAGATTTACCGTTAGGTACATGGAGTCAGCGGTGTGAGGCGCGGTGCGGTGCGGTGCGCCCGCGCCGCATCGTCACATGACATTGCCAGCTGACCCGCCAGTCGAGACTTGCTTTTGACGCGAAGCGCACGCTACTCGCTTACACCGCTTACGCTACGCTTACTGTTTTATACGCTTAATTATTCTGTCTTCATTTCTACGCTGTACTCTTGAGCTATCTATCGCTTCTTCACTCTAAACTGTATACTGTGCTCGTGCCTTCTGTTTAATTGTGCCTTCTGTGTTGTGTGTCTAGTATTAAACTTTGAACCTTACTGTGAGTGTTTTACTTCTACGCTTAGACACACATTAAATAGCAGTGCATTAACGGTTCACCTGCCTTTGCTATATTGGTGACCCTTGCATTGCTATAATATAAAAAAAACACTATTAAATATAAAAATACCTATACTTATTCGCTATGGTAGAAGACCAACATATTAACAACATATCGTAAAGTGGATACATTGTTAGCATAAATTCTAATTTGGTAGACAGTCGTTGCAACAGGCCCCTAAAGATTATTATTTATCACAGACGTAATTCAAATTATTGTTGTGAATAATTACACCAAGGGGAAATTTAACAATAAGGACAACGGTCCACAGGGCCTTTCAATCGTAATTGCTTCAATGGTCCATTATTGAAACATTGTACATACTTTACCTAATTTACAACTGAACATCAAATACAACCTATACGAGACAAAGTTTAGAATTGAGATCTTTGCGAGTGTCTATTGCTTTGTTTATGAGGTTCATTAAAATGAAATTATATAAAATGGTTTAAAATTAAAAGTTGTACGCAAATTTAAAACTATTGGACATATTTTGGGCCGTTGACAAAAAAAATGGTCTCTATTTCGATGTGTAGCTTTAAAATGTGCCATGATTTAAGGTAATAAAGAAACAGTTTTTTTGACTGCGGACTAAGGAACAATACAAAAAAAGTGGTCTATCCTCAAGTGGCGTATAAGTAAACGAAATTTAGGTTGCATAGATGAAAATGTGGTGATGAAGTGCAATCATTCGTCATTAAATGGGTGTAAAGTGACGAAGGTTGCTGTAGTCGAGATTTTGTCTTTTATATTCTAATATATCAAAGTTGGTGGGCCTGATTATAAAGATAGCCGACGCGCCGACTCTACACACACAGCTTTCCACGCTTCTGTGTTAGTGAAAGATGTCCGCTTTTTGTACGAGTGGTGGGCCTCAAAATCTAACAAGACTCAAAATTTAGGAGTATTAAAAGGGCAAAATATGGAACTTAGATCCATTAAAAAAATATTTTTAGACCCCTCCATTCATAACCATCTTTTTTAAAAACGTTCATATTCATATTTTTTGTTTTCAAGCCAAACAAAATTACATAAATCTCAAAATCGGAGGTCTTTAAAATTAAACGATTTATTGCATAAGGTTAGTTTTCAGGAGTTCTATCCAAATATATGTAAACTGTCTTGTTTAGAATTTCAGGCCCGTTTTTGGACATGTCCTTTGCGAAGAATTACCTACAGTTGGCGTTCCGCGCATCACGTAAATGCTCTTAATATACTGTAATAACCTTTTTGCAAAGACGTTCTTTGAAAGTTTATAACATTATCGAAGGTCACTGATTGAATTCATGCTCTAATAGCCCACCTACGTTTATTGCGATCACCAACAGGCATAGAATGGAAAGGCACAAATGATTTCATAAAGCATTTTTATAAGTAAATGGTTAGTAATTTCATTTATGAACAGGCCGGCACAATTATGCCGAGGGATATACTTCTCTAGTTAGACAAAATCTATCTGAACCGCACTACACCTATCAAGTGCAGTGGGGAAATGACGCCGTGCCCGTTTAAAAAAATAGCATTATTGGCATTATCAATCAATTACAACCTTTCCCTATTCTATATATTATATACTAGTGGTAGAACTCTTATATGTAAGTCCATCTGGGTGCGTACCACCGCAATGTCTATTTCTACCGCTAAGCAGCAGTGTGCATGCACTGTTGTGTTTCTATTTTAAGGACATTGTAGCCAATGTAACTACTGGACATAATGAGACTTAACATCTTATGTCTCAGCATAACGAGCGCAGCGGAATGCCACACAGTACCTACTTTGTAAGTCAAGCTGCTGGTTGGTGTTGCTACTATGTAAGGGTGGTCGTATCGCTTACCATCATGCGAACGGCATGCTCGTTTCGTCATTGAATGCAATAAAAAACTCGGGAACAATAGTAAATAAATAATTTTTATTGTATTCATATAGTATACATAGATGTTGTTTTTTTTTGTATAATGTGTTAGGTTACTTTGTATTAATTTATTTGTGTATATTCTACTGTTCGTTTCCTGTATTACAATAAAATAAATGTTAAAATTTTATCCCGTGGAATATAATATACATTTTGCACAAGTCCATATTAATGAGAATGATAGGTGTCGAAACTTAAAATTGCAATTACGTGACTTGGCAGTTGGCACGTTGGAAGTCGTAACTAACGAGCGTTAGTTATCTTTGTGTAGGTTATATCACATTTAATAAATCGGGTTAAACGCGACATTCATTATTCACATCAGCATTTTTATCAAATGACCTTGTTAGTATGTTTTTGTATAACGTAACGTACAGGAGTAGATTTTGTTAAAATGGAAATTGTGACAAATAAAAAAATACTTGTAGCGAATGTAAATATGACTACCTTGAAGTGCTAAGTTAGTGTAATCTTGGTGTAAAAAATTAAAAGCTCAAGATGTAATCTAAATAAAATTAAATGTTGCAAGCACGAAGCCCTTAAAAATCTGCTTTGTAACAAGAAAAGAATTTTAACGTTATAAAGGTTTTTCTTTCATCGTTACTGACTAGTAATAAGATATTTGATATGATATTGCAGTAAATCCCCTAAAAACGGTAATTTATGTTTTTAATCTGCGGGTTTGCGTATTATAAATTCAATGGGAGAATTAGTTGAACCTTCACATGGACCTTCATCACTTTAATTATTTTGTCACTTGCTTTACCGACACTTCCAGTTGGTGGCCACAATCAGTCAACTTAATTCCTCAGATTGCTCTATTTCTCATTTCCAATGTGACAGGGGCTTATCGTTAGTTGAATTATACTAGACGTAAACGTAATGTTTGGACTGATGAGTGATTTTACGAATAAAACCGGTTGTGTGTTTTATATATTTTTTTATTATTATTATATATTATTAGGTTCACAGAACTAGTTGTACACAGTATAGAGATTACAAAAGCAAATCAAATACATAATATTTATTTACAAAAGTGAACAACCTTCTTGGTGTGAACACAGCATGCATAAAATATCTCAATTAATATTTTTATATTCTGCTTATATTTTTAATTAGTGAAAACTTGTTAAATGTAATACGTATATATAAAAATATAGATATACAAAGATTTTACCTAATAATTAAAAATATATTTAATACCTAATGTATTTGAATATATGTTTTTTTGCCATAATTTTTCGTCTCTACCGATTTATATCCCTCGCCTGTAAGTTACTAATTATTATTTTTACTTCTGAACTGTCACAATTTCGCCGATGTATATAAATTGAAGGAAAAGTAATGAAACTGATACGCGTTTTTTCCCCGCGATAAAAAAAAAGGTGCTTAAGCAGTAAACAGATGTCAGTTTCAAATTAGATTCGTATTATCGGCTACAAGTTGATAGCGTCTGCGGGCCGCCTTAAAATACAATGAGTAGAAACGATATTTGCTTAACATAAATTTCAACAGTTGTTTGCTTGAGCCGAATGTATTCTTATCGGAGATTTACTCCACCAGCCGTTCGAGAAACCCTTCATGTGTAAACCAACCTATAGAGAAAACAAGTGGAAGCGAGAATCTCTTGTTATATTGTTGTTTTATACGTACGATAAATTCTAGGATAAATAGGGACACCTTGCCCTTTTCCCAATCTTATGATGGGACGGAGACAGACGGGAAAGGATTTTTGGCTCGCGACAATCTAAAATATGATCATAATATGGGGGTAACGAATACGAGAAATAACTGGATTTTTTGTAACCATTCTGTAAATAGTTGCTGTAGTTTCAATTTCTTGGAGTTGGACCGCTTAAAACGGCATGATTTAATATTAATCACAAAGATGGCAGACATGTCCGAGTTGATAAATTATGGTTGCTTAGGTACATAATAATCGGATACGATAAAGTTTAATTTCTTAATCGCATTAATTGCATCAACTTCTATTATCGAATAATTTTAAACAAACACAAACTATTAAGACGGATTTAGCATTCTATTGAAATAATAAATTAAGATATTATTACCCAAACAACTGGCTGGAGCGTTCATGTTTTCTACGAAAAAACACAACGAGTAACATTCCACATAAACAAACGTTTCTGTTCTAAATTACTTGTATTTGTATTCTGAGAAAAAAATGCAATAAAATGAATTTAGATAAGAACACAAAACTGCAAGGTGTTATTAATTGCAATGATGTTAGTTATTGCGTAAGAGAAAAAATAGACATTATCCTATCATCCCGTTTTAGTTTTTTTATATCTAGCGGTGTTATCTGGTGGCAACGAATAATCAGCTATAGCTTAATAGCGACGATAGCCTGGTTGGGAATGGAACGGTCTGCCGAGTCAATGTCCGGAGGTTCAAAACCCAAGGCACACACCTATGACTTTTCGAAGTTACGTGTGTATTGTTATCAATTATCGTTCGCTTTAACGGTGAAGGAAAACATCGTGAGGAAACCTACATAACTGAGAATTCTCCATAAGAATCTCGAGGGTATGTGAAGTCTGCCAACCCGCACTAGGCCAGCGTGGTGGACTAAGCCCTAACCCCTCTCAGTAGTAGAGGAGGCCCGTGCGCAGCAGTGGGCAGTATATAACACAGGGCTGATGATGATGATGATGAAATGTAGTTATTGATTCCGTTCAAAAAGTTTAATGGCTCCAATTCCATATTGTTGAATTTTGAATCGTAAAAATTAAACAGCTCAATTTATTAAACTCATTCAATTATTCAAATAATCATAAACAATAGTTATTGGTTTTCTTTGTTTGAAATGAATACTTTTCCTCAACTAATTATGCTTTTTAATACTTTATTTCCGAAACGAAAAAAGATGTAAAAATGGGTGTGAAGATATAATTTGCGTTGTGTTATGGGTTGTATAAAAATGGACAAAATCCGAGCTATTTAGTTACCTCTAAGTCAACTATTTCACTTGTAGGGGTCGTAAAAGATAAATTAAGCAACTATTTACTTAATCTAGTGGTTAATTTACGTTTCTGCCCAGAGGAGTGCCGCACAGGTCTCTATAAGTTTAGGTACCTATCAATATGCTGCTCATGGTCTTTGAAAATACTCCATATAACCCAAACAATGAAGACAATGCAATGCATCTCCAAATTATCTTTCTTGATGGTTGAATGCTGTTTAGACGATGAAGTTGATAAGAATTTCGCCACCGACCGAAGAAGTTTTTATCGCGACAACCCGACGCGATTGTTACTTGGCTATTTAAGCGGTACATTTATCTGCATACCTTTAATAATATTATAACTTATAAGTAATATTCATCCTTTTTGCTAAATATAATTCATAGGAAAGTGTTTTCTCGGAATATCTTTCTTTCACGTAGCAACGGAACATCGGATCGACATGTTTTTGTATAAAAAATGTTCATGCTCTCTAGAAAGTCATATTATATTTAATATTATCTTCATCCTGGAAAATGTATTGTTCCCGCAAGACTTTTATTGTGGGAAAATCCTTCACGCGGATGGCGACGCTTGCAATACCTAATAATTTTATTTTGTAACATGTAGTTTACCAATTTAATAATAATATGTATACCACACACCGCTTTAATATATTAATTTAATTTCTGTTCAATTATTAGTTAAGCTCATATTTAAATTCCCCACTGTCACATTTATTATTTATTTATTTATTTGCACTTCATACAAAAACATGTAAAGGCGGACTTAATGCCAAAGGCATTCTCTACGAGTCAACCTGGAATGGTGCAGAGACAAAAACATAGTAGGTACACGAATTTAATTTGGATCATAGTGTCGATTCAATTAAAATAGTAATTTAAGGTTTTTTTTTAATTGAATCGAATGACGAGGCGGGCATGCCGTTCGCCTAATGGTAAGCGATACGACCACCCATAAACAGTAGCAACATCATCCAGCATCTTGACTTACAAAGTAGGTACTGTGTGGCATGCCACTGCGCTCGTCATCCTGAGACATGAGATGTTAAGTCTCATTATGTGCAGTGGCTACAATGTCCTTTAAACCGAAACACAAGAGTGCATGCACACTGCTGCTTGGCGGTACAAATAGACATTGCGGCGATACCCACCCAGACGGACTCTAACATATGAGAGACCTACCACCAGTAAACACAGTAGGTATACACTACGTCAATAAATACAGTAATATATTTTCGATAATACCTATAAAGTTCTAAATATATGTACCATACTTAATATAAATAATACAATTATATAAATATGTCTATAATAAATATATAAAATATATAATTGAAAATACATATATAATATCGAAGTCATAAACAAGAAATTTACGATGATTCCGCTAATTCACCCGCAAGTAGTTCTCGAATTTTAACTTTAAACGCGTAACGATTCGTAGACATCTGATTCCTAGAGGGAGCGAATCCCAGAGAAGTACAGATTGGATTGGTGGTAGGTCTCTCATTATGTAAGAGGCCGTCTGGGTGGGTACCGCCGCAATGTCTATTTCTACCGCCAAGCATCAGTGTGCATGCACTGTTGTATTTCGGTTTGAAGGACATTGTAGCCAGTATAACTACTGGACATAATGAGACTTACCATCTTATGTCTCAGGATGACGAGCACAGTGGAATGCCACACAGTACTTTGTAACTCAAGGTGCTGGATGGTGTTGCTACTGTTTATGGGTGGTCGTATCGCTTACCATCAGGCGAACGGCATGCTCGTCTCGTCATTCAATGCAATAAAAAAAAAAAAAAAATTGTGTAAAGAAATGGTTGGCCGATTGTTTAAAAACTATTTATTGTTCAGTATTTACTTAAACTACCTACTTAATCAATCCTAATATGATCTCACAATTAATGAAAATAAATCTTAGAACGAAATAGAGTTTTCATGAATAAAAGCCTTTGGCGTTGAGATCATCAGGGCTTAAAAATACTCCATTGGGTTTATTACGAATGGTAAGTGGGGTATCACGGACGTATTTAAATTGACGTAAAAAACATTTAAGAAAGCCCTTTGAAGTACTTTCCACACTCGTGCACTTCTCATAGGACTATAATTTATATTATAAGATAATATCTATTCTTCACGATATTTCCAGTTATTTCTTCTACGGCAGGAATGTGCCGGGTTCTAGCTACTTAAATATAATTATAAATTCATGAAATAAATAAGTAAAGAAATCAGCTACATATAGTCCAAGCATCCTCATTTACCTAATAAATAATATTCGCCTGGGATCAAGTCGACGCTGTCAACGCTCAAGTTGATAAGTAACAATAAAGAGTATAATGTCCAAAATCCAAATTATATTATCCCTATTTGAGAATAAATGGAACGCGGATTGAGTGCGGGAGGCTACGGTCGCCTGTACCGCTGTACCCTTCATTGTTTTAGATTCATTAATTTAATTCTGTTCTAATCTTTTAACACCTTCTATGCAATTGAATCGGACGAAAATGATATACTTTTTGAGTTGTACTTAATATTATATTACCATTATAATGCTGTATCCCGTATCTCTTTGCAATTAACCTTTTCTAGGCAAGTAAACAAAACAACGCAATATTTTAAATAAAGTAATGCGTCCGAGACCCGATTATTGTCTTTCCATAATTTGTATTTATACTCCTCTATGGTATTGTCTGTTCGCTTGTAATTCGAGAAGGTGTAGCTTCTAGGCGTGGCCATCTCTATCTGCAACTGCAAAGTGCTGCTATTCTACACCCAAATGATATTTATAAAATGTTGTAGCCCTAAAGATCTTTTGCATATATTTATTATCTGCCGCTACTTATTTTTTTGTTTTGCGGTTCTGCCCTCGAATAAGTTATATTCCGTAATGTATATTATTTGACGCTGAGAAGTCTTCCATTCCCTACAAATCTAGCTCAATAGCTTTAGAGATTATAACCCGGGCAAACAAACAGTCAGACATATAAGTGTAATAGGTACCTACGCGTAATTAGGTTTTGAGTTTTTTCAGGAAACTGATTTTATGTCAAAATTACGGACTGGAACGTCATGTATTATATCAATAAATAAAAAAATAAAAAATAAATAAAATAAAAAAGTCTTTTATTTCTTGCATAAAAAAAAAACAAATTGATTACATACATAGTATCACGCCTCTATCCCATAGGGGTAGGCAGAGACCATGGATTGCCACTTTGCTCGATTCTGGCACACCATTTCGCTTCCTCTACCTTCATCAATCTTTTCATGCACTCCCGCCGGATCAGAGTACTTTTGACCTGGCCCTTACTTAGAATGTCAGATATCTGACATTCGAAAGTTCGGTGCGGTCGACCCCTGCCGGCCCTTCCATCCACACTCGCCTTATATATCCTCTTTGTCATTGTCCTATCATCCATCCTTTCCAAATGCCCAAACCACCTTAGCATACCCTTCTCAATTTTGGTCCCTACATCCTCTGTCACTCCACACATGTCCATCACCATAGTATTCCGCACTCTATCACACACAGTCACCCCACACATGCTTCTTAACGCTCTCATTTCCACTGCTTTAATCTTGCTTTCGTGCTTTTTCTGCCATACCCAGTACAAATGCGTGCAAATTATTTATATTATGTGGTACAGTATAAAACATTTAATTTATTTAATTTAGTAAGTAATGAATAACATTCCATTAGTTTAATTTAACAATAATATCCCGAATTAGAACTTAACACGGAAAAAAATATAGAATTGAATTGAAAATGCCATAAAAATAATCTGAGTAACTTCAAATCAAATCAAATCAAAGTTTATTGCACTCTACAATTATTCTATACATAAAGATGTTACAATTAAATATACACGTGATATAATCGTGGACCCTGTCGGGCACGGCAAAATTTCAAGAGAGGGAGAAATTTTATCATTAAAAAATTATACAAATGTAGATATTGTTTTTTTTTTTTTTTTTTTAACTTAAAATTTATTATAAATGTGTGTGTGTGTGAGTGTGCGCGTGCGTGCGTTTTTGTGTGAATACACATGTATACATATATATACAGCATTTATTATAATTTTATTTTATGGGTGATATAACTTATTATTATAATATATTATCATCATTTAGAAATTCCGTGACCTTATAATAACATTTATAATGTAGGAAGTATTTTAATTTTTTAATAAAAAGACTAGTTTCGGTTTCTTCTTTAATACTTTTAGGCAACTTATTAAATATCTTTATAGCCATTACATAAGGACTAGACGAATGCATGTGTAACCTAGAGAATGGTAGGTTTAGTCTGTTTTTATAGCGGAGGTTAATTGAGGAGTTTATTTCCTCTCTTGTTGGGAAAAAGTTTGGATGTTTGTGTACGAATTTAGAAATTTCTAATATATTGATGGATGTAAGCGTGAGGATGCGGTGGTTTTGAAAGTGAGGTTTGCAGCTATCGGTTTCTTTAATATTTATTATTATTCTGATTAGTTTTTTTTGGAGGGTGAAGAGAATTTGTGCATCGGTCTGCCTGGAACCCAAAGTATTACTTAACTTAAACTTACACATTATTTCCATATTATATTCGAGATGATTGTGTGCCTTCGGGTAACATGAATTAGAACCTCTTACGAATCGTGTGTAGTACCTACCGATAATAATTCATACCAGTCGACGGCTGGTCGTAAAATTACAATACGTTTGAAACTTTGTTACAATGGATCTAAACTTTCGCGCTGAAACCACATAACATACGGCGGCATGAAATTATCCACATTAAACAACACTTAACCTTGGTTTACAGTTCAAATTAACACTATATTAATAGATATAAAACATATTACAATTTATGGAATTGGCAACATGTTAATTACAGAGTATCGCTATAGTAGTAGAGTAATCGCTATTATCTATCACAAATAATTTATGTAAAAAAATATTCCCAATTATTTTCTTGTTTGAAAGTGTTGGCGCTATCTATTGTACTTACCGTTCTAAAATTCATAAAAGGAAATAAATTCATCACTAATTTATAAGTATTAGGTAGGCAATTTAAAATACTAATAACTAACTATATTTAAATAACTATATTTGTACTATCTAGTGCAAGTTCTATGAGAATACTAATCGATAATCGAATAGGTTCATTGACGATTATACCCTAACCTCATCCTTATTGGGATATGTCAAAATTATCATCCTAAAAACAGGGTGTAGCGTATCACCCCCTAAAAAAAGGTCGCCGGAAAAACAAGTGACCAATGTTTTTTGCACGAAACTTGTAAAATCGAACATTATAATCTTATCTTACTAATTTTAGTTTGTGAAAATATTTGGATGTTTGTTAGAAGTAAATGCAGAAACTGCTAAACGGATTTGGGTGTTTGGGGCACGGGTAGATCATGTCCTGGATTAACACATAGGCTACTTTGCTGGTGGTAGGTCTCTCAAATGTAAGAGTCCGTCTGGGTGGGTACCACCGCAATGTCTATTTCTACCGCAAAGCAGCAGTGTGCATGCACTTTTGTGTTTCGGTTTGAAGGACATTGTAGCCAATGTAACTACTGGACATAATGAGACTTACATCTTATGTCTCAAGATGACGAGAGCAGTGGAATGCCAAACAGTGATTTGTAACTCAAGGTGCTGGATGGTGTTGCTACTGTTTATGGGTGGTCGTATCGCTTACCATCAGGCGAACGGCATGCTCGTCTCGTCATTCTATGCTATAAAAAAAAGACTAAACAAAGGCTCAATAGAAGACGAAATTGTAAGGTTATCGAACCATTGATGGCCAATTAATTTTTAAATAAATCGTTGATTACTTAAAAGTTTACTAATAAAAGAGCTAATAATAAATCGTAATATGAATTTCAACATGAACAAAAATAAACAAAAACATGGATGGTGGGCCATTTTAGGAACCGGGCTATCTTCGATCATACTACAATTTTACACCCAATATGCATTTTATGAAAGTAGAGATTATGTCGCCTCTAGGCTGATGATGTTATGGCAAGAGCAATGAGCTCTAAACAAGGCTATTTTAACTTTGTGCGAGCACAGAGTCATATTACGAGCGGCCATGTTCGTTGTCACAGACAAAGCTCAACGTTAGCGTTCTGTATGCGCATCGGCTTAAACAGATAACCCATATGGTTAAATGATTTAACTTCTGGTTCCCTATTATGGGCCGCTATAATTGTCCCTAAAGAGAAAGGCGCAAGTGGTATGCAGATTTAAGTAATAGCTGGTGGGGTTATTCAAGTTGGCAGTCATATTGCTTATCATCGTGTGAAAGACTTATTCATCTCGTCATTAGTTTGTATGAAACAGAACCGTGTGGACATTTCTCAGAGATATAAGTAAACCTATATTCAGTGGCGCAGTTGTATTACGGTACGACTGCAGTGCTGAGTTTTGTTTAGAGGGTTTGATTCCTGGGTCGGTCAAAGTGGTATTGGGTTTTTATACTCAGTATCAATTTTTATATTTAGTATAGAAATTTTCCCGGTAAATAGCAATAGGCCCGACCCCTATTACATAGGGCTAAACATAGCTGCCGAAATGTGGGTGTGATACACCACTGCCTACCCCTGAAAAGGGAAAAAGCGTGATGCTATGTATATATTCAGAAATTATTCCCAAATCGTGAAAAGATGAGCAATATACTCTATTTTGCAGCCCTACATAATATAATCTTTGATTAATTATAATATACCTAGATATAGTGACGCGCTGCAATGAAACTAAAACAAACAGGCCAACTTTTCTTAAGCTAGTATGCGTGACATCTGTGTCATACGCTATGGCTGCATCATTCTGCGTATCCTTGTGTGCTCGCCTACTGATACCAGTTATTACATGGTTTCTATTAAAACGTGAAGAAAATTATATCCATGAAAAACAACAAAAAATCATTCACTCGAATTCATTTAGTGGAGAACAATTCGCCTCTATTTTTTCAACGCGTTTGAATCGTTCAGTGGCTGTCTAGGTATATAATTAATCAAAGAATATAGTATCTAAACTTAATCTATCCATAAAATTAATTAAAATTTATGAAACAATGGAACACGTACACTATTTAATGTTGGAAGTCTGTCCTTAATTTTGGGATAGAGGCATCCTAGTGAAGTTTGGACCATTGAACAAGACGATTCGAATTATCAGCCAATACGCAATCGACTGTATCCATTGCTACTGCCAAATGACGTTGCATTTTGCATTCTCTTTTTAAATAATACCAGTCACTACTTTAATATCATCTCCATATACTGCTTAAAAATTAAGATTC
Source organism: Sphinx pinastri (assembly GCA_947568825.1). NCBI lineage: Eukaryota > Metazoa > Arthropoda > Insecta > Lepidoptera > Sphingidae > Sphinx > Sphinx pinastri. The sequence continues at coordinate 10,410,647 of OX387618.1, read as the reverse complement.
TATCTTCCAGCCCCGGAGTTTATCTAGAGCCGGATGCTTTTTAAACCGTCGTTAGCCCACCATTTTTCGCTGGTATGGTATTGTTTATGAGCTCGATGATCAGTTAACATTTGGTGTTTGATTGACCACTAATCAGTACATAAAAAATATTCTTAGAGAAGGGCTTTTTTAAAACTGAAAAACCTTGGTTTTTCCGTGTATCTACTACTCCCTCAAATGTCAGACATTGAAATGGGGACAAAAATAAATCCATTACAATCACAGCATAGTGTGTCTACGCATTTTGTCAAATAGAAATTAAAGAACTGTTACACTAAAACCCGGGCAAACCCAATAATTCAAATAAAAATGTCTTTCGTAACTCGTTTGGCTATTTTTTTCTACAAAATCCTCTAGTTGAGTGATATAAAGTATTCAACCCTCTTTATACACTTCATTAGCTTTTTCCGGTCCCAGAAGGATAGCAGTGCGGGAGTCTAATAGGGTAATTATTCAGTAAATCTAGAATTTATTTACTTTGGAAATAGGTTTACCCGCGATTCTATTTCTATGGGTGTGTCATATAAATGGTTTTAAGGATTAAACAGAGACCGTTTTTAAGCCTATTTTATGTGGGACTATTTGTATTTTGCATGTTGAGGATTTTAAACATCCAGGATAGAAAATTGAATGTTTCGTTATTATTCGAAATCAATGCAAATGCTGTTGCATTGTTTGATCAAAGTATAATGCAAACTTGAAAAGCTTATTAGAATATTATGATGACTTTATATAAAAGAGTATTCACTTTTCCCAATACTTGGAGGAGTACAGAAACATGAACCAAAATAATTAATATATCGCTATTAAACGTGATTTCCGATAATTATCCAATAAAAAATATGTTGCAGTTTCTTTCTTTTACAAATTTATTCAGGCGCAGAACCGTTCCTCTGATCTCATTATTCCTTTGTCGAAGTAACAAGATAGTTACAATCTGGGTATCTTAGTTTTAACGTAAGTATGCGACATCGTAAATATTACTCATAGTGTAATTTTTTTTTATTGCATTGAATAGCAAGACGGTCATGCCGTTCGCCTGATGGTAAGCGATACGACCACGCATAAACTGTAGCAACATCATCCAGCACCTTGAGTTACAAAGCACTGTTTGGCATTCCACTGCTCTCATCATCTTGAGACATAAGATGTAAGTCTTATTATGTCCAGTAGTTACATTGGCTACAATGTCCTTCAAACCGAAACACAAAAATGCATGCACACTGCTGCTTTGCGGTAGAAATAGACATTGCGGTGGTACCCACCTAGACGGACTCTATTCTATTTAATATTATGCAACGTATGCAACAGTAAGCTAAATGGTTATTGCATACAGGGTCTACGAAGAAGCTATTAAGTTAGCCACAGTCTGATATTCAAGAAACCTATTTCACGCTAGATTCTTGCACATTATACAAGAAAATCTGCACCAGCGAAATTATGTTGAGTTTGAAACTGAGTCACTTCGCTATCGCGCTTTATAAAATTGTTTCGCTTTTCACTTATTACTTTGTGGAATATGAATTCTGGTAGTGTCACGCTGTAGACAATTTAGTCTATTGTGTAAATAGTTTAGTTGGATCAGTTACATATTGTTCGAACTGTTTTATATAAATTTACGTGAAGTGACAACTACTCGTAGCTCTTGCGTTTCGTAGGTATTTTGAATGAAATTTTCGAAGGCCAAACTTTACCCTTCTTTCTCTAAAATCTTCCTTTAAGATTTGCGCATCCGCGGTTCTGTTATTGTGGGTATTTGTGGATGATGGAGATGATTTAATATCAAGTGACTCACTTGACTGCTCACTGGCTTGTGTAATAAAATATTCTTTTTATAGGGTTAAAGTTTATGATTGACGTAGTAATATATGTCGGTATTTAGCAGTGTTGTACTAGCAGTGTTGTCCGTAGTTCCGGGACTGGCATATTTTACTGTTTGTTTTTCGGTTTAAAGTCTCTGACGTTGCTGGCGGCCGAAAAACTGTTCCTATCAACTTTTTGTCGCATGTATATCCCCATCCCTTTAGAATAGAACACGGAAAGTAAATTGATAATTCGGATTGTTCTCATATTTTAAGGCAGTCTATAAAATTGGTATTTAGGGGAAGTCTAGAGGACTATTGAGTACCTCCAAATGTACGATAATCACCATCATCGAATATCTACCCTGTAAATGTGGGAGTCATTCGGACCTATTTTTGTCGCGGGAATAAAACCTGTTGTCGCTACTACTACCACTGGGGGTGAATGGAACGGTTGTGTTGGTGTCACCGGTCTTAAAGACCAATGTCGACACTCGGGAGTAACTGTGCCTACCGTCTATGGCTGTATTTATTTCTTGCCGGTCAGCACTTTCATTCGGTTTCACTTCAGTTAACATCAGGTGCAGTGGAGTCAATTTGGCGTGCTTCGATAAAAAAATCATCATCCGAGCGAGTATTGGATCAAGACCCTTACCCTATATACGCCCTACACCGTCATACCAATCAAAATTCGCTGCGGCCTTTTTCGGCAATCATGGCGGTCACTACGGCCGGCAGCGAGAGGTCTCCTCCGACGAGAGTCATTCGGATCCCGATCGTTGTTCTCCATCTGGAGTTCCGCTGAAAACCGTTTTCTGAACATTATATACATTCAACAGAATTATTCCTGATCTTTAATAATTAATATTGTAATTAACTACTGAATCGACCGATACAAATATTTAAATTGACAAGACTACCTGTTCCTTACATAGTTTAGCGGTAGACGGTCAACAGATGACCCAAGAAAAGAATTTAACCAAACTTAATTATGTAAACTATCGAAAATCAGAACGATCAAAGAGATGTTCTTCAAGGTGTATAAAGGAACGACATAGGTATGTACCTTTGTAATATTCCATTTCAAGTTAGCGGTTTTATATAACCCCCGTCACAAAAATCCTCTAAAAAGTAAAAAAATAAAAATGTACTAATTTTACTTTTTAGAGGATGTTTGTAACGGGGGTTACATAAATTTTAATTTAATTTTTATTTCAAACTCTAAATTACTATATTCTCCATCATGGGGCCTTGATAATCAACTATCTAACAGCTACTCATTGAGACCATTCTTATGAGCCCGCAAACGCTATATCTGCTATAAATAGTTAAAGACTTAGGTATCCCGCAGACTACTTCATGCTGCAGCATCAGCTCAAAGTTAACATGTGTTAAAAATATTGTCGAAGTCACAGTACACCAAATTTTAAATCAATCGATGTTGTGAAAGTTGGAAATGAGCTGATAATCTTCAAGCGCCTGGACAGATCTTCATAAATTATAGCTAAAAAACATCTAGATCACATCAGCTTTCAAACCAAAAAACCCGCGTCAAAATAGGTCCATTCATTTGAGAGCTACGATGCCACAGACAGACATACAGATACACAGACACACAGATACACACCGTAAAATTATAACACTCCATGCATGCCTGTTAATTTAATATTTCCAAAAGCATTATTCAACGACATGACGTTTAAATTCAACGTGCTCTACAAAAACTCTCAAAGATTGTTTTCGCATGACTGCTTGACGGCATACAAATCAAATTAATGGTTTGTACATTATAAACGACGAGTTATTTTTATTTCGTGTTAATTCGCGTTCGCCGAGTTTTAGCTTCTGTGATACGTCACTTAATGGGTTTTAGGGACCCGTTTGTTTGTTTTAATAAGTCCAGTAATCCATGGAAAACGATAGGCATGATGAAATAATAGTCCGGATTAAATCACATCTTTGAACATTAATAACAACACATTAATAACACGAATATTTTGATCGTTTGCATTTAAAATTACTATATTTGAAGTAATTTTAAATATGAAAACAGTAACACGATCACTATGGGCCTGTTTCATAATATTGAGGTAAATGTTTAAGGCAAATCATTTGATTATAATTTTTTTAGGTTTTTATTGTTGATAATATGTATTTAGTCGTCTTATAGTACATGAGATATGGCTTGCGGCCCCGCCCAGCTAAAAAAAAACAAGATAGAAGTTCCTTCTATATATTATCTCGGGATAAAAAGCAGACTATGTTTCCATAATCCCAAACTATCTCCATACCAAATTTCATTAAAATGTGTTCAGTGGTTTGGCTGTAAAAGCGTAATAAACAGACAGAAAGACGGACAGAGTTATTTGCGCATTTATAATATAAGTATGGAAGTATGGATTTGATAAAACGAATTTACTCTGAAGTGGTAAATAGGCACTGAGAGCAATAGCTATTATTGATTCCATACAGGTTCGCAATTGACTTCTTTCGTTCTCAACTCAATGTCATGGCAACATCCGGCGCCGCACACTCTTCCATCGACCTTCCAGCCTTCGTAACAAAGTTGTTACATAGATATATTTTATCAAAGGTCTCCAAATACAGAAATTGAATCAAAGTTCTACACACAAACAAATCTAACCGCGGATTTTTTTTTCGAATACAATTTAGTTTGATAACACTACACGTAGGTGTAACTAGAATTATTTTTAATGTAGCGTATGCAAAAGTTTTCCTATAAAGTCGTGCAAGTATGGCAAACAGTAATGGAACAATAACTGAGTACAGGTAACAATTCTCATGTATATACATACATACGTACACATTTACGCACTCAGTGCACCCACCTCTATCACAACCACCCATTTTTCGCCGTGCGTATTCCATCTCATGGTGTGATAGGGAGCGAGCCTATCGCCATATCGGATACAAATTCCAGACTCCGGGCTGCTGCTAAGTAGAAAAACCTAATATCACTTTGCCTGACCCGAGGATCGATCCCGACACCTCAGCATTGCAGTCGTACCGTATTACAACTACCGAGGCAGTCAATAACAACCAACAGAACAGAACAATACCTATTATATTGTATATTATTTCATCTTCCGGCATATCAATAATGAAATAAATATATTTAAAAATACTTAAAAAAATCTTACTCCAGTCACACGGTGTGTAAATAGTCAACCCGAGTGACTCGAAAACTCGAGTACAATTCGAGTGACGTACTGAAATTAATCTAGTGACTCGAGTCATAAAATCTTACTCGAGTCGCATCACTAATAGGCTCAGATATAAACGCCGAGTACGGCATACTCAACATTCGCCTCAGTACTCAGCACATAATATTTTTTGGTATGGTATAGTGGTTGAGATGGTAACGCAGAATTATTTTTATGTTGACAACTAGTTTGGTTATTATTCGTTAGGATTTATTCAATAATAATACTGGTTCAATAATATTGTTACATTATTTTTTTTGAAGACAAGAATATTTTTTGTTACTTCTCAATTATTTATTAGTAATTCGTGGAAGTTTTCGAATAGTTATAGGTGATCGCCCCTGTGATATAGTTATATTGCGTGCGCTGTTGGATCTTCCGGGTTCAAATTTCGGGACGGGCAAAGTGAGAAATTGATAGGTCGCTCTGTTTTGATACCGCGTATAATGAATGCCCCATGATATTATCTACGGAACCAATTAAACTGTGCGTTTACATTACGCGTATCTGTTTGGCATGTTTTTTATCCCGTATATTGTGTTTATGCTGAGAAGTAAACGAGCGTCCAACCCGTTGAGAAATTAGTCTACGCGTTTATTAATGTGTTGCCCGCGAAACACTTCCTTTGTTTGCATAAAAATATTTAAACAAGCGTATGAGTCAAGGTTTAAAACCTTGACGAGCATAATTCGGAACAGTTTAGAATATGGAAACCCAAAGATATTTCTGTTTTTTGGATAAATTAGGTAGATACTCATGGGAGTATCTACCTAATTTGATCACAATCTTGATGGGTATGGACCCATCAAGATTGTGAGGTGAGACGTTGAAAATAATATTCGGAACTTTTGAACCGATATCGAAAATTCTTTCAAGTCAAACATCCCTTAATGACAGCTTTACACTCCGCCTGATAACTTCAGGCATTTTTAATGCAACTATGCAATGATTGGTATCATTATGCGTACACACAAGGATAAGAAGAATGATGCAGCGACAGCGTATGACACAGCTGTCACGCATACTAGCTTATTATGAGACTATCCCGCCCTCACACCCGCCACTGCAACTCCTGTGAGTCAAGATCGGCAATGGCACGCATTTTATGACACCGACAAGATTTATTTCAAGTGAATTACATAATTTATAAACATTAGTTCCCAGTGGCACCCAAACTAAGCTGCGCTTGTATCTTGGGCTGCCATTATACAGATTACAACATGAATAATGAGCCGCATGAGGGATATTGTTTTTTGTTTTAACTTATCTAAGCTAACAATAAAATATATGATGAGTGGTGAACATAAAAATAAAAATATAAAATAAAAATAAAATAAAAAATGATGAGATGAGTGTTTGTGTGTAGTGAAATGACTGATTTATCCACATTATCGTTTACCTAGTTGTCAAGTTTTATGTTGCAGTGTAGTCAAGACTTAGTAGAAAGTTGGTCAATTTTCTTTTTGCTGTGTACATGGTGGAGCCCTTAAGGGAACATTTAGAGGAGACAATATTGTATGTGGATGGCTGTACATTGTGAATCGTTTTACGAATGAGGATTTAATGGATGGGAGTGGAATCCTATAGGTGCGTTTTAATTTTATTACGTCATATAGTGGAGAATTTGTGATTGTTTTGTGAGCGGACAGGCAGGCATGGAGAATAAATAATTGCCGGACGCGCAGAACCTTTGCTTCGGCATAGAGAGCATCAGTGGAGTATCGGAAGGGTTTTCTCAGCATCACCTTTAGTAATGCTCGTTGCGCCCTTTCTAGTTTTATTATAGAGGTTCTGGACGCAGAGCCCCATGTTCCTATACAGTAGCCGATGATTGATTGGCATAAGGCGAAGTAAATTGTTCTTTGAGTCTTCCAGTTTGTAGCGTTTCTTAGTAGGCGCATAATGCCAATCAGCTTTCCTTACTTTACCAGCGATGAGACTGATGTGAGGTTGAAACGTAAGGCGTTCATCTAAAGTAACTCCGAGGTATTTAATGCTCTCGGTACGATTAAGGGCTATACAGTTACATGGGGATGTAGGTGGGGACGGTGAGCAGGAGTGTATATAAAGATGAGTGGGGTTCTTAGGCTGAGAGGCTGCTGTTTTATGAAAGCAGATGAAGTTGGTCTTGCTAGCATTTAGAGTGAGTAGGTTCCTTTCCAGCCAGTCCTTTATATGGATCATTCCTCTATCAGCGTAGGTTGTGACGCTTTCGCAATTTCGGGCTGTGAATACGACGACGGTGTCATCAGCATAACAAAGGAGCTCAGCCGATGGAATGCGCAGGTAGTGTATATCATTCATGTATATAAGGAACAGGGTCGGGCCTAATAAACTGCCCTGTGGTACACCAAAGTTTATAGAAAGCTGGTTACTTGTGAAACCTTGAATTTGCACAATTTGTTTTCGCTCCGTGAGGTAGTTTCTAAACCAGTCTAATGTCACGCCGCGTATCCCTATATTTTCAAGCTTTTGCAGGAATATGGGTATAGAAACTGTGTCGAAGGCTTTTGCAAGATCTAGAAAGACTGCTATGCAACTAAGTCTAACTAATTTGAGCTGTTAGATTTGATTCCAATAGTAGGTATGGCAAAAACGCCGGAAAGCACGGAAATTCTGCCTAGTCTCCACAAGGTCCATGTAGCATACAACTCCAGATGTTATTTGCATACTATCCAACATAATGTTGCGCTCATTTTGCCAAAGACTACACTCTCAAAGTATGTGATGCGCAGATTGTTCGTAGTTGCAGTCAGTAAGTGAACATGGACACGCAGGCGAATCAACCAACCTATAGGAGAATGATTTGCACTTAAAATTGCCATGGCCTGTAAGGAATTGCGAGACACAATCATCAATTTCGAGCCAAGATTTTGTTAGACGATAAACAGATACATCAAAAGTAAGTGAATCCATAAATGACCTTAAGTGTACTGTATGATAGTCCCCACGTTGATGTCGATATCCTAGTTAAAGTGTAAAAATTTCTTTTAGCTTTTTCCCGATGTTTTTAATATGCTCAACAAACGAAAAATTACGTTCTAAAACTAAACCAAGGTAACAAAAGGATTCTTTTCTTTTAACTGTTACGTTATTAAATTTAACTCGCGGCGGTGTCTTTAAAATGCCCTTTAAAAGTAATTGATATGTTTTTTAAGGTGCGAATTTAAGGCGGTTGCGTTCACCCCATTCCGAAATTAATTGCAAAGACGTTTCACCCAAATTCTCGAGACCTGATCTATTATTAGATTGAATGAGCAAAAGACCGTCGTCGGCATATCCAGTTATCGAATAACCTTGGAGTAAAGGAATTGTGAAAAAGTCGTCGAATCCTAAATTCCACAAGTATGGACCGACCACCGAGCCCTGCTGACACCCCATCGTCAGTGACTTCGACACTGCATGATATATTATTAGAGTCGGCTTGTTTGTTTTGGTTTGATTGTAGCGCGTCAGTCGATCTAGATATTTAATTAATCTTTGGGAGAGTTTGCAAATTATCTCAGTATACTTCTTTTTAATTAAAGTCACCACATCATCCTTCAATTTATAACGTCATACTATTCCCATGCCATAAGAAATAGTGACTCCACATAATATACTCTATAAGAAGTTCATTTCCACGCATTTACTCGACTTACGTGCTTCTTTTACCAAACCAGCATTCACTTCCATACATAAGCGTCGGCAACAGCACAGTATTTCGAATCCCTGTTCTGCTCTCTTTACCCTAAAACTGGCTTTGGAGTTTTCATTACAGAGACTTCAATGCCCTCACCAGGCGGCCCTCAGTCCCATACGTTAATGACAACATTGACCACACGAATATAAGCGTCTTCCAAGTTTACGAAGGCACAAAAGACTTTTTTTGATTTGGCCAAATGTTTCACCGCCATGTACCTTATGGCAAAAACTTGATAATCGTGTTCTTCTAAATCGCGACACTGTATAACATTGATTAATCAAACACAAAGTCCAGAATACTTTTATCTGTTTACGAAAATTTTCTCAAAGAGCATTTATAATATATACTATCGAATGTCGAAAGGATTAATTGTCGATGCGCACACAATGACAAACATACAACGATACGGCTAACGTTATTCAATACTCAAAGGGCTAATAACTACAAATTAAGAGTTCTAGAAGAGTTCAAAGATTTATAGTTAGAACTCACCAAAAAACACTCTCAGAAAATCGTATGAAGAGAGTTAATTATAACGAATAACACGGTCGAAAACTGAATAAAATTGGTGAAAGCTCAAAAAAGATGCTCTTTAATCGCGTATCGGCTAAGCGGTATGCAATCAAAGGAAGTAATATGACATTATAATGTACTTTTAACGACCGCCACAAGGACTGCGCGCAACTAAAGCAGCTGTCAAGGGATGAAATACACAACGCCATTTTCATTTTTTAAATTAGAAATAAAATGTATGAAAAAATGAATTTTCTTCATAATTTCCTCGATTATTTACTTTTTCCATATTTTTATAGTTATTCTGCGATTTGAAACCGATACCAATCTAAAAAACCAAAGAACATTATAATCGGTTCGGCCGTTTTCAATTATAAATGGTGTAACTAACACAACTCTCTTGTATATATAATATAGATTACATTCATGTTTATTCAGGGACTTGAAGAGACATATCTCGCACTTCGTACATCTATACGTATAATAAAGCAGTAGAATAGGTGTGTCTGTTTTTCTGTTTGTTTGTTACTACACATCTCCGAAACTACTGAACGGATTTAAATGAAATTTGGCACAATGTTAGATCATGTCCTGGATCAACACATAGGCTACTTTTTATCCTGGGAAAATATATAACGGGTCTTCTATACCGGATTTTTTTTCTCGCGAGCCGTCACGGCCAAAGCACTGAATCGATTTCGATAAAATTTGGTAGGGACATAGTTTAAGACCTTGGAAAGAATCTAGGCTAATTCTTATCCCGGGAAAATAAATCGGGACTTGTATCTCTGAAAATATTTTCTTGCGGGTGGAACCGCATAAAAATAAGTATGGAGATAGTTTGAGACCCCGGGAAGGACATAGGCCACTGGTTATCCCGGAAAAATATAAATAGGGAATTTTATCCCGGATTTCTTTTCTCGCGGTTTTTTATCTTTTCATTCTTAAGGATATGTCCTTACATCACTACTTATTATGAAACAAAGTCTCCTGTCACATCTGTTTGTCTCTTGAACGCGATAAACTCAAACACTACCGAATGGATTGGTATACTTTTTCACCCATGGACGTGTGATTCAAGAAGAAGGTGTATGCGTATAATTCATAAATATTTTGTACAACAGAAAAATAAATGTTTTGTTTATTTTTTTTATTGCATTGAATGACGAGACGAGCATGCCGTTCGCCTGATGGTAAGCGATACGACCACCCATAAACAGTAGCAACACCATCCAGCACCTTGACTTACAAAATACTGTGTGGCATTCCACTGCGCTCGTTATCCTGAGACATAAGATGTTAAGTACTCATTATGTCCAGTAGGTACACTGGCTACAATGTCCTTCAAACCGAAGCATAACAGTGCATGCACACTGTTGCTTGGCGGTAGAAATACATTGCGGTGGTACCCACCCAGACGGCCTCTTACATAATGATAGACCTACCACCAGTAAAATATTATGCTTGTGTAGTATAATATTATGCTTTGCTACCTGCGCGAAGCCAGGGCAGGCCGCTAGTACTAAATATACATGTACAATAATAATAATTAATTAGTATTGTCTATTAATAAAATTAATTAATTTGGCTTAAGCGCGTTTTCAACAGGTCATAATTATGCCAGAATGCAATTTTCTACTGAACGCATAGAATCTCAAGAGATTAGTTTTCCATGTGTTACAACGTCAGGCTAGTATTTTTCGTGCGTAAATAAAAGATTTTTACGTAGGATAGATTTGGCTTCGGCCATAATGTAACCTATCAATGGTAAGTGATAATCGCCAAACAACTTTTAGAGTTGAACAGAAATAATCGCAAATGATTACAAAAACAAAATGTATGCCCGAGGAGTGAAACATGCCGTATAACTTATGAAATACTCGTAATTTTCCTTTTGCACTCTGTTACAAAATTAGCCCACGAGGTTTGCGGGATGCAAATGTTTTATTTTTTTACTCACAACAGTGCATTCTTCTTGAAGTTAGATTGCTGATATATAAGTATGAAATAATATTACGGCTACCGCGCATATCGCATATGAAAATTTAATCATCATAATTTATAGATTACACACACACGCCTTTTATTCCCGAAGGGGTAGACAGAGACGCAACTAGTGCACCCACTTTTCGCCGTGCGTATTCCTTCCCATAATGTGATAGGAGGCGAGCCTATCGCCACATATCGGACCCAAATTACAAACTCCGGGCTGATACTAAATAGAAAAACCCAATATCACTTTGCCCAACCCGGGAATCGAACCCGATACCTCAGCATTGCAGTCGTACCGTAGTATAACTACGCCACCGAGGCATTCTTCGATATCTGTATAATAAAGCAGTAACAAGATAGTATTAATACGACTGCCTAAAAGGGTATCTCAGAAGGGACATACTAAATTATCAAAATGTAAATGTACCTGCCTGTGACATGCATTACCGCTATCCAGTTTATATTTGTTTTATCTTATTCTGTTGGTTAGCATGCACAGCGTTTGAATGTGTTTTGCTTGGAAAAGAATTCTCTCAGTTTTTTGCGTAGTGCCATGTAGATATATTTGTCTAGAAGATGACTGGAACACGGCCGGTATATAATACCGGTATTACTTGCAATTTGTAATATATATATATATATAAAAATAAGATAACAATAAAAGACCTACGCTGAGTTTCTTGGAGCTTCTTCTCAGATCAGTGAGCTTTTCCGAAGCACTGGTACAATCTTTTAGTTGATAAAAAACATTGTAAAAATGACGTGTAAAATTGCCCTTAGGGGCCTAATTACTTAATAAATGATTTGAATTACAATTACCACAGTCTTTCAAAAAGTTAACGTAAAGTGTCAACATGCTGTTGCGTTTGGCATGCTATTTGATATTTTTTGGAGGTCCAAAGCACCTTCTTCCTAATCTCTATTAGCATATCTCTATTACTAAAGTCACTAAAGCACCAAATCCCTGATCTTTTGGAAATATGTGTATCAGTGGTGAAAATAATTTGTTGTACGATGAACCTCGTTTGCTGGCCAACGCTATAAAAACATCTAGTAAATTGTAACCGAGTTGGCGTCATGCTGATGCCTCTTTTATAGCCCTATACACAATTAGTATAATATAATTTGTTTATTCGGTACGCCAAATTGTTTCCTTAACTACGATCGCTGGGAGGCCCGGTAAATACTTTCCGTCCCCAAGGAAACATTTGTTGTAAGAACTCCAATCTTTGAAGCTTAGCTTATTTTCCCACATTGGTATCATTAATTCACTCCAGCCTTCGTTTTTCCTTGTTATATTATTAAAATAATGACAAGCACGAGAATGAATTGAAGGTGTTTTTTCCCGTCGAAGTATTTTTAATTTCTATGTTAATCAAGGAAGTTTCATTGATTTTGTCGAATTCGTAAAGAACTTTTAATAAATATTTACCTGCTGTTTTACTGAAATATAAACCTTAATAAAACAAAGGCACAGTATAACGGAATAACCTTGACGTCCCTGCATCGTACACAATATTAATTTATCACGAACAAGCGAAAAAAACACACCTATTTTTATGGTTCCATATGTGGCGTATGCGGATTTCACAATTGGGCCTCCTGAAATCTTACTAGTACGTACAAAACAGAAAGCATTCTTTTTACGTCAGTTTTCTGTGAGGAAGTGGTAAGACAAATTTGTTTATAGCGCCACTTTTAGACAATCGGAACTAATCTCCCATTACTTTCATCACTGAACATATTATTATTATATTCTTGTGTGGCTGCGATGATCGCTTATAGTTCGGCTAACATCCCTGCTGTGTCTCCTAATTAGGTAAGTATTGTATATTTAAATGCCTCAGTAATTTGACTATTCGTATGTGCCTATGATTTTGTTATTCGTGACCTAAAATGAATATTCACACACATACGCACACACACACTTTTTATCCCGCGAAAATATAAATCAGGACTTTTATCCCGCGAAAACTGATTCACGCGAGCAGAGCCGCGGGCAAAAACTAGTATCTTATAAAATAAACACACATATTTCTATTTAATTACCCATTTTAAAGGCCGCAGCGGAGAAGAGGCCGAGTTGAATTCTTGGTTCCTCATTAGTGTCAACTGAGATTTTGATAACGACGACCTTCAAACATTGTGTTTTGCTGTCTCTATGTTACTTTCAGAATATTTTAGCATAGAACAAACCCGCCCTCTTCAGTTAATATCTGCGACGCATAACATGCTATTTAAACTTGCTATTTCTGAGATCCTAATGTTCGAGGTGTCTGACTAGGTCTGCGCTATGTAAGTAGGTACTTATGCCCTGGCCGATGCGAGGTCTATGGACAAATTATTTCATGCATTGAACATCTTCTGTATGGTCGCTGATCTTTTGATAATTTTTTCTTACAAATGAAACAAGGCCTTGTGTTTTTTTATTGTGTAATGTGAGATTTTTGTCATACAAACTGGAAAGTATTAATACTGGCTCCCTACGGTATACAGATGGCAGGTGGCGCACCGGGCCCAACCTTTTGTTCTATTGTTTTCTAAAGTTGACTTGCACATTATTTTTCTTAAATTGTATGATTTTACTGGACGGTTGGCAATTAAAAAAAAAAATTATGAATAAATTTCTACTAATTTCTAGTAATAAGTGAAATACCGACAAACGAATAAATTGTTGCCTTATGGTAAGGCATTACAGCAGGTCATGGATGACGGGCATCTAATATACCAAAGAAATCGTGGTTGTACCTTTGAAAAAAGAAATGGTACTAGACTGAGAGACTAGATGTTTAATGATTCCTTATGTTTACGCGAATGTTAGACATTGAAATTAAACTATTATAACGGATTTTATCGCGGTTTTTTATTTTATTTTCTCCCGACGTTTCGAAGGCTTTGCAGCACTTCGTGGTCACGGGGCGGACTGAGGTGTTGGTGGTCCGAAAAGTTAGTGTTACAAATCTACCTTCAATTTACAATTTGAATTTAGATGTTCCTCATGACGCCCATGTCTCCTACATTCTAAAAAACTAACCAAAATTTAACAGGACGACTACTGTTCAACTCTTTCCGTATAAAGCGAAAATGGAGCTAGTCCATTCATAATGTATGTTATGATAGAGTCTATCATAACATACTATTATAAATACCTAGCAAAGTTAACAAGTTTACTATGACAATATTGGCAAGATAACATTGTAGACCTACGGGCGGATATTACCTATCTAATGTAAAATTTTATTAGAATCGCACAAACCGGCTTTCAAATAGAGTAATCTATGTACGTAATAATATTATTAAGTACGTAGAAAATAAATACGCGGCCAATAGAAAACCTCCTCGTTTTTGAAGTCCGTGAAAAAGAAACTGCTCCTTAATTAACCGACTTCCAAAAGGAGGAGGTTATCAATTCGTGTGTTTGTATTTTTTTTTAATGTATGTACACTGATTTCTCTGACAATTGTTTATATATCATTAGTTAAACGTCACTATTAAACTGGCAAACACAATGCCGACCACACTCAAGGAAACGCTGGCTGCAATGCCTTTCATATTGGAACACAATAGTGCAAGCACACTGCTGCTTGGCGGTATAGGGAACGAGCACGAACTATAGGTGGCAGCACATAATCGACACAAGGGCCACATGTGGATAAAAAAGAAACTTTTTAGAACAATAATTTATTTATATATACTTCTAATGTGACAAAAATATTATAAAATATGGATTCTGGCCGAATATTATTGATACCCAGCGTGGCCAGAATATGCTTTTTTTAGATATTTTGATGTTGTTGAAGCAAAATTAGGGGGTTATGTTCCCTTAATTACAGATTTGTTCCTATTTGTATCCAAGATTACTGAAAAACCCAAAAATTAAAAACTACCATTTATTTGCTTAGAGAATTTATGGTTAAATTCTCAAAGTTTATTTGGGAAAGATTAGTCTGACTTTTGTATTTAGTCGACTTATACAATATACATAAATGCTTAGAGCATTTATGTGACGAGTAGCATTTATTCAAAAATTGTAAGACAAGCCCTTAGCATATTATTATATCAGAGTATTGAGCGCAATAAAGTGCTTTGTATTTCCAAGCTCTGTGTGGTGCTGTTATTATTTGTGGCTTGTCATGGCGCTTCACATCAGGCGAGCGGTATTCTCGTCTCGTCATCCAATAATATTCTAGTAAAACAGTGCAGTAATGGCATTGTTATACGAATAATATATCGGTATTATGTCTTTATTCCGAATCCAATCCTTTCTGTAGATATACAGTTAATCGAAAAATCCTAATGCTCCCTTAGAAGATTCCTTATTTACTTCTCTCGGCATAACCTTTGTGTTCTAAAGCTCTCTCAGATTACATTTTATTGAAATAAGTAGCGTCTTTATTGTCATCGAAATGTAATTGTTTTTTTAGGGTTTCGTACCTCAAAAGAAAAAAAGGAACCTTTATAGGACCACTTTTTGTCCGTCTGTTTGTTTGTCTATCTGTCTGTTAAGACTCCTTTCCTATGGAACACGTAGAGATATCAAGTTGAAATTTATACTAAATACTCGAGTCTACGGTCTCTTTCAGCTATGAAAGAATCAAACTTGGAAATCAATGCGATCAAAAGATGTCATATATGTCCTTAGAGCATTTAGTTCTGTATATGTCACATATTTTGTGATTTCGCAAGGGAATCAAAACTTACAGGGTGCTTCCCGTTGACCTAGAATCATGAAATTTGGCAAGAGGCAAGGTCTTACAGCACATATAATATTTACTTTAATAACAAAAAGAGCGAATTTACAACCTTTTTAAATTTGATTAATTTATCATTAATTTTGACGAACTATTGAACTTATATACTTAGATACCTTACCTACAAGTTTATCGGAACCCTCGGTACGCGAGTCTATCTCGTACTTGTCTGGTTTTTTCTCTCTGTGTCCTAAATTTGTGCCGTATACAATTTTACGGAGTACCTTATCAGTCAACGTCTAAGCAGACAAGCTGCCTTGTTTTTGGGAAATACAAAAAAATATTCCTGTCATCACAAGAATATGTCATACAGATAATTATGTTGTCGGTACAATGCGCCAGCGACTACAGTTTATAAGAATGCGAAACAATATCTTTTGGGTTTTTTATTATATTAATGCTTTTATGCCAATATCATTGATATCATTGATATGTAATTATATATCAATGGCCAGTATAGATATTATTAGTTATTTTTGAAAAGCATCGCTTTATAAAACCTCTAATATTATTGAAAGTCGTTATTATTAATCTAAACATTCATAATCATCATCATCAGCCCGTTGCAGTCCACTGCTGGACATAGGCCTCTCCCAACATACGCAACAGAGTGCAGTCTACTGCTTTATGCATCCAGTCGCTGCCAGTCCTCTTGTGCAAGTCGTCCAGCCATCTGGTCAGAGGGCGTCCCACGCTACGTTTGCCAAGACGCGGTCTCCACTCCAGAACACTCTTACTCCAGCGGTTATCTGTCCTAAACATAAACTTCAATTTAAATAGAGCCTGAAGCCGTACACAGTCACGAACAAAGTTACGCATGCAACCAACACTAACAGGGTGTGCATCATAACACTGTCGAACATAAAGCACCGTGTTGTGTGTTGTCTAAACACTGTTTGCTGCAATTCCATTTGTATGTGTTGTATCAACGGTGACAAGAGATTTTAGATGTTATTGTACGTAAATAAGGGGTGAAGCTTGTATGATACAGTGACGAATGAGCGTTGAACTATGTTCGTCTTCCCTTGCCTTAACGTGTAAAATCCATATTTTCGTTTTCATATTTTTGATTTTATAGTATACTTTTAGTTTTCATTAAGATGGTTATTTTTATAAACTTGTCATGAATTAAACTTTTACTTAGATGTAAATGGGGTAGTAAAATTAAGTAAAACATGTACGTACTACGTATATAATTATAAGTAACTAGACCTTTGCTCGCGGCTCCGCCAGCGTAAAATAGTTTTTCCGGGATAAAAATATTTTCCCGGGATAAAAAGTGCCTATAGCACTCAGGAGTAATGTAGCTTCTTATTAGTGAAAGAATGTTCAAAATCGGTGCAGTAGTTTTTGAGTTTATCCATTACAAACAAACAAATAAACAATCAAATCTTTCCTCTTTATAATATTAGTATAGATTTGGCTTCTGAAATATTACCACCTCCGACAGGACCGAATTCCGGACCTGGGAGACGAAAATACTTCTTTAGCGGTCTACCGACGCGACGACGCTTGGGTCACAATATTACTAGGTACTTGAACGACAAAGACACTTTTATTATTTTACTTTTAGAGATTTTTTGTGTCGGGGGTTATTTTAATTATAATTTAATTTTTATTGGCACACTTTTATTAATCCCTTTTGCCTTATCGATTTTGATATTTGCCTCGTCAACGCCCGCGGCGGACATTGGCGTCCGGGTATATAAGCGGGCGTTGACGGGTTAAATAATTATAGTAGAATATATAAAGAGTTAAAAATTAGTGAGTTTTAGTGTAAGTAACTGATCCTTTTCTAACAACATTTTATTAATCTGATAAACGATATAGAATATTACGTAAGGAGGGTGAGGGAGGTTCGAGAAATCTTATGTACCCTTACGTGGGGGTAGGGGGGTCAAAAGACGGCAAAATCATCTTTACATAATTAATTAATGGCCCCTCATGATATTAAGGGCCTATTTCATAGCCCACAGGTATCAAGCTAATTTTACTTGACAGTTATCCTATTAAATAGGTAATTTACATTGTACTAATTTCATTACCATTTAGTTGGGCGCTTGGATTAGAGTGTGACTTTTGTAATGTGTCGGTTTATACATTTATGTGAAGAGTAGTATTTATCAGCAAGCCGTGAAATGCATTTAATATTTATAGCTTCGAAGCTATTATTAAGTAAAAGTTAGGCAATAAAGCTTATTTTAAATAGGTTTGCTAATTAGTAATTTCGTCGCCATTTTCATTGATGTTCTGAATTATATTTATTTTAAACGATAGCTTTACGTGACTTTCTTTGAAATTGTGGTTCAATATTTGGTATTTTACTTGGCAGTTTTGTGCAACCAATTTGCTTTAATTACTTAAGTCTCACTTTATAAGCCTTTTTTTATCTTACTATATTTGTTTCTAGCTAAATTAACACTAAACACAATTTATGAACAAACTTCTAGATGTTGTATTTTAGGGGATTTAAATTGAAATAACTACTACACTTCAAGATATAAGACTTTATATTTTATGTCTTGGACCAAACTTGGAATCAGTGCTTACTTTATCCAAATTTGAGAGGATTATTTGAAGTTTTATAATAAATACCTATACCGCATTCTGTTTTATAAGTATGTTTTAAAATATTTTCACTTAAACGATTGTATAAATACTTTTTGATTTAACAACAGTAAGTGATAAGTATATTATGTTTGTGTGTTAAAATCCATTTTAAATATTAACAGCGAAAAGTTGCATAACTCTTAATTAAGTATCGTAGAAACATACGCGAATTCATCTACATAATTTATAACACAATCCGCTGCTTCGTAAAACATGTTGATAATGTGTGATATTGAAGTTTGTTTCATGTTTGGTATTTATAATTTATTTATTAAATGATAAGGTAACAAGAGCCTTGATGACCCACCTAATTTTAAAATTTTCATAAATTGTTTGTGTGAAAAAATTACATGCTTAAAAAAATACCAACAAAATTTATCATGTGTTTTACATTGTAAAATAAAAATAACATGGCTGGTGGGCCATTTGAGGCACCTGGGCAAGGTAAAGCTATCTACAAGTATTCTGAATCGGAACTGCCTTTTGTTAAATAAAAAATTACCTACAGCCGCGCGGTACGTAAACACTATCTTTGCCATATTACTAGGTAAGTAAATACCTATACTTATTTAATTCAAATATTCACAAAATGCACGCTTACTGCTTACAATACCATCACACCGTTCGTTCGTTACTGCGGCGCACTCGCAACTGTTTGTGTACCTAATGTGTACCAAACTCGAGGCGCGTAGGTATGACTCGCGTTCCGACTGCGCTACAATGTCCTTCAAACCGAAACATAACAGTTCTATCAACATTACTATATTAGATATATCAAGAAGAGAGCATACATACACTTTCAATAAAAAACTACTAATACTGACTTATACTACTATGCCACAAAAAATACACAATTTAAAAATTGTGAGTCATTGTGCACGGAAGTCTGTTGGCAAACATTTTTACGGCGCGTTTGTGACGCACACGAGAAAAATTTAAGCGATGACGGAACAATAGCGGCGGCAGTTAATATTACGTGTGTATAATTAGGACCTTAAAATTGGTCCATGGTCATTGCTACTTATGGCCCGCGATTTCTCTAACCTATGAACTTTATTTTGGTGGAATGGTATAAACAAGATATGTCAATTAAGCCTCATTTAGATGAATCAATAATTGCTAGCAATTATCGTACGCAATTATTGTACGCTCTCTGGCGAGGCAATTCTCGCCCGAGTTAACAGATATTCAAAAAACGAATATTGGTAGCAATTATTACACGACGATTATTTCTAGCAATGATTGATCAGTCTAAATGAAGCTTTATAATAATAATAATAATACTTTATTGCACACTCGTTTACAAAAGAAAGAAAAAATACTTACAGACTAAAGAATAAAAAAACATGATGGTACAAGAGGCGGTCTTATCGCTTTAAGCGATTTCTGCCAGACAACCTTTGGATGGATAGAACACTTATTAATTATAAGGATGATGGTGCACAAAAACATATATACATATATAAATAAAACTATTAATAATATAATTACCAAGAAAGATAAATAAATATATATTATATTCATACACACATAAATATACATACTTAAATTATAAACATGAATTACATGACATTAAAAACAGAAAATAGTTTTTTTTAAACTATGACTTTTATATAAATTGTTTTTCAATGATTATTTTTCCGACCCAAATATCGACCAATAGAATTGCACCATTCGACGTCACGTGGTACAACCTACATGGTATTATACTGACAATTTTTTTTGAATATTTTCTCTGGTCGTTACTATATAATAAGAAACAATTTTTTTTGAATATTTTCTCTGGTCGTTACTATATATTATGAAATTCTTATTTGTTGACTGTTCATTTCATCTCATGGTGCAATTCTATTGGCCGACATTTGGGACGGAAAAATAATCCCCCGAATACCACACGAGCTTCAAAATTATCTGGCATTTCCCTCAAGGTTCCCTGCAAACAAATGAAGTCGTCAAGTTTTTCAGGAAAAATCACTCGCGCTTCGCGCTCGTGATTTTTTAACCTGAAAACTCCTTCATTTGTTTGCAACGAACCTATCGGAAAATACCCGATAATTTTGAAGCTCTTGTGGTATTATATGTGAGAATTTGGTCTAAATAAACCAAATATTTCACTCATCCAGATACAATGGTCTGGATGAGTGAAATATATAATTAAAAATAAAAGTAAAAATATTTCTTATTTATGTTCTCCTTCTCAAGCAGAAACTATAAAGCTGTAATAACCATACGCGGAAACCGCAAGAGTATAAGATTTCCATACGCTTCTACAAAATTTTCATTTACACTTTGTTACTATGACGGCAACATTTACTATTCCCATGAAGGCATTATTAAATTGTGTAAGTGGTAAATAAAAGGATTATATCAGCTGGTTTGGTACTAATATGTTATGTAAATCATTCGGGACTCTACATGAAACCTACATGAGATTTCTTGCGGAAATCCACAGTCGCTCCAGTTTTGTGCCGAGCAAGCAGTGTGATTGATAATTGAAATATTATGCTGGATTCCATAAAACTAGACTAACTTAAAGTCTCTACATATACTTACAAATACTGCACATAAAATATATCTTTAATGTCTCTCAAAAAGTCATAGCATTTACCAATCTGAATCAAATAGAAATCGATAGACTACTAGATAGAAACAATACAGATTTGTAAAAAAAAATAAGGAATCGTAATTTATAATGATTGAATATAAAAGTACCAACGATTTAGGCGCAACATGTGGCTTGCAACATGTTGAACGTTTAGTATGAACGCCAATTGATTAAATTACCTTAATGTTTGATGTGTGATTTATGTTCTTATTTGGAAGTTTCGTCGCTGTTTACAGAAACGCGTCTCTCAAACGTTATTAGGTATACGCTATTCAATTTCATCCAATTTATGTTGATGAAATTATTACGTGACCTTCCACTAGGCTTGCTAATTCAAGTACTTCTCTTTTTAATCAGATCTATCGTTGATTGGGTAAAGAATAGGCCACATGTCCACTGTCCAAGTTGAGCATTAAGTTCCAAAAACAGACCTTTAACGATAAATATACAGCTTAAGTTTACAGAGTTAAGGTTTGTGGTAAGTTGTGTTACGATTTTCCTAATGAGGAGACGTAGAATGTTTGAACTGAAGTTTAAATATTGAACACCTCACACTGATCCATTCTATAGTTAAAGACTTCTGCTCGCGGCTCCGCCCGCGTGATTGAGTTTTTCCGGGATAAAAAGTAGCCTATGTTACTCGCTGATAATGTAGCTTTATATTGGTGAAAAATTTTTCAAACCGGTCCAGTAGTTTCGGAGCCTATTCAATACAAACAAACAAACTAACAATCAAATCTTTCCTCTTTATAATATTAGTATAGATGAGAGACGGTAACAAAATATCCTTTCAGATTATGCGTCACGCTCGTCAAGTTTCAGGGAATTGGTACGACGCGGCACGGCGATGCGATGTGAATATTGCGGTGATTTATCTTAATTCTTTACTCGTAGTAATTGTAGGTATTAACCAGAAAAAAAATATTCAAGAAAAACAAAAATCCCGACGGCGTCAACATCTGCCCATCTTTATTAAATTCATTGAAGAACTGAAAAGATAGAAACAAGATTTTAATTTTAATATTTTATTTTGGTTTTGAATAATCTTAGTTGACAGTGTTCACAAACGCTTTCGGAGGCATAACACGCTCACTTCTCATAATTTGGTTGGTGATATAGGTAGAGCAACGAAATCTCGGAGTGAGGAGATGCCTCCGACTGCGTTTGTGAACTCTGTCAATTAAGATTATTCAAAACCAAAATAAAATATTCAAATTTAAATCTTGTTTATATCTTTTCAGTTCTTCAATTAATTTAATAAAGATGGCAGATATTGACGCAGTCGGGCTACTTATTTCTTTTTTTAAATATATTTTTATAGTTTAACTTTTGTATATAGTCATCTTATATTTCACGAGTAGCAAATTACTTAAGAGTTATCAAACACGGTAAATAATTATCTTACTTATTATTTAGTTCATTATTATTAATGCGAAAGTATTTGAATGTTAGGAACTTTATTTAATGAAATTGTAGCCAGCGTAATTACTGGGCCTTATGAGACTTAACACCTTATTTCTCATGTTGACGAAGCGTAGTGGACTGCCACGCAGTACTTTGAAATGTTCTGTATGCTATGGGCGGTCTAATCTTTTTGGCTCGCCTCCTATAACATAATGGGGAGAAATACACATGGAGAAAAGTGGGTGCCCTGGTTGCAGCTCGGCCTACCCCTTCGGTAATAAAGGCGTGGTGGGTGTTGTTAGGAAATGTTTTAATTACTCCATTAGATTTTTTAAATATAGCGCTGGCATCGGACGAATGCCACTATGGATCGCTACAGCCTACAGTGATTTTGTGACTTTTCACGCGGGCGATCTGCGAGCAACATCTAGTTGTCGATAAAAGGATGTTTAATTTATACTCACAATTCCCGGCTTAAAAGCAAACATGATTTTCAGGCTATCATTAAAATTGGAATATTAAAATGCTGCCCCGTCTGCCTCGGTGGCGTAGTTGTATTACGGTATGACTGCAATGCTGAGGTCTAGGGTTCGAATCCCGGGTTGGGCAAAGTGATATTGGGTTTTAAATTCAGTATCAGCCTGGAGTTTGGAATTTGTGACCGATATGGCGGTAGGCTTGCCCCCTGTCACATCATGGGACGGAATACGCACGGCGAAAAGTGGGTGCACTAGTTGCGCCTCTGCCTACCCCTTCGGGGATAAAGGACGTGAGTGAGAGTGTGTGTGTGTGGAATATTAAAATTGTATGGAAACGAGTAATGTCCTATGTGATTTATTACTTATGTGACACTCTTCCACCCAAGAAGCGATGAAGTTGAGCTGTGCGAGAATTGATAGCGAAGTTGTCAAACAGTGTGACCTTCCACCAGAGATGTACATATGATACGTGCTAGCCGTAGGTATAGAAGTATGTGGTATAGCTGTCAGCAAACAACGTGCGCCCGCGGGGCGACTGCGCTGCGCGGCATATCGACCGAACGATTGGTAGATCAAGCAATTTTTCGCTCCCGTACCCCGCTAAAGCCCCACCTACTGGGTCAAGTTCTTTGACAGCATCTATATATTGTGTCCCAGAATGGGTAGTGAAGCTATGAAACAGTTTGGAGCTGAGTAGTGCAAGGAAGCGGGGCGAACTAGTTTCAGCTGTGCACAAACAGTGCATGAGCTCGCACCCTCTTCTATCTTGCATCTCTTATAGGTATATATACCGCACACAGGTATTCTTCACTCGTAACTATCGTATAAAATATGTCTCTCCTGGCATGTACAAATACTTCGCGTTTCCTCGCATACGGTGCAAAAGTAACCTTAAGATTGTGCTCGCAAATTACAATGTCTGTCGCCACAAAAACAAATGATGTTGCAAACCTCTGATGCAACTTTTGTAAACAGAAAATCCTTCGGCAAGGTTTATTGTGCGGCTGTTGTCGTGTTGATATACATTTGTGAATACAGCTTCGGGCTTGCTAGGAGAGATCACGCAAAATTCCGGAGGTAGAGCAAGCCTAGAGGTGCCTATATCATGTATACCTACTTAATATTATAAAGCTGAAGAGTTTGTTTGTTTGAACGCGCTAATCTCAGGAACGACTGGACCGATTTTGAAAATTCTTTTACTAATAGGAATCTACATTACTCCTGAGTGCTATAGGCTACTTTTTATGCCGAAAAAACTTTTCCACGCGGGTGAAGCCGCGCGCAAAAGCTATTGCTGGAGTATATTTTGAGAATGTTATTAAAGTATTCTAAAGATTTTCTTTAGTTTTAGAGGTAGAATGTATATTCTGTTGTTATTCTAATTTCTATTCAAATCAAGAATCAATTTAACTCGTCAACGCCCGCTTAGATTAAGTTTATAGGAAATAAAGACGGAAATATATTTCATGCAAGAAAGCACACGTATAAACGGTTTCTAAATCCTTTGGAAACTGTTTGAAGTGTCGGCATTCGTATAATTGCTACCTATAGAAAATTTTTAATATACGATTCAGTCTCTTCAACTGTTTCGAAGTGTAAGTAGCTATATTATGTGACTACCTTTTGCTCGCGGCTCCGCCGGCGTGAAAAAGTTTTTCCGGGATAAAAGTCCCGCTTTATATTTTCCGGGGATAAAGTAGCCTATGTGGTAATCCAGGACATGATCTACCGTGTGCCAAATTTCATCGAAATCCATTCCGTAATTTAGGAGATGTGCAGTAACAAACAAACAGAAAAACAGACAGACAGACAGAAAAGAATTATAAAAATCGCTGATATGTTTTCCATAACTCTTCTTTAGTCGCCCCCTTTACTTTTTAATACATTTCTTTAAATGTACGGGCCCACCGAATCTACTGCTTTATTATATGTATAGATAGATAGTATTATAGTATAGATAGGTAATAAAATATTATTATAGAATTCAAACAAAATATCGTAAAACTGTTCCGTTTTATCGATAGGATCAGCACTAAGCACTAACTACACCAGTGAAGGCCCGTGGCAAATTCATGGAATAGGGCCCCTCCCTAGTGCAAAATACAACGACCTTTTTTTACGATTCTTATGATCGGTCCTCTTCCTCTCCCTATACCTTACGCCACCTTTTTTTTTTTTTTTTTTTTTTTTTTGGTTTCGCGGAGAAAGTGCGTTACCACTACCGCCCGGCCTTCGTAGGGGGCGACCGAGCGTTTATATTGGGTTCACCGTGCCTTACGACCCGGCGTTGAGCGGCCCGGAGAGATGGAAAACGTCGGGCGACCGCCGGGCCGAGTCCCTAACCTATTTACAACGCACGGCATACCAACTAAAACTCCGCGGCCATCTTCGGCGCATTAGGGACGGCTGCGGGCTTCCTCTGACTAATGTCTAAGTTGTCGTCCGCAACCGCCCCTGCGCGGTGCCGCCTGATGCGGCCCGTCTCCTGTTGTGGGGGGGGCTCAGAAGCCCCCGCGCACCGAAGGACGCTCTCAGCGTCAACGGCAGCGTGAGGCCTACCTTCCACGCTGCCGTCCACCACGGGGGTCGCTACAATGTGCTCAAAGAAACACAAAACTAACGACGGACGGCCCCCTGCCGCCCGCCCGCGACCCCCGGTGGCCCCTATTAGTCGCCTTTTACGACAGGCAGGGGATACCGTGGTGGAATTCTCCAAACGCCCCCAATCCACAGGGCGGATAACTTACGCCACTGCTGCAACATATTTTGTGGATTTAAGTACAGTTGGGAAATTACTGTGTCGAATTAAAATCTCTAGTATCGTTAACCGACGTATAATGGGGAAGTTAATTTAACAAATTGACTTGTAGCTACTTCATTTAAAGAACGGATAGATTTTTGAAAACAGCCCAAGGTAACGCAACGCAAACATATTTTTCACAGGGTGTGAAGTAATACAGTGACCAAATATTTAAAAACATAGGTCCCGTAATAGCGGCTCGCGTAACTTTTTGTACGCAAACTGTTTTAATAAAAATGCAGAGGGCGTTCCAATTAATTACTACACGGATTGAAATTTGTAAACGAATTAATCACTACTAGCCTATTCCAAAATTTACCAGCAAGGCGCTCTACATTGCTTCTTTATCCAAGTCTGTACAAATGAATTTAATGTAACAAACTGCCATAAGACTGTAACTTAAATATTTTCACATAATGTTTATTTGGCACAATATATTGCCGGGCAAGTCTGGCGGCTGCTAGCGCTCGGCTAGATTTGTAAATGGGGCATTCTGCGGAAAAGAGGAAAATCACAATATTATTACACACACACACTCACTTTCACTTTTGGAATGCCACACAATACTTTGTAACTAAAGGTACTGTAAGGTGTTAAGTTACTGTTTATGGGCGGTCGTATCGCTTACCATCAGGCGAACGGCAAGCTCGTCTCGTCATTTAATGCATTAAAAAAAACCTCACGCCCTAATTCCCCGAAGGGGTAGGCAAAGGCGCAACTAGTGCACCCACTTTTCGCCGTGCGTATTCCGTCCCATGACGTGATAGTGTCCACCACATCGTCAAACTTATTAATTTTCTATACATTATCTTTAATTTAGTAATAAATAGTAATAGCTATTCATCAATATTTTATTAATCCATTTAAAAACACGTTTGAAAATATCTCTTTAAATGTTTTTTCTATGAAAACAATTGTCCGCCAGTTGCATGTGACTGATGAGTGATGGGTCACAAACTCATACTTAATTTAAAGCGGAATTTTATAAAGTGGCGTTGTTTACGGTACTAAATTAAAGTAGGAAGATTTATACTACTTTTTTCCTTAAAAGAAGCAAAAAATGTACTATTAAACATATCTACTTTAAATCTCAAGGAGACAACTTCATAATTTATATACAGCTGAATTTTTCAAGTGGGCGTGGATGCCGAAATCTGAAACTATGAGGAATAGCGAAAAATGCTCAAAGGAGTCTCGGGGCCGGTTTTGATGCAATCTAAAACTGAATCATACGATTTTATAAAAATCAGTATTCCTAGCCAGAAACCGAACCCGTTGATTTCGAAAAAAAAAACACACTGTATCGACTATCGTTGCATCATTTGATAGTGTCGCTAAGAAGTAATGACATACCAAAAACTAAAGAAAAGAGCAAATTTTTTACATTTACTTTTTTATTAACCCCCGACAGAAAAAGCGTGGTGTTATAAGTTTAGGGTGTGTATCTGTATGTCTGTCTGTGGCATCGTAGCTCTCAAACGAATGGACCAATCTTGACGCGGTTTGTTGAAAGCTGATATGATCGCGATGGTTCTTAGCTATAATTGATAGAGATCTGTTCTTTAAAAAGCCCGATTGAATTTAAATTTGGTGTACTGTGACTTCGGCAATATTTTTAAACATGAGCTGATGCTGCAGCATCAAGTAGTCTGCGGGATACTCAACTCCTTAGCAACTTATAGCAGATATAGCGTGTTTGCGCTCATAAGGGTGGTCTCAAAGAGAAGGTGTTAAATAGTTGATTATCAAGGCCCCATGATGGAGAATAAAGTAATGTAAAAATTAAAATAACCCCGACACAAAAAATCTCTAAAAAGTAAAATAATAAAAGTGTCTTTGTCGTTAGGGATTCCGGAGCAGGGAGATGTAAATACTTCTTTAGCGGTCCCCGGACGCGACGACGCTTGGGTAAAAATATTACTAGGTACTTAAACAACAAAGACACTTTTATTATTTTACTTTACAGAGATTTTTTGTGTCGGGGGTTATTTTTTTTTTTATTAGTCTAAGAGAAGACTGCCTCGGTGGCGTAGTTGTATTACGGTACGACTGCAATGCTGAGGTCTCGGGTTCGATCCCCGGGTCGGGCAAAGTGATATTGGGCTTTTCTACTCAATATCAGCCCGGAGTATGAAATTTATGCCCGATATGGCGATAGGCTCGCCCCCTATCACATCATGGGACGGAATACGCACGGCGAAAAGTGGGTGCACTAGTTGCACCTCTGCCTACCCCTTCGGGGATAACGGGCGCGAGTGTGTGTGTGTGTGTATGTGTAAGAGAAGACTAGACAAAACATCTCTAGTATAAATAAAAAATATTAAAATCAGGGGCGATTTCACAGCTGATAAACGCCATTCGTCACATAAATGTATAAGCCGACTAAATGGAAAAGTCACTCTCTAATCTAGAAGCATAGATTGACGCATATCGTTTATCAGCACGCAGTGAAGTCGGCCCTAAAACTATAAACGCATTTGCTTATGTTGCACCATGAAATAATTGATATTGATAGGTTCAAATTACCTACAAATATGATAATACAAGTGATAGGGTAATTAAAAAAAACCGTTACCACCCACCAACCAATTCAATAATAATGAGGTCGATGGCACAATGAATTTTAAAATATCTCGTTTTAAATGCACCAAAATACAGCATAGCGTTGTTATTACACGATTTTTAACCGACTTCCAAAAGGAGGAGGTTATCACCAATCTAAAGCTACATTATCAGCGAGTAACATATGCTACTTTTTATCCCTGGGACATATAAAGCGGGACTTTTATCCCGGTAAAACTCATTCACGCGGCCGGAGCCGCGAGCAGGAGTCTATTAGTCTTATGTATTAACTTGTCATGAAACCTCTTTGGTTGTACTATGTATATCTGGCTTATTTTGATGACATTAAAAACGTTACATTTCAAAAAAAGAAACAAATTAGTAAAATGTTATTTTCAGCTATTTTTAACCCCCGACAGAAAAAAGGGGGGTGTTATAAGTTTAGGGTGTGTATCTGTGTATCTACACAAATCTATCTGTGTATCTAAACAGCGGCGATAGCCTAGTTGGGAGTGGAACGGACTGCCGAGACGAATGTCCGCAGATTCAAAATCCAAGGGCACACACCTCTAACTTTTTTTAAAAGTTATGTGTGTATTCTTTGTGAATTATCGCTCGCTTTAACGGTGAAGGAAAACATCGTGAGGAAAGCTGCATACCTGAGAAGTTCTCTGAATTTCGAAGGTATGTGAAGTCCGCCAACCCGCACTAGGCCAGCGTGGTGGACTAAGGCCTAAACCCTATCAGTTGTAGAGGAGGCCCGTGCTCAGCAGTGGGCAGTATATAATACAGGGCTGGTATGGATCTGTGTATCTGTATGTCTGTATGTAGCATCGTAACTCTCAAACGAATGGACCGATTATGACGTGTTTTTTTTTTTATTGGAAAGCTGTTGTGATCGAAATGGTTCTTAGCTACAATTTATGAAGAGGTGTTCAGGCGTTTGAAGATTATCTGCTTATTTCCAACTTTCACAACTCCAATTGATTTAAAATATAATGTACCTAATATGACTTCGGCAATATTTTTAAGATAGGTTAACCTTGATCTGATGCTACAGCATCAAGTAGTCTGCGGGATACCCAACTCTTTAGCAAATTATACCAGATATACCGTGTGTGGGCTCATAAGAATGGTCTCAATGAGTAGGTGTTAGATAGTTAATTATCAAGGCCCCATGATGGAGAATATTGTAATTTAAAAGTTTGAAATAAAATTTTAACTAAAATTTAAATAACCCCCGATACAAAAAACCTTTAAAATATAAAAAAATAAAAGTGTCTTTGTCGTTTAAGTACCTGGTTTAATATTTTGACCCAAACGTCGTCGCGTTGGGGGACCGAACTCAGGACCAGGGTTTGAAAATATTTCTTTAGCGGTCCCCCGACGCAACGAAGCTTGGGTCAAAATATTACTATATACCTTTTATACTTTTACTTTTTAAAGGTTTTTTGTGTCGGGGGTTATTTTAATTTTAATTTAATTCTTTGTAAAAATTTCCTAGATATTTGGGCTGCTGAATGGTTTTCATGTACGTGATGGCAGTAAAGCGGCGATAGCCTAGTTGGGAGTGGAAGGGACTGCCGAGACGAATGTCCGCAGGTTCAAAACCCAAGGGCACACACCTCTGACTTTTCTAAAAAATATGTGTATTCTTTGTGAATTATCGTTTGCTTTAAAGGTGAAGGAAAACATCGTGAGGAAACTTGTATACCCGAGAAGTTCTCTGTGAATTTTGAAGGTATGTGGAGTCTGCCAACCTGCACTAGGCCAGCGTGGTGGACTTAAGGCCTTAATCCTCTCAGTTGTAGAGGAGGCCCGTGCTCAGCAGTGGGCAGTATATAATACAGGGCTGGTATGGTATCGCAATAAACTCGCCGGTAGAGATTGGTAGAGCTGAAGCTATAAGCAGAAACAATCATTTTTTTTATGGTTTCGCGGAGAAAGTGCGTTACCACTACCGCCCGGCCTTCGTAGGGGGCGACCGAGCGTTTATGTTGGGTTCACCGTGCCTTACGTCCCAGCGTTGAGCCGCCCGGAGAGATGGAAAACGTCGGGCGACCGCCGGGCCGAGTCCCTAACCTATGTACAACGCACGGCATACCAACTAAAACTCCGCGGTGGCCATCTTCGGCGCATTAGGGACGGCTGCGGGCTTCCTCGGACTAATGTCTAAGTTATCGTCCGCAACCGCCCCTGCGCGGTGTCGCCTGGTGCGGCCCGTCTCCTATTGTGGAGGGGCTCAAAAGCCCCCGCACACCGAAGGACGCTCTCAGCGTCAACGGCAGCGTGAGGCCTACCTGCCACGCTGCCGTCCATCACGGGGGTCGCAACAGTGTGCTAAAAGAAACACAAACTAAAGACGGACGGCCCCCTGCCGCCCGCCCGGGACCCCCGGTGGCCCCTATTAGTCGCCTCTTACGACAGGCAGGGGATACCGTGGTGGAATTCTCCAAACGCCCCCAATCCTCAGGCGGCCCAATCCACAGGGCGGAAGCAGAAACAAACATACGTAACCTTTCTTAACCTCGCAGGGATTGACAGAGTTGAAGACGATGCACACACGAATTGTCGAGTTTATTTCCGTCCCATGAGTCTGACACCATGTAGGACGGACGTGGGACGCTTTATAATTGTACCTATCACAACAGTTGGCAAGTTGTGCATACCGGTCATATTACATTTGTTATTACGTATCGAAAAAACTAACGGAAATTTTCTTTGCCTGACGGATTTTTAAAAATTAATTATGCTGCCAGCATATCACAGCTGCCAATAGACTTGAGACAATTTGGTAAAATATAAAAACTTGTTAAATTTTACATTCATAAACGTTCTTGTTACGTATTATTTGTGTCAATTAGGTAGGTTAAATAAGTCCGAGAAAGCGGGACAGATGTGGCCTTCGTTACTTAGATATTTAATACTACAGATTGGGCAATCACAGAATGAAAGTTATGAAAGATGAAACATGATTATAAAACACAGATACTTTACACCATTTTCTGTCATTATTGTTCAGGTGGCAAACCTTAAGATGTGACAAACATATTTGTTTTTAGGACACCTGGTATTTTTGGATGAGAAATAATCATGTTAATTATTGTTATTCGGAAAACACTGTGACAGTTAGGTACGTGTAAAAATTATAGGATGCCTTGTTTTCATTAAAGCAGCAAACCGCTAAATCATTCTGTCTCGTCGATGTGCACGCGATACAGTCCTCTCGGTGTAATAACTCTATGCCTAGTAAGGATTGATCAGTACATAGCTATAGACGGCATGCTGATTGATAAGTTTATAAAAAAATATAATAAATAATTAAAATGATGCCGTATGTGGTTTTAATTAATGTTTAATGTTATAATTTTTCCTTTTAATGGACTATATAAAGTCGACTCTCTTTTTTAACTGACTTATAAAAATTGTAACGATTAAAGATTATTTAGGGAATACATAATATACATGTATATCTACTACAACAATTTGTCTTGTGGTTATCAGTGAAATAATAGGTATACTTTTTTATCCTTTGTTGTAAGAACTAAGTTCTTAGCAATAAATTACAATCTAGTCTGTAATTACAAATTGTGACGTAGCTTGCTATCAAAGGAACCTACGCAAATTATTACATGCACTCTGGCAAAAGCGAATGTTAATTAACAAAAGCAGAGTAACTTCCGTCAAGCGTATAACAACACGTTTTAATTAAACTAAATTATCATCCGCATGAAAAGATAGTAGTAGTACAAGTATTTCGGCTAAAAGATAATATTTCATTTTACTCATGTGTAAATCATCAAGTGGGTACCGTGAAGTGTTTACCAAAATAAATTGAGTTGCAAACGCCTATAGTAACAGATATAATATATGATATTAGGTTTGTGCCTTTTTCAAATGTTGATCTAATTTGTTTTCATGAAAGCCACTTGTTACCACTTATTTTTAAAATCCCCAGATTTAAAACATTCTATGAATGTTCTAGTTTGAGCAGTTATTCTAATATTTGTCTTTTCGTAGCAATGTTAGTTTTGTTTGGTGTATTAAAATGTAATTTTGGTTGAGGCTCCGCCAGGGTTATCGCCCATTCCCGGGGTAAAAGTAGCTATAGCGCTCAGGAGTAATAGTGAAATATTTTTTAAATCAACAAAGAAGTTGTTGAATTTCATACAATATTTAAAACTGATTTATATTTACAAAATGAACTTCCAAAAATCCCTTCTTAGTGCTCAAATATTTTTTGTTTATAGAAATAAATACAAATTTGAATACCAGCCCTATATTATACACGGTTATTTTGACATTGCATTAATAATAGAAACCTCATAATCGTCTTTTTCTCTGCTATACCTCTTACATTATGCCAAAAATCACCCGTGAGAAACGAACATTTTCACCAAAAGTCTCAATTTGACTTTCCTGATTTTTTTATCATTTTGTAGTTTAGTGCGAATATGGCGTGTGCGGGAGTATTTTTCTGAATGAAAGTGTCATGCTGCCGCTGCGACGAATCCTCTTATAGTAGTAGTGGCATTAATTAGGGCGTGTAAACTTAAAATTACTTTTTATTGATATTTATTTTGTTCGAAACTTACACTTTTTTATTTCACATCTATGGTTAAAATAACTTAATAGAAAGTGTTATTTTTAAGGAGATAAATATGTGGTTTCATTTAGTAGGTACCTAACGCAATGTCAAAATTACCCTGTATACTGCTCCCTGCTGAGCAAGGGCCTCCTCTTCTACTGAGAGAGTTTTTAGGCTTAGTACCGCACGCTGGCTTAGTAGTGCGGGTTGGCAGATTCAACACACCTTTGGAATTCTCAGATATATAGCTTACAGACATAGGCGTATATAGATGGGGGGCCGGGTGGTCCGTGGCCACCCCAGAATTGCGTGGTTCCCACCCCAATGATTTTGAGGCTGCCTACTACTACTATAAATTTTTAACGAACAAAGTTTTCAAATCTGTACTTACTTAAGTAGAGAGAAGGCATTTTATTATTTTAGTCTAGGACATTGGCCCCTCCTGGAAAATAACTTTACCTATGCATGGGCTTACAAATGTAAAATCTCTTTATGTAATATTAAAAAAAACAATTCGAACAATTCAATCTAATTCAATAAAATCTTCAATTGAAAAGGGAAACTAAGTTTACCTACCTGATCTCTCGTCTCAATTTTCCTCCGCTTCAGTTTCGTAGCCAATTGAGCTTAATTTATCCGATTTTCGTGACCTGTCGAAGGCCCCTTGAGTTAGTGTTTTCTCAGAAAGAATACAATTATTTCTGAACTGTCACGACCGTAGTTACACTACAGGATCTAAGCAATTGATCCCAGATTACTGCGGCGACTGTCGTAGATGTCCACGAGATATAGCGACATTATGTACAAAGAATATCGTGAATGAATTCAACTCGAGGACAGTGGTACTTGCATCTCAGTAATTTTATTGTTGTGTGGTGAGTGAGTTTGTGACTTCGTTTCGTTCATAGTTATGATATCAAGTGCATTTATAAATTATGTGCGTTTCAGTGTTCATTAATGTCAAAAATAATAATGTTTTTTTATGATTACGCGAATGTGCGACGCTGAAATAGAACTGAAGGCTGCAAACTCTTCAAAACGTCGGGAGTAAAATTTGAACAAATTCATCGTTAAAAAATGTTAAGTAGTTTCATTTCAATGTCATAAAATAATAATTACCTAGTTATGCGGCTGTTGAAAGAAAAATCTTTCCATGAAGTATGTATCTCTATGAATTTATATTTCGGTTAACTCAATTCAACAATTTCAGTCACTCGACGGCTTTTAGATGAAGTCACAAATGTCATTGAAATAGGCTATTTATTGTCATTGAAATAGAAACGTATATTTAGACTGGTATTATTAAAATGTAATATTAAAGTTGAAGTATTAAAGATGAAGTCTGTTAAAATAAAATAAAATTTATTTTGATAAATTGTAAGTAGACGTAGCTACGGATATGGTATATCACGACCGGAAGAGTATATTTATAAATGATATTATGAATTTATAAATACTAAAATACTTAAAATAAAAACCGCGACAACATCCGTAATAGTAGTTTAATTTTAATGTCTTACATTCGCATAAAAATAAGAAATAATTAATCAGTATACTTACAGTAAATTATGTGGACATTTTGCCGACAGTATTTTGTAAGCTCCTTAGGAGCAGTACCACTGTATCGAAGTATTATAACGTGAAGTAACATTAGCCATTGCGTTTTGTATATTGAGTAATACTTCTGGAGGCACAAACACCCCAATGTGCGCCATTATTCATGTGGTATTGTGATTGTTTATGGACGTTCGATATCAACACCAGTGGACTTAGAATGTGACACGAAGACGCAACTCGTAAAACGATGTCGTTTAATTTTGATGTTTGTGATTGATCGAGAGACCAATACGTCAGTCACTTGTTAGTCTCTCAACCAATCCCAATAAGACGAAACGAAGACGTGACGTGTTTTTTTATCACATTCTAAGCCCACTGGTGACCTAATTGCTCGTCAGCCGGTCTTTAGCATAAAAATGCATCTTGCCTGGCACTGCGTGTTTCACATAGATAAATGGAAATAAAATACGGTCTACTTCGGATTTGTTAATTTTTTTTGGCGTTAAACTTTGTAGATAAACTTCACAACTGCAGCTTAACCTTTGAATCTACTGTCATGGTTTTTTACTCACCTAGTACCTCGGAATAGTTAGCAGTTTGAACTTCCTTCCTGTTTAGAACAAGCGCTATATAACAAGATTTATTTTAGTACGAGCTGTTTTTTAAACTGTCCGCATTCATGCAAAATTTATTCCCCAGAAGCCAAATTTTATTAGGTTAGCAACAGGACATTATGTTAAACATAAATTAGTAGAGTCGGTGAAGAGCCAAAATGTAAATTTATTTCTAGTCACAAAAATAAATAGGTATACATTATGTTAAGGAGTAAAAAATTCTTACTTACTTAGAAACCTATAATAACGTATCTTTCATAGGACTTTCACGTAATTATTGCTTTGATCTAAAATTCCTTATAATAAATTTAGGTATTTTCATAGCGGGGTTTACATTTCGAACAGTATTTTTAGCGTAAAAGGTGCAAATTTTATTTTTATAAATGTTTACAAATCCTCTGTGGATATATTTCTGCATACTTTTTAATCTAAAGGACCTAAGCGACTGCGATTTAAAATGCGAAAAATGTATTCGTTGTTACAGCGATAAGGTAGGTTTACAACGAAAATTTATTTATAAAAAAGGGGCAATATAATTGGATGCTAGAGTTTAAATTTTCAATAGCTTCGAGAATCAAGCACTCTCCCTTAAACAAAGCCCGCTTGACAATACCACGATGCCTAACCATTGTGAACGAAAATATACCTTTGTGCTTGCAATCTAGGCATAATCGATTGTTACAGAAAAATGTGAGGCAGATTGTGTGGTGGAGCTACTAAATGATATTTAGATTCATTTAGTAGCTTCAATTTGTATTTGAACTTACTTTCATATTGAATAGACTGATATAATATACTTACGTATTTAATACACATATATGCACATTTATTATATACTACATAAGATTTGTGAAGCATAAGAATTTTGCCAACATGTTACCAGTAAATGCTTTGGTAAAATGCTCGCGTGCTCTTCGCCATATTGTTTTATAGCCCATGGAAAATTAGACACGGGGCTAGTGATTTCACCCGAGGCTATCTTGATCTATTTATATGAACTGCAAAACCGTCACAAATCCATACCATGTTATAGGAAAATAAATTCAGTAACGAAGGAATACCGATGGAATATACGAATAATGAAGTTATGAGATCATTAGTACTTTTTCCTATATTATGTGCGTTGATTTAATTTTATTTATGGCACACGTAGATTTACTAACATGATACGTCTTTAGAATCATAGATTACTAATGCGTCAAAAATAAAATCTTGTTTAATTTATTTTTATTTTGTTAATAAACTTTTTCACCTGTACATAATAACTTGGAGTATCCACACACTACACAGTATATGCATGAGTTGTCGCCATTAATATAAGAATTTTCTCGAATATTATTAATAAACGCACAGAAACTTAGAAGTTTATAATTTTCGATTACAATATAAGTAATATTAAATTGTTTGTTCCAGATGACCGACAGGCAATTTATCAAAATAAAGAATGAACCATGATCGAAGCTGCGGACGAGAGTATGTACGGTATTAAACCGTTTATAGATTCAGATGTTAAACAAAATGTATTGGAAGGCACCCTCAACAAATCACTATCTGGATATGTAGAATTATCAAATGCTTCCAGTATAAATGAAACCATCTACCCATTTGACGATGAAGAATTCATATTTGATAGAACTGACGTCAGAGCTATTTTTATTACTTTATACAGTATCGTCTTCTGCTGCTGTTTTTTCGGTAAGTATCTGACTTTGTAAGCGAGTTTGTAAATATTATACCCAACTAGACGGTGATTTGTTTGAAATCTGCTTAAATAGGTTTCATGCGGGGATTTTTTTAAGTACTCATTGTTTTAAATTTCTCACGATTTTAGAGAGTTTTGTTGAGAATATGGAATAAAAGCCAGATCATTTCAATCATCAAACTATATATAAGAACAAGATATAATAACTAAAACTAAAGCAGAGGTTTAGTTCTAGTTCTTATACCTGGCAATGATTAAAAATAATAAGCCCTAAAGAAGAGTCGGTATGTAAATTTTTAGGATTGATTATTTCATCAAATTCTAGTGCGTGAAATGAGAGTCATTTAAAGTATGCTATCTCAGCACAAGTTATAAAGTTTCGAATTAAACGTTTATTTGAGAATCATATTTTTTTTGGTATTTCTTAATTAAAATTCTTGCTCGTCTGCCAAAGCCCTACGGCCAAAGCCATATTAATTCCAGAGCACTGTAATGAGAAAAGACCACATCTGAAAGGCATTTCGTAAAGCTTTGCTATTGAATTGTATTAACATTTCTGGACACAATTCTAAGCCCCTTTAATTAAGTTCGTAGTTCCGTTTAAGGTCGTATCTAAAATTGCGACTATTTTTACGGTTTCAGTCAACGTGTCGTCAAGATTTTTCATAAAATAAACTGAGTTGATTAATTTCTAATACATGATCGGAAAGACTATTTCAATCCTAATAAATTAAACTAACCTCACTTTACATATTAGCTTTCTTTAATTTCATTCTATCCACCAAGTTCCAACGTCCGTTTCAGAAATTTTCTTGTACGGAGACTCAAGCTCGTTGCCATTTTCAGTCAAAATCGTGCTTTAAACTTAACGAAAAATTACTGTTTATTGGCATAAAAGTCGTCTAAAGGATGATCATAATTTTTAAAAGCTTTTATTTAACTTGCAATGTATGTATCTTTGTTCGGTTGGAATTTTGCAAGTCAAGTTTGAAGCAGTTACCCTCAATCGAACGTGTTGAAATTTTGCATACACGTTCAATTTGGATGACAATGCATTGTTAGCTAAGTGACGTCATCCTGAATCCAATATGGCGGACGACCCAAGATAGCGGACTAGTTATTTTTTACGCAATCCTATAATATGGGTATCAAATGAAAGGGCTTGCTGAGAATAACTAAAAAGTAAAAAATAAATTAATAGAAAAAAAATATTTTAAAACAAGCTTTTATTTAAATGCTCTAAAAAGAAAAAAGATAACTTTAAATTGAATCAAACTTTGTTTAATACTATGTAGAGATAAAAGCTTGTCGCGAGATTTACTTGTGTAGATAACACAATAATTATGTCACATGATCTTGACAAGAGTAATCTCGCGACAAGTTTTTATCTCTACATAGTATTAAACAAAGTTTGATTCAATTTAAAGTAAAATGTTTTTTTAAAGCATTTAGTTTTATAAGGACTATAAGCTCATATTCAAACGCCTCATGGCTGGCTGGTAGGCATCATGCTGCCGTTGACGCCGAGGCCGCCCTTCGGTGCACGGGGGCTTTTGAGCCTCTCCCCCCACAACAGGAGTAAATTATTTATTACTACGGAAGAACTTTACAAACATGCTATATCCATTACCTACCCAGCCAGCCCCCTGCATAAGAGAGACTTACCAGTAAATCAAAACGAGAAATGTTAAAAGTTTAATGAGTCAAACCGCGTAACAAATACTACTGAAAATAAAAGTCAAACATTGTACCCACTTTCGTTTAGTGAGAGGTTTTGTTCGCGAAAGCGGCCGCGTTTGAATCTAGGTTAGACGGAAACGGGTAGAGTGTTACTTTCTTATCCTAGGATTATAAGCGTTTCGGTTCAAAGATAATTTTTCCAGATAGTTCCCGAGTTCTGGGCTTATATTAATTAAGTCCTTTTGAAATAGTTCAATTGAATTGAACATTGTTTTCATATATTTATTCGTTACTTGCCTTAGCTGGCAATTTAAATTTAGTACAAACTCCAAAAAGATATCAATCAATCAATTAGCTTGTCGCCGTCCACTGCTTAACGTAGGCCTCCCCAAGTGAGCGCCAACCATCCCGGTCTTGAGCAGCCCGCATCCATCCGCTACCTGCCGCCTTTTTCAAGTCATCGCTCCATCGTGCAGCAGGACGTCCTACACTACGTTTACCTAATCGCGGTCTCCACTCCAGCACCTGTCTGCTCCATCGACCGTCCGTCCGTCTGCAGACATGGCTGGCCCACTTCCACTTCAGCGTGCTGATTTTGCGAACGACGTCGTTTACTCTGGTTCTCTGGCGGATAACTTCATTTCTGATTTTATTTACCAGAGAGACTCCGAGCATCGGTCGTTCCATAGCACGCTAAGCGACTTTAAAGTTGTGGACCAGGCACTGGTAAATGTCTACGTCTCGGCTGCGTAGGTCATTACAGATAGGACGTACTGGTTAAAAACCTTAGTTTTTATGCATTGGCGGATCGACGGCTTGAAAATATACCGTAGCTTTCCAAATGCCGCCCAACCTAGCCGTTTTTTTCTATCTGCCTCTTTCTCGAAGTTGTGCCGGCCCAGTTGAACTATTTGCCCAAGGTAGATGACGTATTCTTACACAATCTCAAGTATGGCATCGCCAACGACTACAAGTCTCGGGATAACGTAGCTAGTGTACATAACTTGCGTTTTGTCAACGTTAATCCCGAGTCCTATTTGCCTAAAAGAACGGTATAGGCTGTTTAGCATATCCTCCAATTTCTGCAGAGGTTCCGCCATAAGGACGATTTCATTGGCAAATTGCAGATGGGAGATGTATCGGCCGTTGATATTGTTGCCCCGTCCTTTCCAATCGAGTGTCTTGAAAGCGTCGTCTACCGCGTTGGTAAACAGTTTCGGAGAGATTACGTCTTCCTGTCTTATCCCTCGACGCAGTTGGATTGGCTTTGTGCTCTGTTCTTGTACTTGGATGGTCATCGTTGCGGCTTCGTACAGACATCTAATAACCTGGGCGTACCGATAGTCGATATGACATCTCTGCATGGATTCCAAAACAGCCCAGGTCTCGGCCGAATCGAATGCTTTCTTGTAGTCCACAAACGCTAGGCATAGAGGTTGATTGTATTTCTCGGTCTTCTGTATTATCTGCCTTAGTGTATGTAAATACATAGTCTGGTCTACAGTACTAAACCGTTTCCCAAACCCGGCCTTCTCCGGTGGTTGGAAGTCATCGAATTTTTGCGAGACGATTCGTAATAACTCTCGAAAACAGCTTATACACATGACTCAAAAGTGATGTGG
This sequence comes from Sphinx pinastri, assembly GCA_947568825.1. Lineage (NCBI taxonomy): Eukaryota > Metazoa > Arthropoda > Insecta > Lepidoptera > Sphingidae > Sphinx > Sphinx pinastri. Next base: position 10,370,418 of record OX387618.1, on the reverse strand, counting down.
GGTGGTAGTTCTTCAATAAGGTTTTATATCCCTTCTTGAAGAACAATACCACCACATTTCGGCTCCATGTCTCCGGTGTTGGGCCAGTGTGGATGACGGAGTTGAAGAGCTTAGCCAGCTCTGTCAGGACGGTTGTTCGTCCTGCCTTGAGTATCTCTGTAATTACTCAGTCGTTTTGTAGCTAATAATTTAAATTTGGTCCACCACGGAGTAAAAAATCATTAATGATCAACATAAAAAAATACGACAAATTGAGTAACGTCCTTTGAACTCGGTTAATAAAAAATAATATTGAATGGTTTCAATTAATATGAGTTTTAAACAACCTATAATAAATATTTTTCAGCCTTTCCATCAGGCCCCAGATATTATTTACATACTGAAAATCATATGGACCGGTTTAGAGCTTTTTCATTCCGTAATTAACGAGCTTGTAATTTATTTTTTGTACATGGCTTCTATCAACGATGGCCAGTGATTGAAATATTTAAATATCAAACATTAAATCGGTCCAGCGCTTAATTTTCATCCCCTATCGCGAACTTTATAAACTGATCAACAATGAGTATTTCCGTATTGTTCGTAGAGTTCAAGCCATCTTCAAACCAAATTTAATTCTAAATGGGTCATTGTTTTTCCTTTCTCCTTTATCAGCCGATATTACATTTTCATTGCTTGAAATCTGCTCATTATAATTTTCCACGAAATGTATTAAATTATTATTTAACTAAACTCAACAACACCAGAAATTCTCGTTCTATTGTCTAAATAACAAACAAAAAATATCATTGGCAATTTTTATGTGTCAGATAATAAATGTAACGTATTATTCTCACAAGCCTACTTCGAACTTGTTTATGGGAAAACACTGGGTATATAGTTTTCGAATGGCTGCCTTTCTACGATGGCAAAAAAATATTCATACATTGCGTGTAGCGCTAGATAATTCCATAGTGTTCACTCACATATAACTATCCGTTAACTGTCATAAATTTCACCCTTATATGACATTGGCGGAATTCCACCTCAGGAGATATAAAACAGATGTAGTCTATTTTTGTATAAGATTAGGTTTCAATATTTATAATCAAGTTCTTAATGTATAAGAGGAATTCTTATAAATATCAGCAACTTTTTCACTGATGGCTGTTTATTAGCGGTGGTAATACGATATTGCTGTTACTCAACTCATGAGGTTAGCAACTAATTCAACGATTAACAGCGTTTTTTTTTATTTTTTTATGGCATTGAATGACGAGACGAGCATGCCGTTTGCCTGATGGTAAGCGATACGACCACCTATAAACAGTAGCAACACCATCCAGCACCTTGAGTTACAAAGTACTGTGTGGCATTCCACTGCGCTCGTCATCCTGAGACATAAGATGTTACGTCTCACTATGTCCTGTAGTTACGTTGTATCGTACATGATCTATTTAAAACAGACTTATCTAATAGACGTAATGGTACCAGATAACTGAACCGGATAACAGACATAAAGATTTACTATTCCAATAATTTATCGTTTTCGCCGTAAATTACTGTTTTCGGTGGAGTGTGATTTACAAGTTCTATTTTTCCTATAAAAATAAAACATTTTTTTATTAATATAACTCTACTCTCCAATAAATATATTTTTTTAAATAGCACAAAACCCAAGCTACGTTTGTATCCATGAGTACCTACGCTCACGCTCTGAATATATTTTGAAAGAAAAAAACAAAATCTACTTTTAGACACTTTAATAAAACCTGTAAACTTTCTACGTAAAGCTATTCTTGAGACACTTTTATCCAAATCTTGCCTGACCTATAAAACGACTTCAATCGACATTTTTTATTGAATGGTACGTAAGTGTTTACGTACTAGTTTCTATTGAATTGTTGTGCCAACAAATAGCAAATTTGCTATATTTATATATTTTATATGACAACAAAGCCAAGAATTTGGCTGACCACTCTGCTTCTATTGAGCAGATTTATTCTGACACTAGGAATGATACCTGGGTACCTACTCCTAATGAAATTAATGATTTAAATTAGAAATTCAGACAATAGAGGACCAGACCTCTTGCATAAATGAAATCGATATCAATTCAAATTCAATTAATGACATTTCTGTGTTAAATGAACAATATACAAATCAATTGATAAACTTAAATTCCACTCTACCTGCTAGTCAGGATAAGACTTATAAGGTGCATGATAATTATATTTTAAATCTAGTTCACCAAAATAGCCAAGGTATGTTAGGTAAAGAATTGCAAATAGAATTGTTCATGAGTTGTGAGAACATTGATATACTTTGTATCACGGAACACTGGCTAAGAAATGAGCAGCTCATGTTTAATTTCAACAATCATGTTATTGGTAGTCATTTTTGTAGACAAAATGCTATACATGGTGGCTCACTTATACTAGTAAATAAAAAAATGAAATTTAAAGAACGTAAGGACATAGTGAGTCTCTCTGTTGAGCAAACTGCTGAAATTTCCTGTATTGAGTTGGAGCAGTTCATTGTTGTCAGTGTATACAGGCCACCCTCTGCACTTTATGATAGTTTCGATATAATACTTGAAGATGCATTGAGGAAATCAAGTAAGTCTAATAAGAGATTGCTGGTTTGCGGAGACTTTAATATTAATTTATTAGAAAACTCCACATTGGCAGTAAAATTAAAAAGTCTTTTTTCATCATTTGACTTAGTAAACCAATTTTCAGAGCCCACTAGAATAACCAATACAAGTGCTACATGTATAGACATTATTTTTACTGATATACTGCCAATTAAGAAGTGCATTATCAATAAACTTGGCTCAGACCACTGTGGTCAATTAGTCAGCTTTAGCAATATGGTTCAGAATATAGCCAATAAGAAAACTACAGTTGTCCCAGTAACAAAGGCCAGGTTAGAGAAATTAAGACAAAAATTAACAGAAAAATTTGATGTACCTCTACAGGGAACTGACCCAAACTTGTTATATAATACTGTTTTCAACACATTTTGTAAGGAATTTAGATCAGTCTTCACACCTAGATCGGCTTTAACAGGCAACAAAAGTACTTTCAATAGCTGGGCCACTATAGGTATCCACAGAAGTAGGCAGAAATTATATAATCTATATTATGAAAAAACCTATAATCACAATGAAAGTTTTGTCAAATATGTTAAAAGTTACTCAAAAATATTTAGACAAGTTTGTCACAAAGCTAAAGCCTTATACTTAAGTAATAAGATAAAAAACTCCAAAAATAAAATAAAAATGACTTGGAGTGTAATTAGCAAAGAAACTGGTAGGGCTAAACCTCGTGAAAGGGAGTTCAGCCTCAATATTAAAAACCAAATTATTAATTCCGACTTAGACATAGCTAGGGCTTTTGAAAATTTCTTTACTGATATACCAGTTTCTATAACCAAAAAATTAAACTCCTCTCCCACTATTGCCAACAAATTATTAAAAGAAAATGTATCTGGATGTGGAGATTCATTCTTGTTCCACTGTGTTAGTAGTTTAGATATAATAAAAACATTTAAATTAATTAACATTAAAAATACATGTGACTTATGGGGAATCTCTACAAAAATATTAAAACCGGTAATATCTGTACTAGCTCCCCAGTTAGCTATAATTTTTAATACATGTATTATGAGTGGGATATTTCCTGATAAAATGAAATTAAGTAAAATTATACCTCTTTTTAAATCTGGTAGTACGGACGACCCCACTAATTATAGACCGATCTCTGTCCTACCTTCTATAAGTAAAATTTTTGAAAAACTTATACTTAAACAAATTCAATTTTTTTTTGCTAAACATAATCTACTTCATGGTAAACAATTTGGATTCACTAGGGGTCGCTCCACCACAGATGCTGGTGTTGAGCTTATACATAATATATTTGCTGCTTGGGAGGATGCACAGGATGCTTTAGGAGTGTTCTGTGATCTATCGAAAGCTTTTGATTGTGTTCACCATGATATTCTTATCAGGAAATTGAGCCACTATGGGGTTAATGGCATTGCCCTTGATTTATTTAAATCATACTTAAGCAATAGGGTACAAAGTGTTGATGTCAATGGAAAACGATCTCCTGGCTCTATTGTTACCTTGGGAGTACCACAAGGCTCAATTCTTGGACCTTTTCTTTTTCTAATTTATATAAATGACTTACCTTATTTCATAAGGGACAATTGTGAAGTAGTGTTGTTTGCAGATGATACTTCCTTATTATTTAAAATAAGTCGACATCAAGCAATTCTTGACGATGTAAGCAATACTCTCTCAAAAATAGTGCATTGGTTCAGCGTTAACAATTTATTATTAAATAGTGAAAAAACTAAATGTATAAAATTCGTCACACCTAATGTCAAAAAAGTTAACGCTAACATTTTCATAAATAGTGACGAGTTGAGCCTTGTGGATACAACCAAATTCTTGGGTATCACATTGGACTCTAAACTTCAGTGGGGTCCTCATATATCTGTGCTAGCTAAAAAGCTGAGCGCCGCAGTTTTTGCAGTGAGCAGGATACGCCAATTAACTGACATTGAAACAGCAAAATTGGTCTATTTTGCTTACTTTCATAGTTTGATGAGTTATGGAATTTTGCTGTGGGGTGGTGCTGCTGACATTAATACTATATTTGTTCTTCAAAAACGAGCTATAAGATCTATCTACTCCCTAAACTCTAGATGTTCTCTAAGAGAAAAATTCAAAGAAACAAATATAATGACAATAGCATCACAATTTATATTCGCTAATTTAATGTACGTACATAAGAATATAGAAAACTTTCCAAAAGTTTGCGATATCCATGGCTTAAATACTAGAAGCAAAAATAATCTAGTTAATCATAAAACAAGGCTCCAAAAAATCAGCAAATCTTTTAAGGGTTACTGTATACATTTTTATAACAAAGTTCCCACTGAAATTAAGTGTTTAAACATTGGTAAATTCCAAACAACTATTAAGCGAAAGTTATGTAATAAAGCTTATTACAAGATTTCAGAATACATAGAGGATAAAAAAGCCTGGGATTAAATTTTTTCATATGATTTTCTTTGGAATCATGTTTTTCGTTTCAATAAAGTTTCTTTGTTTCCATCTGTGAGCGGCTTGGGTATGACATACTCCTTAACTGTCTGTGCCTGCGGCGGCGTCGTGTGCCGGGTCGGCCACTTCCCTGTAATATGGTTGAGGAGGCCGATGGCTGGCACATGCGTCATACTCGTGAACGAGTGCTGCTTGTGTGGACTGGTCTGCCCTTTTCGCTTACTATATCTAAGTATTAGGGGTATATCTTGAACTTAGATTAATAGCGACATCTTGAACATTTCAGATCAAATTATTACATGATTCCTGAGATAGTTATGCACTAGTGTTGGAATTTAAAAATTTATTACCTATTTTGCGAGTATATAAATGAACTGCTCTAAACAAAACTTAACAAATACTGAATTGTATTTTTTTTTTCTCTATATAATGCATTGTATTTTATACCTTGAACTGATTTTGAAAAGAGCAACACTAGAGTTTCTTGCCCGTTCTTCTCTAGTGAGAACTGCTTTCCGAACTGGTGGTAGAGTTAATATTGACGGAATCTAAATAATGTATAACATTTTATGGGTTCGAATAAATTATTTCATTTCATATTTCATTTCAACAAAAGAAAACGAAATAATATCGCTTGTTTTAATAACATAAATTATTTTGTTATATTTTCAAATAATCCTAAACTAGTATTTGTTTGCGGCTTTGCCAGCGCAGAAGTCTGTTTTCAAGAACAAAAGTAGCTTAAAGCAGTCAGGGAAAATGCAGCTTTCTTTTAATTAAGACTCTCTCCTCAGAGTTTAGGGCGTTTAAAAATCGCTTTACCGTTTTATTGTAACTTGTATGGAATGTTGGACATTACCTTTAAAAAGCCATTACCTTTATTAAAAGTGTATAAATAAAGATTTAAAAACTGATCTATGAATATAGAGCTCTAGTCTTTCCACCCTCTCCCGAATAATGTATGTATTGTTCTCCCTGTATCTTTCTACCCATTGAATTTAAAAGCTTTTCTTGACGTTTTCTAAGTTTTTCTGCAAATTCTACTCAAGAGAAGAGTATTTTAGATTTTATTATTATCAGCCAAAATTTAATTAAATTATATGTATTTTCATCTTCTCTCGTTGAAAAAGATCGCACTTGAAGCAGCCACACATATAAATACTTACTTATTTTCACATTTTTTACTCATTTAAGTAATTCTAACTGTATAAATTCACAGGAATATATTAATTATTTTATCTCTTTTACTGCGAAAATGTTATAGGTGTTTTTTTGCTCGTATTAGGTACTTGCAATTTACCTATTTGTGATACTTCTTACAAGATTTCGGAGGGAAGAAGTATTTACGTTAGAAGGGTCAAAATAGTATAAACGTATGTATCCTCAAAACAATAACAAATTATAACACTTGGAACTCGTTATTTATTTTCAACAAACTCATTAATTATTATTTATTGACATTATTACTTATTAATTAATGCAATAGGTGATACAAGGCACTGTCATAGCAGGAACGTAACGGCCTATCGGTATCGTGAGCATCGCCCCATTATTGGCTCATCTCGCTATAACGTCTAACCTGTAGTCTCGCGTTATTCGCCAATAGCTAGTTACCAATAATAGAAAGTTTTCAGAATCACGAAAGCCGCTATTTAGTGGCTGGTGCTAGGATATATTTTGTATCCGCCCTGATAACAACCACCGTACAAAAGGCGTAAAAACCCGCCATAGTGGCCCACGTAGGTGTGCCGCGTTCCGGGATCAGCCTGTGTATATCGGGTTCAAACAGGCCGGCATAATTGTGTCAACTGACGAGGGATAATCATCGCTCATCTGGGCCCCTCTCCGCTTACCATCAGGTGCAGAAGGGTCACTTTGCGGTGCAAGTATTAAAAAAAATCACTAAGCGTATTTTAACAGGGGCAAGCAGCTTCCTAATGTTTGAAAGCACTTAAAGTCAACATCTGGGTCACCGCGATGGGTTTCTTGGAAGTTTATAATCACTAAATAACTTATTTGCTGGAAGTTAAAGTAACCATGAGGCTATTAATTACAAAACATAACTTATTGCCAAATGTTGTTTACTACTACTTGGATTTTGGTTTGAGTGTGTAGTGTAGAATCACTGCACCGAAGAAAGCATAGGTTGCCTTGGCCGTGTTCGCTCTGCCCCTGTTTGTTTGGCTGTTGAAATATTTGGATAGGCCCTTGAACTTTTTTTTTTTTTTTTTCGCGGAGAAAGTGACTTATTACTACCGCCCAGCCTTCAAGGGGGGCGACTGAGCGGTTATGTTGGGTTCACCGTGCCTTACGACCCGGCGCTGAGCCGCCCGGAGAAATGTTACCATCGGGCGACCGCCGGGCCGAGTCCCTAACCTATGTACAATGCACGGCATACCAACCAAAACTCCGCGGTGGCCATCTTCAGCACATTAGGGACGGCTGCAGGCTTCCTCTGACGGAAGTGTCTAAGTTGTCGTCCACAGCCGCCCCTGCGTGGTGCCGCCTAGTGCGGCCCGTCTCCTGTTGTGGGGGGGCTCAGGAGCACCCGCGCACCGAAGGACGCCCTCGGCGTCAACGGCATCGTGAGGCCTACTTGCCACGCTGCCGTCCATCACGGGGGTCGCAACAATGTGCTGAAAGATACACAAAACTAAGGACGGACAGCCCCCTGCCACCCGCCCGTGACCCCCGGTGGCCCCTATTAGTCGCCTTTTACGACAGGCAGGGGATACCGTGGTGGAATTCTCCAAACGCCCCCAATCCACAGGGCGGAAGACGCCGGTCAGTCGTCCACTCGGCGCCTCCTACGTCTTGTCTGGCGGCGGGAGGGATCTCCGCGCCTCCGATCCCTCTCGGCACTCTCCTTTGCGAGAGGACCACCTCACAGAAATGTGTCACCGCACGCCAGGACCTCCGGCTGTCGACCATGGAAGCGACCACGGCCGGCAGCGAGAAGTCTCCTCCGACGACTGCTCTAAGAGCGCTGCGCTCCTCATCCCAGGCTGGGCAAAACTCCAACGTATGCTGGGCCGTATCCAGCGGGCAGTTGTCACAGTGGTGACACACGGCCGATACTTCCTTCCGCACTACCCGCCACAAGAACTCACCGAAGCAGCCATGCCCGGTGAGCACCTGCGTCAGGCGAAACGTTGCCGCACCGTGGCGCCTGTCCAGCCATTCGGCAAAGACAGGACGCACTGCCGCGACGACCCTGAGCCCCGCTGACGGGGCCTCCAGCCTGAGACGCCACTCCTCCACGGCGGCTCGCCGTAGGGAGGCCCTCATGGCCTCCACCTCCTTCAGGGCCGGATGTTGCCCGCGACTGGACGCCTCCTCCCGCCAATGAAAGACATCGGAGAGGGATTTGGCGTCCAGATCCCAGGGCAGGAATCCGGCCAACAAACAAGCCGCCTCGAAAGAGACCGTGCGGTACGCCCTGATCGCCCGCTGCGCCAAAGCTCTCTGCGGAGTGCGCAGGAGGGCGACGCAGGGGCCGTTCAGGGAGTCAGCCCAAACGGGGCTGCCAGGGATTCATCGACAGAGGAGTCTCCGGCCATTCTGATGGAAAATAAATTATTGATCCTTATGTAATGCGGGCAGAATTGTTGGGTATTAAAAGTTGGGTATTTGACTCGTCAACGCCCGCGGCGGACGCCGGCATCCAGGTATATAGGGCAACCACGTATATAACTATATATAAGCGGGCGTTGACGGGTTAATATTCTAATCATTACGTAAAGAAATTTATAGGCGGTTTATAGGGCATGCTCGCAATCTGCCCAAAAGGTCCGGAAATTGGTCCATCTCTATGGTTAACTTTTTACAAGCTTTTGTTTAGCTTGCAATGTATGTATGTACCTACTATGAAAGAAAGAAACATAGTTATGTAACTATGTTTGTTCGGGTGGAATCTTGCAATTCAATTTTGAAGCAGTGACCCTCAACCGATTGTATTGAAATTTTGCATACGCGTTTAGATAATACAATAATTATGTAACTTGATCTTTTTTTTTTTTTTTTTTTTTGTCCCGCAGGAAAAATCCGTCTTATGGATACTTATCTTGAGCCTGGGGAGGGGAAGAATAGTTATGTCGGACTCACCGGCGTTCCGACCCAGATGCCATCTAAATGACCTCTGGAACGGGTCCCTCAAATTATGCCGGCATACCGACTAAAACCCGCGGTGGCCCGCTTCTGCGCATGTGGGACGGTTCCGGGGGGTCGTGAATGCATCCGAATTCGCCGGACCCGTCACCGCGCTATACCGCTTCGCGGTTCGCCTCTTTGGACTCAGAGGTCCCCTTCTTTAATGGCAGCACGATGATTCCGTGCTGCCGTCAACTTGAGACTGCGCATTCCCCGCTGCGCAGCCGCAACTCCCACTAGCTCCCTTTTAGTCGCCTCTTACGACAGGCAGGGAATACCATGGTGGAATTCTTTAAATGCCCCCGTACCACAGGGCGGGATGTAACTTGATCTTGACAAAAGTAAATCTCGCGACAAGCTTTTATCTCTACATAGTATTAAACAAAGTTTCATTAAATTTAATGTTTATGTTTTCTTTTTAGAGCATTTAAATAAAAATAACACACACACACACACTACGCCCTTTATCCCCGAAGGGGTAAGCAGAGGCGCAACCAGTGCACCCACTTTTCGCCGTGCGTATTCCGTCCCATGATGTGAGAGGGGGCGAGCCTATCGCCATATCGGGCACAAATTCCAAACTCCGGGCTGATACTGAATAGAAAAACCCAATATCACTTTGCCTGACCCGGGGATCGAACCCGAGACCTCAGCTTTGCAGTCGTACCGTAATACAACTACGCCACCGAGGCAGTTCAATAAAAAACGTTTACTTTTAATTTATTTAACTTATTAAATAATGACAATGGGTCATATTATATACATTAATAGGAAATTAAATAGTAAAGTATTCCTTTTGAAAATATTTACCCTTCGTTACTGCTCTATCGTGGGACAAAAGAAATTGTCGCCTTAAAGCTTGTATAATTGGGAACTTTTGTAAAGGTTCGTTAACAAAACTTCGCCCGAATCAAGGTAATAGCACTTAATGACGACCACAAATGCGTCAAGCGTCTAAAGGATAGCTTAGTGACGAGAAGTTTATAAACCCTTCAATCCTCTGGAGTTTTTAAGCCGGGTACGGTTGTTTTGAACAAAGCTGAATTATAAGTTACTAGTATTGCTCGTCTCCGCCCGCGTGAGAAAGTGTTTCCAGCATAAAAATATTTTCCCGGGATAAAAAGTAGCCTATAGCACTCAGGAGTAATGTAGATTCCTATTAGTGAAAGAATTTTCAAAATTGGTTCAATAGGTAGCATTAGCGGTTCAAACAAACAAACTCTTCAGCTTTATAATATTATATAGTAGGTATAGATTCGGCGGAAATATTTTTAGTGGCAATCTATTTAGGAATAATTCAATACTCTACTTGGTAACTTCAGTGTAAGACATTTTCAAATATTGGCATAACTTTAAAAGAAAAAACATAATGTGTGTTCTCGTTTAGATTTTCCTTCCCAAATACTACATATATAAATCAAGTCTGTACAAATTATGCGATAATTTGCAAAGCGGAAAATAAATTATTTGTGTCGATAATCTGTTTCAGTGGAATGTTTATCGAGACATGTCTCATCTAAGACGATTTGAACGGCTCGTATGTGATATACGTTGAGATCTACTTATGTTATAAAATGTTATGTAATCCTTACTTCCTTACTAATATTATAAATGCGAAAGTAACTCTGTCTGTCTGCCGCGCTTTCACGCCAAAACTACTAAACGGATTTAAATGAAATTTGGTACACAGACAGTCTAGAGCCTAAGTCAGGACATAGGCTACTTTTAATACGAAAGAGGGTTGTGAGGGGTTGATAGGGGGGGATGAAAGTTGTATGGAAGTATCGTCATTTTTAGAGATAGAAGCTTGAAACTTATTTTTTAGGCTGTTGATCTTATATAAATATATATGACATTTAAATTTTGTAAAAGTATTACCTTTTATCCTGGAAAAATATAAAGCGGGACTTTTACCCGGAAAAACTCTTTAACGCGGGCGGAGCCGCGGGCAAAAGCTAGTAGTTTATGAAATGAGAACGCTTATTAAAATCGGACAATGGAACCAATTTTGTTGCGAATTAGTTCTATAGTAGCTATACACACACTGTTCAGTCATTGCAGGTAACGTCCATTATTACTAGAAATTCAATTTATTGTTTGTGGCTAATTTATGTTTTCAACCAGTTATGATAATGGTCCGAGATAAAGTGCATTAAAAGTTGTATCTCTATGTTTTGTAATTTGGAGACAATGTATCACAATTATAATAATTTTACGTTTTACTAAGTACCATTCGCAATCGTTTAAAAAAAATAAAAACAAAAAAAAAAAAAAAGCTGTCAATCGATAATTTGTCGTAAAGCTAATTTGAGGATAACGTTGTGGGTTACACATTTATTACTTGTGGCATTTGCATGTATTTTATAGACTTAATTCATAATGTGTAACTGTTTGTTGTCCCATTATAATAAATAAATAAATAAATAAATAAATAAATAAATAAATAAATAAATAAATAAATAAATAAATAAATAAATAAATTATACGATAATAAAATGCTGAGGTTTTGCTATTTATAATAATTTATGATTTATGTTATGTGCTGTAAATTTAAAATTTTATCGTCTGAAATTATTTAAAAAACGCCTATCCGTCACACATTAATCCTGTTACACATTAAGCAAAAGTTTTAGTCGTAGGCACTACTATCAGAAACTACAAGGGAATTCCCGTCTGGGTTTGGGTTTAGAAGACTTTATTTCTCATTAAGAATTACTTACAATAATTCACTCACTGAGAAATTATAACATAACAATCATTTAGGTGAGCGTACTAAACAGACACTGTATTAATATTAATCTACGAGAGGGTATGCACAACTCTATTTTTTAATAACTAAGTACAAGTTACAACACAAGCCGAGAAGCACGGATTCATAGTTAGTACAACGACTGGATGAGGCATCGATTGATCATCAATAGTTACGCTTTATAGCTTGTAATATTATTATGGGTTAACGTTATTATTGAATTATATATGAATATTTATAGGTGAATTCCCGTCTCATACCTCAAACAAATATTCGTGTATTGCGTATAATATTTCTCTGACTGCAAGGATCGAACCTACCTTCTCTCATTTCACAACCGCAATCAATCTCACCAAGCAAGATTTAACCATGTTTTACGTACTAATTAACATGATTAATTGTGCAATGTTGGTTTAATAGCATAATTATTGTGACAAGACCTATTTCATTAACCAAATCATAATTGTTCTGATGACCACATGACAAGCATAATGTCTATTATTATTGATAGAAATATATTAATAAGTAATTACCCGACTACTTTTGTTATATATGTACGTTACATAGCAGAAAATGATCATGTAACGAGAGACGCGGTGCGCACTGGTATCATAATTTATTTAGGTCTGGATTCTGGACTAATGCTTATGTTTGTCGATCTCATATGGCTGTACAAGTATTGTAAATGTATACTTCAATATACATTTCGCACCTTTAGAACGAAAAGGACACAATTCAAAATGATCGAAATTTGAGTTATCGTCATATAACCTCCTCCTTTTGGAAGTCGGTTAAAAATGACTTAAAATGAAGTTCTCAATAAAACAATAGTTCAAACACAGCCATATTCGAGCGGGAACAGGACAAAACTGTTATATCGGTCCCTTTTTATTATATTTTAATAAAAAATATACCAGTTTTAAGTCATTTTATGACGATAACTCAAAATTCGATCATTTTGAAATTTGTCGTTTTCGTTCTAAAGGTGCGATTTGTATTCCATAAGTTACTTTCCGTAAAACACGTATCTACGGGCATAAATGGGTATTTCTTCATAAATCATACCTATTGAATGATAAGTTTGTAAAACGCTGTGCGTACAATAATGTAATACAAAAAAGCTTTTAGCATTATAATTTATATACCGTTGGCGGAATACTAGACATCACACCATCTCGATGATAATATTTATTTGAAATATTTTTTTTTTGTTTATCCGTGAATCCCGCATAACATTACGTTTTATAGAAAAGGTTCCCGTATAATAACAATTTTATTTGTTTCCAGGCAATTTACTCGTGATCCTTGTGGTTACGCTGTCGAGACGATTACGTTCTATCACCAACTTCTTTTTGGCAAACCTTGCGGTGGCAGACTTATGCGTGGGAGTGTTCTGCGTCTTCCAAAACTTATCCATATATCTTGTGCCGAGGTAAGTGTGTTTGCACAAATAAAATACTGTCTTGTCAGTGCATCTGCTTCAAATTAATATACATTAATGGATGCGCCTGCAGACTAACTTTGTTATTTCTAAATGTTAGCTCTAAATGTTACGAAATGCAACAATTCAGATTTAACAGAAATCTGTGTGTTACAGTCTAATTGTCGGATAGTTCATTGTTTTGTTGACAAATGGGCTAAGATTTTCATTGTTTTAATCTACTAAAATAAATTAAACACACACATACACACTCACGCTCTTTATCCTCGAAGGGGTAGGCAGAGGCGCAACCAGTGCACCCATTTTTCGCCGTGTGTATACCGTCCCATGATGTGATAGAGGGCGAGCCAATCGCCATATCGGGCACAATTTCTTGACTCCGGGCTGATATTGAATAGAAAAACCCAATACCAATTTGCCCGACCCGGGGATCGAACCCAGGACCTCAGCTTTGCAGTCGTACCATAATACAACTACGCCACCGAGGCATTCAATAAATTAAACGAGATCAGTAAATTAAGCTGTAACCTAATTAAACTCTAATATCGTTTTCAACGACATTGAAAAAGCTGCTGCAGCAGTATCACACGTGTAGGTGCTTTCCAACATAACGGTTTAAATATTTCACATAAAGCTGTACCATGTCAAGCTAAACACTACCCGCCTCAGCAACTAATAAGAGACAGGATCAATAACGGCACTTATTTTACAGCGTTTACTGTATCAGGTAATGACTGAGAGTTTCTTTTAAAAGTAATTATTTGTGTACTTCACACCGTAGTAGAAATTTCAGAGAAGAATAGTGAGTACTGCCATAGGTACCGAGTTGTCGTGGAAGGCGAGTAATCCGGTTATCACGAGTGGCTGCATCGCGCCGTGCACGGTCGGGCAAATCGAAATTTAGTATGAAATAGTAATGTACAAACCGTCGGTGTCATACCACAAGTGCTCCATCGCGCATTTGAAATCCACTAACTTTACTCACAGCGGATAATGTGTTTTCTAAAATGGTTGTCACTCAGTTAAAGCAAAGTCAGAATCCGGCTTTCATTATTTTTCTATACTGGCCCAGGAAAGTAGATACAGTGTCGACTGACAAGAGGTGATTATCCCTTGCTAGTCGACCCAATTATGCGGGCCTGTTTGAACCGGATATACACAGGCTGATCCCGGAACGCGATACTCTTAAGTGGGACACACGTTAGATGAGAGCTAAATTCTACAGACTGAGTCTCTGACTCTCGAGATGATTGATTGTTCGTTGATGGTATAAGTTCCGAGGATAGTGTCCAAAAATGAGGCCGCAATTGTAAAGAAGTCTTTTAATATGTAGGGGCTATTATGTACAGTCACCAGCATAAGTATCTGAACAAAATCAAAATTTCAAATCGCCTATATACGCGTTAAGTTAAACTGAGACATTTTTTTTTCGTTTGAAGTAACGCAAATCTCTTTTGTTTTATTTTTGTGAAGAGAAAAAAAAGATAGAAGAAGGACACAAAAGTATGTAGGTAACTCGAAATTTTGAATTTGTTCAGCTACTTATGCTGCTGACTGTACTGTGGTCCGTGACACACGTTGAAGTAATGACTGTTCTCGTAATAATCAATAGGCAGCCGCACGCGTACTAATCTAATGACTACTCATTAATTTAAGGAGTCTAGTGCCTACATATTTGCTCTTAAATGCCTAACGATCTCCGTAATGATCAGAGTAATTTACCTTAGCAAGATTGCAGCTTTGATTTTACCATTATAACTTTTTTAGATTCTTTTTGCAAGGCTCCAGTAATTAGCACTTTCGTAAACAATGAGATACCTACTTGAAGTAGTGGTTCTTCTAACGAAATTCGCTGTCGAAACTGCTGGTACAGGTTAGTGCTAGCAGTGCAGGCTAGTATTTACTAGCATCTGTCGAAAGACACGATGTCCCTCAGTCGAAATTTAATTTGAATTACACTAAACATTCGGTTAGGTGCTGGAAAGCAATTTTATGGTGCCATGATATAAAAGAATGGGTACTTTACCCATCTGGTGGACATATTTACTACTATTTAACTACATTCGGCTACTAGCGTATTTTTTTACACGTACAAAATGTAAACAAACCGAAAACACGCGTTTGTTTAATGAAGCCAAAATTAACGCTGTGTTTACTTTGGTAGAGCGGTGTAATCTCTACTTTAGTAACATTTTGAATTATATTATAATTCACTGTTTTGATGTCTCATACATTTATTTATGGCTGGATTAGAGATTTGTTGAAGAACCTGAAGGGTGTTATGAGAGCCCTAAAAATATGTAGTTAAGTGTCACTGCTCCCTTATAATACATTAAACTACTAAAGTAACTTGTAAATATTTACAGGCCTCAAAAACATCTCTTCGAGTATCTTATTTATTATCTTAGAGCCTTTACTCATACGCCTGCTACATCCGTAATTCGGTGATTATATTGTATTTAAATATTTACAATCATAGAAAGTTAGCATTCATCGTTAATCGAAAATTTCACCTTGAAATACACGAAATACACGTTGCAGCCGAATTTTACAGAAATAAATTTCCACCTATCTTTAATCTCGTTTGTAAACAGAATTGTAAAATTAAATGTGAATAAATGAATAGATTATAAAGTAAATTTTCCGTCACGCCGTTGGATTTTGTCAGCTGTGGGTTCTATTTAATAATTCATTTTATTAATTGTATCTGTCTGTATGCCGTCAAAATGAATTAATGATGTCTACGAATAATTTGACTGAATTATCAAATTATAATTTAGCATTAACATTAAGACCGATTTCTAGCTATTGTTGATCACCATTGCTTTAAGTGCTTACTTTGTATTCATTAGTTCTGTTGTTTCGTAGTACTTTTTGCTTCCTTCGACGTCAAAGCGTCTCCGCTTGGTAGCTCGTTGCCGCAGCACGCCTTGTGTATAAGTTTAATTATTGTATTTACAAGAAAATTAACCATGCACTTGTTCTGTTTCAGCTGGGTATTCGGTAACTTTCTATGCAAAATGTACCAGTTCATACATTCTTTGAGCTACACGGCGTCTATTTTCATCCTGGTTGTGATTTGCACCGAGAGATACTTCGCCATAATACACCCGATAACCTGCAAACAAATTCTCACCTCGACAAGACTAAGGGTAAAGTCCGCTATTGAAATATTTTTTAACTAGAAATAGTTTTATATCCAAGCTTAATAACCGAGCTAAAATAAACACCTTTGTTACGAAACGACTTTTTTACAAGACTGTAGTTTTGATCCGGTCATAACTCGCTACATTAAATAGGTTCATGATAATAAAATGGGCTAATAAAAGCGTTGGGGGCGAGAAACAAAGCTTAAATGTATTAGCAAGGATAGAAGTGTTGAACATCTTATAATTTATTCAGATCACGATATGCAACATGAAAATGTACAGTCAGCCACATAACTGAACAATTTCAAAATTTCCATTCGTCTATACGCGCTAAGTTTAATTAAAACTTTTTCTGTGTGTTAAGTATACTAAATTCCTTTAATTGTATTTTTGTGAAGAGAAAACAAAAATTGGTAATAACACCAAAGCCTAAAGGCGTTTTGAAGTTTTGAATTTGTTCAGCTACTTATGTGGCTGACTGTACCAAAGAAACTTCGAAAAGATCACTAAAATTTTAGCATCCGATTATAACACGTTAATATAATGCCAAATTCGGATTCAGAAGTACGTATTTATAAAGGTGGGTACGGCCTTGAGTATTTTCAGTCTTAGGAACTCTGAATAAAACATTCAGCACAAAAAGGGATATGTAGATACAATGATCGGCACAACACGACATTAGGGATCGAGTGTGTTTTTTCAACGACTGAAGTGACATAAGAACCTATTTTCGTGAAAATATAACTGTCTACGTTTGGCGCAATTTGCTGACAGTTTATTATAAAAACGCTGTGTATCAGTTTCTTTGTAACCTTATTCGTAACGCATTTTATATTAAATCAAGTCTGATATTACTGAATAATTTATATAAGAATAATTCAACATATTTCTCAGAAAATAAGTCTGTCGGCCCTGGGATCTCAATCTATAGATTGCAACTGACAAGGGAATTTTATCTTCGTATTCCATGTAGTACCTACGAAAGCAATGCAAAATTCGACATAATTTCATGTACATATCAAAATAGTCGAGTATAAACAAAAGTGGAGAGGTCACACGGACTCTGCAGGGAAAGTACCTATTATAAATATTCGTGTGGCTATTTTTAAAAGTAATTGTAACTGCGTTCATATAATTCGACGTTTGTGGGGTAATATTTCCTATCTGCAATACTTAGTAGAGTTTCCGTCTAGGTCCCAATAGTTTCCATGTCCCATACATAAATTAAATAAACAGATGAAGTTGTCACTGAAAAGGATTTACTTTGGCTGTATCTGTTTAAACCCAGCCGCGTGTGCATCAATAATTCACTATTTAAAATAAATTGAATGCAATTTACAACACGTTTTTTACAATTTACCCCATTCACTATCGTATTCCCTCAGTGAAATGAGAACATTATTGGAATACGTAGATCATATATATAATGACTACTATGTAAACACTTAACCTGGTGAATGTTTTCAGTTGGTAATAGTGGGCGTGTGGGTAACGAGTGCGGCCTACAGCGCCCCAAAGTTCATATGGGTGGAAACTATAACTAACAATCTGGGTGATGGAAACACAGAAACAATATGTATAGCACATCGAAAGAAATTCAACTCGGAACTGTTCGATATGGTGAACTTCGGCCTGCTGTACGTGGCCCCCCTGTCCATCATGACGGTGAGTATCAAGAGTATATTAATAGCGTGCTTGAGTTCCCGAGCTTAAGTCCGCAGTCTTACCGACGGGTAAGCGATTAGCTGTCGACTATTTTCTCGTTCTTGGAATAAACTGACAGAGACACGCATAACTGAGTGTTAAATGTAACTTTACCTACAAAAGCTTGTGCCCTCATTTCTTGTAGGTAACGACAAGAGTTAAATCCTAATTAGACGGAGTAACTAGGTATCTCGCTCGTTTATAGGCGAGAATCGTAAGCAGTTATTGCTAGCAATGGTTGCCAGGAGATTATACCATCATAATTTTTAGACTCAGGCGAGTATTTAATATAAAAAAAAAACTCTCATGCGATTATTTCATACAAGAAACGTTCGTGCAACTTTCTCTTCCACTATTTCCAGATTATTTTTTTCTCGAACGTGCCGGTATCGTAAATATTCTTTTGTATGTCTGTCAAAAACTCGTATAAGATTATTGCTTAGGCGAGACGAGTTCTGCCTTTCAACGCGGGCGAGAATTGCCTCGCCATTGCAGATTTTAAGTCGGAGCAATTTTAATGTCCTTTACGAATCGCATGTGTGAGGCGAGGAAATTGCTTCCTCTAATTGACGCACGTTCACTTGACGTTTAAACATTGTTTAATAGAAACTCGCGAGTAATCGGGTACGGGTACGAGCATTGATGTATTGGGTATTTTTAAATATCAATGGGTACCAGTAGCCCCGTGGGTATTTATACATCAATGAATCCCGTCGATATTTTGTACTTTTGTCCTACCTATAATGAAACAGTTTAAACAAGATAAAAACCTAGACTCGCTACTCGTAGTTTGTCGATTCGTTTTTAGTTTTTCCTTCGACTCGTTCGGCGTACCCTATTAATCGTTACCGGTGTGAAAATACCCTTACACTGTCTTTCCTGGTTTTCTGTCAAGCTCTAAAAGCCAGTCTTTATGCTTTGCCCGCCTTACGGCCGGCTTAAAAGTTCGTGCACTAGACTGGCTGTTGGCTTATATAATATTAGGAGCGATTAAGGGCCTGAAATATTACAGTATAATAAAATTGAGTGTATGCCGAGAGTCCAGTGAGTAAATCACCTACGAAGTGAAAAACCAAGCACCGTCAAATATTCAAGTCAAATTAAATTTTTAATTTCAAGTCAAATTAAAAATTACCGCAAATGTTACATATTACCTACTTAATGACAAAAAATAGATTAAATCCTCCGTTTATAATATAAGGACCGCGGGTCAAGCCTGGATGCGATTGGCTCGGACCGAGAAAGGTGGCATCATATGAGAGACGCCTTTGCCCAGCAGTGGGATTTTACAGTCTCTAATTACAATTAAATAACTCGACTATAAATATTGTAATGACTGACCGATATTTTGACGCCTCACCGGTGGCATTTTCTTATCAATAACAATAAATAACACGACGATAAACCTCTAAACACACATAACGAAACACTGTTTTTTTTGTTGCGAAAGAAGCGGTAATTATATATTTTTTTCTAATTTGGCGTCCCCGTACACGCCATGATTCTGCCAATGTCGAATTGTATATGAATTAATGTAAACTGAACAACTGAACGCCAATCTTTCAAACGTAAATCTGTCAATGTTTGTCAATATATTGAAGATCTCTCACAGTCTTCTATCTCATTCAATCCCTCACTGTTCATAATATTATGAGATGAAAAATTTAAGATAGTTTTTTTTAAATTTTATTTTATACAAACGAATTATCCAATTTGGTGCTGTCGTTCTATAATTATGCGCTTACATACATTTCGACGATTCATTTTTATATATATAAGATTTAGAAAGTTAGTACGCTCGCAAATAAAAAATCAAAAGCCACCCGATGATTCGGAATCTTATTTATTTTCGTAATAATATGACTGCTGCAAATCATTTATAAAGGTTTTTAAACTAGATTACGATATTAATTTCTTACGTAAGAAATAAACAGACAGAAAGAAAGAAATATATACCTATCTTACTACATCATTATCATCATCAGCCACATAAAGTCCACTGCTGAACATAGGCCTTCCCTAAAGATTTCCAGATGGACCTGTTAAAAGCGGCCTGTATCAAGAATGTTCCTACGACCTTTATCAAGTCGTCAATGCTTCATAATATAATATCAAACATGAGGATTTACGTAAGTTTCAAAGTTTGTTAAGTATAACCTCGATATCTCTCACAACGTGGTGAATTTTTCATACAGTTTAAACTGAAACGCAGGTAATTCAATAAAGTATTCCATAAATATAAGGAAATATGTTCAGCAATGGACTTCATGCGGCTGATAATGATGATGATAAGGGACTATTATAATTCTGAATACAGCCCTGATCAGAGCAATTCGAAAGGCATATTGAAACAACGTAAATAATATAATATTATGCTTTTATATTACGTGAAAGTTATATTATTTATAAGGTAAATATTAGCAAAATCGTTTATAAACAGTATTTCATAACTTTTCGCGGAAGAACCGTTCATAAAAATCTTTAATCACAATATATCAAAGAAGCTTATTGTATTTAAGACACCTGTTCCATGGGCGACGAGATGCTAAGCGTCGTGTCGCAAAGACGTTGCCAATTTCTAACTGAGAAATACTTATACACAACAGATTAGGTTAGATGGTAAAATATATTTTTGTTATGAGAGTGACGAGTGTTAAGTGTATGGGTTGTACATTATATTATATCCTTTTAAGGCATAATATAATATTATGATGCTTTTAATTATATGCATCCCTTCCTAGCCGATTTCGGCCACGGCGGTCAATCTCAACGGAGATCAGCCAGGTACGCAGGAGATATTATAGTGCACAAGCGTGTGCGCAATACCCAGGTGCACTCGCTATTCCTTCACTCTCATAGTCCGATGAGACGGCAATCCGACATGACCGGAGAGAGATCAGGTGCAGGACCAACGGCTTTACGTGCTTTCTGAGGCACGGGGGTATCACATCGCCAACTTCTTGACTCCGAGCTGCGACTGAGTAATTTTTAAGATGGAAAAACCCAGTCACTATATGTTTTTGGCTCGATCCGGGATTCGCAAATCGTACTCGTAACGCGAACGCAATACAACTACGCCACCGAGGCAGTCAATACTTTTAATTAATACGTCTTGGAGTGGTATGTTAGTCTAAGCTCTATGTTTTACCATCACTTTAGTCTATAGAAGAGTTTAACACACTTACGAATAGAAGACCGCGGACTGTAGAGATTTATTTCACCCTGTAATTAAAAGGTTCAAAATTTCGTAATTAAAAGTAGAATTTTATTACTTTTTGAATGTGAATACACTTTAAAAAACGACTTATCAAAATACAAAATTCAACAATGTATAACACTTTATTTGCAAATTTTTAATACGTCGCGCCGTATGTACAGTCAGCGGCATAAGTATCTGTACAAAATCAAAATTACAAATCGCCTAAATATGCGATAAGTTAAACTAAAACTTTTTTTTCTTCGTTTGAAGTAAAGTAAATCTCTTTTATTTTATTTATGTGAAGACAAAAAAAGATTAGTAAGAACCCAAAAGTATGTAGGCAATTTGAAATTTTGAATTTGTTCAACTACTTATGCTGCTGACTATGACTGACTATGCGATGAATGTAATATGGGAACTACGTGTGACTGTTAAAGTTAAATACATGTTTGTTAAAAATAATCCATTGACCGGATTTAGATACATTGTCATAGAACTTGTCTTTAACACATGGGCTGTTTATCTTAGAAAGTACCTAAACAGTGGGACGTTTATCCTGAACGGTTTTTTTCCCGCGACACCCAGTCCATTCATAATAATTATTACAAAAAATACAAACACACGAATTGATATCCTCCTCCTTTTGGAAGTCGGTTAAAAATAGCTAAACTTTCCATATAAATGGGACTTTAAAACAGTTAGTAATAGCAAAAACTACTATTTTTATAAACCAACCATATAATAGCTTTTTATTTAAATCTACGCTGAGCACCTTCCTTGTCCTTACGTATTATAAACCGAAGTCCCCCAGCCGCGTCTGTCTGTCTGTCTGTGTGTCTGAACGCGATAAACTCAGATACTACTGAACGGATTTTGATCAAATTTGGTACGCAGATAGTTTGAGACCCTGGGAAGGGCATAGAGTACATTTGTCCGGGAAAATAAATAGCGGGTCTTTTTCCCGGACAAAACTAATTTAATATTAAGTAGCAAAGCCGAAGTTCCACAAATATAATTAATTTTCCTAAACGAGCATCGAAATTATATTTAATCTACTTTATAAACTAATAAATTAGAAAAGTTTACATTGTTTTGTTTGATATTGGAAAAAAACGGGCGCTTTATGTTCATTATATAACTAAAAATTATTTCAAGAGTTAGTCATTGGTAGGTATTTTGTTTATAATACTTTGGCATATAGCAGTTAAGCATGTTTGGATAATATTTAATTTACACAAAATATTTAAGGTAAGCTTGGAACCTTATTCGTTTCTTAGAATTTAATCCTTTCGTCGAAATAAAGAACACATAATTTAATAGCAAACATAAAAGGGCATGGAACTTCCTGTAATTTTGATACGGACACTGTGATAATATTCAAACTTACCTGTTACAGTACCTATTTAGACGATGAGCGAATTAACTGACAACTATATTAGGTACGTATTTTTAGTTCAAAATATACATTGTACTATTATTTCATAAAAACTTGGCTTAGATTCATGATTGAGAGCAATTAAAGAGCTAAACAATGCAATAATTTAATATTATATAAGACGCTTGGTTTTCTCTAATTTTCCTTTGCCCTATGTTTCTGAGACATTTTCTCAGCCGCGGGTGTTTGACTGATGAAACGCGAGCAAGATTAGGCACATCTGTACAAAACGTAAACTAAAAGAATGCCTATCTAAAAAAAGAAGTCATTTGCGTACAACGCCGACGATGTAAATATCATTCACAACATCGCGCCGCGCTTTAACATTCAATTTGGAACATAACATTCATTTTATAATCGCGCCCTATTTATTAATATTTCTCAAATGTCCAACTCAGCTAAAAATGTGCTTGGAATTGTCACTGACTCCAATATTGTTTATCGGTATGTAGGTAATGGTAATTTATAATTTGTTGGTTTTTGAAGGCGGTTTAATTTTATTTTGAAAAGTTTTTATTTTTCGCTTTTTTGTTTTAGTAGTAAAAACCGGACAAGTGCGAGTTGGACTCGCGTATGGAGGGTTTCTTACAAACTTGTGGGTAAGGTATACAAGTTCAATAGTTCGCCAAAATAAATTAATAAAAAAAGTTTGCAATTATAAATTAGCTTTTTTAGTTATTAAAGTACATATTTACAGTTTTCAAATGTGCTGTAAGACCTTTCTTCTTGCTAAATTTTATGATGATAGGTCAACGGGAAGTACTCCATAGGTTTTGATTCTCTTGCGAAACCGTAACATATTCGACATGAATTTTTCATAACTTTTGATCGCGTTGACTTAAAAACGGCTAAAAGAGATCGTAGACCCGAGTATTTGATATACATTCCAATTTGATATCTGTACGCGTTCCTGAGAAAAAGGGTCTTGACAAACAGACGGACAACAAAATGATCCTGTAAGGGTTCCTTTTTTCCTTTTGAGGTTCGGAACCCTAAAAGTATGATTCTTACATGAAAAATATTGTAAGTGCCCATAAAATTTGGGGTCAGTCCTTGAATTTCATGGGACCCCATCCTCAGATTCAAACTGGTGACAATGGGACCACCTCAGGATAAAAACAAAAAAAGGCTTTCGAATAAAAAAGAATTATGAAAATCGGTCCACAAATAGCGGAGAAATCAGTGAACATGCATAAAAAATACATACAGCCGAACATAGAACCTCCTCCTTTTTTTGAAGTCGGTTAAAAATCCAGATCGCTCTACATCAAAAATAGATTATCGATACTTCTTTACCTTGCAAATGGGTCTACAATCCATAATACTTAGTCCTCAACAAGTACCTAAGTTCTTATTTGATTTGTAGTACCGCCAGGCGACATTTGGAGAGATGATGTTCAGACGCGGGCATTTAAGAGGGAACATCTGTTTTTTCCCATAGAATTCAATGTTAGTACGGCAAATTAGGAGCCGAGGTTATCTATTCATGTAGTAGAGGCGCGTGACCGGCACACTCTTTACTCGGCGAGGGCGTGCGTTACGGGTGCACCAATTGTAGTACGCCTTTGCGTCAAGTATTATCGCCTTTACAGCGGTTTTTTTTTTGTTTTTTTTTTCCGGAGAAAGTGCAGTCTTTAGCACTACTGCCCAGCCTGCAGGGGCAATTGATTGGTTATGCCCACATAAGACCCCAAGGTCACCGGCCTTACGACCCAGCGTTTAGCCGCACGGAGAGATGGAGACTTCAGTAGTAAGGGATTCACCGATACTGGAGCAGGTTCGACGGCCGGTCCGCGGCGCTCCGGCGGCTAATGGCCGACGTTTTCGATTGCTCCAGATTCGGCCCGCGGGACCCGCGAATAAATCCGCGGATTACTTTAATACCTACCGCGAATTAATTTGATACCTACCGCGGATTAATTTGATACCTACCGCGGATTAATTTGATACCTACCGCGGATTAACTTGATATCGACCGCGGATTACTTTGATAACACCCGCGAATAAAAATTATATCGTCCGCGGAATTCGTTTCATATCACCCGCGAGGTAGGTATGAACCACGAATTTGTTCATGGTCTACGGTTCCCTTAAGCTTGTACTTTTTCCCTGTTCGTTGTGCTTTTAACTTTCTACTTTCTATCGGCGATCCTTTTTTTTATTTGAAGGATGCAAAGGTCTTTGTCTCGTATTTCTATTAACTCGTGTTTCTACTTAAAAGCCGTTTAAAATTACTTAATAGTCGCCCTTTACGCATTACGGGCATTGTTTATTATAGATAAAGCAATCGTTACAATACACCATACCTTTCTCAAATTCTAGGTAAAACCCTTTGGGTCTTCTCATTGTCATAATAATTACGGTTCCCATTATTCACATTACCTGATATTACGTATTCAACGGAACATTTAAGGTGAAAGTCGAAACATGTTGGATCTTGTCTGCAAGGAAACAATACTCCCTCTCCATATAAAAGACCGACTCAAAATCACATGGTATCGTATTCCACTCTGTGCTCTGCTCGAAGTGTGATCTCCAGTTGTGTGTAACAGTGAAGTGATAGTAAAATTGTGAAATAGTTAAATAGTGAAAGTGTTATAAAAATGAATGTAAGTACCTTTATATACTTTGATCTAAAAGTGTTGTAACCAGATGTTTCATTAATTGTTTATGCCATGTGTTGTCCACCAGGTTAATACATTTTAGCTATCTTTGATGTCTTATTAATTTATCATTGTTACTAATGTGTACATGTATACTTCGCATACCTATAAGTATTTATCATACAGAACTTACTTAACCGATAATTAAAACAGTTTCTTAATGAGATGCCTGGTCTTTCCAATCTTTCTATATGGAGCTGAGACGTGGACGCTGAGGATCCAAGACAAACGCAAAATCGAT
Organism: Sphinx pinastri; assembly: GCA_947568825.1. NCBI lineage: Eukaryota > Metazoa > Arthropoda > Insecta > Lepidoptera > Sphingidae > Sphinx > Sphinx pinastri. The sequence continues at coordinate 10,344,635 of OX387618.1, read as the reverse complement.
GCTTTGGAAATGTGGTGTTGGAGACGCCTTCTCAGGATCCCGTGGACTGCGCACCGTACCAACGTTTCAATCCTGGAAGAACTGAACATCAAAGAGAGGTTATCGTCGACTGTGCAATTACGAATCCTCAAGTTCTTCGGACACATAAGCCGAAACGAGGACTCCATGGAACGATTGGTGGTTCAAGGAAAAGTAGATGGCAAAAGAACTCGTGGACGCGCTCCTAAACGTTGGACAGACCTTATTAAAACTATGACGTACTCCTCTATACACAAATGCTTCCACTCCGCCAAACATCGAGACATATGGCGACGCATCGTGAAAACGGCAGTTCATCAATCGGCCTAAACATGACCACGACCACTCTGTCAAGAGTGCACGACTAAGAAGAAGAAGAAAACAGTTTCATTTCATTTTGTTACAGTTTTCTGAAAATACTTTCAAAAACTACTATTATGCTGAAGAAATCGACGAACCTAGTGATGAAGAAGGTACACTCGCTTTTAAAGTAAAAAAAGCGATAATAGCAAATAAAAGACCGATCGAATGCAACAGCATTGATGAGTTCTTCGAAAAACCAAAAAAGAAGAAGACAACAACAAGAAAGTCATCCAGTGTTGGTCGATCGACGAGCGGGGGTGTTTCATACATCCGATCAAACAGCGATGACAACAGTTCTGCATCACATCTCATAAAAATTGAGGTGTATGAAGTGAATAAAATAAAAAACATCGCACCGACGGAACATTGGAAACACGCTGATGTGCGAGTTAAATATTACGCGGAAAACGACAGTGATAAGAACTTGCAAAGTGTCAAGGACACTATATACAATATAACCAAACAGTTGGCTAGTAAGGACGATTGTGTGAAATATTTTATAGACACAGACAAATGAACAAAAGTGCCAGTGCGTGTCAATGTTTTAATATCATAACTTTAATCATATGCTTTGAACTACTATTATTGAAATAAGAAACTATTATTGTAATAACTGTACTTAAGAATCTACCTGTTTAAATTTAACTTACATTGCATTGTATTTAAACTTTGTACTCTTTTAAGTTACATACTTAATAGATTAATTTGTTTTTGATTCTAGAACTCTTTGTGAATTGTGTTATTGCTAAGTATTATTGTAAATAGTTATAAGTCTTTTTAGTGTTTTTTTCATGCTCATGCTTACGATTGTAAAGTTATTGGGAACATTCATAAATTGTTTGGAAGAATTATAAGTATTGTATGGGGTTATTAATCTTCAATAAAGAAAAATCATTCATTCATTTTCATATTTCATTTATTCACCTCAAAACATGATTTAAATAAACCATTTAAAAACACATCATTGCATATTGTATTATCACTAAATAATACTTGAAAATCTTTGAGACTCTTACCATAGTATTTATAATACAGATACATTAAACAGTACTCTCCACAAACTATAGTAAAGTCATTTTGAATTCGACTTGTATTGTAATTCCACATTCTAGAATTTCTCGCTAAAAACATTCGGTGGTATCCTTGAGGTGGTCGACCGTATGAATCAAAGTACTGTCCAAAACCATTCTTATCTATGTGTATGGCGACCCAGTGAGAACCTGGTTTGTTATCAGAGTCTAAGTTGCTAACTACGTATGTAGGAGTTACCACATATATTGGTAGACGATTGGCTGCATATACATTATATTCAATACTTGGATCAATTTTCTTTAAGTAATTCTGTATTTCTATTGTATTCATTTTTATTCACCGTATCGCTGCAGAATCTTATCAGGTCGAATGATAAAGTGGTAATGTCTTATATAAGGTTAACAAGACACTATTATGGTACTTATCAGCCAAGTTGACTCTTGTTGTGGGGTTGCAAGGATTATAGTAAAACAAAGAACTTAATATTTTGTGAATTCGTTTTATTGGTAACTTAAATTATGTTTATAGGATGTAAATCATAAGTATTACTGTTAAAATTAAAAACTATTATGTAATTTTCCATTACGTTTGCATTTATATAAAAGTACCTATCTACTCTGTGATGACACTGTAATAATATAATATTGTTATGTTTATAACATTCTTAGTGGATAACGGTGTTGGTTGTGTAGTTAGTTAAACTTCATTGTTCGATTTCTGTTTTGTATACTTTATTTTTTATTACACAATTGTTTGTTGTCCTAAATAAAGAGAAAAAAAAAAAAAAAAAAATCTAACAACAAATCTGAATTACATTATTCACGCTTAATCTAATCTTAAACAGTTAATTTTGTGTTCTTAACTACTATAATCTACTGAAATATTGCGGTTTTTATCTATTTCAATAACATTATCAAACTCCGCATAAACAATGCAATTAATAGTTTGTGATAAAGCTGTTTCAAAACGCACTTCTAATCTCACACTACCATGCTTTACAAGATTCCAATGACTTGCAGAGTTTGCTGATAAATCAGGTGTCAAATCAAACGCTAACATACAATACCCTTCAGCGTATTGTTCTCGGGATATCCCATTACCTTCATTGAGAAAGTGTATACCTGTTCCAGAAAACAATGTATGATATACTGAAGTAAAAATTTTGTTCTCAAATGAGGGTTGTAAAGCCTTTGATGGTATTTGTTGACCGTCTATATATAAACTAAAAGTATTGATGTCGTAATTTTGAAAGTTAAATGGGTTCTTAGTGAGGTTTCCATTGAAAGCAGCGTTATTTACAAATCCCACTATACACCTTTTAGGTAATTGTCCTAAGAAAATGTTATCTAGAGTTTTTCCTTGAACACCTGATGGTATTGTTAAAACTTTAACTTCAGCTCGAGTAATGGGGTATTTAGCTGTGGTAGAAGCTAAGACCTTTTGATGAGCAAGTAACACGCTGGGATTGATTCGTGCTCTACGAATAATCAAAGATGCATCCGTAATAGATACCTTTAATTTAAGGTCACCTGTAGAGGCCATGAGATTGAAATTTTCTCTAGAACGAATTAACTTAACACATATATCAACACCATTGATTAAAAATTTTTCTTGATTGAATAAATCACCATGTAAGTGACCAATCATTTCCATTTCTTTACTTTCACTAGATAATTCTTGCCTCTTAGTAAATCCTTTATTAGTATCATCGGTGGAATCCATTTTTCCAGCTGTATCTTCATACCATAAACCACAGGTGAGGTGAGATTTTTTTGCTGCAGGAGCATAGTTCAATAAGTTTTCTATATACGCACGATAAGCATATGTGTTATTGGGTGGTGATACAAGTTTTTGATTTAAGTAGACATCAAGTTGACTGAAGAGTGAGTGCAACCAATTATTCACCGGAGCAACGACTGTAGATGCGGTTAGTTTGGTGTTATCTTGATTTACTATTTTCGCTTTCAAGTGAAGTAACGTATGAGATAAATCTATGTAGTCATCTCCTGCTCCAGGAATTTGAAATTCTATAGGACCATCATCGGCAAGAGATGAAATTGGTTTATAATGGATCCAAATTCCACTTTCAATGCTAGTTTGAGTTGACGGCAATGCAAACAAATCCAATTCGGACTTTATACATTCACAGGAATGACTATGTAAAAAAGACATTTTGATTAATTGTTAGAAAATATGTCTTTGATTTGTTTTTGAGTAATTTTTGATTTTTTTAGAGCTTTCACTTTCGCGGTCAACGACGGACTGACTCCAGGTAGACGTTTTCGTTTTGTTATATATCCGGATCCAGACATATTGATTTTATCTATTTTTTCATCAGCCTTGCGTTTCAAGTTGGAACCAACTTCTTTAAGACGTGCTTTTATTGAATCTTCCATTGGTCGCGCACTAACCATATCTGTCAATAGACCAACACCAGCGCTCAATGCCTCTTTACCAACAGCTCGAACACCGCTAGATAATAATGGTAAAACTGACCTAAACAATCCCCCAAGAAAACTACCAATTCCATGTCCTTTTTGATAAGGCGCCCCTTTATATACCACCCCTATACCTGAACCAGCCTGATGAGAATAATAGCGTTGATAAGGACATATCATGTTGGAGCGTTCAAAATGCATTATAATTTTTTAAAATGTAGTTTAACACACACCGTTCCAAATTGAAATGGTATCTTTTGTCCGGTGCTTGACCTTATATCTATTTCAATGGTATCGAATTCTCTTCGCATTACCGATAAGTAATGAGGAGGTGAAAATACATGCATTTTATTGGCACCATAGATGTATTTTGAAGGATCTAATGGTATTACTCTCAGAAGAGGTGTCATTACATCACCTACAATTTGAGGTTCAACTATATCACAGTAAACGAATAGTTGAGATGGTAACCCTAAATGTAAATTAGCTGGACATTTAGCTAAATTCTTTTCAACAAGGTTTCTGTTTGGTTCAAATCCCAACTGTAAGCCTAGTTTAGGAGATAATGTTACAGATTTTATTGATTCGTCTAACACAGAAACAGAAACAAATTTAGATATATTATCGTAGCGGAATTTGATTTTTTCTCTTATATTATTTAATGCTGATAAAATATGGTTAATATTATCATAGTTTGTGGCAGGTATGTGGGTCTTATAATAAACTGTAGATAGTTTGTCTTCATTGGGCATTTTCATGATTTTTGTTATGTAAATAACATTCTCATGATCTTGAACAGTAAACATGGTGCATGGATATTGGAATTCAACGATTCCTACACACCATTCTCCTTCCAATATTATGGGTTTGGGTAATTTTGTTGAAAAAATTGATGTTTTGTTCTCAGGAAAATATTCCATTGAACTATTGCTAAGTAAAGTTAAATAAAAATCTTTAATCATATTTTTTTTAAACTGGAAGCTAAAATCCAACTATTAAATTTGTTTGGATAACCTTTCCACTTAACTAACACTTGTTGTCTGCTGCCAGAGTAACGAGAGCGAATTATTTTATCAATCTTGTGTTCAATGGTGGGGTCATAAATGACCTTTTGTAATTCTCGTTCATAAAACGTTCCTACTATCTCCTCACCATCTAAATCTTTTATAGTATAAACGGGCCACGGAGTACGTTCTATTATAGAAGAAATCACAAATATTTCATCGCTCCAATTAGATTCATAACCTTTTTGGAATACATGTTTATATTTAGTTATTCTGACATGGTCACCGACATGAAACATAGGTAGTATAGTTTTTGATGATTTTTCAGATTTTTCATATAAATTACTCCAAACTGTCATTATATTATTAGAATTAACATCTGAAGGACACATTTTAATACTAGAATGGAAACTATAATTGTAAGAGTGTATCAAATTCTGCAAAATATCAATATATTTATGTGTATTCTTGTGTGTAAAATAGCGCCACATCTTCATTTTTAGCGTTCTTTGAAATCTTTCTACAATGCTTGCTTTGATGTCTGGATTATTTGTCGTATAGTAATTTATGTTTTTTGTTTTAAAGTATCTTTGAACATCTTTCGATACAAATTCAGTGCCTTTATCAGATTGAATGTGAGTGGGTGTAGTATTAGCTTCATTAAATATACTGTCGAAACACTTTTTTACGGTTTCTGAATTTTTCTTTTTCAAGGGTCTAGCATATGCATATTTACTAAAAACATCAATAACACAAAGAATGTAGTTGAAACCTTTATTATCTTTAGAATAAGTCCGCATGTCGCTTAAGTCAGCTTGCCAAAGTTCATTGAGATTAGAGAGAACGTATTTGTTCCGAGGGAATTTTCTATGTACTGGTTTGTGGAGTGTATACGTAGATTGGGATTGCAACCAGTTTTTAACTTCTTCCTTTTTCATTTTACCTTTCATAGCTTTTGATAATTTGTCGATATTGCTATATCCAGCTGGGTGTGATACATCATAATAAATTTGATCTATTTCTAATAAGGGGTCCATTTTTCCCAATCAATCTTTTTCTTAATTTTATTTGCGTGTTTATCTTCGCTCGTTGGCGTCAAATATACCTCTGTGTTTTGTGGCGGTTGTTCTTCGATGGCGTTTTGAAGTCGAGCTATGTACTCACGTCTTTTTGGATTGCCAATATATGTTAAAGGTACTTTTAAATCCTTTAACGCTTTAGCAAATTTTTCCCAACCAGGTGGGTCGTTGTTTTTTAATGGTCGCAGTGTATCGCTTACTAAATCGATAATGTTACTGTTAGGAATCACTTCATTATCTACAATCACTGTGCCAGCATCATTCCAATAAATTTTGTTTTTATTTAGTGACACCGAATTCAATAACAACTCACCTTTTTTTACATATGTTTTTGGTATTAAATTTAAAATTTGTTTTGTTGAGTAGGAAGGTTTTTTTTCGAGTGTAAAACTTTCTTGTTGCTTCTCTTCATCACTCAGTGTCTGACTGACAACTACATCTTTATTCTTGATATCATTATTTATATTAAAAAAATTCCAGCTTTCAGATGTGGGTTTAATGTTATCGTCATTTGAAGTTATTATAGGGAGTTCAATGGGACGACGATCTTCTTCCATAAAGTGAAGATATCTTTGTAAAATTTGTAAGTATAATTTACACTTTTTTCGATCATCCATATTACTGTCGAGTATTTTTTCCATTTCACTATCTAAACGAGAGGTAGGATTTTCATTTCTTTTTTGATTTAACTTATCTATTAAGCTTGGATCAACTAACAGCATTTTTTTGGCGTGTTCCATTTTTAAACTAGTCCACTTATCAATCCACTCAAAATAGAACCCAATATAATCGGAAGAAATGCACCACCTTTTTGAACTATAATATTCTTTCTTATTTTATTTGTACTTTTACGTACCAATTTTCGTAGTAGATTTTTATACTTTTTTAGTTTACTCTTTGATTTTTCTTCAAGTTTTATATTTCCTTGTAAAACGTTATGAATACATTCACATATAAAATTAATTTCGTTTTCGTTACAGACTTTTAAAAGAGCTTGTTGATGTTTTGGTTTAAGTTTATAAAGAGCATTTAATAAGTGTTCATGCGTCTTTAAGCGTCGATCCATCATTTGTAAATGACGGGTATTGGTTGGTTCTTGACATATTTAAACTCTTTTGTGGGAATGTACACTGTAGAATGACCATCAGATGGAAATATCTTTGATTTAATACGACACATGTCAAAAGTGTCTTGTTTTAGATCTATCATCAAATAGCCATGTGCTTCTTTTGTAGCATCTCTGTAAGCATCTTCTATGAATTTGCTATTTTCTGGTGATACTTGTCGTGCTAAGTAACGTATTTGAGTTTTATCACGTGGGTTTTTAAAATAAATTATGTAGTTTGAATTCAAAGAAATGTCTCTTTGTCCTTTACCTTGATGAAATAAATTTTGAGTAATGTAAAATACACTCAAGTTCCTATGATGACTACCTTTGGTAAATATGTCAACAATGCGACCATCAGATTCCCTCATGAGATCATCGATAATAATAAGGTTAGCTTCCTTTCCATCAAACATATGCAAATCTGGTATACCCTGATAATAGTTTACATTTGGTAAATTATATAAAGGCTGCATTTCATCAAAACACCAAGTAATTTGATGAAAATTTGTGTTGCACACCTCATTAATATGTTTAATAAAGTTTGTTACAAAATTAGACTTTCCACATCCACTTGGACCTGCAACTATGGCAGTAAAAGGATGATAAAAATGAAACATTTTTAAATGCACGTGTGATCTCGAAAAGCGTTTCGGAATGAATAAAACTAGAAGTTACGATTGAATGTATTATATTTGATTTTGTTTTATATACAAAGATTACATACACAAATACTTTGAAAAATGATCACATACAGTTCATAGCTGTTTTGAAAAATATTACAGTAAGAAAATGATTATAAAATAAAGTTAAATCAGGTATAACAAATAACTAACTACATACATTAAAATTTACATCTAATTTTTCATGATATTATACAAAACAGTTGTCATAGTAAAAAAATAAAAAAAAAGATAGTACATAATAAAGACAGAACTTTAAGTTATACATTAACATACATATTTTCGTTGTACAGAAATCGTTGATAAAATCAAATGTCCTTTATTTTATAATGACCCCATGCAAGAGTATCTGTTGAATTTTCTATTAAATAACGTTTTGTGTCATTGTGTGATAAAGATATTTTATTAATTTTTTGTGTATATATAGCATGTTTTATTGATTTAAATCTTATCATTTCACTGTATTGCGTTTTCTTTTCATATAAACATGATTTATAATCGGTAAGACAAATTTTTTTTGTTACACTTTTGTTAATCCCTTTTGCTTTACATATACATTTATTCTGCACATCCATTGCATACATTTTAGAGCGAAGACCTACAAACTCTTTAAGAATTTTACCGTTATTTTCGTCTTTAAAAAAACCTAACCGTTTTTTATTCAATAATGGTAAACCATATTGATTATTTGGTGGATAGTCGGACGTATCAAAGTAGTTGACTAAATCAAGTTTTATATCAGCATAATAATTTTGCGTAAATATTTGATATATTAAGCTATCGGTATCAGTATATAGTAACTTAATATTATCTTGATATTTCATTTTCATATAATCGTAATGGAAATCGTATAGTAATGTTTTAGATATATCTAAAATACAAAAACCGAGGTAAATTGGTTTATTATATAAAACGTTAGTTTTATTTAATTGTATTGCAACTAAGCTCTCTGAGAATATAGATAAACTATGGAATTCTGGTCTTGCTATCAAAGATTGAGCACCTTGAGTTTTGCCACGATTTAACCAATGATTAATTAATTTGACATTAACTCGTTTTCTTACATTTTCCATTGTTTTACCAAAAACAGAATTATTCATAAGTTTAAAAAAATCTTTCTCAAAATCTGAAGTGGCTAATGAACGCATATGAGTATTCAAGTCTATGTAACTTTTCAACCACGCGGATTGTTCAAATTTTAAAATTCGATGTACTTTAACCAATCGGAGACCATTTTTTAAACATTGCTTAAGGTTTCTATAATGAATGACGTAATTTTTTTTATTTTTTAAATTTGGGACCAGTTTCCTGTCTTTGCTGTTTCCTAAACATACGTTTTCTGGACAAAATGGAAAATCTGAATGAAAATCATGTAAATTTTTTGAATATTCTAAATCTACTTCCAAAATTAAACCATGTTTGGCATCATCGGCTATATTAAAATCTGTATTTATATCGACCCATTCAAATTTGCCTGTTGGGAGACATTGGGACATAGCCCAACCATAAAGGTTATTTGCGTCTAAGTACATCAAAAATGAAGATGGTTTATCTGAATCGTATTCCGACATAAACATGTTATTTGCCACTGCATGTCTATTGCTGCATTGTGATATACCCCCCCGAATATTATTCGCTATAAACGTAACCTTGTCGATATCTGTTAAAAGTTCCAAATTTATTTTGGTAAAATTTAACATAGCATCCCAACTTAAACCAGGTGCTGTATAATAGTGGGCAGGATCTAAACCGTATGTTTTAAGACAGACATCCCTAAAGTTTTCAAATATATCTGCTAACAACAATACATCTGTTTTTAAATACAGGTCTGAATATTCACCCATGTTTTTACAATTAAAATGATTCCACACGTCTTGAGCATGATGGTATTCACTTTCTGTAATGTGACTATCATTTAAAGAACTATAAAATTGATCGCGAGTGGGAAGAGAAGTTATTTTTAAAGAATCAAATGTCGTCATGTATTCGTATGGATAAACACCTTTTCTTATTAAACGTTTAAAATCTTCTTCACATGGATATTTTAATTTGAGTTCACGAAATTGTTCAAGTAATAAGTTCTGAGCTAATTTGTTAAGGCTACTTGACATAAATTTAAAAGAATCAAGAAATCGTAATTTTATAACTCTGTTATTGATTTGTAAAACTTTAGAAAAAGAAATATATTTTTCCTTGTTCTCAGGAATAAGTTCAATGTCACCTTTCTCGAAATCAAGACCATGCACTATGAAATGAGCGTCATAATTACTTAAATTATGTAAAAACACTGGCACAAAATTAGGAGCTTTGTATTTCTGTGAGCATACTCTATGAGCTACACCTTCATATGCACCAGTATGCCAATTATAAGATATTGTTCTATCCACGTTTAATTTAGTAGCACAAATGTAACAAGACTCACTTTGATTGATATTTATTTTATTTTCTTCAGTTAACGGTAATGGTGATTTGACAAAAGAATTCTTTTTACAAATATTTTCTAAATCTGCGTAAATGAATTGCATAAATTTTAGCGCACAATCTTGCCCTGTATAAGACCTATATACTGAAAGATTATCATCATAAGAACATTTAACATAATACCCAAAACTATACGTTTCATGTTTTTGAATATTAACAGTTGATGATCGATTTGGATTGTTAGAACAACTCTCTATTGGTTTTAAAAATGCTTCAAAGTCAGCATACACAACGAATGGAACTCTTAATTTACGTTCATAGTTGTTAAATGAAATGTGGTTTGATGGTATTAATTCATTAAACCAGTTTCTTTTTCTATCGTTTTCCGATGGTAAATTTGTGCACACATTGAAACAGTCATTTTCTTGGTGTCGTTTTAAATTATCTAATGACGTGAAATTTAATAAACACCCATCACAAATATGAACTGCATGTTCAGAAGTCGATAACTGTTTAGATAATAATCTCGAGAGGTTTTTAATACAACAGAAATGACCTTTAGAACCTTGAGATATATATAATAAGTTTAAGTGAGTATTTTTACGGTGTTTCGTAAAGTGTAATGGACCCACAACTTTATTTGATTTGCTTATTGAATCATATTGTAATCCAAAAACATTAATACTTATACTATTTAATTTTTCAAACTTATGGATGTCATTAATTTTTATAGGAAACGATAGGTTATCAAATTTTAGTTTGTTTTTGTGTATTATATAAGATGATACCCTATTGGAACTATGAGTAGCTGGAAATAATCCTGACAAAACTGCCCAACGAAAGCATTCGTGATCGTTATTTTGAACATTGATTACAGCTTTCTTATGTTTTATATCTAACGGTAGGTCTATGTATGAAGATCCACGCAATGGGTTAAATTTGTTGACATTCATATCCAAGTGATTTATTTTAACTAAACTCCATCCACTACCTTTTTTTTGGAAATTGGTCATTTTGTTTGTTATTTCGGTAATTATAGATGAGAAAATAATATCTTTGTCATCACCTTGACAAACAAGATAGTTTGAAATTTGAAAATCAAAAACATTGTGTAGATTTTTTGTTTCTTGTGTGAAATCCGCATTGAGAATAAAATTAACTTTTACAACAGAATATTCTAAGATAGATCGTTCTAGTAATGTATAAATTATTTTTTTAATATTTTGTAAAAATAATTCAGGTGATTCAAGCTGTGTATCAGAAACTAAACTAGATTTCACTCGATATGTAATAATTCTATTACCGAAAGCACTATCAATGAATTGAACATTAGGTAGATTATTATCTCTTCTAATTAAATTATTTTTATGTTTATTGCTCTTATAGTGACTGGTCATATATTTTTTTGATACATATATGTGACACTCAGGACATTCAATTTTATCATTATGCTGTTCTGTACTTACATTTAAAATGTTATCCAGCGACGATGTAGATGTCGAAGGAGCTTCAAGATGAATATTTTTTCTTCTCTTTAATGGATCCTCTTCAAACAATTCAGTTGGCGCTAATCTTTTCCTGCTGCCTTCTCCATTCTGCATAGATCTGATGAATAAGAAAACTGTTAAAAAAATGTTATCTCACGAAATAAATATGCTACTATGTTTCTATTATTTAAATAGATACTAACATTATTTGTTATTTACACTGCAAACAATATGCTTTCATTGATAATACACCATCAATATCATCCTCATCGGAATGAGTTTGTTTTGAGATTTTATGTCCACTACATGGTGTATAATAAGGAGAAATATCAGGATCTCCCAACATTGATTCTGGCAAAACATTTAATATATACCAAAACCGTATGAAACGATGATATTTATGTAAAATTATCTTTTTATCGAAACTTGCAATCTCACTCTGAGATAAACTAGAAATATCAAGTGAGTGGTACATTTTGGTTGCACTTCAATGTTAAAAATATAAACGGAAGAAACAAGTTGAATGATTGTGCAAGATGTTCGAACCATTATAAATACTTTAAGTGTATCCCCTCTTCATGGATTCCCAAAACATGTTGCAACTAGTCTTAAAATAATAAAAAAAAATTTACTCACGTTTCAACTTGTCTTTGTTCCATTTTATCACAGAGCTCGTACAGTTCTTTGTCGTATTGCGATGACATCAGATCCATTGATTCGATGTTTTCGAGAAGTGCGACGAGTTCCATGTTGTATAAATCACAGCTTGTATCCATGGTAAGGAATGTCTCAGTATTTTTAAAAGTTATTTCAACGCTAATATACTACCCAAAACAATGTAATTACATTCTAAGCTATCCACTTTTTTCCAAACAATTTATGAATGTTCCCAATAACTTTACAATCGTAAGCATGAGCATGAAAAAAACACTAAAAAGACTTATAACTATTTACAATAATACTTAGCAATAACACAATTCACAAAGAGTTCTAGAATCAAAAACAAATTAATCTATTAAGTATGTAACTTAAAAGAGTACAAAGTTTAAATACAATGCAATGTAAGTTAAATTTAAACAGGTAGATTCTTAAGTACAGTTATTACAATAATAGTTTCTTATTTCAATAATAGTAGTTCAAAGCATATGATTAAAGTTATGATATTAAAACATTGACACGCACTGGCACTTTTGTTCATTTGTCTGTGTCTATAAAATATTTCACACAATCGTCCTTACTAGCCAACTGTTTGGTTATATTGTATATAGTGTCCTTGACACTTTGCAAGTTCTTATCACTGTCGTTTTCCGCGTAATATTTAACTCGCACATCAGCGTGTTTCCAATGTTCCGTCGGTGCGATGTTTTTTATTTTATTCACTTCATACACCTCAATTTTTATGAGATGTGATGCAGAACTGTTGTCATCGCTGTTTGATCGGATGTATGAAACACCCCCGCTCGTCGATCGACCAACACTGGATGACTTTCTTGTTGTTGTCTTCTTCTTTTTTGGTTTTTCGAAGAACTCATCAATGCTGTTGCATTCGATCGGTCTTTTATTTGCTATTATCGCTTTTTTTACTTTAAAAGCGAGTGTACCTTCTTCATCACTAGGTTCGTCGATTTCTTCAGCATAATAGTAGTTTTTGAAAGTATTTTCAGAAAACTGTAACAAAATGAAATGAAACTGTTTTAATTATCGGTTAAGTAAGTCTTTCGGCCCGCGTAAAATACGGGAAGCCATTGAGATAAATAAACGCCCGAATTTCAACCGCGACGTAGGCTGGACGTTGCCGACTACTTGGAAACCGATTCTTCAAACCGTACATAAGTCCATGAACAGCCCTATACGAGGAGTCGACACAGTCAGTTCAGTTCACACAAGTGTTCTGCATGCACCGGTAGTGTCTGACGATGATGATCTAGCAGCTGCAACATCTTTGAAACCCACCAAACCACCCCCACTCCACCCTTCGAGCCGTGCTTTACGTTCCGCTAGGCGGGCGGCGGCGCGGGCGCGGGCGGCTGACAGTGATCGAGAGGCCTCCGCGACGCGACGTCCTCTCAGCACTCGCCTATGAAGATGACCTACTTAATAGGTCGAAACTGGTCGGCGATTCTGACCAAGAATACGTGAGTAAAACCGTGGTTCTGTAAACTATTAATGTGATATGGCTCGCGTAAGTTTTAATAATATTAAGTAAGTTCTGTATGATAAATACTTATAGGTATGCGAAGTATACATGTACACATTAGTAACAATGATAAATTAATAAGACATCAAAGATAGCTAAAATGTATTAACCTGGTGGACAACACATGGCATAAACAATTAATGAAACATCTGGTTACAACACTTTTAGATCAAAGTATATAAAGGTACTTACATTCATTTTTATAACACTTTCACTATTTAACTATTTCACAATTTTACTATCACTTCACTGTTACACACAACTGGAGATCACACTTCGAGCAGAGCACAGAGTGGAATACGATACCATGTGATTTTGAGTCGGTCTTTTATATGGAGAGGGAGTATTGTTTCCTTGCAGACAAGATCCAACATGTTTCGACTTTCACCTTAAATGTTCCGTTGAATACGTAATATCAGGTAATGTGAATAATGGGAACCGTAATTATTATGACAATGAGAAGACCCAAAGGGTTTTACCTAGAATTTGAGAAAGGTATGGTGTATTGTAACGATTGCTTTATCTATAATAAACAATGCCCGTAATGCGTAAAGGGCGACTATTAAGTAATTTTAAACGGCTTTTAAGTAGAAACACGAGTTAATAGAAATACGAGACAAAGACCTTTGCATCCTTCAAATAAAAAAGGGTCGCCGATAGAAAGTAGAAAGTCAATAACACAACGAAACAGGGAAAATGTTGCTTTATCTATCATAAACAATGCTCGTAATGCGTAAAGGGTAACTATTAAGTAATTTTAAACGGCTTTTGCGTAGAAACACGAGTTAATAGAAATACGCGACAAAGACCTTTGCGTCCTTCAAATAAAAAAAAGGATCGCCGATAGAAAGTAGAAAGTTAAAAGCACAACGAACAGGGAAAAAGTACAAGCTTAAGGGAACCGTAGACCATGAACAAATTCGTGGTTCATACCTACCTCGCGGGTGATATGAAACGAATTCCGCGGACGATATAATTTTTATTCGCGGGTGTTATCAAAGTAATCCGCGGTCGATATCAAATTAATCCGCGGTAGGTATCAAGTTAATCCGCGGTAGGTATCAAATTAATCCGCGGTAGGTATCAAATTAATCCGCGGTAGGTATCAAATTAATTCGCGGTAGGTATTAAAGTAATCCGCGGATTTAGTCGCGGGTCCCGCGGGCCGAATCTGGAGCAATCGAAAACGTCGGCCATTAGCCGCCGGAGCGCCGCGGACCGGCCGTCGAACCTGCTCCAGTATCGGTGAATCCCTTACTACTGACTTCGGCTGTCCGCCGGGCCTATATACATCTCTATGCAAGGCAGTACGAACTAAAACTCCGCGGTGAAGTTTCTCGCCGCAGTCTTTATAATGAGGTTTTATTTTACAAACAAGTTGCCTCTAAAATCGAGAAATCTTTGCTATCGGACTCACCCCCTCGAAACTTTGTATTAAGCGAGTATTCATTTCAGTAAAATTTGGTTTAAACCGTAAATCGTACTAAACGCCAAATATATATGCCCTAGATCTGAGAACGCAGTTCAAGAACAAATTTTAATTAAAGTGCCCTTTACGCGTCAAATAAGGGGCAATTTAAACGTGAACGGTTCTCTGTTATTGCTTTTCTACAAATTTTTTAGTCTCCGCGCACATTTATAACGGTTTGATTCAAATTTCTTGGCGGCTCTAAACATCATTTGTCCCGATGCACAGACGACAGAACACAATATAAGGTGTGAGACGCGAAAGAAGCAAATAATCCTCTAGTTACCTATACGGCTATCAAAGCTGTCCCTCGATTAGAACGCCCGTAATTGCAAAAAGACGGATTCGCTCCAGTAGACGGAAGAGGGCCCCGACTGAGTATTGGGTTGGGCCCTGACCTTACTATCATTTCCATCATAAAAGTTCTAGTCCAAAACCGAATTCTACGTATAAATCCAAAAACTGTTAACATGTCCGCATTAATATTACGATATACAATGCATTTGGATATGACACCGCTTGACTGAATTGCAAATTACACTGCTATGTTTTGTGGGGACGTATGCAGTCGCACAGACAGGTGATCAGTTCGCCTCATTGGAACTATTTCACCCTATAATGGGCGTATATAAGGCGGGGGGGGGGGGGGGGTTATACGTCACTTATTTGGTTTATTTGGTGTCATGGGGCGGCAAGAACCCACGCTACGCCACTGACATATTTGTATCCCAGGACCCCCCCTATGTGAAAATAGCTACGCCCGTGCACATTATATAATCAATATTAATCAAAGCTAACAAAGTGTATGACCCTCATTATAATATATTGTAATGATTCCTAGACAGAGGATACCTTCATTCTATATTTCACAAAAAACGTTTATTAATGCCATATTAAGTATAATACGTGCGCGATCAGAATGGGATGCGACCTTTCGGAACTGAGACCGCTCGGTAGCGTCGGCAAACTCACACTGATCTTCGAAAGATACAAATTAAATAAACATGAAAGATTTTGTTAATTGTTATATATAACTATAATCTATACATCTATACATCTATACATATAAATAAAATTGGAGTGTCTGTTTGTAATATTGAAATAACCGTTTTTTACTACATGTATATGAATATATATACGGTACATACACCAAAATATTTTTTTTTAAATTTTTGTCTGTCTGTCTGTCTATCTGTCTGTCTGTTTGTTCCGACTAATCTCTGAAATGGCTGGACCGATTTTGACGGGACTTTTATTGGCAGGTAGCTGATGTAATAAGGAGTACCTTAGGCTACTTTTTATCCCGGGAAAATATAAAGCGGGACTTTTATCCCGTGAAAACTCATTCACGCGGGTGGAGCCGCGGGCAACAGCTAGTTACGTAATATAAATATACATAGTTAATATACATGTACATATGTACATCACCCAATTTGGTGTTAGTACACTTTCTCAACATAAAACGCCCATTTTTCATACTTTACCAAGTAGGTGCGATAATTTCGGAGATGTACAAAGGAAATATCACTTATTAGTACAGATATCGCTTATTTTCTACTTTAGTTGTAAGTTGCATGTTGCTGACAGATGACGCGCAAGTGACTTATTTAGACTGTACAGTCAGCAGCATAAGTATCTGAACAAATTCAAAATTTCAAATTGCCTACATACTTTTGTGTTTTTACTAATCTTCTTTAGCTCTTCACAAAAATTAAATAAAAGAGATTTACTTTACTTCAAACGAAGAAAAAAATGATTCAGTTTAACTTAACGTGTATATAGGCGATTTGAAATTTTAATTTTGCACAGCTACTTATGCTGCTGACTATACATAGTATAGGAGGTATCACCAACTCTTGTTTTATAAAACAATAATAACTAAAATATATTCATGAATTTAAATTCAGAAACTTACGGACGCTACTTCCCTTGAAATTGTCATTTTTTTATTTACTATGACAAGGTTCCATCCCATTCTCATCGCATGAAGATTATAAGTATATAAAATTAAAGAGATTAGGATATTTAAAACCACTTTGCTTTCACTTCTTTATCAGTTTACTTTAGTATCGGCACACTATGATGGCCATTTTGACGTTTGTCCGCTCATCAAGTTTCGGATTAATTCATAATTACATTGAAGGAGCTAATTGCTGTACATTATTGCCAAGTGACGTGCAGTAAAATTTATTGGAATGTATAATTTTACGACAAAACTTAGCATTTATTTTTCGAAATTCGGAATTTCAGAAATGCAATCTAATTCGATTGTCACTTATAGGATCGCTGTTTAGTATATTTTTTTCGATAATGAATTGAGATTTTATTTCACTATTGTAATCTGTCAAAACGGCGGTCAACTTGCGGGTACAATAATTCCGTATTGGCTAAATCTCGTGGCCCGAGTAATTGTCTCGACCAATATTATGTTTTCCAGTTTGTTTGAACTAGATCTTTCTGTAAAACATTTTAATGATTAGACGGTAAAATTAATATGCACTCATAGGTAAGTACCATAGGTTTAATCTATATTTTTTTTATTCTACACCACATCAACTGCCACATAATTTTAGGTACCCAAGTAGAAGTTTATAAGCTTTAGAGCCTTATTATCCACTCATTCTTGACCGGTTGTAAGTGTTGTACTGAAACGGGACTAAATATGACAATCATCATCATCATTCCAGCCCTGTATTATATACTGCCCAATGCTGAGCACGGGCCTCCTCTACTACTGAGAGGGTTTAGGCCTTAGTACACCTGACCACGCTGGCCTAGTGCGGGTTGGCTAATATTACAATAGAATATTTTATATCGCAAAGTTATAGAAAATTCGCCGCCATTACATTCATAATCTCAGATTTAATGACTGAAATTATTTTCATTAAAATTATACTAACGGTTCATAAATCTCATCGGACCATTTTTTTCTTGACATAATATCTAAGATCTTAATAATCATGTTACAAATAATGTAAATGCAAACGTTCGTAATGTTTAGAAGTTAGAATGTTTGGATGTTTGTCTTTGTTACAAGTAAACAATAAACGCAGAGAACGCCAAACTTAGGTACGCGGCTAAAGAGCACACAGAAAGTCCTATCTAAGAAAGTACGTAATTAACCTTTATACTCTGAAGGTAGGCGCCAGCAAAACTAGTACACAAATAAAGCTGAAATTTAAAGAGACAACAGTTGAATGCATTGATAAATTAATTATATTAGTAGCACTGGATAAACGTAATGAGGACAAAGCCAGTACTTGTTTGTGAAACCAGCCATTTTTTACCAGTGTATAAATACTTATAATTAATGCTTTAAAACTTCTCGGCTTCTTGAAGTATTTAGTAGCAATATTTTTATAGGTATAGGTATACCGTATAGGTAACAAAAATATTTTTTTTATTATTTATTATGTTTGAAAACATTAATTATATCTGCACTTCTGCAAAGGTTTCCAAAAATGTATACAATTAAACATCTATTTGGGTAAACAAATATAAACTTTTCTCAGAGCGCTGTGTTTCTATAAAAATTTTAAATGAGGCAAATACTTATTTTGATTATTTCACGTCTTAAAAGTAACATTCGCATACAGCGAACGTAAAATATTGAGAAAACATGATTATTACAAATTATTTGATTAATCAAATCACTATGTCCTATTAAACTTTACGAGCGCACTTTATTGAAGTCGTTTTGGTAACAATATAGCCACATTGCGTGCCTTCATAGACATTTGCAAATGATAACAGTTACCTATGGAAATAAGGGCAGATTAACAATATACATTATACTGGTCTATCAATTTGGTTCGTGGTCTGTAATTACTGCGATGCGTGTGATAATCAATATAAAATATATTTCTCGTACAGGGAATAGTTTAATTACGGTAATGTGCTGTGTACGGTAGTGCACTGCTTAATTCATACCTATTAATTATCACATGGTCAATTAGTTTAATACTATCTAACGTCAACATGAGTTTGACCCCTTTACAGGGACATGTCCCTCTCAGCTTTTCCTCAAAGGATATGTCCGCTTTTTGTATGGGTGTTTTTTTTTTTTTTTTTTTTTTTTTTTTTTTTTTCTTCGCGGGGAAAAAACGCGTTATCGCTACCACCACTGGGGGGGTCAGTGGAACGGTTATGTTGGTTTCACCGGTCTTACAGTCCAATGTCGACACTTGGGAGTATAGCATCATCCAAGCGAGCATTGGACCGAGTCCCTAGCCCTATGTACACCCTACACCGGCATACCAACCAAAACCCGCGGTGGCCTTCTTCAGCGCATACAGGACGGCCCCGGGGTATCAAAAATATGGGTCTTGGATCCATTAAAAAATATTTTTGGACCCCGTCATTTATAAGTAATTTTTTTAAAAACATTCACTTACCTAAGCGTAGTTTTGAAGCAAGATAAAATTACATAAATCTCAAAATCGGAGAAGTTTAAAATTATACGATTTATTGCAAAAACCTAGTTTTTGGGAGTAGGTACTATCCAAATATATAATATAATTTATCTACGTTAGAATTTTAAGCACGGTTTTGGACATGTCCTTTTTCATACTGTGGACATAACTTAGGTACGCTACTATCTATATATATATAAAAATCAATTGCTGTTCGTTAGTCTCGCTAAAACTCTAGAACGGCTGGACTGATTTGGCTAATTTTGGTATTGAATTATTTGTGGAAGTCCATGGAAGGTTTAAAAGGTGAGTGAATATGAAAAAAATGCCAAAGTTTTGACCACATTTTTTACTAAAGTTGAAACATTCTGCAATTATCATTCAGCTTTTTAATTTATTGATTCTGAGGCGGTATGATGTTTGCCGGGTCAGCTAGTTTAGAATAAATCGTTATTATGATTTAATGCTCATAAAAATATTAAAATAATTGCGATGTCTATTGTGATTCATGGCTATGTCCCGGGGCTAAAATATTGGAATTACGAAGATAATAGTATTTCTGCGAAGCATGATCATTGGCACAGTGGATAGTCGAAAAACAAATTGCTTTGTACAAATATCTAATGTAGTGTTCTGGCTTCCAATTAATTGAAGAGGGGTAGAAAAAGATACGCTACTAGGAAAGCAACGTTCTTTAATAATAAGAACGTTGGGTTTACAACACAAGGGAATGCTTTATTGTATTTTCTTTACACCTATCGTAGCAAACAAGTTTTATTTTTATTGTGGAAGTGTAGTTACTGGACCTGATAGCATGCGCAATATAGTAAAACCAAAGAGTTTTAAGATTATAAATAGAGCGGATATTGGGAAAATTGTCATACAAAAAATTTGAGCCTGTTCGTCAGTAACTCAATCTACCGTGAAATAACAATATACCTATGTAAAATTCATTAGAACATACTTTGACATGGTCGTAATGCGTATATTGGCATATTTCCTTCCAAAATATTGTTTTCTTTACAAAATTTAAGCATACCGAGACGTCTTGTTACACGGACATGACAGATAAGACAGCGACATATTACCAATTAGTAATAACTTTTGGATGAAAAATTTGGTCCTGATGTCCGGTCTATAACTATACTGTTTAATGTCTTTGAGTAAAACAATTGAAAAATATAATTTCATCGTCAGAGGTCGCCAAAATTTCACCAGCCAGTCTTTTTGGATATACACCGACTGGTCCCAGAACGTGATTATTAGGGAACGTGCACGTCGTAAGCACTGCCATCTAGTGGCCCAATCTGACTCATTTTCAGCCCATCGATACTTGGCATTAACGTACAATATTCATTAAAAGGAAGAAAAATATAATATACATTTAATTTGTTGATAATGTATCGCTGTGTATCTGGATGCTCCAAAAAACAAAAATAAACAGATCAAATGATGTGAAATTATATAATGTTCCCAAGAATAGTACCTAATTACTTACATTCCCTGGTTATGTGAAAATCGTCAAAAATAATAAAAGCTGTAGAAAACATACATAATTAGTTCCAAAAGCATTTAGAAATGTTTCGTTACGTAATTTATAAAAATAAGTATGTTTTAAAGATAATATTCAATACAAAAAAATCTGTAATTAAGGGAACATAACCTCCTAATATTGCTTAAATAACTAGCTACCATCTAAAAAAAGCATATTCTGGACACGCTGAGTATAAATAACATTCGGCCGGAACACATATTTTATCATTTTTGTCATATTAAAAGAATGTATCAACAATTTTTTGTGCTAGTTCTAGTTTCTTTTTTTATCCACCTGTGCTCTTGTATCGATTTTGTGCTGCCTCCTATAGTTCGTGCACGCTCCCTATAGGAACGAGTCATTGTCATCAGGGATATAAAATTTCGGATCTGGATACGGATATGGATATATGAATAAAATTATATCGGTTTCAAATACGGTTACGGATATGTAATTATTTCAGATTATCCGTTAGTTTCGGATAGTTTCTCTACGGATATTAGATTGAATAAAAATAAAAATAGTGTGTAACAATTTGGTTTTATTTTTAGGTTCTATCTGGTCTAGGTTTACATTTTGCAGAATCTACATTAACTTGATTAAAATTTTATTTATGATCAAACGCAAACTTTAGACGCATTTTATCCATATAAATCAATTTAATACGTAACACAACACTTTTCCTTTACTTTATTAAATTAAGTACCTACTCGTAAATAAAAAAATGACTAGTTATGAATGAGGTTATGTTATGTCTAGAAATAACAAACTATGCAAGATTCGCGTGGCGCGCGAGCGGTGAAACAAAAACCTGTCGTAACATGATTTATTTAGACTCCACGCTTATCCGAAAGTTTTGTAATAGTTACGGTTACGGTTACGGATATATTTTTATATCGGAGATCCGATAGTTTCGATTACGGTTACGGAGCTCCATAACATCCCTGATTTTCATGTATACGTGGTTGTTTTCCCAGTCCGCAACAGAATTTCTGATATTGTCGCATAGCATCAAGCATACTGGAATATTCCCATTTCTAGTTCTAAAGTGCGTTGTTTTGTTCATGGTGTTATACGCATCTAGTAAACCCGCCGTATGCTTGAGCCATCGATTCAATCACAATCGGATTATTGACATATACGTTCATAGCTATACAGTTTTCCCCAATGATGGTCTGAAGTGGATGACGTGTAATTAAAGCGTCGAAGAACTCGCTTGAACGTGCAAAGGGGTTATTCCCAGGCCTTAGCACGCCGCGAGGCGCTCCAGTTTACAAAATATTCCAATAACTTACAATTCCCCTTTTACTCCATTGTGTATTTAGTATTTGATTTTTTGCAATTATCTCTTGTTGACTGCCTCGGTGGCTTAGTTTTATTACGGTACGACTGCAATGCTGAGGTCTCGGGTTCGATCCCCGGGTCGGGCAATGTGATATTGGGTTTTTCTACTTAGTATCAGCCCAGATATGGCGATAGGCTATCATATCATGGGACGGAATACGCACGACGAAAAGTGGGTGCACTAGTTGCACCCTTGCCTACCCCTTCGGGGATAACAGGCGTCAGTGTGTGTGTGTGTATCTCTTGTTGCAATGATATCTTTGTCGGGACTTTTTACTTCTTAAGATATCTTATATTGATAATATAAGCTTTGTATGATGTTTCTTAATTATTAGACCTAGCTCTACCTATGATATCGTCCCAGAAATAGATTATCCGGATGAGATGCTTAAACATGTCACAAACATGAATAAATACTAGGGCAAAATCTTACCCGTATTCCAAAATAAACACATCATTCTCATGAAAGAACGTCTAGTTTATTTACAAACATGTCAGCTTTTCGTAAGATTGATAATATTTTTCGGTAATACACGTTTTGTGTATATAATTCGTACACGATGCTTAATGGCGCGGCGCCTTGTACATTTAATAACCGCTTTGTCTCTTTGAATAAGGATACTTTGTACAATATTCAGCACGTTTAAATTTCTGTCCAGTATCGGTACTCGTACTGAGCGTAATGGAGATATTTAAGTAAAACAAAAATACCTACGTTTAATGAGTCGTATATATGCTCCACAATTTGTCACTTCCTTATAGTTTACAGATGGTTTTATAGTCTCTGAAAATATCGTTATTTATTTTCGTTTGAGGGTTTTTTTATATATCAATGTTTGAAGCAGTTTGTTTAAAGAATAATTTAAGTGTTTTAAACTTGAAGTATAGAGATTAAGGCGTGGTCAAATAGACGTCTTTCGCAGACGGCCAATACCGCGTTGATGAACATCAACAATATATTTTTAAGACAAGACGATGTGGTTTCTTGCAGAGAATTTTCTTTGAAACCTCACGACAAAATACAGCTAATGGAATATTTTTAACATCACATTTTTTATTGAGAGCTTAACGGCAAAAATATTATAGAAACTATAGCTTAAATACATATGCTGTCAGAGCATAGCAACGTTGCCTCAAATTCACTGCGGTTATGTTTTGTGGACAAAATGCTAAAAGTTCGTACATCGGTCGGAATATTTAGATAAAATCTCTCAACTTTAATTCTGTTTGAACTCGTAATAAATTACCAACTTTCTTGACACGAAAGTGTAATGCAAATATTATTCCGTGTATTTCAAAAGTAACATTTATTTAATATCGGTTCATCCTACACTAAATAAAATATATGACAGTGTCAATGTTCATTTCAATTGATCTTCTTTTCCTAGTAAATCCTGTACGCGCAAAGGTGTGTTAGAGTCAGGTTGGAGTCCATCAATTGCTCTCTAGCCCCAACTTGTGCTTAGCTACATGTAGTAAACTACGATAGTATTTAGAATTTTACTTCACCGGTTATCCAACACAAAAATTCCAGCCGAGCCATAATGGTATTAATTTTCAGTCCATATCTCATGATCAAGTAGTATTTTACTCTAACTTTCCTGGAGTCAGTTCTTTATTTTACGGAAACGCGTATATAGGTGTGTATGTCGAATACAAGCAATTCTGTGTCACCCATTACCATTCCACAGATGTTTGCAACAAAGAGAAAAACTTGTGTCATATGTAGTTGTTTGAGGCCTTTGATCCCCATTTAACATTATAATGTGGTCCAAACAGAAGTTGAGATGTATAATGTATATAAAACAAAATAGAGAAAAACTTGTGTCATATGTAGTTGTTTGAGGCCTTTGATCCCCATTTAACATTATAATGCCGTCCAAACGGAAGTTGAGATGTATAATGTATATAAAACAAACATTTAAGCAGCAAAAGACTAAATAAAACGGTATCACAAAGAGAATCAGCAACGCGGAATGCATGTGCTTGGAATTAATAAGCCCGGTATTTTTCGTCTAAAAGTAATAATATTGTTTCGGGGCTGATAGCATGGATTAAAACATTAGAGATAGAAAATTATGTTCATTCCATAAATTTCTAAAGTTTGATTGACGTACCTCGTTTTAGGTGATAAAGTTGAAGATAGTATTAACATAAGCATACTTTACAAAAGTTACGAAATTTCTGAGGTTCTTCGATATTGCTCGACATAAATATTTTAAACTAGCTTTCTGTCCGCAGTTTTTTAAAGTAAATTGTATCTAAACATTTTAAAAGAATAATGTTTTTTTTTCGATATCCAATTTTAGTGTAACAAAACCTATATTCCGCTCCCAATTATACTCTGTCCACCTGTTAAAACTATATGAAAATCCGTTCAGTAGTTTCGGAGACGTGAGATAAAAACAAACAGAAAAATAGGCAGAAAAAGAGTTAAAAAACACTGATTTGTGTTTTATTAGATACGCATCTCAAGTCACCCCTTTCTTTTTATTACTTTTTTCAATGTTCGAACACACCGACTTCTGCTGTTTTATATACCATCCTACGTATTAATATTAGGTAGGATGGAGTTGCATAAATTGGACCGACGCCTAAATTGGCCTCGTTAATTTCTACTAAATTACAATTTTTTAAATTAATTCCAAATCTAATTTACAGGTGTACCAACATAAATATCATTCTACCATTTTGGATTCAAAGGCGTTGCGTTACGAAGTTCCATGGAAAACATTGAGAACTTTAATTTTCTTTATATTTTAATTCAAAAGTGTACTGATTCACACACTTTTTAAAATGAAATTCATAGAGTATGAAAGTGAGCTTATTTTTTCGTCACAGTTTTATTGAAAAGACAACCAAGTTTCCAAAATTGAACCACTACAGTGTTGCCTATATTAAACCGATCCAATATAGGTATAGGTACGGGATTTTGCTTTCGTTTTATTTTAATTCTTTATTATTTTTTAGATGTCTACACGGAAAAAGTATTACAATTGGACATAAGAAAACTTAGAAAAATAATAAAAGCTCTTTTTCCATTACTTGTTTTTTACAAAGTTGTTGCTGACCGAAAAGGTTCAAGTTTTTATATTATTAATGTTAAAATCCAGACAAAACTTGACTGATTATTTATTGATAGTTAAGGGACACTTTACACTTCCTTTACATTTCCTTTAGCTATCATTCAGCATCATATTTTGGTTAAAATTCTAACCCAGATTAAATATATAGTAGTAGTGTACCAAACTCGAGGCGCGTAGGTAACACTTGTGTTCTGACCGTTTGTATGAAGATATTTTACTGTATAGATATGTGTACTGTGATTTAGCCGAAGCACTCATGGACGTTATTATACGTTAACTACAAGTTTGCACCCCTCATTTATCATACAAGACATGTCTTGAGGGATACAAACGACCGCATCCCGGTTCCAATCAGAGTCAGCGTTCTGGAAATGGTTCTGGAATCTGCGACTGCTGCTTTACAACATAATCTTTTCTGGTACCTACTAACTAAACTGAAAGTAACCGAACATTCAAACCATAAAAAATTCAAACGATAAATACGAAATATAGTTACTTGGAAGTTGGAACACGAAATATAAATTATGGAACGGTGCTCATCTAAAATGTATGACATTATTATATTATTTTGACTATAGATATAGAGATATTGTTACTAGAGAAGATGTTTTAAATTATTTTTTCATACAAAGAGTATTTAAGCAATATTTTCGCAAAAATGTTTGCTGCAAGTTACAGTGGTAACTATTACATTGGTCAACATTTTAGGCGCAAGTAAATCGATCCTATTTTTTGCCTTACAGAAGCTCAGAAAGTGTGTGCAGTGGTGATAATTTGGCACAGGCCCATAAAATATTACCGTCCGTCCGTATATTACAGTTTAGGCAAATGCAACGTGGACCACGAGTCAACCGAATATATTAGAATTTATGCTGTTCACATTAAGTAGCTTCAAACTTGTAAACGAAGGAAATCTTTCGCCGTAATAATTAGGATAATGTACCAGTCCTTCTACACAGTAAGTTATGGTTAACTAGCAACACGCCCGGCCTTCGCACGGGTAGCACCAATAATTATGTAAAGACAAATGCCGATGATGACTCAAAATTATCAAAAGGACATCTTTTTTAGGGTTCCGTATCTCAAAAGAAAAAATGGACCCCTATAGGGTCACTTTTTGTCCGTCTGTCTGTTTATCTGTCGGTCTGTCTGTCTGTCAAGAACCTTTTTCTCAGGAACGCGTAGAAGTATCAAGTTGAAATTTATGTAAAATACCCGGATCTGCGGTCTCTTTCGGCTGTGAAAAATCAAACTTGTAAGTCAACGCGATAAAAAGATAATTATGATCGGCTATGTTGCATAATATGTAAAGGGTCAGAAGAGAATGCGGTAAAATCAAACGTAAATATACACTGCCAATTAATATATTTCGCTCACAATCAAAGTTCACAATTGTGATTAACACAGTTAGTAACTTCGTACTTACACAGATAGGCGACCGGCGAAGCATGATCGCAAAGTATACACGCATTGTCAACTTAGAAAATTAGTGGTGTCACTGCCATTGTCGGTATCGATATCTAGCATCGAACAATGGATATGCACTAGGGTTGTGACACCAATTTGTATTATATTAAATGGACCTGTTACACATATTTTGCGATTTTGCAAGGGAATCAAAACCTATAGGGTAGGTACTTGTCGTTTACCTCTCATCAGTATTTTTCTGGCGAGAGGAGGCATCCCGTCTCGGGCGAAGACTGGCTCCGAGGGAGGTTACAGCCCAATTGGCCTCTATCTGCAGCGCCGCCGTGGAGGAGTGGCATACCAGGCTGGAGAGCCCGCACTCGGGCTTGAGGACCGTCGCGGCAGTGCGACCTGTCTTCTCAAGCTGGCTTGACAGGCGCCACGGTGCGCCGACATTCCGTCTGACACAGGTGCTGACGGGCCACGGGTGTTTTGGCTCGTTTCTGTGTCGGATCGGAAAAGAGGAGTCTGCCGTGTGCCACCATTGTGGCAACGGCCGCGAGGACACAGTCCAACACACTCTCGAGGAGTGCCCAGCCTGGGATCTCCAACGCAGCGCTCTTAGAGCAGTCGTCGGAGGAGACCTCTCGCTGCCGGCCGTGGTTTCCGCCATGGTCGGCGGCTGGAGGTCATGGCGAGCGACAGCCTCCTTCTGCGAGAGCGTCATCTCGCGGAAGGAGAGCGCCGAGCGGGATCGTGAGCAGAACGATCCCGCCCGCAGCCAGAGGAGACGACGGAGGCGCCGGGTGGACGACTGACCGGTGCCTCATGCCCTGTGGTCCGGGGGCATCTAGAGAATTCCGCCACGGCATCCCCTGCCTGTCGTAAGAGGCGACTAAATGGGGCTTAGAAAAAGTCGCGGGGCGAGCAGTGGGGGTCTGCTCACACCAATTTAAGTGACTCCGAGGTGGACGACAATGCGGGTGGTCGGTCTCCCGCTGTCGTAGACGCCAAAGGCGTTCTTTAGAGTTCGGGGGCATCTTAGCCCCCTCGTTTATAGAGGGGCCGCAATGCGGCATCGCGCAGGGACGGTTCCGAGCAGCTATCTTAGTGCAACAAGATACCCCGGGGCCGTTCCGCATGCGCCGAAGAAGGCCACCGCGGGTTTTAGTTGGTATGCCGGTGTAGGGTGTACATAGGGTTAGGGACTCGGTCCAATGCTCGCTCGGATGATGCTATACTCCCGAGTAACGACATTGGACCGTAAGGCCGGTGAAACCAACATAACCGTTCCACTGACCCCCTGGTGGTGGTAGCGATAACGCGTTTTTCCCCGCGAAAAAAAAAAAAAAAAAAAGGTACTTGTCGTTGACCTAGAATCATGAAATTTTGGCAAGAAGCAAAGTCTTAAACCACTTGTAAAGGGAAAAATCTGAAAACCGTAAATATGTACTTGAATAACTAAAAAAGCGAATTTAAGTACTTTTTAAATTTTATCAATTTATTATTGAATTTTGCCGAACTATTGAACGTATATATACTTAGATACCTTACCTACAAGTTTGTCGGAATCCTCGGTACGCGAGTCCAACTCGCACTTGTCCGGTTTTTGGTTTTTTCCATTGCCACTAAACTTCACACGATTAAGTACTTAAATATTGTGTTAAAATCGGTCCGGCCGTTTTGGAGTCCATAGGGGAAATACATTCAGCCATTTTTAATACTAATATATATAGTATAGGTTTTATAATGAGATTCGGTACAATAAATAAAATAATTATTATTGTACAATAACATTTGCTGAATACAGATATATTGCCATATGTATGGTCTGTTCGGCAATTAATATTTTACGTACATGACTGACTCTCGTTTCATGGTTGCCAACTTACCTAAAATAGACTAAGGCCCCGTTTTTTCAACGGTTGTCAATGTTACATCAATATGCCTGGACTATATATTCTAAAGTAACAGATACAAATGATTCCAAGTTGCCTAAAACATATTTTATTGGTTTATTTTTTTACACATTCAATATAGGTATTGCGCAGTTGCAAAGTAACCGCAATTACCCTGCTCGACTCACAATTTGAGATTCTCCTATTCATAAAATACAATTTTTCAATGTTTGAAAGTGCCTAAAGTACCTTCCCAAAATTCATCGCCAGCACTTGGAATAATTGAACATAAGAATAAAATAAATAATGTCGGCGATAATGTTACGTAAATTCAATTTGCATTCAAATAATTTACCGGAATCAAGCGCAGACCGCGGACAATTACGTTGGGAAATTTGCGTGAAATTATAATGTACTCCAATGTTTAGGTTCGCGAAGTTTACCACATTAATTTTACACGGGTAGAGCTAGTCATAAGAAATAATAAAAATAATAATAAATTAAAATACTTAACATGTAAAACGAACTAAGCAAATAATAAGAAATAAACCAACATTAATGTAATCGTTCAGTGTGTTCTATCGTCTGTACCACGGTGAGTGCTATGAAGAATTATTTAGCCTTATGCCATCCTCCCCTTTCCTTAAAAAAACTATGCGTGCTGGCTAGTGAAACCACCACAGCTTCGTGGTCTCTTCCACCGCGGCTCGAACCAAAAGGTTTGGTAATTCATATTTCTGCTCTATGTCTTTCATACAACTCGGGGCCCTTCAAGCAGATCGGAACGGAGCAATAAAGCAGGCCGGCATAACGGTCAGGGACGGTCCCGTGCAGCTATCTTAGTGCAACAAGATACCCCGGGGCCGTCTCGTATGCGCCGAAGAAGGCCACCGCGGGTTTTGGTTGGTATGCCGGTGTAGGGTGTACATAGTGTTAGGGACTCGGTCCAATGCTCGCTCGGATGATGCTATACTCCCGAGTGTCGACATTGGGCCGTAAGACTGTGCGAAACCAACATAACCGTTCCACTCACCCCCAGTGGTGGTAGCGATAACGCGTTTTTACCCCGCGAAAAAAAAAAAAAAAAAAAAAAAAAAAAAGGCCGGCATAACGGTGCCGACCGTCCAGGGATGTTTATCTCTTGCTGGTCCTCATGTTCTCTTCACTTACCATCAATTCGTGCAGTGAGGCCACTTTGCCGTGCCGTCGATAAATAAAAAAATACCCATTTGTTCGGTTATTTTATTTGTCACGAAGAATATTTCATTGCAATCAGCCCTATATTATACACTGCCCACTGCTGAGCACGGGCCTCCCCTACTACTGAGAGGGGTTAGGCCTTAGTTCACCACCCTGGCCTATGGTATGCAGGCTTCCTCACGATGTTTTCCTTCACCGCTAAAGCGAACGATAATTGATAACAATACACACGTAACTTCGAAAAATCAGAGGTGTGTGCCTTGGGTTTTGAACCTCCGGACATTGTCTCGGCAGACCGTTCCATTCCCAACTAGGCTATCGTCGCTCTATAAGTAAAATATTTCATTGAATCTAATTATATAATAACTAAATCAGTACGATATTGGTTATATTTCCTATTTATGTTTTTTATTATTTAGGTACCTCCTTTTTTTAATTATCATGATTTTTTGTTTTGTTAATATTTTTAACAGACTTCAAAAAAGGAGGAGGTTCTCAATTCTTCGAAACTCATACATGAAACTAATGTAATGTCATCTCTACCTGTATAATTAAAGGGTGGTTATAATTTATTTTATTTTATTATCGAATATTGTTGTTCATGTCCATTAGGAAGTCACAAAATAATGGGAACATCTCTTTATTATACAACTAACAACTCTACAAAACAATATCGTAAAAAGCGTATAACAATGTATACTTCAACGCATTTATGAATAACAGTTTCAAATAATGCCATCAATTTTCTTAGTAAATTATTGATACCGAGAATTTTTTTATATAGAATGCTCGTTATCTCTTCATTATAAAAATAATTACTGATCAGTTTTCTATCCAAACTCTGTTTTGATTGAAACTCAAGTAAAACTAGAAAGAAAACTCTTCATAATTCATAAACATTGCGTTTCATTTTACTTTTTAATATACATACATACATACACACCGACGCCTTTTATCCCCGAAGGGGTAGGCAGAGGCGCAACTAGTGCACCCACTTTTCGTCGTGCGTATTCCGTCTGATGATGTGATAGGGGGCGAGCCTATCGCCATATCGGGCACAAATTCCAGACTCCGGGCTGATACTGAATTTTAAAAACCCAATATCACTTTTCCCCGACCCGGGAATCGAACCCAAGACCTCAGCATTGCAGTCATACCGTAATACAACCACGCCACCGAGGCAGTCGATTCGATTTCGATTTTTAATATAATCAACTTTTATTTCCAAACAATTTTCGATACTCAGCGAACATAAGCATCTTTACGAAGAATTGTAAATAAATTATAACTAACTAGACTTCTGCTCGCGGCTTCGCCCGCGTGAAAAAGTTTTTCCGGGATAAAAATATTTTCCCGGGATAAAAAGTAGCCTATGTTTTAATCCAGGACATGATCTACCCGTGTGCCAAATTTTATCGAAATCCGTTCAGTAGTTTTTGAGTTTATTCGTTACAAACATACTTACATACAAATCTTTCCTCTTTATAATATTAGTATAGACTACACATTTTTGCTGCAAAATTTTAAAATGTTTGTTGCGACGTATTTATAAATGTTTTGAAATAATTCAAAATTATAAAAAATGTTATTAGGTTTTATACACGAGGATTGCCGTCGGATTGTGGCAAAGTTCTCACGCTCTGCAGAGCATGGGACGAAGCCAGTGCTGCGCGACACAGTGCCCGAAACCGGACAAGAACCCGACATACGAACCACAACGCACCTTCATTGGCACCACTGAAAATAGCAAGGTGAGATACACATTTTCAATAATTCAATTTTTTTTTTAGCTATGTGATTCGTATGAAGAATTTTAGATGATACCTATTATTTAATAATAAGGAAATATATACTCCATCGGTTTAGGTATTTAACTAAATATAAACAAATCATAAATAAGGTATTTTATCTGTCCATTTCTCTTTACAAAATATGTCATTCCAAAAAAACTTCTTCATAACCTACACAACACTTACCATTGTTATACCCGTTTATTAAAGATGTTTGGAAGTTATAGTTACTCATTAATAAGCGCGAACACAATTAATTATCATAAATTACAATACTTTTATAAAGGAACTCGATCTGTCAACTATAAAGAGCTAATACGACAGGCACGCTTAACATTTTTCCAATGGATCGTAATAGATAACCCTACAAAATTTAAGAGTACGACTGTCACGTAGCACGCCATTAAATTTAATTGGTTAACTAGACAGCAATTATCTATACATTTCCGCATTGTAAAAAAATATTTATTTATCATAGTTTTGGCTTTGTTTTTGATAATTAGTTGTTGATAGTTATTTGTTTTGTTTCTAAAGTGAATTTAATAATTTTAAGTGTTTGTTGTACGCCGCAGTTTCATTCACACAACAGTCTTCGTAAATTCTTTCGTAAGAAAATGTTGACTACCCGGGAATAATATGTCATTTTTTGTTTACATTTAGTTAAATACCTAAAGCGATGGAGTATAGACGTATCTACTATCTTGTAATGGAAACCTGCTGTCTGTTCCTGACAATTAATTAACCTTTAGGAAAGGATCAGATATCGTGTGTTGCAGAAAGCGGGTATCGATAATAGATCGCACGTAAAAGAAAGATGTTTTGTACGATGCAGGTAAAGTTGGGAAGTACTGAATTGTATTTTAACAATATTTTATGATAATGAATTAAAAAACCTATTAATTATATTAAATTATTATATTACTCATCATACTTATGGCTACGCAATACGTAGGTAATAGGTATGTATAATAGATACAACGCCACTGCAATGGTACTTTGATTAGTTATAACAACAGTTTTAAAGAACATTCAAGCAATCATAAAAAAAAATCAATTCATTGGAATTTATGTTTTTCAATAATTACAAATGACTGTTAATACAACCATTCTGCAATAGCAGAATAATATTTAAAGATTAAACAAAGGCATCGATCAATATCATTGCGTGATGGATGCAAGTTTATTATATCCGTAGGCCTACCTAATTTTCGACGAAAATCTAACATTTTTCAGGTAATAAATAGCCTGCGAATCCTAAATGTGGGTATTTGAAATAGAGCGATGACGACATGAGATAATGAAATCTTTTACTTGGGAATATGCGACCACTACGCGTTTAGGCCACTTGTGTGTGCTAGGAAAACAAAACCAAATGTTTGGATGAAAATGAACGGACTCGTGTCATTTTAAAATACGAATAAATTCACATTTTGTAATGTTTGCCATTTCACAGGTTATAAATGTTTTTAATATCACTCGTTTGTAATAATTAATTGTTAACTTTAGCATCTCTGTATTTACGATTTACGTATTATATAGGTATGAAAATAGATAACGAAAAGTAAGACTTTTTATAAAAATTATAAAGTGATTTCATATCCTTGTTTGCAACCTTTGAGTATTTACTTAACCAATTTGCAACCGATTAAAATAAATAGATGCTACCGGTATATTTTTGAAAGCCAATATTCGCACATAAAATATAAAAATCATCATAACTTTGATTAAAATCGGATGATCAGAATGCGACATCCAGCTCGCTTTTGATGTGGTACGAATCACCATTCAATATAGAGGTCAACATTAATTGGTTCTTGTAGAGTCTCATGTGAAAGGAAGCGTAAGAATAAAGTGTAAATCAGTATGTCATTACGAGCGATCTAATAAGCCGTCTCCAGAATAATGTCGAGTAAATCCAAACGAGAAGTATTGTTATTGCTCTGGAACGGAATATAAACGTGAATACATTTTCATACAGGGCGTGAACTTTACGCATTACTATTAACTGAAGCGTGAAACAAGCAAACATAATTTAGAACTTTATATAACTCATTCAAATATATTCAAAGAATAACATTTGTTTTGTGCTGATACAATATTTCATTTGTAAACTTACTAGGACAATGTAACGATGGGTTGAACAAAACGTCGGAAAATGGCTAAGCCTAGGTCAAAAATGATGGCAAATAAAAACTTATATTAATTTATTTAGTCCTATCGCTATGACGGTTCACTTTAGATTTTATATCCATACTAAATCCGAGTCTTAAACATATCAATCTGTCCACTATTTAACAAGCTCGTGTCTGTTATGCCTGTTATGCCTGTTATGTCTGTTATGTTTAACAAAGGATAGCGATACCATAAATTGAAATGTAACTATATTTCTATAGCAGAAAGAATCGGCAACGAGTGCAAGTAAGAGTAGTAGTACTACGAAGAGCGGGCGCGGGCAAGAGTCGCGCGACTGCCATCACCTGAGCCACTTGTCGCGCAACGTGTTGCGGGCGCGCCGCGGCGTCGTGCGCATGCTCATCGTGGTCGTGCTCACCTTCGCAGTCTGCAACCTGCCCTTTCACGCCAGGAAGATGTGGCAGTACTGGTCCAGCGGATACGAAGGCACCAGTGACTTCAGCAGTCTCCTGACGCCACTAACATTCCTGTTCACGTACTTCAACTCCGGGATTAACCCTCTGCTGTATGCTTTCCTATCGAAAAACTTCAGAAAAGGCATGAAAGAACTGTTGTTCTGCCATTACCATGGGAAACGAAAAAGCGAAAATTTAATAGTGTTGAACCGGGTAGGCGTCGGATTACGGCGCAGTTCGACGCGCTCCACGCGAGCCAATTGCAGCACTGTGACGATGGCTCCCAACGGAGAGTCTTGAGATTTGCGTCGGCGGCGCATCATTTATAAAGTGGAAAATATTGACATTTCCTGATTAACGGAGAGCACGGACGAGGTGACCGACAGCAGCGGCTTTTACACCGTGTCGACCATTTCTAAAAAAGATTTGTATGACTGAGGATAGCTGAGTCGGTGCTCGATAACACATAAAGACATTTCGTGATGTGAACTATTGTATAACTATGTTACAAACTTATCGGTAACTTGTTCGATGGTGTATTTATATATTACGCGGTGATCTCAAGAGCTTAACATTTCAGTAGATAGGTAAACATTGTGATTAAAAGGATTAATATGTAGATACAACAGCGAAACTATTTTAGATACCTACATATCTGTGGAGAAAACCCATCAACAATTATGTAAATATGCGAGGTCTCATATCTTTCTTCTTATTTAAATCATAATAATGTATTAGCTAGCTAAACATACAAATAATGTTTAGATTACAAACAGGATTTGCTGGGAATTTTAATATGACATGTGGGGTTAATAAATATTTTTAGCGAACATTGTACAGAGCTCTGGTAGCGCTCTTTCGTTTTTGTTTTAAAATGATATTGGATATGGTATGAGTAACTATTAAATATTTTTAGCAATTAGAGTCCAATTGTATATTTTTTTACTTTCTATTCTGTATTTGTGCCAAATAAAATATTTAATAAACATGTTTCTTCTTTTCCACGGCGTCCAACGAAATGTTGTTATACCATATCCCATAGTAGCTTATGGATGGCCCAACGCACTAGTCATTTATTTACAAAGTTATGGGAAAGCTAAACATTATTAGCGCTACAATACCTATGTTATATTAGTAATAATAATTATAGCATATGATTTATATTGTATGTTAATATTAATGATAATTTCACATAATAATATTTCAAAGATTGTTTACTAAATTAAAGTACAAAAGAGAAAAATACAATACAATTGTATTCGTAATTTAATGCGTAATAATAAATAGATATTAGATGAATTATTTATAAAGAAAGCAAAGATTTTCTTATATGTGACATCTGAAATGGTGGATGACTAAATATAGTACCTGCCTAGAAAAAAAAATTCATGTTACAACAATAATATATATATTTTTTTACTTGACTAGCTGGTAGTAATTTAATACTAAGCTAAATTACCTAACAAAATACAAAAACTAAGTAAACTTTTGCATAAAAACGATTTATAATTCGCGAAATAATTATTTTTATAGACATAAAACAATTTGGAGAAAAACAGCTTCTGAGTTATATTATTTAACGGCTTTTTTAAATAAACGATCCCAATCTTAGGTCTAGTTTCACCATACTTTGTTAGTTACTTTTAACAGCCTGTTAACTGTATTAACGGACCGTTAAGGTTTTTGAGTGTCCCACCATGCCCTAGCCGGTGATTATCTTCCTTAACTAGGTGTTCTCTCATTAGAAGCGCGATTATTTAACATTCGCGTTAATGTAAATGCCCGATTAACTAATGCCCGTTAAATAAGAAATTGGGCCTTTATCTTCGGTCCGATCCGAAGAATAAACCAATTAAAATCAGTGCTTTGTAAGAATACAAAAGGAATATTCTCAGATCTGATTGGTCCATTTATGCGATGGTTCAAAAAAAGCAATGGGAATCGTTAATTGAAAACGGTTGTAAATTAAAAAGAAATTTAAAAGGTCTATTATAGATGTCATTTATTTCAATGGGTTATCTGAAATTAAATGAAATTTTGCCAGATAATAACAAAATTTTATTCGAATCTCGTATTTTTAGCAATTTCACCTCACATTAAAGTAACAATGAGTTAGCAAGAAATACTTCTAATAGAACAAACGTACATCTTAGCACGCTTTGTAACTGTGGTCGTAATGATTGTCGCAAAAATTTAATTTGTGTGATAAGTAACTGTTCATAGATTATACAACAAATAAGTATAATAAATTATAATATCGACGGTTGGCAGGCTAATGACGTAAGTGTGTTTTTGGCTACATTGAGTTTTATACATATTTGGAATCAGCACATTTTCCTCGATTGGACTATAGCCTAGTTGGGAATGGAACGGTCTGCCGAGACAAAGTTCGCAGGTTCAAAACCCAAAGCACACACCTCTGACTTTTCGAGGTTATGTGTGTATTGTTTATCAATTATCGTTCACTTTAACGGTGAAGGAAACATCGTGAGGAAACCTACATACCTGGGAATTCTTCATAAGAATTTCGAGGGTATGTGAAGTCTGCCAACCCGCACTAGGCCAGCGTGGTGGACTTAAGGCCTAACCTCTCTCAGTAGTAGAGGAGGGATACACATACACAAAATATTGCTTTAGTCAATAATTAGCCTGCCAATAATCGATTTATTAAATAATACTTCCTGATCAGGTTTGTGAAATATATAGGTACATACTAAATATGTGTATAAAATGCGTATAAGAATATAATAAATGTTTGTATTATAATTGTACATTATATTATTAAACGTCAATGTATTTATTATGTGAGTCAAATATCTGTGTAAATTAAGAAAAGGATTTTGTTACAATAACCGTGTAAATATACGTTTATTAAAGTTATATGCCTGTCTCTGTAACATCCAGTTACTGATCCTAGATTCCCTTTTATTCGAACACAGTTAATCTTGCTGCTTATCTTAGTAGCTTTCTTTCTTACTGCCTCGGTGGCGTAGGTAGTTGTATTGCGTACGCGTTACGAGTATGATTTGCCCGCTGAGGTCCTGGGTTCGAATCTCGGGTCGAGCCAAAAACATCGTCACTGGGTTTTTCCATCTTAAAAATTACTCAGTCGCAACTCGGAGTCGGAGTTGGCGGTCTGATAACCCCGTGCCTCGGATAGCACATAAAACCGTTGGTCCTGCGCCTGATCTCTCTCCGGTCATGTCGGATTGCCGTCTCATCGGACTATGAGAGTGAAGGAATAGCGAGTGCACCTGTGTATTGCGCAAAAACTTGTGCACTATAATATCTTCTGCGTACCTGGCTGACCTCCGTTGAGATTTGCCGCCGTGGCCGAAACTGGCTAGGAGGATCTAGGCATAGCTGCCTTCACCAAATCCTGCGCATCACGGAGCACATCCACTCTAAATTCTACCTAAAAATGCCTACCGGTGCCCTATTTTTCGATGTAGAGAAAGCGTTCGACAAAGTGTGGCACAACGGCTTGCTTTTCAAGCTGTACACTCTCAACGTGCCCACTCAGCTCGTGCACATCATACGAGATTTCTTGTCGAATCGCGGCTTTCGTTATCGAGTGGAGGTAACCTTGTCCTCCCGACACCCCATCACAGCCGGAGTCCCGCAAGGCTCCGCACTATCCCCGTTTCTTTTCTCGCTCTACACCTGCGATATTCCAAAGCCGAAGGATACCAATCTGGCACTCTTCGCTGACGATACGGCCATCTACGCTTCACGTAGAGATAAAACACAGTTGATTCGCCTTTTGCAGAACGCTGCCGACAAACTCGGCGACTGGGTCAGCAAATGGCGAATCACCATTAATCCCACCAAAAGTCAGGTAAAGGTCAAGGTCAAATAAATTTCTACGACAGATACTCGATGCCCCGTGGTACGTGCGTAATCGCAACCTCCACGTGGACACCGACATGCCGACCATCAGGCACTTTATTCAGACGCTTAGCAGGCGCTACTTCGACCGCTCGGTTAATCATCATAATCCTGCTCATATGAAAATCATCCATTTATACTCCATTTGACCGCGCGAAATGGAGACGTCCCCGTTCAGTCCTGACCGACCCAGATGATGCCATCACTCTGGCCATCCAAAGAAAGCACGAGTTATTGAAACTCTCACACTCCTCAAGACCGCTGTACCGTCCTCGCCGTCGAGGACCTCGCCGCGTCCCCCGGTGTCCCGACCCAGTTAGCAGTTCCGGCCCGCGTGCCGATGAAAACAATAGATAGATTGGTGTATTACATCGCTAAAATCCCCTAATCGCTGATGTCTCAATCATCTTCCAACGACCGCCCTGAGCCGAGGCTCGTACCCCGCTTAGGGGGTGCCCTCAGCGTGGTCGTTTAAATGTAAAGGGTTGGAGTGCCTAAAGCGTTCGCCCGAAAGTCCGGTGTGGTCAGAAAAGCCGACTCGCGTCAGGCTACTGACCGTAATGTCATAACAAAAAAAAAATATGCTACGAGGATTACGTTTTACTTTCTTACTTATTTATTTTCGAACATCTCGACATAGGTCTCGATATAGGTCGGTATTAATAAATACCCCTCTCGTAAGTCACAGGAAAAGGGGCATTTATTCCCCCCTTACTATTATTTATGTGTATGTGTATGTGTTCTTTCTTACTAATATTATATATGCGAAAATTTGTGAAATTGTTTGGATGTTTGGTCTTTTGTTAAAAATAAACGCGGAGACAAATAAACGGATTTGGAAGAAATTTAGCATACGAGTAGGTCATGTCCTGGATTGACACATAGGCTATTTTTTATCCCGGTAATTTGCTCCCATGAGAAATAATGTCAATTTTAATGAGATTTTTTAAATAGATGGCGCTGGCGTCGTAATGTCTAGGTACTTTTGTGCCGGGAAAAGCTTTTAATGTGGACAAAGTCGCGAGTAACACCTAGTCTCCTATAAGGAGGGAAGGCAAAAACATGCTAAAATACTCAGGTAATAGTTTACTGCAAATAGCACTTGCTAAAAACCAATATAACAAAAAGAAACGTAATCCTCCTAGCCAGTTTCGGCCACGGCGGCCAATCTCAACGAAGATCAGCCAGGTACGCAGGAGATAGTATAGTGCACAAGTGTGTGCGCAATACACAAGTGCACTCGCTATTCCTTCACTCTCATGGTCCGGTGACACGCCAATCCGACATGACCGGAGAGAGATCAGGCGCAGGACCAACGGCTTTACTTGCTTTCCGAGGCACGGGGATATCACACCGCCAACTTCTTGACTCCGAGCTGCGACTGAGTAATTTTTAAGATGGAAAAACCCAGTCACAATGTTTTTTGATTCGACCCGGGATTCGAACCCAGGACCTCAGCGCACAAATCGTACTCGTAACGCGTACGCAATACAACTACGCCACCGAGGCAGTTAAAAACCAATCTAATTATTACACATAATCAATTTATTAACATATTAGTATGAAGCTATCAATAAACATTATACATTTTAAGTGACTTATAATAACTGGCGTATAAAAAAACTAGCGTAACAAAAATAATAGGCGATTGAAGAGGGAGGCACTCTTGCTATTTCAATGTTCATATCTGAATGGCGTTCTCATTCATGATATTTAACGACCCCTATCGTGCAAGTCGTAAAACTTAATTGCATCAATAGGTGTGGCAAAGACGCCTTCAGCAGACAAAATTAACTTAGTCTCCACAAGGAATACAAGAATCCAAATCAATTAACAGCTTATTTTCAATAGCATCATAATTTTGGTTGGATATGTACCTTACTGTAATATTTTGACAAGATTTTCCACGTAAACATATAATGTAAAAAGTTATTCTTTGGTTAGATTTTATTTTGTGATTGTAAACTAAGTCCTAAAGCAAATAAAATATATATTTAGGCGTAGTAAATCTTAACCTCATAGGTACGTTGTGGCTGCAATGCCTACCAACACAATATGCTTTAACAATGATTGCCCCCATTCGAAGCTCAGAATTGGAGCCGATTTATTTATACCTACGCATGTACGCATGCAATTAAATATTAGTAATTCAACATGTAAGCACATGTAAGAAACAAATCATTTAATTTATTACGCATGCTCACGCCTTTTATCCCCGAAGGGGTAGGCAGAGGCGCAACTAGTGCACCCACTTTTCGCCAAGCGTATTCCGTCCCATGATGTGATAGGGGGCGAGCCTATCGCCATATCGGGCACAAGTTCCAGACTCCGGGCTGATACTGAATAGAAAAAAATCCAATATCACTTTGCCCGACCCGGGGATCGAACCTCAGCCTTGCAGTCGTACCGTAATACAACTACGCCACCGAGGCGGTTTGATTTATTCGAGTTGTATTAAAGCAAAATTCAGTGACGCAACCATCCTATCAAAATTTAAAAAAAGTATAATATAAATAGATATTTCTCATAACAGAAATACTCAATTCTCAAGATAACTTCTCTTAATTAATGCTATGAGAGTAAAACCTATGTAATTAACTGCTATCGTTTCTGTTTAACAGCTTAACTTGGAATTTGTTGTGTTGCGGAAATAAACGTAGTGTCCAGCAGAATAAAATAAGGCTCTTGTTTTTCACGAAGATGTTGAAAATAGATGAAGTTTTTACTGTATGTTATTTTTAAACGTTTAAGGAATATGTTTGCACGCATTTGTATTCGTATATCGTCATTTTACAAAAAGTAGTATTTTGGGGCCTCTAAAATGCAATAGAGGTCTTATGCCAGATGTAGAACTTATTAATTTGCCAGTCCCGTGGATTTATCTCGTTAAGTCAGGAAGGTGGAGAAAGTTCTTGCCATATATTTAACTTATGTCCCAACATCCAGGCATTCCAATATTTATTTGTAGAAAAGCACTAACGCTCGCTTCACCCATTACCCTAACAGCTGGTGATTCCCAAAAAGTCTCAGTAATATTTTGTGTAATTATATAAAAACATTTATATTTATTTATTACAAATAAGTATAATAAAACCCTGAAACAAGATTCAGTGACATTATATTCTCTACTAAATTATAAATGCCGATGGTCGAAAACATGTTATTCCCTGCAGGCGTCTGTTTGTTTTCGATCCGTCGTCATGACACAAAATATAAAGGATGGTAAATGCTTTGATCTGAAAATGTCTCGTTATGAAGTACTACGTACTTAATTAATATAAAATCAAGTACATTGCCATAAATGCTTACTGAGACATTGTTAGGCATCTTATAAAGGGTTCCAGTTTTAGTTTGAAATCGAAGCGAATCTCTCTGATCTATATAACCAATAAATAAATCAATAATAACAAGGGCTTATCGGCTTTATAGTGTTTTTGGATTTTGTAAGCACACACACACACTCACGCCTTTTATCCCCGAAGGGGTAGGTAGAGGCGCTACTAGTGCACCCAATTTTCGCCGTGCTTAAAACCATTATAGTAGTTTAATTTCAATATTATTAATTATTTATTCGTCCATAATTAATACACTTTATATAGCGTGTTTTGACCGGGACTATACCGGTTGACCTTACATTATGCTCTAACCGCGCGCTCTCCGCCCTCTAAGTATCTCGAAAACGATTGAAAGAATTTTAAAAAATTTAAACAAAAGTTGTAGGAAAGTTAATTCTCTACAATATTGATAATAAATACAAATAGCGAAAAACCC
Source organism: Sphinx pinastri (assembly GCA_947568825.1). Taxonomy (NCBI): domain Eukaryota; kingdom Metazoa; phylum Arthropoda; class Insecta; order Lepidoptera; family Sphingidae; genus Sphinx; species Sphinx pinastri. Next base: position 10,302,422 of record OX387618.1, on the reverse strand, counting down.
ATAAGAAATGAGATATTTGCAAAAAATATGCAAAAAGTCGATTTTTGTGACCTTTGACCTCAAATTTTAATAGACGCGTACACCCTACCATATGTAAGTTTTGAGACAACTTTTAGAATGCCAAAATATATAAATATTCAGCTGGGTATCTCAAATTCCGAGATTCTAACCTAATTTTGACTAAGATGACTGGACTATACGTGGAGTGCGTTGGCTAATACCAGTTCACGGGGTAGTCCCGTTGTTTCAAAATTACTGCTAAACTGTCACTTTAAAACTAATACAGTGGCAAACAATTGTGGTACATAAAAATAGCAGTTAAATCTGTGTTATCTGTTTTAGGAAATGTTGTCAGCTCTAGCATTATTGTATACGGGGATTACCCTGTCATCCGATATTACCCCTACGCACCCTATTTAATATTCAGAAAGGATTCGTGTTGTACCTACATGATCTATGTGCGTAATGTAGTACACCCACCGCAGCGTATCAGCTATTCAATTTAGGTCCCCAGTGATGCCGTAAAAGAGCACGATTTATACCCTACATGTACCCACAATGCTTTCAAATATGTCTGATTCTAGGCTATGACTTGTACAATTCATGAAATGAGAAAAAAAAAATTTTGAGAATGTTAGTAAATATTTAACAAATATAATATAAAACAAACCTATAATAACAAGTATTTAACAAATCTATAAAAATAACAAATCGATAAAAATCCTTAGTGATCAAGTAGTTATTTAAACATGAGGATATAAGTCAAACACTCCTCTCCTAATAAAATGATCGATGCTTCGAATCCCGTATTTTCTACCCTATGAGGGTTAATTCTTGAAATGCATTTTTTTTAGTGCATTTACGAAACTCTAAATTCTAAATAATAATTAAAGTTGTCTTTTTAGTGCACCATTAAACTCTTAAAGGAATTTTTAAATATCATTTTTCTCACTTAAATGGAATTCCCGACCACAAAGTATTTAGCATTTTACGAGGCGTTATCTAAATGAAACACCAAATTGACCAATTTTCCCGGAGTAGTTACGAAATGTAGCAAAGGCTTGCAAAAATTATTTCTATTCCGTGATTTTATATGTAAATCTAAGGGAATTTATTGCTTAATCTCTTGCCGTTACATCAAGTAGTTTCCCTGGTCGAGTTTACACAAAACACTCGAGTTCAAATGAGATGCAATGAGTTCATTAGCGAACACCCGTTAACACTGGCCTTGTAAACTGACGACTTTATAAGAATATAACCATTGTTGGTGAACTAACTATTAAAACGTGTAAATTGCAACTTGATAATGACTTAACAAACCTTCCAGTAGAATACCATTTAAAATTCGTTCTTTTTTACTCGGCGTTTAAGTAACAACTATTTTTATAAAAGCAGCTCGTGGAACCTCTACAGAATTTTTAATCACGCGATGGACTTTGACGTAATGGTCGCATTCCCGGCATGGCAAATATAGCTTTCATAAAAGTACTGTCAAAGCCTGACCTATGATAAAAGTGAGTGCCATCAACATAGTAACTGTAGGTATATACGTATTGAACGAAACAGGAAATAAATCCAAACGAGGTTTTTGAAGGGAGGCAAATGTTTTGAGTCAATAACATTGATAGAGAATATACGAGTGATTGTAAGTCGCTAAGGGATATATTTCACTTTCTACATCGTCGGAAACAGTATAGGTGAGTGTTATTTATGCAAATATTTTTTCTAATATGTTACATGAAAAGCTTGTATTGAATATTATCCAGGTAAAATTATTAGAATACATATTTATAAATAATATGAAGACAATATGTAAAGGTTACGATAGCAATTGGAGGTTATGCTTTAATAAACCTCGATACCGAACTGCATTTGAATAACCACAGGGCTTTAGTCGGTAAGCCGCGCCGTACTGGTGTAAGCAGAGACCTTGTCTAAAAGCCTGACGAACTAGGGAACAAAAATCGCCACTATAACGACTATACTAAACAGCAGTTTCATATTTTTAATTAAAATTAAGTAAGTAACTTTTTTATTTCATCCCAAAACCGAAATATCGTAGTTTAAGCAAAGAGCAATCTATTTTCCCTACTGCGACATCTCACATGGTACACGATGTTCTAAATATACAAGCTTACACATACAGAATAATAATTATTAATTTCATTTCATACATGCGTGGAGCGGGTAAAGCAGAGTTACGATAACAACATTATCGTATCCACAAATTGAAACCACTAGCACTAATATATTGATTTTAGTTAATCCCCATACCCATATGAAGGCATTTGGGAAATCATTGCCTGAAGTAACTGCCTACTTTCCGACAGGAACGTACTTAGAGAGTGGTGAACGGAGCAACCGCCCAGGGCATCGTACAATCATCCAAGTACTGCTAGTACGCTTTCTCAAAATAAAATGCCAATTTTTCATATTTTACCAAGCAGGTGCGATCATTTCGGATATGTACAAAGGAAACAGTAGGTAACTCTTACTGTGTAGGTACTTTAGTTGCAAGTTACATGTTGTTGACAGACAACTCGCAAGCGACTTATTTAGAACCTTAAGGTAGTCGAGCATACACTTTTCTGACTGTACTTACTGGGGGCATTAGGAAAAAACATTACCTTCATCGACAGTCGGGTAAAAAGGCATCGAAAAGATTTGCCGCCCAGAACTTCGCATTAGTTAAAGTCGACGGACTGCTTCGGTGGCATAGTTGTATTATGGTATGAATGCAATGATGAGGTCTCGGGTTCGATCTCCGGGTCGGGCATAGTGATATTTGATTTTTCTAATCAGTATCAGCTCGGAGTCTGGAATTTGTGCCCGATATGGCGATAGGCTCGCCCCCTATCACATCATGGGACGGACAACGCTCGGCGAAAAGTGGGTGCACTAATTGCGCCTCTGCCTACCCTTTCGGGAATAAAAGGCGTGAGTATGCGTATGCGTAAAGCCGACGGCCATCACTAATTCCTAAGGTTTTTCTTGTTCCTTTGTTAAGAGGAGGGACGAATAATTAAGTGGTTCAGTTAATTATGGATGATCATCACCGCTTATTGTTATAGGAAATATCATGAATTATTTTCCGATATGATAGACAATAGACTATAGTTTATGGATTCTTCCTTTTTTTTTAGTCCGTGGTAGATGTAATATTATTTTTGTTATATTGCCTTAACCAAGTAAAAACACTGCAAGCCAAAGCTGTTTGTTTAAGTAAAAAGAATGAGCCAAAACATACGGAAGGTTTGTGTCTTTTCAATGCAATATTTCGTTCTCCAATAGTTGATCTCCCGGGACCATATCACCGCTTCGCAGTCAATCACCCGGAACGTATTAAGACAACCAATATCTGTATCTTCCGTAAAACATGCTGATCCGAATCTACATAAAGAGAAATGAAAGATAATGTTTTCTTCGACATTTGCATACTTAAACCTAGCCAGGTATGCATCTAAAGAATTTCGCCACGGCATCCCCTGCCTGTCGTAAGAGGCGACTAAATGGGGTGGCGAGAGTCGCGGGGTGAGCAGCGGGGGTCTGCTTGCTCAACTACTCCAATGTAAGCGACTACGAGGTGGACGACAATGCGGGTGGTCGGTCTCCTGCAGTAGTAGACGCAAAAAGCGTGCTTTAGAGTTCGGAGGCTTATCAGCCTCCTCATTTAGAGAGGGTCCGCAATGCGGCATCGCGCAGGGGCGGTTCCGTGCAGCTATCTTCGTGCAACAAGATACCCCGGGGCCGTCCCGTAGACGCTGAAGAAGGCCACCGCGGGTTTTGGTTGGTATGCCGGTGTAGGGTGTTAAGGACTCGGTCCAATGCTCGCTCGGATAATACCATACTCCCGAGTGTCGACATTGGGCCGTAAGACTGTGTGAAACCAACATAACCGTTCCACTCAAAAAAAAGGTATTGAACATAATTATTATCGTCGAAAATCTATTGCAAGCCGTCTAGACTGGTCATCAACTTACAAAAAAATGGCATGGTGGCAATGACACTTGATGTCAGTTGACACTGACATTAGAGATTTTTTTTATTTATTTTACTTTTCTTAATAATTTATAGTCGACACATGCACACACTTACACGTACATAGGCTCGCCCCCTATCACATTATGGGATGTAATACGCATGGTAAAAAGTGGGTGCACTTGTTGCGCCTCTGCCTACAACTTCGGGGATAATAGGCGTGAGTTTGTGTGTGTGTGTAGACAATGTATATAAAATACGTTTCTCGAATGTGCAATCATTTAACAGAAACGACCAAATGAACCATTTTACGGCTCTCCGAAGCATTTTACGGCAATCATCGATTTAAAATAGGAGCCACGCCTGAAGTCACTTTACCGCAATGATTGCAATCAATGTTCACTTGCGCCTCAACTGAGTGTTATTCACTTTATCATAAACTGTTTTCTATCTATCTATCTTACACAAGTATAGTAATGCTAATTAAACAAATTACATCTAAATGATAAATCCTTACATTTTATAAAACAAAGTATCTCGCGGCGTTTGTCCGAATGCCATAAGTTTAAAAACTACGGAACGCATTCGATAAAATTGGATATAGAGATAGTTTGAGACCCTGGAAAGGACATATTTTTATCCCAGAAAAATATATAGCAGGACTTTTAGCTCTGAAAAACTCTTTCACGCGGGTGAAGCGGCACGGAATGGTAAATCTTTAAATTTAAACTTCTTACAACGAAGTAGAACGTATAAGTTCCATTATACCATACCATACCAGCCCTGTATTATATACTGCCCACTGCTAAGCACGGGCCTCCTCTACAACTGAGAGGGTTTAGGCCTTAGTCCACCACGCTGGGCTAGTGCAGATTGGCAGACTTCACATACCTTCGAAATTCCTATAGAGAACTTCTCAGATATGCAGGTTTCCTCACGATGTTTTCCTTCACCGTTAAAGCGAGCGATAATTCACAAAGAATACACACATAACTTTTTAGAAAAGTCAGTGGTGCATGCCCTTGGATTTTGAACCTGCGGACATTCGTCTCGGCAGTCCGTTCCACTCCCAACTAGGCTATCGCCGCCTATAAGTTCAATCAACCCTTTTGTGTTGCGCGGGGGAACATTAGTCGCGGGCCGAGGCACACAGTCAGTGTGTATACCTCTTGGTTGCATAACACATTGAGGCCTAAAAGGGCCCGCGAACATTTCCTGGCACCCTTTTCCTTTCCGCCCATCCTGAGAACCTTTCTCCACTCCCCACCTTTCCTTCCATCATCCTTTTCCGCTTCCTTCCCAGGCCCCTGCAGTCGTCAAGCCGGGGGACTCCAGTATCCCATTCGCAGGTTTCCCCCGGTGTTGACTGCAGGATCGCCTACCGGAAAAAAAAAACCCTTTTGTGTTACACTTAAACTTGTAGGGTCGCACGCAATTACCGCTTTTATTAATATTGCTTTACAAGAGATAAAAGATAAAGATAAGGTATAAAACCGCTATTAAACTTACCTTTCTTTGAATTAATTTAGATAACTAACTACACGTGGTTTAATCCAAACCAAAAGCCCTAAAGCAGATAAAGATATAAAAGCAGTTTTAGATAATTTCTGAATACATTCAGGGTTGAATCGGACATAAAATCTGAAAACGCTGAAAATACGGATTTGTTGAATAGAGTGCCTAAGTGTAAGCGAAAATAAGGTGTTAGTTCAAACGGTACGCAACTGCAAATGCCCTGATTAAATGTAATCAACTAAAAACTACTAAACTATGGAACCAATTGCCGCCAGCAGCATTTCTGGACAGATAGGACCTGGCGACCTTCAAAAAAAGAGCGTATTCCCACCTAAAAGTCCGGCAACGCATCTGTGTGTCCCCTGGTATTGCAGATGTTCATGGGCGGCGGTGATCACTTACCATCAGGTGAACCGTATGCTCGTTTGCCCCTATATAATAATAAAAAAAAAAAAAAAAGAACACATGGCAATTTTTTACAGTAGATTGAAATGGTTCAGTATAAATTGTGACCCTTCAGTTGTAACTATTCACTTTATGGTCATAAAGTGAATAAGCTGTAGTAAAACGCGTTTTACGGCGACAAATGTACCTCAAAGATGCTCAAAGATATATTAGTTTGATTACCCATAAATTTTCCGTCTATATAGTAACAATAACTATAAGCGGATGGAAGTTTTTTTCTACTGTCCCTCACAAAATATAAATCAACAGCTTGTATCACACAATGTTCCATTAGTCATAAATAAATTACTTTTTATATATACACATATAAGTGGTGATAACTTAGTTGGCAGTGGAATGGACTGCCGAGACGAATGTCCTCAGGTTCAAAACCCAAAGGGACACACCTCTGACTTTTCTAAAAATTTATGTGTGTATTCTTTGTGAATAATCGCTCGCTTTAACGGTGAAGGAAAACATCGTAAGGAAACCTGCATACCTGAGAAGTTCTCTGAATTTCGAAGGTATGTGAAGTCCGCCAACCCGCACTAGGCCCGCGTGGACTAAGGCCGTAAACCTCTCATTTGTAAAGGAGGCCCGTGCTCAGCAGTGGACAGTATATAATACAGGGCTGGTATGGTATGGTATATATAGACATATATATATATATATATATATATATATACATATAATGTACTTATTATAATATTATCTTTACATTAATAAATGATCATGTAGATCGCTTGCCTGATGGTTAGCACCAAGTCTCCCCTACAATAGTAGTAACATCATTCAAAACTGAAAATGATACACCTTTACATAGTTGAACTTTGCTTGTTACCCAGAACAACTAGGTAAACCTCACAATGCCGAGTAATTAAACTGGCTACGTTGTCTTTCAAAGACGAACAAAACATTTGTGTCTACAAATTTGTAATTACTAGGTACCGGCGCGCGCGGCGTAGAACTTAGGAAGATCAATTTGATCAGAAATGTGTAATACCTTTAACTATCAAGAATATGTTACCTGCATTAATTATGTCTGTATGTTTTTAATTTCGTCATCAACATCATTTGTATATAAGAATATTAAAGTAATAACGCCGCGATGTACAAATTAGTTATATAGATTTCACTATTAACATACTATTTTTATAATTATGACACTTTATATTGCACGATTATCATAATAATCTTCAAACTAAGAAGCTCGCAGAGCGTATTATATTATTCCTTGCTAAGAACTAAGAAGTATCCCCAGTAATCTATTGTAATCCATCAAGTAATTGGAATGCTGCTCGAGGAAGACTAACGTACCATGTACATGAACCAATACGTGCGAAAACAAAATCCTGCCTTTGCTCCGCAACTGAGTAAGAAGGTACGCCGAGAGAGCAAAACAGGATCGACGCCATCTCCATTCAAGCGGCATGACTTACGACACTCATTTATTGTTTTGTACCTATATATTTGGATTGTCTACGAATATTTCATAGCCACAAGAGCAGTCGTCAAATTTATTACTACGCTTTCATAATATTTCACATTTATGCGATTGAGAGTCTCAGAATAGTTTTACAATACAATACAATACAATACAAAACTCTTTATTGTATAACCAAAGTTTAAATGTTATGTTAAGTTTTAATGTTTTGTAAAAAATTCAACGTACAGAGTCAATTTAATTTATATAATTCAACATAGTAACAGCACTTGAGCATTGTGCAGCCGCAGAAAAGTATCGTTGCTTTTCACAAGAGATATCTTTATCTATGAGCGTTAACGAACTTTATTGGTATAAAAGTATCACTGTACTTTCTCCGGATACAAAATAGTTTTCTACCAATCCGTCCAGTGGTTGCGTTTATATCTAACAATTCCAAGTACCCTTTGACACTTTCGCATTTATATTAGCGAAATAGTTGAGACTCCGGCTTAAAATTTGTAAAATTTTAACTGTTGTTAGCTCGGTTTAACGTTCGTTTAATTACGAACGTGAACGCTTTGTACACCGGCACGCAGCATACATAATCGGTTTATCGGACAGGCTTTACCCAGCTAATAAACAGTTTATGATACACTCTACCAGTTAATGAGGTATAAAAACTTTTGAATGTTTTTTTTGTTCAAAATCTGTATGTCAAAATGTATTATTTATTTATTTTTCATCAACGCAATATACATTGCCAAATCGAACAGATAATATTTGGGCTAAATGTCATTACAATTCAAAAATTATCTCAGTATTTAAATTATAGATGATCGGGTGTGGTCAGAAAAGCCGACTCGCGTCAGGCTACTGCCCGTAATGTCCATAACAAAAAAAAAAAAAAAAAAGATCGTAGCATGCAAAGTTATGAATTACTCAATAAATAACTTCAATAATTTTGAAACATTAAAATGACAAAACATAAAAATCTAGAATAACACAAATTCAAAATTATAATACAAATTCTTTTATAGTATATTATGGAGACTATCCCACCCTCACACCCGCCACTGCAACTCCTGTAAGCCAGGATCAGCAGTGGCACGCATTTTATAACACCGAGCGGTAAAGCTAATCTGTCTTTAACCCGAAACGAAATTAATCAAATAGAAAGATAGGGAGAAGTTGGAAATATTATCGTGGTGATAGTATATTATATTAGAATTTGAATTTAAACGCGTATTGTACCTATCGTATGCCACATGTTACTACACTGTGCTCTACGGCGATGTTTTCATTATTCACAGCCCATTTGCGACGCACAAGGATTTTACACTGTTATTCCAAAGAATAGTTTCCCATTTTTACACAGAGATCTTTGAGTATTATTGTGAGACTATCAAACCCTTCGCGGTTCAGATTCAATGGCATTGAGTGATTCGTTCGGCCTGCGCTTATTTTCGCTTATTTATTTATTCATACCCATCAATCCAACCCTACTTCTTCTTCTTCTTCTTTTTATTATGGCTTCCACCGATTAACTATCGATGATTTCGCCAATGTCAAGTAATAATAGCAGATACAAAACAATAATTATAAATTCTTAGAAATAAAAAGTTGTCGCCATGTCAAAAAACAAAAGACCCCAACCCTACTTATCGTAATCGATAGTGACAATGCTGGTTTTGGCGTTGCCAATGTTTATGGATGCGGTAGTTGCCATGAATATAAATTGGCGAACACAACAGAGGTTATATTATATCCAATATCAAATATAAATGGTAGTCATGGTTAAAAATGGGCACACATAGTTATAAATCTAAACATATCTACTACATAAAAAAGTAAGTGGGTTACTTACTTTTGAAAATGTCGAAAAACTCAATCGTCAATACGCGCGTATCCGATCACGTCGCCGTTCAAAAGTAGTCTAGTAATATAGTCTACATACATTCCGGCTTGATTGCCATTCTTCCATATAACAAAACGTGAAAACATCTCCAAAGCGACTTAGCTGCACAGCTTACCTCAATTTTAGAATTCGCTCCAACTATATTATGTAGACCGGGAAACATGTCCGTATAGCAACTCTTTTCGTGAAATATAAAGGAGAGCAACAAAATCAATACTTATAGTTTAACAATGGATAACAATTTTCATGGATGATGGATGGATAAATAGGCAGTAGGATTCCAGAATTGTTTATAAACAAATATAAAAAGAATCAATATTGATAGGTTCTAATAAAATAGAATAATGAATGCCTCGGTGGCGTAGTTCTATTACGATACGACTGCAGTACTGAGGTCTCGATTTTTAATCCCAGGCCCGGCAAAGTGATATTGGGTGTTTCTGCTCACTATCAGCCCAAAGTCTGAAATCTGTGCCCGATATAGCGATAGGTTTGCCCCCTATCACATCGTAGAACGAAACACTCTTGGTGAGAAGTGGATGCCCTGGTTGCACCTCTGCCTACCCTTTCGGCGATAAGAGGGTGAGTGTATGAGTGAAAATATAGTATTTTTTTTTGTCAATCTATCATCCACGTTCATTACATTAGGTATAAAATTTAAGTAACCCCCGACACAAAATCGTCTAAAAAGTATACTAAATAAAAGTTTGTACCTGGTAAGATATTGACCCAAGCGTCGTCGCTTCTGGGGACCGCTAAAGAAGTATTTTCATCTCCCTGGTCCGGAGTTCGGTCTCCCGACGCGAGGACGCATCGCATGCTCACGCCTTTTATCCCCGAAGGGGTAGGCAGAGGCGCAACTAGTGCACCCACTTTTCGCCAAGCGTATTCCGTCCCATGATGTGATAGGGGGCGAGCCTATCGCATTTCGGGCATAAATTCCAGACTCCGGGCTGATACTAAATAGAAAAATCCAATATCACTTTGCCCAACCCGGGGATCGAACCCTCAGCATTGAAGTCGTACCGTAATACAACTACACCACCGAGGCAGTCTATAAGTTGCTAAAGAGTTGGGTAACCCGCAGACTACGTGATGCTGCAGCATCAGATTAAGGTTAAAATGTCTTAAAAACATTGCCGAAGTCAAAGTACACCAAATTTTAAATCAATCAGAGTTGTGAAAGTTGGAAATGAGCTGATAATTTTCAAACGCCTGAACAGATCTTCATAAATTATAGCTAAGAACCATCTCGATCACATCAGCTTTCAAACAAAAAACACCGCGTCTAAATCGGTCTATTCGTTTGAGAGCTACAATGCCATAGACAGACATACAGATACGGTTAGTTCTTACAGTGAAGAAATTTTAGTGCGCTCAAGTCGTAACTTCTTAAGGATTTAATATTCCTGATTTATTTTGAATCTGGAACAGGTATCTAATAAATGTCAGCAAAATTATCACTGTCCTGTGGGGCGATTTTCCAAAACTCGAGCTTTGAACCGTAATATTACGCGAAATATGTACATAATCAAACACATGGCATCAAATTACAGTGACTATTAATATAACCTTGCTAAAACTTAGAAAACTATACACATCCCGCCCTATTTTTTATCATTTTTTTATAACAGAATAGAGGCGACAAGAATTTTGTATCACATTCCTGTCGGCTAAAAACACGTTAATAACACCGACAATTTAAACAAAATGTGATAAACATTCACAGAGCTATTGTTCGTGTATTAATTCAATGTAATATGATGAAAGTTAGGTATTATATAGGATACAAAGTACGTATACGTTTAGTTTTTATTATGTTTTATTTGCACATTACTCAGTTTCCGGGACAAAATACAAATATTAGATTACAATTTTCTGCTAGTTTGTGTAATTAATATTATTAACATATTGAGGACTCTTTCACAGAAACCAAAATGCCACTACCTAAACAGAAGGAGAGCAGCGAAGAAACATTAGCAGAAAACGCGAAAATGAAAGAAAACGTTATGAACGAATGAAAAATGATCCAGACAAGTTAGCTGCTTTAAAAGAAAAGAAAAAAATAGTATTATTTATAATATTCTACATGGACAGCAAATATTGACGACTTTTTTGAGCAGTCAGACTCTGAAAGGAATGATGCCACAAGCCCAATTGTACTCAATTTTCCGGATTTGGATTATATTTTGAACTGTACCAGTAACGTGATACTTAATATAGATCATTCTGATAGCTTACTTTGTTGTGTTTTAAATGTGGACCCTAATGATCTTTTTCCGGAAAATGAAGAGAAAAGGCCAAAGAAGAAAAGAAATTCTAATGAAAATGTTCAATTATACCAAGAAGATCTGGTAAAAAAAGCCCTGACTGTAAAAAAAGTTGTCAAAAAGACATACTCCCAAAAAAAGAAACCAAATAGTAAAGTAAAAAAACAAAAAAGATACATAAAGGATTGCGATGATTGCTCCTTTATTATCTGTGGATCTTTATATGAAGAAGATTAACGAAGAGAAACGATTGGATCGAATGCACTATATGTCATCAAAGCGCGGAAATCTGTGGCGCAAATAAACTGCAGCAAAATAGATCCTGTATTGTTCACCTGTCCAGGATGTTTATCGGATAAAGACGAACTGAAAAGTTAAACTAACGCATTCCTTAAATTTCTGACTGATTATTATAAATAAAATACTTGTGATTTCAAATGCCAAGTCATCTTTAAAATTTCTACCTCGAAACAAGCTATTGTTTATTTTTGTACTAAAGTACTCATAGAGTACATGTTCTCTTCAGGATAAGTTTGATATTATTATGATACGAAGACTTGTTTAACAGGCTGATATTTTCTAGTGCCGTACTTTTTACTCTTTGTGCTTATATGATTTTAAATAAACATTAAATATAGACATTTTTGTGCAATAATTTCAGTTTCCTGTTTTTTTTTCATTATCCTGGCAGTAAATTAACATTCTCATAGTTATATTTTATATTGGTTTTCAATCTAAGGAAAGAATATACATGGTTATGTATTATACTTGTCGCGTATTATGCATTCTTGTTCCTTTTATACCATTGATTTCATTTTCCTGCGTCACATCTCACTTGCCTGTAATGAAAAAATCTTAAAACGGCTATTATTTGAAAATTTACCAATATTTTGTCTGGCCCACGATACTTTAGTTTACTTAAGTCATTACCTTGAAGTCTGGCTAGTTTATATACTAAATCTAGTAAAAAAAGGTGTGGAACCAAAAAGGCCCAGTTTTATTCCTTCATAATAAGAACTAGCCATACACAGATACACACCCTAAACTTATAACACCCCTCTTTTTTGTCGGGGGTTAATAAATACAAATAACTAACAAACTTTCTTTATAATGGAGAAAATTGGTTCTATCCAGTTGATTCTCAAAGTCTCTACAGCACAAGATATTGTCTAACTATAACATTTTTAAGGCGAGTAATTATCAAGAGATCGTAAAAACTGTTCAACAAGTCCCGTTTGGGTTATCTACATTGATTAGGTCCAGAATATTCAATATTGGTAATAAATGTTTATACGGCTTTGCTATCTATACTACAATAATAATAACAAGGGGCGGCTTTGTGGCGAGCCGGCGGTGAGTGGCGACACCGCGTACCCTGATTCCGTGGGGGCTAAATGAGACTCCCTGACCCTTGGCTTGCCTTAACTGGCCGGCTAGGGGTGGAAGTTGCAAGAGCTAAGAATCTGAGCTCCAGAGTGGAAGTGCTCAATCTGCGTAATAGCGAGGAAACCCGCTCCGGGACGCGTCAGCGACCCGCGATGGTGAAATCGGTGCACACCTCTCGACACCTTATAGCCACCGATGTGTCCTCCATAAGTACAGACAGAGAGAGAGAGTACTTGCAAGGTGTACCCACCCCAACTAGAGTAATGTATGTAAGGGGCCTCTACGTGTTGGATCCATATTCCCCACGCAAGCCTTCCAAAAGGACCGGCCTTCGTGCCGTGATTTCCCGTAGGAAAGATAGAACATACTAATGATAAATTATATTTCCGATATCTCCAATACAAACACAGAAAAATAACAAGCATATTATCTTATAACTAGTTCTAAAGCCAAATCTATTAGAAAACCAGCTGTCTCTCAAACTAAACAAATGTATCTTGAGAGACAGATAAAGACGAAACTAATTCAGATCACAGCCCGTGTGGAATAATCGCTTAAGATATAAATAAGTAAAGGTATTAGATAAAATGAACAAAGTACATAGGATAGCAAATTAGAGGAATGCCCAGTAGGAGTGTTTGTGTGTGTGTGTGTGTGTGTGTGTGTGTGTGTGTGTATGTGTGTGTGTATAAGTGCGCGTGTGTACGTGCGTGCGTGTGTGTGTGTGTGTGTGTGTGTATGTGGGAGCGTGTGTCTGTTTGTGGTTTGTTCAAAAATCAACTTGATAGTAGATCACTAAATTAATAGCTGCTGCGTAGTATTATTATCGAGACCTAAGAACCAATTTTTTTTTATTTGATTTTGCAATCATGCTTATTTGTCTTGTAAATGTTTAAAATTTTATTGTACAACCTAGAATTAATGATGAAACCTAGATTATGAGCAAACACGGTGCTACGCAGTTTTGTCGGGAGCACTATATCAGTGGAGCGCTTATTCGACACAATTAAAGGAGTACGGTGTTTTCTTAACACTGTTTGAACATTTTATGCTATCTTGCATAATTTAATGATTCTAAATCAACGCGAAGTACCCTAAAGGTTTTGATTCCCTTGCGAAATCACAAAATATGCGACATAAACGGTGATATCTTTTGATCGCGTTGACTTACATGTTTGATTTTTTTGTTTGACAGCTGAAAGAGACCGTAGACTCGAGTATTTGATATTATAAATTTCAATGTGATTTCCTTACGGGTTTATGAGAAAAAGGGTCTTTACAGACAGACAGATTGGCGATCTGAAAACCGTAAATATGTACTTTAGTAACAAAGGAAAGCGAATTATAACCTTTTTAAAAATGATTAATTTATAAATAATTTTGGCGAACTATTGAAGTTATGTACTTAGATACCTTACTTGCAAGTTTGTCGGAATCCTCGGTACGCGAGTGCAACTCGCACTTGTCCGGTTTTTTTTTAATATCTTTGTATTGAAGCTATTTCTGCTTGAATTATCTAGCTATATTCCCCCGTGTACAGACTACAGAAGGTATAATTTCAAGCTGTCATGCCATGTTTTATGACTAAATAAAAACTTTTTGTTCATAAACCATCTGGCCTTATTCGACGTTGGCCAACTGGATCGGCTTCGCATCGCCTGATTAAACATGTCTGCCGTTATTAGTCCATCAACTACCCTCATATCTTGTTCCGTTTGTCAGTCACAGTTTGTTGGATCAGCATTGCTACAGTTTTCATCAATCCCCGATCCATGATGATTCAACCAAAGTTTGTTATTCTTATAAGGGTTTTTACTAACAAATACGTGTATGCTTTTATACATCAATAAGAAAATTTGGCCACGTCTTTGAAGTGAAAAGAAAATGTTATTATTATACAGTAACCATTACACAATGAATTTTATTTTATTATAATTTACCGTGCCTCACCTTGGGGATACGCCATGAAAATACAAGAAAGGGCACAATTTTGCGAAGTGATTGTGTTCAGGCCAAAAATATTAAAGGCAGGAAATCACTACTTATATTAAAAAAAACAATGACTACGCAATAGTTTTTTGCCTTATGAAGAGCTCCTTCATAAGAAACAAGAGTATTTATAGAACAAATTACACCTCAAAATAAAACAAAGTAAAATAGGGTAGTTGATTACTTTTTTTTAATACATTAATCAAAAATGTATGCCATCCAAAATCTTACCGAAAAATAATTTTCAAAATTGGTGCAATAATAAGTTAGAAAGCTTTGAAATTTGGTAGAAGGGGTAATTGTCAAATAACAGGAATATCAGACTGTGACTTCACCGGGTGTCACCGGCTATAACGCTGCCTGCGTGCGAAAGAGATGGCACGATATCCCCACCACGACAATATTTGAAATATGAATAACTACGTTATTTTTCAACCAATTTTGATGCTGATTTCAGAGAAGAATTTCTTTTTCGCCTTATTTTTTGTTACATATAAAATAATGTACAAAATAGATCGTAGGAAACTACCCTATTTCACAATTCCCGAAGCCATTGAAGTTTAGAAAGTAGTGCATACTTTTATTAAACATTGTTTTATGAATTCTGTATACAGGCTGAACAAGAAATGCGGCTTACATACACAATACTATTGATTCTAATTAACAACTTCGGAAGGTCCCGCTCATACGGACAATCTAGTCTAGACGATTATTAACCATTATGATAGAATAAGCGGAAATAAAGCAATAACCGCATAACCCGCTATTTGAGGTATAATTTGTCTAAGACCTAAGTAGTTAGTGTCTGTATACTTGCCAAGCTACTTTGAGGCTACCTAGTCAAGAAATATCTATATCTATATATATAAAAATTGCGTGTCACAGTGTTTGTTACCATACTCCGCCGAAACGGCTGAACCGATTATGATGAAATTTTATATTCACACTTGGTAGGTTTGAGAATAGGTTGTTATCTATTTTCCATGTCCCTAAGTGATAAGGGTGGCCTAACGCATTTTTTTTATTTTTCGTACGATTTTTTTATGATGTGGCATTAAAAAATCATACAACCGTAAATTTTTTACCTTCTTCCATCATCCCCTATTTTTAATAGCGATATATATTTTGTTACTTTTATACAATAACTAGCTTTTGCCCGCGGCTCCGCCCGCGTGAATGAGTTTTACCGGGATAAAAGTCCCGCTTTATATTATCCCGGGATAAAAAGTAGCCTATGTGTTAATCCAGGACATAATCAACCCGTATGCCAAATTTCATCGAAATCCGTTGAGTAGTTTTTGCGTGAAAGAGTAACAAACATCCATACATCCAGACATCCATACTTACAAACTTTCGCGTTTATAATATTAAATTATTATAGGTAGTAGGATTGTTCCAATAATAAACTTATTCCTTTATTTTTTCTTTACTTAGTAGTAGCAAGATTTATTTTTAAAATATTCCCATAGAAATATCGTAACAGTGTGCCGCTGAAGGGTTAAGTACACCAACCCATGTCATTTTGAATATTTACAACAGCTTGGATCTGAACGTGTGTATACATATTTTTGAAATATCAATTCAGCATTATTGCTAAAAGGTTTAGTTAGCGGACATTCAAAATGTTTACCATAGCTTGAGTTTCGTACGATCGTCGTTTAATTCGCACGTAGATATAGGTTTCATTGAATATACTTACGCCAGAAAAATTTGTATATAAAAACTGTGTAAAAAATTAATAGCGAAAAATGTTCCTAAATTGCTCGGACTGCCTCGGTGGCGTAGGTGTATTGCGGTACGACTGCAATGCTGAGGTCTCGGGTTCGATCCCCGGGTCAGGCAAAGTGATACTGGGTTTTTCTACTCAGTATCAGCCCGGAGTCTGGAATTTGTGCCCGATATGGCGATAGGCTCGCCCCCTATCATATCATGGGACGGAATACGCACGGCGAAGTTGCACCTCTGCCTACCCCTTCGGGGATAAAGGGCGTGAGTGCGTGTGTTTTCCGAAATTGCTTTTGAAATAGATTAAAAACTGTGGAATCGCTTTCAATAAAAAAATCTTCCAAGGGACCATAATAAAGTAGGCATTATTTGTACTTGATAAACTTCTATAGGCAGCCTAATGTATGTATAGCTGTGGAATTGGGTGATTGATTTCCGCGTCAGCCAGTAATTTATGTGGGTTTTTCCAAAGCCGGAATTTGAATGTAGGCAGGCGGTCGGTCGGCAAAATTAAACCACTCATTTTTATAAAATTCCAGTCCGTTATAAGAAGATAATTATTTTTAGCGTTCTGTGCCTCAAAAGGAAAAAAAGAAACCTTTTTTTTTTTTTTTTTTTTTTCCTTTATGGCTTCGCACGTCTTGTGCATTTAGCCAAAGACAAGTTGTAATTGTTCATAATTTCGGCTTGCTCGTCTTGAGATATCCTTTATAATAGTTTTATAGTATTTTTCTTCTTTAGGAAAGTACTTATATATTATATAGGACAAAGGTAGGGAAACTGTTGTGAGTAATAATATTAATATTGGTAAGGAAATTATGAAAAACAAAAAAAAAATGGATTATCAGGAGGGTTTGAGGAAAAAAGAAAGGGCTAGTCAGTACATAAAAGATCTAAATTAAATATACATATAACGGTAAACATACTATAACAATAATGATGGACGAGGATGAAATATCTACAGTTTTATGTCGTTTTTAATGAAAAATGATGCAATACATTTATACACAATAAAATTATTAGTACTAAGAAGAGAGAGAATAGAAGAAGGAAAAGGAATACGAAGGTCTAGAAGGGATCGAATCAGAGGTGTGCGGTCAAATTGAGAGCAAGAAAACAGAATATGATTTAAATCGCCGACATCTGATCCACAAGCGCACAAGGGGCTATTTACTATATTAAGCCTGGCAAGGTGAGCAGGGGCACAAGTGTGACCAAGTCTAATACGAATAAGAATAGAAGACTCAACCTTGCCAAACTTAACCCTAGAAAACCACGGTTTCGTTGGGATCTGAGGTTGGATGACGGAGTAATAGCGGCCCTTGTCCAAGAGTCTCGAAGAAAAGATTTCGGCAATGATTGTAGGTCTTGGCTATAGTTTTTAAATGGGAATAAATCACCACTCTGCACCGCATCCTTGGCAAGTTTATCAACGGTTTCGTTACCATCGATTCCAGAGTGACTGGGAATCCAAACAAAATGTAATGAGTATCCCCTCGAAATACATTTGAACGCCAACTCCCTTATTTGGAGAATTGCTGGCAAAATACCATTATATTTAAAAGGAAATTTAAAGATAGCTTGAAGCGCGCTTTGCGAATCGGAAAAGATAACAGCCTTATTTAATTTAAGTAAAAGAATATATTCTATGGCTTTAAGTATACCAAAACATTCACCAGTAAAAACAGATGATTCCGGGGGAAGCTTAATTTTTTGAACAATTTTGTATTGGGAGTGAAAAACACCAACCCCAATACATTCCGAAATTAAGAATTTAGAAGCATCTGTGTACAAGTGATGGAAGCCCTCAAAATGTTCCTCAAGGAATGCATTAAATGCAGTTTTCATGTTGGGTGCAGTTTTATTGATACAGTTGTAAATTATACTGGGAGACAAAATTAAAGAGTTGTAACTGTTGATGAATAGCGGGAATTTATTAAAACGGTGAGTGGGGGCAGGGATTGAACAGAGTTTATGATAACTTGTAATTAGACATGGAGTTTTGCGAACACGGTGACTAGGTAGAGTGGAATAGTATGCAGACAGAGCTTCAAGTAGCGGAAAGAGGGGATGGGTGGAAAATTGTATGATTTTGAATAAATATTTATCGGCAAGAAATTGCCTTCTGTAATGTAGTGGAGGTTCACAACACTCCACTTGCATTGCATTAATAGGGCTAGATTTCATTGCTCCTGTAATTATACGAAGTGATTTTGATTGAAGGTTATCCAATTTTTTAAGAGAATAAGCTATGCCTGGTACCAGTAGAAATGAACCATAATCAAAAATGCTTCTAATAATAGCATTATAAACAAGTCTCAAAGACTGGGGGTGAGCGCCCCACCACACACCAGATAAACACCTTAGCATGTTAATATGACGCTCAACTTTACTAACAATGTAATCACAGTGCGGAGTACCAGAAAGTTGAGAGTCCAAGATAACACCCAAATATTTAAAATTGTTTTTAACTGGGATTGGAATATCTCGGTAAGTAATATTAATTGTTGGGGGACTTCTTTTTTTTGAAAATAAAACTGCTGCACTCTTAAATGTTGAAAGGTCTAAGCCATTTTGGTGAAGCCAAAAAGATAGAGATTGAAGAGCAGAGCTTAAAATTTGACAAGCGTGTTCCACTGAATGGGAACTATAATAGAGAAGTACGTCGTCCGCATATTGTAAAACTTGGACATCGTTATTAATAGAGCGGTCCAAGTCGTATGTATAAACATTGTACAGCAAAGGACTAAGTACAGAGCCTTGCGGAAGTCCTCTCCATACATGGCGAGTTAACACCTGAGAAGTAGTTGTGATGCTAACGGTACGATTGTATAAAATGTTCATTATAAAATTTGAAAGATTTACTGGAACTCCCAATGACTGTAATTTATTACGCATGATAGATAATACGACGTTGTCGTAAGCCCCCTTTATGTCTAAAAACACCGCAACTGTTGAGCAATTCTTTGAGAAAGATAAACGAATATCTGTAGAAAAATACTTAGGCAATCTAATGTACTTTTGCCTTTTCGAAAACCGTATTGAGATTTTGCCAGTAAGTCTTTATTTTCTAAGTACCATTCTAGTCGGTTCTTAATAAGATGCTCTGCTATTTTCATTAAAACCGAACTTAAAACGATCGGGCGATATGACGAAATGTCTGACGGAATTTTATTAGGTTTCAGGATTGGCAACACCACATGACGTTTCCATTCCTGAGGAATGTTTCCTGTTGCCATTATAGAATTGATAAGAGATAAATAATAATCAAGAACGATGGTACTAACATTAGATAAGAATGAGTATGGGATGCCATCAATGCCTGGAGCCGAGTCTACAGTGTTCGAGAGGATACCTTTTAATTCCTCAATATTAAAGGGCAGATTTAATGACGTCGTATCGGGGAATATATTGGATTCTACACTATTTACCGGTTGAAGAATAACTACTTGTGGTACCCATGGAGGAGCCAGTTCATCTACAAAGTCACCTGCTAAGTTATCCGGGATATGGGAAGCTGAGTGGTTAGAGAAGGCAGACCGAAATCTCCTAATGTTACGCCAAACGGTTGAGGGAGGTGTGTTCGGTGAAATGCCGGAACAAAAATTATGCCAACCCTCTCTTTTCTTCTGTTTATAAAGTTTTCGAGTTTGTTTAATGATACTGGACAGACATGCAAAGTTTTCTTGTGTCATGTTAAAACTATATTCCTTTTCAGCTTCTTTACGTTTTTTAGCTGCGGCTGTGCATTCAGAGTCCCACCACGGCGGCATTGGGATTTTCCTAAATGATATGTCATTTTTGACTGGGAATGCATCATCTGCAGCAGAAATAAGAATGTGAGCTAAAGCTTTTGCGCAGGCCTGCTCATTGCCATTATTAACAAGGGGGAGAGAAGAAATCTGACTGTCCACATTATTCTTATAGTTTACCCAAATGCTGCTATTACTATCTGGAAGTTTATGCCTTAAGTGAGATCTTCTGTGTTGTGAGTATGTGATTGGGAATGGAAAAGAGATTTTAATAGGGAAATGATCACTACCAAATGTTGAGGAAAGGGTGCACCAAGAGAGGTAAGAAGCAAAATTAGGAGAGCAGACTGATAAATCAATTGCACTATTATTATGACTGGGATCACTGCGGCGTGTGGGGGAACCGGAATTTAATATGCATAAGTTGTGTGTATCTAAAATATCAAGCAGTTTATCGCCATAAGAATTAGAAGTAGAGCTACCCCATGACTGGTGATGGCAGTTAAAATCCCCTAATAGAATATAAGGATGTGCAAGGGAGGAAAGAATATTGTTGATTTCATTGAGTGTAGAATGAGAAGGATGTGAAATGTATATACAAACAAGATAGATTTTATTTACAATTACAGCAACAATAGAAATTTCTTCACTGTGTGAGGGTAAAGAAACCACTGTAAAGGGAACTGAATCCTTCACAAGTATAGCGACACCGCCATACCCATCAGGTCTGTCCTCTCTTACAGTGTTGTAACCATTAATTTTATATACATAATTAGATTTGAACCATGTTTCACACAATGCAAAAGCCAATGGTTCATATTTATTAGATAAATAAATAATATCACTTTTTTTATTTATTGCACTGCGGCAATTCCATTGAATTATGTTTTGAACTTGACTGTCCATTTTGGGGTAAGAAAGAAGAGATAACACTTTGAAGTAGGGCAACGTTGGACGGTGAAATGTTAAATGTAGTTAAAAGATTCAGCAAAGCCGTAATAAGTTCTATTACATTAAGTTCTTTAACAGATTCATCTTTACATGAATTTTTGATGGCACAGCCATTAGTGGGGTCAGGAATTCTAAACTCCTTTATTAAATCATTGTGGGCTTCTTTATTATACCCTTTAGAAGGGCTTGTGGGGGGTTGAGGTTTGCGGAAGACTGTTTTTTTGTAACTTGAAGACTGTTTATTGAATGTGATAGGTGAAGAAGTATCCAGTTCTCTGGGAGCTTGGGATATAAGGGTATCAGCAAAAGATCTGGTAACAGGTGGAAGTAATTTACTGGCCTCTGCATAAGATACGGAGTTCTGTGCCATATGAGTTTTAATTTGTTTTTGCCTTGAGAATTCGGGGCACACTTTACTTGTAGCAAAGTGGAACCCTGAGCATAAGCAACAACTGGCATTGCGCTCGTTCCTCTCGCAAGATTCCCCAGAGTGATTATCGCCACATTTATAGCATTTTGGTTTGGACCGACACTGTATTTTAGTGTGGCCAAATCGGCAGCAATTAAAGCATTGTACAGTAGGATATATATAAAGGTCCACAGGCATAGCGTTATAACACATAAAAATGCGTTTTGGAAGGACTTGGCCATCGAAAGTAAAGACGACCGTTTGTGAGGGCTTCCACACCACAGAGCCATCGACGAAAGTTTTAAAGTTTAATCTGCGGACTTTTAAGATAGGCCCACAGCCAATTGGTACTGATGTATTTTCTATCACTTCTTCCGGGGACCACTCTGCTGGCACACCACGCACTAAACCCATTCTTGTGACGTTAAAGGAGGGAATGAATGCCTTATAATTAAATTTAGATAGATTTTCATGAGTAATAAAAGAGTTGGCGTCAATAAATGAGGAAAAAGCCAAAGATATTTTATTTCTACCAATCTTCTTAACACTACCGTTAATAATGTTTTTAAAATTTCCACGTTGTAGGAATCTTCCAAATGAAAGCGGATGCAATGTGGTAGAGTCATTTTCCTGAATAATATTTTTTTGAACGTGAATAATGAAGGGCGCGCTATCCGAACCATCATACACCTTCCTACCTACAGTTTGCGCGGGAGTTGGTGGGGTTTCTACATTAGTGATTTTGTTAGCCGGATGTGATTGGGGAGACTGAGTAAGATCTTCGCAATCACAACCGGGTAAATTATTATCACCGGAGTCGTGTTTTCTGCGTCTTTTATTGCAGCGCTTGCATATATGTCGGCGACTTCTTTTTACCGGCCGGGCTGATACCGACGTATCTGTCTCCATGCCTGACTCTGAGACATAATTGTTTGGCTTTTCAGTCTCTACAGTGATGAAATGGCCTGCCGGAGGGACAAAGCCCCCCGGATCAGGCGGCAAATTCATAAATACTAATCTATAATATGTACATACATATTATAGATTAGTATTTATGAATTTGTACATACAAAAACTTACCAAAATGAAAATGAATAAAGTAAAACACACTAAACTACAAATGTACAGAAAATTTTACCCTACTGATAACAAATATTTACAAAATTAATTAATTTATAACAAGAGTAAAGAAAATACGTCCGCCTATTCCAAAGTTTCCCGCGCTTTTTTTCAAAAAGAAACCTTATAGGATCACTTTGTTGTCCGCCTGTCTGTCTGTCTGTCAAGACCATTTTTCGCAGGAATGCGTAGACATATCAAGTTGAAATTTATATCAAATACTCTACGGTCTCTTTCAGCTGTGTCAAAATCAAACTTGTAAGTCAATGCGATCAAAGGATATGACCGTTTATGTCACATGTTTAGCGATTTCGAAAGAGAATCAAAACCTATAGGGTACTTCCCGTTGATAAATCATGAAATTTGGCAAGAAGAACGCTCTTACAGCACATCTAAAGGAAAAACCGTGAATATGTACTTTAATAACGAAAAAACGCATTTACAAACTTTTTAAATTCGATTAATTTGGTAATTAATTTTGGCGAACTATTGAACTTATATACTTAGATACCTTACCTAAAAGTTTGTACGGAACCCTTGGTACGCGAGTGCAACTCGCACTTGCGTCGCGTCTGGTTTTTTTTCCCAAAAAATGCTCTTTAAAACTTTACTAAATCGGATCACCAAAAGTGCTGAGAAGCGTTGATAAGACAGAGAAAAGTAATAAAAACCTATCTAAGCAATATTAACAATAATATATCTTTATACTAAGTTAAAGGTACAACTACTAAGTACTAAGGTATATTGAAATGCTAAAAAAAAATTTACCTTAAACGACTTGACTTACACAATATATCCAATATTTTGTTATATTTTTTATCTAAAGCTTGGCTCCTTTGTAACATGAAATCATAGAAGTGAGCTATGAATAAAAAATGTACTTGCATGCGAAGCGCGGACTGGGACACGGACGAAGAAACTAAAAACGTTATAACCGTAAGGCACAAATTAATTTAAATTAAATCAGTTTAGGATATTCAGTTTTAATTATGCAAGTAAAAACTTGGGTTAACTCAAAACATTTCCACTTAAAATACCGTAAGCCGTCCGAATCGAAAACTCATTGAATTAATAATGAGAATTGAAAACTTAAAACTTTATCTTACTATTAATCGAGCACTTAATTATCAGGCATCATTAAACAGCGTAACTAGGTTTGGACCACATAAAATGCAGCCGTTATCCAATTTAACCCTTAATAAATCTTTTGCTGTTTCAAACTAAGGAATTGTAACATTGCGGATTTTGAACAGCATTGGATTGATTTAAACGACGAGTTATGTTCTTTAATATAGTTAAAAATCCTTTTTAAGTATGTAATTGAAATAGTTTTGTACAATGTCAATCGTTTTCTAACTTCCTTTACAAGCAAAGGAAGATGCGTTTATTGCTAATTCAAACGGACGTTTTTAGGTCAAAATTAAATTAAAATCCGTGAACATTGGCACTGAGTGTGCCATGCAATTGGACGAGAAGTGCATACAGAGTGATTGTCATCAAACGTGCAAGTGAACATTTTGCAACAATTCCTTCATCGCTTCGTAGTGATTTGCTTAACATTGAATGAGTACCTACGGCTTATGAATTTAATGAATTATTATATTTTTTTCCGTAGATACAATTGCCAAGAAATCTAGCATTTTTTAAATACAGCACGTTGGATGTTACTTATAGTTGGCATCGTACCAATGAATGAATAAAAAGTAGATGAAAATGCCCATGTTATTTCAATAAACTGGGATATTCCAGAGACAAATTCTAGTGAATTGAGATTAACTTTCTACAAATGGATTTTGAAAAGTTCTATTTCAAAGCTATAAATTCATCGTATCATCTGGTATATTTTGCATACTATTATATGATGTATATTCATTATGTCATGCAAAAAGGTTTCTTTCGAAAAGTTTGTAATAATTTAAAGGTTCGTAGAAACGCTGGTTCTAATAAAGCATTTTAAATATGTGACACATTTACTTTTACTCGTCACATTTTACCTCAGAACAATAACTAAGTTGCTTTAGCTATTGTTCTGAGCATTTTACCATATTGGAGGCGACGCCGTTGCAACCATACCATATACCATACCAGCCCTGTATTATATACTGCCCACTGCTGAGCACGGGCGTCCTCTACAACTGAGAGGGTTTAGGCCTCAGTCCACCACGCTGGCCTAGTGCGGGTTGGCAGACTTCACATACCTTCGAAATTCCTATAGAGAACTCCTTAGATATCCAGGAGATCCTCACAATGTTTTCCTTCGCCGTTAAAGCAAGCGATAATTCACAAAGAATACACACATAACATTTTTTTTTTTAGAATATGAACAGAGGTGCCTGCCCTTGGGTTTTGAACCTGCGGACATTCGTCTCGGCAGTCCCTTCCACTCCCAACTAGGCTATCGCCACTTATTGCCATTGTAACAAAAAAAAATACTACGTAGCTATATAGCTTCGCGCACTGCGGTATTACGATCGCGTGATTTATAGTCAAAATGGTTACATTTGTTATCTGATAGTAAGTGATCGCGACCGCCTAGAGAAATTCAATCCAAATGCTATCAGATTGATATTGATTATTCAATGGGGTAGGATTAGAAAAATTATAACTGAACGTTCTACAATCGCTGTGATGGAGACTGAACAGCAGGGTTGATTGATTTAAGTCGCGGGGTGAGCAGTGAGGGTCTGCTCATTCCAATTCAAGTGACTTCGAGGTGGACGACGATGCGGGTGGTCGGTCTCCCGCTGTCGTAGACGCCATAAGCGTCCTTTAGAGTTTGGGGGCATCAGAGTCCTCTTGTATAGAGAAGGGCCGCAATGCGGCAGCGCGCAAGGGCGGTCCCGTGCAGATATCTTCGTGCAACAAGATACCCCGGGGCCGTCCCATATGCGCTGAAGAAGGCCACCGCGGGTTTTGGTTGGTATGCCGGTGTAGGGTGTACATAGGGCTAGGGACTCGGTCCAATGCTCGCTTGGATGATGCTATACTCCCAAGTGTCGACATTGGACTGTAAGACCGGTGAAACCAACATAACCGTTCCACTGACCCCCCAGTGGTGGTAGCGATAACGCGTTTTTTTCCCGCGAAAAAAAAAAAAAAAAAAAAAAAAAGGGTTGATTGATTTAAATCAAGTTTCTTATGTTTACGCAAATGTTAGACATTTAAATACGGATTTTATCGCGGGTTTTAAATTTATATTTTCTCCCTACGCTTCGAAGGCTTTACAGCCTTCATGCTCCCTCGGGAGGGGGGGGGGGTGTTTCAAATCTCTACATGCTCTTATCTTGGTAGGGAGGGGAGTATTTTTACGTCATATTTTGTGAGTCCAGATTTTATATTAGAAACCTAGTTCCATTTCGGATGCCGAATGATTTTCTTCATTATATAATGTACTACACTTTCATTCTATACGGTTTATTAAAATTTTAACATTTTATTTGTGGGTCCAGCCACATAAGTAGCTGAACAAATTCAAAATTTAAACTCGCCCTATACGCGTTGGGTTTAATTGAAACATTATTAGGATTCCCGACATCAAAAGGAAAAAAGGAACCCTTAAAGGATTACGTTGTTGTCCGTCTGTCTGTCTGTCTGCCAAGCCCTTTATCTCAGGAACGCATAAAGATATCAAGTTGGAATTAACATTTATTTATTTATTTACAATAAAGCTCTAAATACCCTGTCAGGGTGTCGGCTATTCTAATAACTAAGTATAAAAAATATATAAATCTATTGCTATTAATAAGATAATTTAAAATTAAATATACTTGTATAAAACTATAAACTCATTATTGTTAATAGAATTAATTGAAAATAACTAAAAATTGTATCACTACCTAACTTTATCCGTTTATATATTCATATAAGCTGTAGTAAGTATGTTGAAGTAAATATTTTTTTAATTTGTTTTTAAATACATTAATTTTATTTTCTGTTCTAATTATCTCTGGAACATTATTATAAATGTGTGCCGCTCTGTAATATGGGCTATTTTTGAACATGGTAATTTTTGGCTCAGGTAAGGTCTACGTTATTTTTCAGCTGTGAAAAAATCAAACTTGGTCAACGCGATCAAAAGATATGACCGTTTGTGTCGCAAATTACTTACCTACTTCGCGTTGACCTAGAATCATGAAATTTGGCAAGAAGCAAGGTCTTCAGCACATGTAAAGGAAAAAACCTGAAAACTGTAAATATGTACTTTAATAACAAAAAAGAGAATTTACAAACTTTTTCAATTTGATTAATTTATTAATTAATTTTGGCGAACTATTTTTTTTTTTTATTTATTTGGCTTACCAGCGTTTATCACATCGACACTTACAAATAGTAACAAAGTAGGTATGATGCATTATTATAGGTAAACACCACATACAAAATTATAATAAATTTACAAATTTTGGAGTAAGAGATTGTACGAAAAAATAAACAAACTCATGTCTAAGCGCTAATCACTGTTGTGAGAGTATCACTTTATGGAGCTTGGTGTGTGTATCTGCGTGGATATCAATCATGTCACTGTAGCTGTTTATCAATTTACAGAGCCTAGGTATAGGTGAGTTAGATCCCAGCACTGATTTACGGAGAGGAGGACATAGCGGGGTTATGGCGGAACGTGGGATTTTTCTTATTGAACTTATATACTTACCTAGAAGTTTGTCGGATCTCTTGGCACGCGAGTCCAACTCACACTTGACCGGTTTTTTTTCTTTATGATCAGTAAAGGTACCAAATCCCTTTTATTTTAATTTTCTCTAGGGAAAATAAGATTGGTATGAACACAAAAGTGTGAATGCTATTTAAAAAAATTAAATGGTTCGTATTTTTTTATACAATTTCGTTGATTCTAACTTCTTTTAAAAGAGTGTAGTGAAAATGTTTTCCAATTTTCCGCTTCATGCACATTTTACGATTACTAAATATCTTACTCGGTCTTCACAACCTAAAGTTTTATTATACACAATCCAGGTACAAGCGGAATTTTAAATATAATTTAATGTTCGTAAAGTTCACACGTTTCAAGTGAAAAATATTTGAAAATTATCGTATGAGACAGCTTATGTAGCACTCATTTTAATATCATTTATTTGTGAGCATAGATAGGAATGTGTCTTTTGTATTTGTCGACTTATCTATACTAATACTAGCTGACCCGGCTAACGTTGTTTTGCCATATAAATTCTTTTTAGGGATTATTTTAGTAGAAAAAAATTAAAAATTGATCAGTTACCGACCGGGCTTAAAAGTTATTAAATTACTAATATCGCTATTAAAAAATAGGGGATGATGGAAGAAGGTACAAAATTTAGGGTTGTATGTATTTTTAATGCTGTATCATAAAAAAATAAAAACAAAAAATTTTATCTGAAAAATAAAAATAAAATTTAGGGGTGAACAACCCTTATCACTTAGGGGTATGAAAAATAGATAGTAGCCGATTCTTAGACCTACTGAATATGAATATAAAATTTCATCAAAATCGGTTCAGCCGTTTCGGAGGAGTAAGGTAACTAACATTGTGACACGAGAATTTTATATATAAGATTATAAAACTGAAGAGTTGGTTTTTTCGGTTGGACGCGCTAATCTCAGGAACTACTGAACCGATTTTGAAAATTCTTTCAATTATAGGATGTTACAGTACTCCTGAGTACTATAGGTTTTTTATCCCGGGTAAATCTTTTTATCGCGGAAAAACTCTTTCACGCGGGCGGAGCCGCGAGCAATACTAGTACATTTATATGACGAATATAACATATACTTAGAAGTTGTGGAACAAGACCTAAGCCTACGAATAATAGATGATTTTACTTTAGTTATAACTAAAGTTTTCCTCCTCATTAATGCGCATAAAATTCCAGTCATTTTGCTTACTTTACTCTAACTAGCTACTCGTTTTCATACACCTCGGTTATATTAGGAGGACTCTTGAAATAAACTTTTTTTTAATTAGTACCTCTTGGTTGCCAGCATCAGTACATATTTTTTGCTATGTTAAAACTCTTACAAGTTTTTTTTTAAATTCGATGGGGGCAAAAAAATAAACAAGCCCACGAACCCTGATTCCATAAGTGATCCGTTTTATATGTGACAAAATAACAAGTAAGTACAGGCGAAAAAATTATCCTACTCGGGTCGTGGCATTCCCACTTTATTGTTTTTATTATATCCCAATATTGTTATTATGTTCATGTTACTATCACAAAATACCCAAGCGTCGCGTCGTCACTTCGGGGGACCGCTAAAGAAGTATTTCATCTCCCTGGTCCGGACTCCGGAATTCGGTCCCCCGACGCGAGAACGCTAGGGGATCAAAATATTACTGGGTACTAAACGACTAACAAAGACACGTTTATTTTACTTTTTAGAGGATTTTGTGTCGGGTGTTATTTGAATTTGAATTTAATTTAAATTTCACACTTTTTAAATCACTATATTCTCCATCATGGGGCCTTGATAATCAACTATCTAACACCTACTCATTGAGACCATTCTTATGATATATATGCGCGTGTGGGCACGCTATATCTACTATAACTTGCTCAAGAGTTGGGTATCCCGCAGACTATTAGATGCTGCAGCATCAGTTCAAGGTTAAGGTAAGGTCTTAAAAATATTGCCAAAATGACAGTATACCAAATTTTAAACAATCGGAGTTGAAAAAGTTGGAAATGACCTGATAATCTTCAAACGCCTGAACAGATTTTCATAAACTATAGCTAAGAACCTTCTCGAGCAGATCAGCTTTCAAACAAAAAAACCGCATCAAAATCGGTCCATTCGTTTGAGAGCTACGATGCCACAGACAGACATACAGATACACAGATACAAACCCTAAACTTATAACACCCCTCTTTTTCTGTCGGGGGTTAAAAATGTACTCGAAATTATGTGTACGATCCTTTTCTCCAGTCGGCAAGAACAGTAGGCCATATTTGCAATTGATTTCTGCCCTTTACTTGGCATGAAACTATAAATACTTATCTTAAGATGGTGTATCAGTAAAAAAATCGTCCAACATTTTACTCAAACACGTCCCGTCTAGGGAATTCACAAGCAATAACTTGCTAGATGCCGTTTATTGGCAAATTTATCACAGCAGATACTCACCGGATCTCTTCAATAAAACACATCTCGTACATCGCCATTAGGTTATTGAAGGTGATTGATTTTATTTTATTTATTTAGGCATAGCTACAGAGTATAAAATATAATCATACAAAAAAGATGTACATAATAGTATTAACCGTGCTAAATTTAAACTCCGATAAAAGTTACGCACAACATTACAATTAACTAACTTACGACACTAAACTTTAACTTAAAATTATAGTATTTGAGCGGTACACAATCACTCTAGCTAAACATTTATTAATATAGCTATTAGGACTTAATAAGAAAATATTGAGGTCTTTACTAATATTTATGTGCTCTACACATACGTAATATGGGATCATTATATGCAAAATTATTAGAGCTGCATGGTATAAAAAACAAATTCTGTATTCGGTTACTACCTCCCACTTTCAACGAAAGATGGCTCAACAATTCACTGGTGACCCGTTTTGCATTAATTATTTTGCATTAAGTATGGAGTATGAACAAATTTTACGCCGAATAAACAAAGAGTTCAAGTTATAATATTTAGTCTCTTCTCGTATGTATCTAATTTATGTTTCATGCCAAATTTTGAGCTTAAATGACGAAGAAAACCTTTGTTTGTGGACGACTTCTTTTTATTTTTTTATTGCATTGAATGACGAGACTAGCATGCCGTCGCCTGATGGTAAGCGATACGACCACCCATAAACAGTAGCAACACCATCCAGCACCTTGACTTACAAAGTACTGTGTGGCATTCCACTGCGCTCGTCATCCTGAGACATAAGATGTTAAGTCTCATTATATCCAGTAGTTATACTGGCTACAATGTCCTTCAAACCGAAACACAACAGTGCATGCTTGGCGGTAGAAATAGACATTGCGATGGTACCCACCCAGACGGCCTCTTACATAATGAGAGACCTACCACCAGCTTCTATTCTATTCATATGATTTTGGTAGAAGGGTATGATCTATATGATCACACAATGATCGCGTGTCATTCTAGCACTGTGTCTGAATTAGGATCAAGTTTCACCAGTTCCTGATAAACTTCCAGATAACTATCTGACATATAACGCTATCTAACAAATAAATCTGATGCATTACTCACTAGTAATAAAGACACTTCTTTTGCTCTCAGATTTTTCTATTCAAGGTCTGTGAAACCAAAAGTTGTACCTAGTTTATATGGCGGATAAGTTCCGAATAAGCTATCAGGTACCTTATCAGCATCTGGTGAAGTTGGCCCTAATACTGCAAAAGGAAAATAAACTTAATAATAACTTAATATCTAAAATATTTATAGTTTAACGTTATACGCCTGAGCAGTTTAAAATTCCATATAAGACAGACATAAGTGGACTTTCAAGCCCACTAGATACGTACATTCAAAATGAAATGAAAAAAGTTAGTGAGCCACACCGCTCGTGCAGTATTAAGTGTTTGCACATTACTGCCCGACCGCATTGTGAGTGTATGCACTTACTTGAACGGGGGACTTGCTCTCGGGAATCGGGGACTCAATATGCCGCTATGTATAATAAAGCCGATCTAAGTAATTTGGCTGACCTGAAATTGGAGCACCACACACTGCATATCTTGTCACAGAATTAAAAGCGAAACTGCACGCATTTACAGTAAAATATAAAGCTTCCGCAATAGTTCAGCTGTTATATGTTGTTTACGTAGCACAATATCAAAGTATAAAGTTTATTAATTCTGATATATATGCTACGTACTGTATCCCAATCCTACACATCATATGATCTGTAGGATTCTTTGCTTATAAGCTAATGTAATCTGTGGGGCCAAGATGGTTCTTAGTTCCTACAAATTTTAAAGCTGAATAAAGTCCAGTTTTTACGACCGGTTATCAAACCCCTAGAGAGACTAATCCTTCACGAATTCAATACACTCACAAAAGGGATGCACAACCCAAACCCACGGTCCTGGATCACATACACATGTCAAGTAGTCACTTGACAAATTGCACTCAGCTGGTACAAAGCTGTATTCTTCGGGAATACATATTTAAAACTAGACTTCTGCTCGGGGCTCCGCCCGCGTGAAAAAGTTTTTCCGGGATTAAAATATTTCCCGGGATAAAAAGTAGCCTATAACACTCAGGAGTAATGTAGCTTCCTATTAGTGAAAGAAATTTCAAAATCGGTCCAGTAATTTTTGAGTTTATCCATTACAAACAAACAATCAAATCTTTCCTCTTTATAGTCTTCTAATCTATACATCTATACACATATAAATAAAATTGGAGTGTCTGTTTGTAAAATTGAAATAACCGTTTTTTACTACATGTATATGAATGTATATACCGTACATACCCCAAAATAACATTTTTTACAATTTTTGTCTGTCTGTCTATCTGTCTGTTTGTTCCGGCTAATCTCTGAAATGGGTGGACCGATTTTGACGGGACTTTTATTGGCAGGTAGCTGATGTAATAAGGAGTAACTTAGGCTACTTTTTATCCTGGAAAAATATAAAGCGGGACTTTTATCCCGGGAAAACTCATTCACGCGGGCGGAGCCGCGGGCAACAGCTAGTATACATATAAAATTCTCGTGTCGCGGTGTTTGTTGCCAAACTCCTCCGAAACGGCTCGACCGATTTTCATAAAATTTTGCGTTCATATCGGGTAGGTCTGAGAATCGGTAAACATCTATTTTTCATATCCCTAAACATAGAATTATTCTAAGTCCCTAAATATTAAGGGTGGTCCACCCCTTAATTTTTTTTTACAATTTTTTTTGTTTTTATTTTTTTAAGATACAGCATTCAAACCTTTCTACGATCAACCCCTATTTTTTTTATATTTTAACCCCGGTTGGTCTTCGGTAACTGATGGCAAAACAACGTTTGCGGGTTCAGCTAGTATTAGTATAGATGGATGAAATATTAAGAAATTTACAAACTTTTAAATTGAACATTTTAACTTTCTAAGGGCCGTATTCACCGATGGCTGATAAACGCTATTTGTCCCATAAATGTATAATCGACAAAACACAAGTCACCCTTTAATTTAGAAGCATAGATTAGAGTATGACTTGAGTAGGTACATTGTACATATAGATACATATTTCACTGGTGGTAGGTCTCTCATATGTTTTTTTTTTATTTCATTGAATGACGAGACGAGCATGCCGTTCGCCTGATGGTAAGCGATACGACCACCCATAAACAGTAGCAACACCATCCAGCACCTTGACTTACTAACGCCTCTTACATAATGAGTCCGTCTGGGTGGGTACCACCGCAATGTCTATTTCTACCGCCAAGCAGCAGTGTGCATTCACTGTTGGGTTTCGGTTTGATGGACTTTGTAGCCAAGTGTAACTACTGGACATAATGAGACTTAGCATCTTATGTCTCAGGATGACGAGCGCAGTGGAATACCACACAGTACTTTGTAAGTCAAGGTGCTGGATGGTGTTTATGGGTGGTCGTATCGCTTACCATCAGGTGAACGGCATGCTCGTCTCGTCACTCAATGCAATACATAAAAAATAAAAAATAAGAATTTGCTATGTTTGTTTGCAGTCAGTGGGGTTACTCCTGACACGTTCGAATCCTAAATCAAATCGAGTTTGATTCGGTTTCAAGCGTTTTGGTACTTCCGAAATCTACACTAGCGCACGATCGAGCCGTGCCTCAAATTGGAACTTACTTGGATCGAAAAAATCCGTTAGGATCGAGAAATGCTTACTCTCCGCTCGTTCGTACGATCGTGAATCGAGTTGTCAGTTCGACTTTATCTGTCAAATTCTACGATTGCTAAATAGGTGCCATGTACGGTTCAAGTGAAGTTGTTTTGTGTTTTGGTGAGAATTTTTAAAAATATCTGTGCAATTATGGCTAGACTTCAATCATTTTTTAATGTTCTTAAAGAAGCTAACCGTATTGACAATCGAAGAAGAAGAAATTATGCTTAAGATGGGCCGTTTTACTAATCGGGTAATTAAAATGGATTGCGATGAGTTTCGAAGTTTGCATAACTGCCCATCCCTTATTATTATTGCTGAAGACATGGAGACAGGCATTGCAGACAATGTCATACATGCCTCATCGTCATCTCGAAATGATGAGCTACGACGTAGGCAAAATGCACGGCAACGTCTTGTTCAAATTCTGTGGAGGAGTAGGTACAATAGGCGAAGCTGACTTATTGTTTATTTTTTTTTTAATTTAGTTGTTTCTTAGTTTATTATAAAATAATCATATACATGTTAAGACAAAAATCTACTTTTTTCTTTTATCTCATTAAGCCCTGTTACATATTTTTTATGAAATGCAGTCTAATCTTGACCACTGGGTGAAGTCTAGTTCTTATTATATTCATATCATAACCATTATAATCATTCTGATTTATAAATCATATTATGTTCAAACTTTATTTAAATGCTGATACTGAAAAAAATTCATTTTTTTGTTTTCACTTATAATAAAACCATTTTTGAGCCTAGAACTTGCCTGTAACTTTTTTTTTTGGAAACTGATATCAATTTATTTTTATCTTTACACACACACATACTCACGCCTTTTATCTCCGAAGTGGTAGGCAGAGGCGCTACTACTAATGCACACACTTTTCATCGTGCGTATTCCGACACATGATGTGACAGGGGGCGAGCCTATCGCCATATCGGGCACAAATTCCAGACTCCAGGCTATAAATAATATCTACACTATCCAGCACTTTGAGTTACAAAGTACTGTGTGGCTTTCCACTGCACTCGTCACCCTGAGACATAAGATGTTAAGTCTCATTATGTCCAGTAGTTACACTGGCTACAATGTCCTTCAAACCGAAACACAATAGTGCATGCGCACTGCTGCTTGGCGCTAGAAATAGACATTGCGGTAGTACCCACCCAGACGGACTCTTACATATGAGAGACCAGTAAATGATTACTTTACTTATTTTAACCATATAAAAATAAAAATAATTCGATATTAGTTTCCAAAAAAATAATATTTTTTCTAAGCTTGAAAATGATTTTGTTATAAGTGAAAACAATAAATAATCCAATTAATGCCAGTTTTGAACTCAAACTCCTGTTACAAGAGTCTAAATCTTAAGAGTCCGTATACGATATTGCCCCGCACGAAAATAGGTATTTATCGAGCGGCGGGAGCAGTGAGCATCACGTGTTTCACGACTCACATCACGGACAGCCGATGCGTCCGCGTATAACGGTGTTGATACTTGCATTATTATATTTATAAGTTCGTCGACTATAACACTAACTTGTAAACCCTACTTAGCTGTAATAGTTTTCCTTTTAACTTCGTTCAGTGTACACTGTATTTTAACAAAAATTTTGCCTTTGAAAACTTAATATTTCACAAACAAATCTATAATACAAAAATATTGTTCACACACCCACAAGTTTTGAAAGACCTACCCAACGACAACCCTCACAATGGGATAGACGAGAGAAAAAAATCTAGATTTCTGTAATTCAGTAATATTTTTTTTTTCTTTAACGCGTAGTTATTTAATATCTCTGAAATACAAAATAGCAACGAAAATCTGAAATAACACAAATACCCACTTTATACAGTATTCATCAATATTTAGTAGTCAATTTTAAAGCGTCAAAACTTCTTGATCGTCGTATACTGTTCGCTTGGTTCCCCACACCTTGGGTGCATTCAGCAAAAAAAACCGGACAAAAAAATTAAATACCAAGTGAATTAAAAAATCAAGGTCGTAATTTCATAAAACTGAATACGCCATTCGATTGCTACATTAAATAGTAACTAAAATATTATTTAGGTATTTTATGTTGAGGAGTAAATCGACTACAACCGTTTTTCTTATATGGAATGCTACATATACAGGAAAATTCAACCCGCACTAGGCCAGGGTGGACTAAGGCCAAAACCCTCTCAGTTGTAGAGGAGGTCTGTGCTCAGCTGTGGGCAGTATATAATACAGGGTTGATTGCATTGTATCCAAATTGACGTTTCATCTCATGACTTGACATTGATACAACGTGCGCCGTCGGATCGTCAGTCGTCGCCGCGGTGACGCCAAAACAAGAGACGATTCGTCCTCCCTCTGGCAGCGCGTGGCGCGGTCTGGCGAGCACACGAAGTGCATCTCCTAATATACTGCAAGATTTGCGTATTTTTGCGACTCTGTTTAGTTATTTATTTGCTAATATATTAATTTAATTTTACGCACACCAATAGTATAAGATGTATAGTTTATAGTGCTATTTTTATTTTTAGAAAAAAACACCGAGTTTACTTACATTCGGTATTACTTTTGGACGTATATTCTCCAAAATTTCACGATGTTAACACTTTAATTTTGTATGATTTTACATTGAAAATAAAGAAATTTTCTCGTTTATTTTTTAGGCCACTTTTATAACAATAAACAGAAATTTTCGTTAGTTACTTTAAAGCACGATTTTGGTTGAAAACGGCAAGAAGTTTGAGTCTCTGTACAACAAAATTTCTGAAACAGAGGTTGGAACTTGGTGGATAGATTGAAATTAAAGAAAGATATGAAAAATGTGCTCGTTTATTTTATTGGTGTTGAAATAGTCTTTCCGATGATGTATTAGAAATTAATCAGATCAGTTTATTTTTTGAATAATCACGATGAAAAGTTGACTGAAATAGTTGAAATTTCGTATACGGCCTCTTAACCAAAAACTGTATTTTGAGTTTCCCGCTACGACTTATATAGTTGTGACGTGACGCTGACAATGTCAGATATTTTGGTAGTTCATAGCATAGACTAAAGAGATTTGGGCAACTCAATTTATCTTTGGTTACTGAATTATTACAAAAAACTCAATAAACAACGTAATAATTTCTTATATTTATATAAATATGTATGTAACAACAACTGGAGCATCGTTTTATAAGTAAAGTAAATTAAATATAAATTATTGTAATGAAATTCTCCATAGAACATAGCCACATAAATATGACGTGATCTACAGGATACAGCTATAATCTGTGAACAAATACTCGATCGACGAGTTGATAACGGCCGTTTTTGATCAGCTAGTCGATCGACGTCGGGAGTGCGCATTTCAAGTTCGAATCGAGATCGAATCGAGTTCGAAGCCAGAAACAGTCGAACAATCGAATCAGTTTCAAGAGTTACCCCACAGTTTATAAATGTGAAACTTGATCAAGATCAATCCTGAGAAATTAAATTTGAATATTTCATGTCGAATAACAATATGAATAAATGGAGGTTATCGTGTAAAACTATCTACGTCTATAATGTAACGATCTTCAAAATAATAATTTCAAATTTATTATGTGCATGTATAATATTATTATATTATGTATAGGGGAGCACGGGGCTTGTTGTACCAGGGGTAAGTTGTAACACGGCATTTTTACGGCGAACTTTAACCTTTATACGTAAAATTTTTTTTTTCACTCTATTTTATTTATGTTCCACGTCAGATGCTGTAGTCATGGCTGGAATACTACCAAACGGCACAGTGACTGGATATGTGCACCTGCGTCATTTGTGAGACCAGCCCCCTTATTCTCTATGACAGCGTTAACTCGTAACGCGGCCGCGTTAGATTAACTTCGTGTAATTAGCGTTAAATGTTATTCTGTACGCCAATTTCCATAGTGTTAAACGCGAGGAGTTCCGTTACGCGCATGTTATAAGCGATGAAAATAACGTGTGCCATAGAGAATAAGGGAGCTAATGTCAAAATTAGGAGTCCACTGCTGATAGATTAGACACATGGGCATCCTTCAATGATTTCCAGACCGATCAGCAGTGGACTTCTAAATGCTGAAGAAGAAGAATATAGGAAGAAACAAAGAAATAGAAGTCAAAAGGTGTACGAATTAGTTGCAGTTGAAATTGTAGAAAATGAAGGAGATGTCCGCTTTTTGTATGCCTGCTAGGCCTTAAAATCTATCCAGGTTCAAACTTTATGGATATTAAAAAGGCAAAAATATGGATCTTGAATCCATTAACAAAATATTTTTAGTTCCCTCTATTACTACTATTTAAAAAAAACGTTTAGTAGTATCCAAATATATATAAAGGAGGCTCATTGACATATGGGTTTTTTATATATCAATGAGTAGAATAAAGAATTTTACGCCCGTTTTTGGACATGTCATTTGACTACTTTGAAAGTGAGTCGGAATTTTGCATGTCACATGATTCTTTACTAAGAAAATATTATTAAAAATAAAAATAATGAGAGTTCATTAATAACTGGTATAGATTTCTGTGAAATTGTGTTCTTTTTACTACTGAAGTTAGGTAAAATATTACCTTTGAATTGCTATTTTTATGATATACTTCTAGGTTTACTTTATTCATAAAAAGTTTGTAATTGAGCAAAAATATACAGCAGAGTTGTTTTTTTTTTGCAAAACTATAACGTGAAGGGCAAACTTAAACTTACTATACTTACAGCGAAAGTTGAAAGAAAAATGTAATGCTTACTAGAATACCAAACAAGTTTTCGGAGTACTTACTCATTATTGCTACAGGAAAGTATCTGTGTATTGGGTTTTTCTATTCAGTATCAGCCCGGGGTCTGGAATTTGTGCCCGATATGGTAGTTAGGCTCGCCCCCTATCACATCATGGGACGGAATACGCACGGCGAAAAGTGGGTGCAACTAGTTGCGCCTCTGCCTACCCCTTCGGGGATACAAGGAGCTTGTGTGTGTGTAAGTATCCGTGGCACTTATCGAATTTTAGTCTTTAAAACTGTCAGCAATCATTACAATTGAAACAAAATGTACCTATTTCCTTTTAATCTGAAGGCAATACCGATATCGTACTTATCAAAAGAAAAAAAATACCGAGACCGGAATTGGAACTTCAAAATTTAATCTCGCACAAAGAAAAGAATGGAATACAAAATCTGACCAATCTTTGTATTGGAGAACGCCTGTATAAATTTATTTTATGAGCAAACTTTTTACCGTGGCTCTTATTTCAAATCAGATGATGTTCTGTTAGGAAGATGAGTTTATACGACAATATTGCTCACAATTTTACCCAGATCAACTTTCTTTCTTTCTTTTTTGCTAGTTTATTCTAGGTAGGTAGATTATATACTTCTTCTGAACTCTGCTAATGTTAGATTTTTTCTAAAAAAAAATGTTTTTTTTTTCATATTGGTGAAAGAAAGTTAATTCTTTTGACTTCCGAAAGTTTCAGTAAGCACCATAATGTCAGTTTGTAAAAGGAAATATTATATTTCTATTTCACGGATAGACGTTCAAATATATTTTTTAGTAGACAATATCAACTGAAAGCGATAAAAATATTTAAAGAAACACATTTCGACAACGTCGGTGCCGTTTTCAATATAACAGGCTCTTTTATTAAAAAATAAATATGTTTGAATACCTACCGTCTATGAAATTTTTATACAGTAAATTCTCGAAAAAGCAAGATGAACTCCTCGAGAGTTAGCGACACCTTGCGAAACGTCTAGGTTTTCATTTTGTTCTAAGAATTTTGAGGATATAATTTTTTTTTTTTTTTTTTTTTTTTTTTTTTTTTTTTTTTTTTTTTTTTTATCCGGGCACGGCAAAGTGACTGCACCTCGCCTGATGGTAAGCGCGATGCCGTCCAGAAAGAGTATCGAATGGCAGTCGATGGTTATCTAATGCCACTCGACACAATCATGCCGGCCTACTAAGCTGCTTCTTCACGTTACGGCGGAAGGACCCAGGATTATAGGTAATGTGGGCTGTGCTAACAAGATTTAGAAGTATTGTAAGTTTTATGAATTAGATGTCGTCCAAACCAATCGCACTCTGAAATTGCGGGTTATTATGTTTACCAATACCCAGTGTTCTTAAGAACTTCCAGATATTGGCAGGAGAGGAGGAGGAGAAATTATCGTGAATATAACGGCGTTTAGCATTGCGTATCATTTGATTACACCGATTCCTTGCAGACTTATATAGAGACCAGTTGTCCTCCGACCGATTCCTTCTAAATTTACAGAAGGCCCGATCCCTGCGTCTCATGGTCATCCGAACACCTCTAGTCATCAATTATATAGTTGAATTTTGTACATGTTGGGTAGACGTCCTCACAAAGTTATAGCGTCGCGAAAAAAATGAATTGTCATACCTGTGGTCATACCGGCCAGATAGGATTGTCAGAACTTATTGACACTTGTAAAGTTCCACACGTTTGTCTTTTTGATAATACGCTTTTATTAAATCCTCTATAGGGATCTCTACTTTTAAAAAAATATTATTTTGAGGTCTCATGTTAGAACTAAGTGTGACGATGTTTTCTCTAGAGATACCCGCATGTTATTAGAATAATCAAATCCAAATCGTAACACGTATTTTACGTGACTGCGTAGAGGAAAATAAATTCCGACAAAAAGTGCCAGGGATTCAATTGGAATGAAACTTTTTAAAATCCTGCGGGATAAAGTCTATAAAAAAAGGCAATACTTACCTATACGATTTTTGAGATGCTATAACTAATATTTCAGCCTTTTTTTATAGAAAAAAAAATATTTTGTGCGCTCCTTCTCCATATAAACTTTAACTGTGCCAAACGTCATACTCCTGCGTCCGCGAAATTCGTAAAAAAGGGTACAAAGTTTTTGCTTCACGTATTGGGTAATATTATGATTAGAAGTGTTGGGGGCACAAACTTAAGCAAGAGGTACGACAAAGGGTCTCTTATATATTACTATCACATGAATGAATGTTAGAGCGATACCCTAAGTAACTAATCAATTAATTTTCTGGCCTTTGCCAAATCGACGCTCCAGTCCTTCTTAAGAAGTTGTTTGACCAATTACCGTTAATAGTGGTGATAATAAACTTTCTAGCCGTTTCGATATAATTTCAACGAACACACACGCACTCAAGCCTTTTATCCCCGAAGAGGTAGGCAGAGGCGTTACTGGTGCACCCACTTTTCACTATCACCATATCCGGCACAAATTCCAGACTCCGGGCTGATATCGATTATAAAAACCAAATATCATCTTTTGAACAGATAGTAATATAATTATGGTCTAAAGTTTGGCATGTCTATTTCTACCGCCAAGCAACAGTGTGCATGCACTGTTGTGTTTCGGCTTGAAGGACATTGTAGCCAGTATAACTACTGGACATAATGAGACTTAACATCTTATGTCTCAGGATGACGAGCGCAGTCGAATGCCACACAGTACTTTGTAACTCAAAGTGCCGGATGGTGTTGCTACTGTTTATGGGTGGTCGTATCGCTTACCATCAGGCGAACGGCATGCTCGTCTCGTCATTCAATGCAATAAAAATAAAAAAAAATAAAAAAATATGTAGGTATCCAGCCGACATAATTATTATTTGTACTGGCTGTAAGTCGCTTTGCCTTTTGTGTGTTTCGCTTTATACCGTGTTCTGTCTCATTATAATTCACTTGCTGATGAATATACTGCCGCCTTTCAGCGCTGTGCAGCGGACTCCTCTCACTATGAAATTTGAATTTTGCTTGTCTTTGTGTGGTTTTTCATAACATCCTTGTATTTTAGGTAATGAGCACTACGCTTTTACTATACAGAAGATGCGCATCTCAATATTCAAGACGTATATCCGTATCAACACAACTCCTTGTAATATATATCTCGATGACACTACTGTTGACCACACCAGTAATTTGTATTCCGGGCACGATCCGACTATCTATATAATATTCATGATGTTTCTCAAACATTTGAGCTAAAATCTGTCGAATAGACTGATTTGCTTCTGATTTATATGATTGATAAAATCACGATCTGATATTAAAATTAACAGGAAGCCTCGTCGTGTGATTGAAATACATTGTGCATAATTTAGCAAAGGCAGTGGCTGCAGCGGCTCTCGCCTATATATTTCAAAATATTGTCGAAACCAGCCGATCCTTATTCTTTTGTAACGTAAGTGCTCCAACCTTCGACAGTGTACCGGTAACCGACACTTTTTCTTGAATCACCGAAATGATGAATAATTAAGCGATTTTTTAGACATTGCATCATTTGACCAAAGACAATATACTTCTAACTACTAACCAGTGAAAATTCAATGCAATCCACCATTTAAAAAAATCTGCAGCATAACAACTAAACGCTCTCAGTTTTTTTACTAAGAAAAGTAGTTTCCTTAGAGAAATATGTTAAGAAATTTACATAAAATATGTATACTTTTATGGATTGTCATAAGAATTGTAAATTTATTTTTATTAATTTCATATTATGATAGGTTATTATATTTTTGGCGCCAACACAATTTTTGTTTATTGGTACACTCAAACCGCCTTGTACCAGTTTCGACGAATGATGGCCATAACATATTTTTCGAAATATCATGATAGATTTTTTCTACACTCTTTATGCAGTGGATATTTTAAGTGGATTAAACCTAACAATATTCACGTGGTGGTTAGAAATAAATCGCTCAAGGGGATATAGGGGAAAAACTAAACCATGGCTGATTTTGTTGAAATGAAGTAGCAGGATAATTTGGACTTTGAAAATTAATAACGCATAATTATGTTTTTACACAAATGATTAGGGGTGAGATGAGGAATTGATTTGATTGCGACGGGACATGGCCTCACTCAGTGTGTTTTATCGTCTGTATTATGGGAAGTGCTCTGGGGAGTCGTTTAACCTTATCCCACCCTCACCTTTCCTTAACAGAGCCACGCGTGCTGGCTTACGGAACCACAACTTCGTGGTGTCTTCCATCCCAGCTCGAACCAAAAGATTCTTTAACTGATATTTTTGCCACACAATTAAGCTGTGGAACAGTTTGCCAGCATACGTGTTCCCTCCTTCCTACAACCTGGAGTCCTTCAAGCGTGGCGTGAAGAATCTATTAGGGAGGCCGGCATAACTGTGCCAAGCGTCTGGATGTTCTTATTTTCCGTAATATTATAATGCTCTTTGTTCTTATCTCTTGCCGGTTGACACTTTCTTTGGGCTTGACGTCTCTTAACATCAAGTGCAGTAGATCCAATTTACTACGCTTCAATAGAAAACAATGCTTTACTTTTCTTTAAATTCAATAAATCGGGTTAGGCGATTATCGATAGGTGTTCATTCATGAAAACTACAAACACACAAATAATAGGGGGTTGATTATGTTGCTAGAGTACTGCGATGAATTCCTGGGTTAGAAAATGTTTGTGTCATATTTTTGAATTAGACGTTTTGATACGTCAAAGTGAAATCATATAACAGTTAAAATTATAATAATATAATTAATACAATATTTAACTAACGAAAAAAGTTACGTCCTTCAATATTGTCAATATTTTTCCAGCTATCCTAGAGTGCGTTTCAAATCTAAATTCCGATGGCGTGATGTTGGCAGCAATGTATATGCAGTGCTGCTACATCAAACAAAATGTGTTACCTTGAAATAAAGGAACGTTTTTTTTGGTTAGTAACAAAATACTAATATTTTCAAATCAAATTTTAAAATGTATACGCATAAATTATGTACCCACTTTTCAAATAATTTATTATTAAAATCTTTGAATTCTGTCGTACGTACGTAATAATTAATTAGCTATGTAGTTTCGAATAAATGCTTCTTTTTTTTAAGATGTAGATATGGTGCAAAACTACAAATAGTTATGTCACGAAATTACACTATGAAATTACTCTGCAACTTACGGAAGTAAATCAAACACTATAAATATAATTGATGAGTGGGTGGATCTTTAGCAGCTAAATAAACTTTATTATGTTTATCTACTAAACCATTATTAACTACATTTATAGATTTAGGATAATATATGAATAAATAAAACAAGACGAATATTTATTAATCGTAATGGAATGACATTCGTTTTTTAATGAGACATGGAGGTAAGTAATTATTAAAAAGCAATTATGACAATTCAGCACAAAAAACAC
The DNA here is from genome assembly GCA_947568825.1 of Sphinx pinastri. NCBI lineage: Eukaryota > Metazoa > Arthropoda > Insecta > Lepidoptera > Sphingidae > Sphinx > Sphinx pinastri. Next base: position 10,258,536 of record OX387618.1, on the reverse strand, counting down.
AAAACATATTAATTGGCATATAATACATTGGTATCATTACACTGGCTATTTATTTATTGTTATTTTAACCGATGTGATACAATTATTATTTATTATTTTTCATGCTTTAAATTTTATTAAAAGGAAATACATTAATCCTCTGGTAACTTTACTTTTTTAAACTGAAATGGCGGGAGTTTTCTTCATTTTTTTTTTTTTTTTTTTTATAGCATACAATAACGAGATGAGCATGCCGTTCGCCTGATGGTAAGCGATAAACAGTAGTAATACCATATAGCACCTTGAGTTACAAAATACTGTGTGGCATTCCACTGCGCTCGTCATCCTGAGACATAAGATGTTAAGCCTCATTATGTCCAGTAGTTATACTGGCTACAATTTCCTTCAAACCGAAACACAACAGTGCATGCACACTGCTGCTTGGCGGTAGAAATAGACATTGCGGTGGTAACCACCCAGACGGACTCTTACATATGAGAGACCTACCACCAGTAAATGTCCACCAACTTGTCAGACAGGGGTGCCAACATCACGTCATCGGTAATTTAAAATGAAACGGACTATAGCTCCTACTGATTCCTACATCGGCTGACCCTGGAACACGACTCGCCGAATACGCCAAAACGATTCAGTATGACGTGTTATTCTGTATTCATCTTATATACGGTGATTACAATCCAGGCGTGTTCTTTCTACAAATACAATATATTATGTATTTCGAGTTTCACTATCAAAATTTGCTTCCAATATGTCGATAAACTTTCACCGTAGGTTCATTATGATATACGCTTGGCGAAGTTTGGATGCACTAATTGCGTCTGAATGTTCCTCAGGGGATAAAGGCTTAGCTTGTATACTACCAACTAGGTATGCTATGACATTTACAAACCACGGTATAGAATATATACTGTGATGGTTAAATCAGCTCTTTAGAAGTAAATATCTTTACTAATCTATATCTATACTAAATTACAAAGACGAAACATTTGTAATTTTTGATGTCTATATTTTTGTATATTTGAAACGAATAAACTCAAAATCTACTAAGTTGATTTAAAAAATTCTTTGACTAATATAAAGCTACATGATCAGCGAGTAACATAGGCTACATTTTATTTCGGGAAAATATAAAGCGAGGAAAAACTTTTACACGCCGGCGAAGCCGCAAGCCAAAGTCTAATATTTACACGACTGCGAAAGAAGGAGGGTTATGTGTTTCGAGTGTATGTATGTATGTCTGTATATTTCTTTGGCACGCCCTACAGCCTAAACGGCTTGTCGTTTTTTTTATGTGAGTGGTGTCAATAGATTCGTCTTAGTCGTGAGAGTGACACTGGGTACATCAAAATAAAAAAAAAACAAAATTAAGGATTTTTGGCGGCAAAAGGTAATCTAATAAAAAAAATGTTTTTAAAATACATCGAGTGTGGTATCAAAATAAATAATTTTTAGCGGTGATTACGAATATATATAACTTATATGTTTTATTGGAGTTTGGAATAGGAAATGCTAATAAAGGTGCTTGAAAACTAAAAAGATGGAAATAAAAAAAAGTATTTAAGAGAAACAAAAAACCCGACTGCGTCAATATCTTCCATGTTTATTAAATTCATTGGAGAACTAACAAGATATAAACAAGATTTTAATTTGAATATTTTATTTTGGTTTTGAATAATCTTAGTTGACAGTGTTCATAAACGCAGTCGGAGGCACAACACGCTCACTTCTGATAATTTGGTTGGTGATATCACCAACCAAATTATGAGAAGTGAGCTTTGTTACTCTACCTGTATAGGTAGAGCAACAAAATCTCGGAGTGAGCAGATGCCTCTGACTGCGTTTGTGAACACTGTCAACTAAGATTATTCAAAACCAAAACAAAATATTCAAATTAAAATCTTGTTTCTATCTTTTCAGTTCTTCAATGAATTTAATAAAGATGGCAGATATTGACGCAATCGGGTTTTTTGTTTTTCTTAAATATTTTTTTTTATATAGTACCACAGAACACTGAATAGTACTAGATACGTAATAATACCTAGATACTAAAACCTATGTAGGGGGTAGTGAATATAATATTTCACTGTAAAAAAATATATTTACATGGAATAAAATAGAGTTAATATCATTAGTCCTAATAGATAATTTATTCCACATTAATGGTATGTTATAGTACAGGTATAATGGGAACATTTATTCTCACCACTTTTTAATACATGAGAATATTTACACAATACTAATAATAACTAGCAACGCATTGAACGTTAAATAGTTAGTAAAACTACACCATAAAAATCGACTGATACTATAAACAAACACAGCGAGAAGCATCTGTATATATTCTCTCGGCTTGACGAATCAACAATGCAGCAGCGAGATACAGTAAGAAAAGTTGTCATTCTGTACCGGCATTTTTAATGTGTTAGTTGATAAACGCGGGTCGCGCGCGCCGCTCGTGCCTGTGCCTACACGCACTTCATTCTCTTATCACCGACGGGAGTGATCGGCTCTCTCGTACCACTGGTTTACCCGAATGCAATTACAGTCGACTGTCTCGAAACGTGAAAAAATACACGCAAAAACGTAAATACGTTGGAACGCCGTGCCGCGCCGGCGGGATATTACAAATCGGTGTCCACAGTCGACTCAAGGTATACAAAATAAGTTCACCCATCTAATATTTTACATAAATTATTATGTATTCGTGGCAGGATGAGTGCATCGATGGAATATATTAATACCAGATCATTTAAAAACACTGACCCATTTGAAAAATACTGGCATTGTTTTTCTAAGTTTTATACAAGCTAATGTGTATGCTTGTGTGAATAATAAATGTGTGCATCTACTTACATTGAAAATACTAATGCAAACGCTACGAAATCTATTCGAATTGAAAAGTAGGTCTTCGCTGTATCTAAGCTATTTATTTTATTGCCATTGCCAAGCGACGGATGCGAAACGTACAGTAGCAACTACCAATTGACAAATGATTGCGGAGAAAATAAATTAAGGATTCGATAATAGATATAAGTATAACTACTATATGTACCTCTGTATTACATTATCTACGATCAATACAACACTGTAGCCATGACCATGAATCAAAGTGACTCTTCAATTCACCATTTTTTGTAGTACTCGATGTGAGAACGTGACCTTCTTTTCAACATAAATACAAAGTTTTTAAACTTGTATTTTTAATTAATTTATGCAATTTATCTCAATTGTTATAACAACCCAAGCCACTTATTATAAAAATACTTAAAAAAAAATTTAATAATATACCTAATTATAAAGTTTCATCCGATTTAACTTAGTGGTATCTCGTATGCAAGAGTTTGCCGGCAAGTAGCAGTTGGAAGCAGTGTGTTCTAATTGTAAGGACAGTGTAAAGTAAATAGAAAAAAAAAACGAATGAATCCCTCATACGGCTCAATTTTTTTGTTGTTGCAAGTTTGACGAGACGACCATGCCGTAAACAGTAACAACACCATCCAGCTCCTTGAGTTACAAAGTAGGGCATTCCACTGCGTTCGTCATCCCGAGACATAAGATGTTAAGTTTCATTATATCCAGTAGTTACACTGGCTACAATGTCCTTCAAACCGAAATACAACAGTGCATGCATACACTGCTGCTTGGCGGTAGAAATAGATATTGCGATGGTACCCACCCAGACGGACTCTTACATATGAGAGACCTTCCACCACCAGTAAATTATTTATTGGTTATTCACGTTGTAATCTGTATTATGGCAGCCCAAGATACAAGCGCAGCTTAGTTTGGATGCCACTGGCAACTAATGTATAGTTACACATTATGTATTTAACTTGAAATAAATACATTGAAATACTCTGTAGTCAATGAACTACAAGACCATTATGAAAAATAGAGCCCAAGTCTCAAGGTTCCAATCGCAAGACAGTGTCCTTCAACTTTCAAATACTTTGCAATTCAAAGATCTGAATGATGTTACCGTGCACAGGAACGTGGCGCTATCCCTCAGACGGGCAAGGGGGTTCTGACTTCAGATGTGTAAAAAACAAATTTGTAATTCGGACTTCTTTACCTCTGCACTGTAAACAAACAATCCACTTTTAAAATAAATACATGAATTGAACCACTACTTATTGTGCAATACAATTGTTTTTATAACAATATGAATAAGTTTAAAAATGTTTGCTAAGTACGTAGTTGCAAGAATATTAATTGTTCCATTAGTTAGAATTTTTCCCGTTATGTTGTACTTATGTTTGAAATATCTGATACCTACAACTTGAGGAAAAAACGTAATTTATTTTCCTTTAAACCAAAAAAGGTTATTTCATGCCGCTAGTACGTAACGAAGCGTTATTAATCATCCACAAAATAAATAAATGAATATGAGGAAGTATTGCCAATTAATCTACGACCTCTGCCTTTTCGAAGTTACGTGTGCATTGTTGATCAATTATCTTTCTCTACAATGGTGAAGGAAAGCATTCTGGGGAAATCTTATTATACATATCTAAGAATTTTCAATAAGAATTTCGAAGTTATATGAAGTCCGCCAAACAGCACTAGGCCGGCGTAGTGGACTAAGGCCTAAAGCCTCTTAAGAATGGCGCCCCATGCTCAGAAGTGGACAGTATATAATACGAGGCCGGTATTATTATTACATAGGTACGCATACTCAGGTCTTTTATCCCCGTAGGGGTAGGCAGAGGCGCAACTAGTGCATCCACTTTTCGCCGTGCGTATTCCGTCCCATGATGAGATAGGGGGCGAGCCTATCGCCATATCGGGCACAAATTCCAGACTCCGAGCTGATACTGATTAGAAAATTTCAATATCACTTTGCCCGACCCGGGGATCGAACCCAAGACCTCAGCATTGCAGTCGTACCGTAATACAACTACGCCACCGAGACAGTCATTACATAGGTAGGTACTCACAATTTAAAATTATCAGCAATTTTAATACAAATTTTAAAAATATTATCGTATTAAAATTATACCTTGTTTGTGGGTAGTAGTATTAGAGCTAGTAGGTACTATCTACGAGGATACCTGAAATGAATGAATTTAACCCGTCAACGCCCGCTTATACATAGATATATACGTGGTTGCCCTATATACCCGGACGCCGGCGTTCGCCGCGGGCATTGACGAGTCAAAAATGAATTTAAGGTAGGTAATTTTTTACAAGGAATAAATTATGAAATGGATATTTGGTGTCAGGCCAACGGTAATCGCACTGCTCGTGCGAAACGTAACAGCAATGATACTAAAATCGGTTTTAAAACAATTCTAAGATTCCGGTCCAGTACCTAATGCCACTGTTGCATAGTTTTGTAAACTCTGCCATCCACAAACTCTTCGTTGCTCTATTTCCATCGCACAAGTCATTTTGTGCAATTACAGCTTCCAATTCTAATGCTAGTTAATTGAACGTAACGTCCTCCAAACAGCCAGCCATTCCTCTCTTTTTCTTTTACGGTACTCGTAAGTCGTAACACAGCTCTGTCATAGTGCAAATGAGTTAGTTTTTTTTTGAGTTACTTTTAATACCCACAATATATAAAGTATGGACGCCCTGCCGGAAAAGAAAAATAATGTATGTTAAAAGAAAACGTTGAAACCGCTGGACTAATTTCGATGGAGTTTGGCATAAAGATGTATGAGGTCAAAGCCGTGATCCACACGTAGTCTATACTAGCATTATAAAGAGGAAAGATTTGATTGTTTGTTTGTAATGGATAAACACAAAAACTACTGGACCGATTTGGAAAATTCTTTCACTAATAGAAAGCTACATTACTCCTGAGTGCTATAAGCTACTTTTATCCCGGAAAAACGTTTTGACGCGGGCGGAGCCGCGAGCAGAAGTCTAGTATAAAATATGTAAACAACATTAAGTAGGCAATAATCTCAATCAAGTTCCCAACCACGGTAATGGTAAATAAAGAAAACTCCGATATAGAGACATTATAATGAAAACCAAGCATTTAAACTTAAAACTTACTATATAATGTTCTTAACGTTGGGAATTGCAGTTAGTAGTATTTTATTTTCAAACACTAATATTACTAGATCGTATTTAGGTTTGTCATATTTACGATTCCGTTGGTATTAAAACCATTTGCCTATTTTTACTATTAAGCAGCACTATGCAAGCACAATTTTAATTCGGATTGTATGAGATTTAGCCAGTGATATTTGCATATTATGAGACCAGCTTTTCAAGATAACAAACGAAATGCCTTGTAATGCTTTGTAATCCAAAGTAACCTAGGTATTACAGTACTACTCAGGTCGTACTGTAACTGTCAACTGAATGAGAGGTTCCTTTGCTGGTTTTTATTTTAGTTTAAAGTTTTTTTTTGGTTGTGTGTATTTAAAATTGTGCCAGCAATAAATCTTTCTTTCTTTGATGCTGCTCAGTTGCGGCTTCAGGGGCTGGCCAACACGGCCTCGCGGCTAAGGGGTTTTACGCTTTGACAAAAGGCACTAAAAATATTCCCTTCCTTCAGCAATCGGGTAAAATTGCTTCGCAAATATTTGTCGCCCAGAGCCTCGCATTTCTTAAGGCCGTCACTCGTGCTGCTATTGTTTATAGCTTAGTCTAATTCTAACGTTTACCCTCAGCCCTCAGGTAAAAGACTTACTTCTCAATTCAGATGTTTATAAATCACGTAATGCATCTTTTTCTACAGTTCTCCAGCTAACAAAATTAACATCTGCTTGTGATAAACTTTATACTTATTACATGATTCATGCGAATTATAAAATAGAAGTCTCAAGGTTTAAATGGGCGGTTTTTGTCTTTATACTTATGTGCTCGTAATTTTCCCAACTTTGCTTATCATAATAATGCTACAGAATGTGCCATTGTATGCCGAAAATGGACATATAATTTTTAGCCTGTTTTAATTTTGGGAAAGGAGAATTTCCTTTTGGGGGTGTTGTCTGGTCGTAAAAAAATAAAACCTTATGCCGTTGAATATTTTCCCTTGGAGCAGTGGCATGTAATATTTCTGTCTTATGTACATAATATATGTTTATGTGTGTGCATATACTAGTGATACAACAATGATAGACAATCCTGATATAATGCAAAATGTTACAAAGTCTCATAACAAAACTTACAAACCCTAATCAAATCTCCATACGTCAATCATAAAAAAATAATTTATATCTTCGTATACAGTTTTGCATAAAACTAATGAGAAGTACATTACATATACACTTTTAACTGATATAAATATTAAAAAGGAAAAGAAAAACTTTGTAATATAATTTTAAATTCAAATATTACGTAATAAATTTAAAAAATGTGAAAGATAAGTACGTTTTTATGTTAATATTATTTTATTCTTTACAATCCTATCCAGTAATTATATAAAGGCGGACTGTTGAGTCCGCCTTTATACATGGCATTTGCTAGAAGCTTTATCTGTTTAACCTTTATAATGATAGAAATAGTAAACAAAAACTAGCAAAATAATCAACAGATAAAATGAAAATGTCTGTATTGTTGAAATCACTTTTCCAAAATTTATTTAGAGCTACCAAAATTTATGTACATAGTTAAGAAATTCCTTCCCTTTCGCTTATATTAGCTTCACTTCTCTTTCCGCAGCCCTAATCCCGTCCCTACGAACGTGTCCTGTGTATCAATCAGCCCGTGCTGGTCGTTCGCTTTTAATGTAGGTACTTTAAATAATTTATATGAACCTTAATCTCTCTTCATCTTGCCGAATATGTACCTTAGACTGCCTTGGTGGTGTAGTTGTGTTACGGTACGACTGCAATGCTGAGGTCTCGGGTTCGATCCCCGGGTCGGGCAAAGTGATATTGGATTTTTCTATTCAGTATCAGCCCGGAGTCTGCAATTTGTGCCCGATATGGCGATAGGCTCGCCCCCTATCTCATCATGGGACGGAATACGCACGGCGAAAAGTGGGTGCACTAGTTGCGCCTCTGCCTACCCCTTTGGGGATAAAAGGCGTGAGTATGCGTATGCACCTTAGTACATTTTTGTTATCATCTCGACTTTGTCATGATTCGTCATAAGTATCTTTTATATGCCTACATGATTAATAAATGTTTTTATTTTATTTTATTTACCGACTTACTACCGCGCGCCCTACATGATTGAAAAAAATACAGTATATAATAAAACTTGTTTATGTTGCGTTAAGATAAGAGAAAATTTAAAATTTTCAGTAATTTATTTTATTCAAATAAGGGTCTCCAGCAGTTCATACATTTCTTATTTTAATACAATTTTCTTTACTTCTGATGTTTGTACCGCTTAAAGGAGCGCACAGAACTTAAAAATTGCACACTTTGTTGTGATAATACTTTAAAAAAAAGATCGGGTTTCACTCCGGGAGTGCCAGCAGAAGTGAAAACTTCAACATTAACGTTGTGCATTTTTGAATATTTTGGAATGGTTAGGGAATAATTTCGCACGAATTACTTTATTTATCAGTATAAAAGTACTAGGATTTATGTGGTGAAATACAATATTTATTTATTGCTTTATCGTCATTGATGTATTAAAAAACCCAAGATCCACAGTTTCTTTCGGGGTCACGTGATCCTGACGCGAGTTTAACATTTTATAACCTCAGAACAATAACAAGCACTGTTATTGTTCTGAGTTTATACCCATCCCAAAAGTGCTCAACGCCGCTAAAAAAGTTTTCACTTCAAAAACCTACTCGTTGAGACCATTCTTATGAGCCCACACACGATATATCTGCTATAAGTTCCTAAAGAGTTGGGTATCCCGCAGACTACTTGATGCTGCAGCATCAGCTCAAGGTTAAAATGTCTTGAAAATATTGTCGAAGTCACAATCCACAAAATTTTAAATCAATCGGTCTTGTGAAAGTTGGAAATGAGCTGATAATCTTCAAACGCCTGAACAGATCTTCATAAATTATACCTAAGAACCATCACGATCACATCAGCTTTGATACTAAAAACCCCGTCAAAATCTGTCCATTCGTTTGAGAGCTACGATGCCACAGACAGACATACAGATACACAGATACACAACCTAAACTTATAACACCCCTCTTTTTCCGTCTATGGTTAAAAATCAGAAGCAAAGGAGTTAGTTTTTGCTTAGGCTAAGTTTATCCATATTAAGGTACCCAAGATGTAATGGACCGAATTTCGGTGAAACTTTTCCTGTTAGGTAACTTCTCAACGAAAACTAACATTTGCAATATTATGTATTTGCCAACTTGAGCATAAATAAGATTTAGGTAGGCAACTGAAATTAAGTGCGTGGAAACGTAATTTTTACATTTTTAATAATTATAATAAGATCTTATCAAGAAACCCACGACACGATGCGATTATCTTTACTTACATAGGTTCTTTATGTGGCTTGTTTTTTTTAATGTGTAGGTAAAATTATCCACCTTTACAATAAATAAAGTAAAACGGAGTCATTTTGCTATATTTATCAGTTATCATACTCCCTATAGAATAGAGTAACCTAATACCTAATTTGTCTTCAATATGTCCTCGGAGAATTAAAGATTAGATAGTTGGTCTCTACCGCTTGTTTGTTACTGTTGATTGTCTTTGGTTGCGCCTTATTTGTCTTCCTGGTGATGTATCTCATGTTTACAAATACTAAGGGCCTGTTTCACAGCTTCTCAGTAAATGCTGTATAAGCCGATCAAATACAAATGTAAGACTCTAATTTATGCTCCCAAATAAACTGTAATAAAATTAGTACTATCTACATTTTGGTTGTTTAATATGATAACTATCAAATGAAATCTACTTATAACTTGTGAAACAGGCCCTAAAATAACAAAATTGTTAAATACTATTTGTTTAAGTATAAGCAGAAGATTTGAAAAATACAATCTATATTTTTTATATAAAATATAAAAATGCATTGCTCATTTAGTCTCGCTAAAACTTGGAATTGGCGACCGATTTGAATAATTCTTTTTTGTTTTGATTGCGCTGGTTGAGGATAGGTTTATGAGTAAAGTAAGGAAAATCTAGAAGTCCAGCTAAAAAGTAGAAAAATTCAAAATAGGTAATTTTGTATGGAAATCACTATTTCCTATTACTTTTTTACGGCCTTTCTCCGTTAATTATGGACCGATTTTGAAAATTCTTTGCGTTACATTTCGAATAGCTTCTTATTGACGTCATTATAATTTCATTGATATGGGACCTTGGAATTAAAAGATACGCACGCCTACGCATACTCACGCCTTTTATCCCCGAAGGGGTAGGCAGAGGCGCAACTAGTGCACCCACTTTTCACCGTGCATATTCCGCCCCATGATTTGATAGGGGGCGAGCCTATCGCCATATCGGGCACAAATTCCAGACTCCGGGCTGATACTGAATAGAAAAATCCAATATCACTTTGCCCGACCCGGGGATCGAACCCAAGACCTCAGCATTGCAGTCGTACCGTAATACAACTACGCCACCGAGGCATTCAGAATTAAAAGATACAGACGAGAATTTCTGAAAGTCAAATTGATTGATCTTGAACTTTGAAGATGCAGAGCGAACTCCTCAAAATGAAAAAGGACTTTGATGATTATTTTTGCGCTAGATTATTTGATCTATTTTATGACTAACAAAAAAGAAAAACATATAAGATTTTAACTAAAAATTAAACCGACTTCAAATACTACTACGAACCAAAAAATAATTCAACTTGTTAATATAGTTACGGGCTTAAAATATTTTTTTGGAGTTGGTGCCTGATAAATAGGTGTCTTAAAAAAAATGTGGGTTTTAAAAAAAGACACGCATACACACTTCACTCCTTTATCCCCGAAGTGGAAGGGAGAGGTACAGCTGGGGCACCCACTTTTCGCCATGTGTGTTCCGTTCCATGATGAGATAGCCTATCGCCATATCGGGCAAAAATTCCAAACTCCAGCTAATACTGAGCAGAAAAATCCAATACAACTTTGCAAGAGCCAGGATTCGAACCTGGGCCCTCAAAGCGGTGTCGTACCGCGCATGCAATACAACTAGCCACCTAGGCAGTCAAAATGTCAGAAAAGACTTGGATAAAGTGTACTTACGTAGAATTTACAATTATGCAAGCAAGTTTCTTTTAATAACCTAACGAAATTCAAGTCGGACATGATACAGTCAGTGTTATAAATCCTAATGAATTAGGATTGAAACTTGCTCATCAAAAGCTATAATCTAAATAAATTTCCGGACAGATACGACCTGGCGACCTTTAAAAAAGAGCGTATTCCCACCTAAAATGCCGGCAACGCATCTCTATGCCACTGGTATTGCAGATGTTCATGGGCGGCGGTGATCACTTACCATCAGGTGAACCGATGCTCGTTTGTCCCCTACATCATAAAAAAAAATTGCAGGTGATACAAAGTTCACCAGGTTAAACAGTTTTTAAAAAAAGACGAAAATAAAATAGCCAGCTGCTAGACTGCTGCAGCGGACAGAATGAAAATGTTAGTTACCTAAAATAAGCGTTATTGTGTTAACAATACGCAAGAAACGAGGCATTACGTAAAAAAGTGAATTGCCAAAACAAAGGCTAGTAACTACTAGAATTTTAATAGTACCTACCACCTACTTTTGACCTTGTTAAATTTAATTAAAACTAACTAGGTTCTATGTCCACAACCTATTTGCATAGTGTACAGTATTATTTTTAGAAATAGCGATTTTTACTGTCGTCGTTGGTTTCATACATGATAGGTTCCCGCCTAAAAATAATATACTATAGTAGGGACAAACTAATATGGCCGGTATGATATGACACGGTTTTGAATTTTTTGGGTAGACGTTCTCACAGAGTTATCGCGTCGGGAATAAAATTGAATTGTCATACCGGCCAGCTTAGTTTATCCGCACTATAGTGAGTAGTGACTTTCGTTAATAGATGTTTCCCTTTATATTCAAAATTAGAAACGTGATAAAACAATAGATTTCATGTGGATTTTCATTAAGTATAATATTATACATTATTGATGTGATATACTAAGCTTTAATAGATCTAGAATAGACTGCCTCGGTGGCGTAGCTGTATTGCGTACGCGTTACGCGTACAATTTGCGCGCTGAGGTCCTGGGTTCGAATCCTGAGTCGAGCCAAAAACATTGTGACTGGGTTTTTCCATCTTAAAAATTACTCAGTCGCAGCTCGGAGTCAGGAAGTTGGCGGTGTGATACCCCCGTGCCTCGGAAAGCACGTAAAGCCGTTGGTCCTGCGCCTGATCTCTCTCCGGTCATGTCGGATTGCCGTCTCACCGGACTATGAGAGTAAAGGAATAGCGAGTGCACCTGTGTATTGCGCACACACTTGTGCACTATAATATCTCCTGCGTACCTGGATGATCTCCGTTGAGATTGGCCGCCGTGGCCGAAATCGACTAGAAAGGGTTTTTTTTAATAGATGATGTAGTGGAACCATAAAATATATGGTAAAATCTCCTTAAAATAATTATTGCTGGCACGTGCTGCGTAATATCAAATGTCATGTTTAAAAATATTTTAATTTCGTACATGGAAGTCTGTAAAAATCTGAACGACGTACTCTTGGATATTGTCTGTATTTTGGAGTATTGTGCCGTAATAAACTTATGTGTGATATCGGACTTATTTAATTTGTTCACCTGATACCCGTACAGATAACATATATTATTATGAGAAATCTCTCAGATTACATTAAGTTTGAGTTATGTTATAACTTACTAGACTTCTGCTCGCGGCTCCGCCCGCGTGGATGTGTTTTTCCGGGATAAAAGTCCCACTTTATCTTTCCCCGGGATAAAAAGTATGTTACCCGCTGATAATGTAGCTTTATTTATTTTATTTATTTTATTTATTTAAGGACCTCCAACGAAGAATACACGACATATTATATAAAAACAATGATGTAGCATTTTCACAATTTACAGTGTGACGTGCTTCTTCAATTATAAGAGACCACAGCATGCAAATTTGAGTACCAGTACAATGGCTAAAAATGGATATTTGTTATAAATATTATTAAGAATTTATGAAAATATTATGAAGATTACAATAAATGAATACAATAAAACTTTTGCAAGGATCTTAAAACAGGCAAAAAACAATATATCATAATAAGAAATAACAAAACATAATAACATCATACGTGATAATATGTGCTAGTGAATGTGATCAATTATAACATATTCTAATTTATTTTATTTTATTTGAAGAACATAATAATTGCAGGACTTGTTTCCTATACTTAGAAATGTCCGTGATGTCTAGATCATGGGTTTTTGCAAGAGCGTTATACTGCCTACAGAGCCTTGGCACAGCAGCGAAATGACCTAAATTCGTTTTAGATGAGGGAACATTGAGAAGGTTATATACGCTTTTTCGTGGGATTCGAGTTGGGGCGTTAATACTCAAGGCACTTACAAGCTCACTGCAGTCCAATTTACCGTTAAAAATCTTTTGCAAAAATACTAGATCGATCATCCTTCTTCGTGCGGCTAAAGTACTTATATTGTAGTAGTTTAGGCGGTCTGAGTAATGAGATATTTCTTTAGCCAGCCTTTATATTGGTGAAAGAATTTTATCGTTAATAAACATAACAGATTACTCGTTAAACTCAACTTAGAACCACATTTTATCACACCACATTGATTAAAGAGCTAAAGAAAGCATAAAAAAATGCACAAGTGCGAGTTGGACTCGCGCACCGAGGGTTCCGTACAAAATTGTAGGTACCAAAGTATAAAAGTATATATTTACGGAATTCAGATTTTTTACTTTACATGTGCTGTAAAACATTGCTTCCTGCCAAATTTCATGATTCTAAGTCAACGGGAAGCACCTATAGGTTTTGATTACTTTGAGAAATAACAAAATATGCGACATAAATGGTCATAATATCTTTTGATTGCGTTGACTTACATCAAACTGATGTTTTCACAGGTGCAAAAACTGTAGACCCGAGTATTTGATATAAATTTCAACTTGATACCTCTACACGTTCCTGAGACAAAGGTCTTGATAGATAGACGGACAATAAAGTGATCCTATAAGGGTTCCTTTTTCCTTTTGAGGTCCGGAAGCCTAAAAAATTACTAAATTACCCTATAAGGGGTCGTTTTGAAGTACAGAACACAAAAAAATCTACCCTCTTGTTTGTGAGGAAAAAATTATATGCTACAAATTCGTAACTATATAATCATTCTAAACCAGACTCTGCGTTGAAAATTGATTCTCATATTTCTAACACAATCTTACTAATTAGAAGTAAACGCAGTAAGAGCTAAACGGAGTTCGATGAAATATGGGCAATATGGCACACGGAGAATCCGTGTCCTGGATTAACTCATAGTAGGCCGCTTTTTATCTCGATAAGTTACTACCATAGGAAATAATGGGAATTTTTAATCAGATTTTTTGATAAGATGGTGTTGGCATCGTATAGGTAGCCATATAAATCGCTACAGTGTTTAGGAATTTTTGTAGCCGGAAAGCCTTTTTACGCAGACGAAGCCGCGAGCAACACCTAATATTGAAATAAAAAATAAAATACAATAATTAATTATACTGACTCTCATATTTTATTGAATTCCTTTTTAAAATACGTAACAGATGTTTCGCTCTGAAATTGCGGATGTTGAAAGAAATTAATTTATTATTTTCTGCAAAATCATATTACTAATTACATTAATACCTTCGGGCAATCTTAGCAATTTTCCCAAAGAAACTTCGACGTTTAAATTATTCCTAAGATTAATGTAATCTAATTCGTTGATAAAATTTGAGCGACGTGACGACAACATTTAATTGAGTTTCTTCAATTCAACCCTATCACACACATACTTTAATAATTTATAGTAGTTAAGTACTACGAACTCAGTTTATAATTTAACTTAAAATATTCTACGAAAAATCTCGAATTCATCTATTCATATCTCTTTGATACATATACATCCGATAAGAAAGGATTTTCCGAAATTCTATACCTAAGGGGGTAAAAAAGGGGGGCAAAGTTTGTATGGGACAACGTGATTCCTTGGTCCAATCTACTTCAAATTTAGCATAAACCTATTTTAACAGAATTAATGGAAGACATGTTTCGTAGTTTATTGAAATTCATCCCCTATGGGCGTAAAAAGGGGTGGCGAAGTTTGCACGCGATAAACTCAAAAACTACCGAATAGATTTCGATGAAATTTGGTATGGAGATAGTTCGAGACCCTGGAAAAGTTTTAGGCTACTTTTTATCCCGGAAAATGTATAGTGGGACTTTTATCCAGGAAAACTCTTCCGTGCGGGCGAAGCCGAGGGCAAAAGCTAGCAATCTCATAAAGTTATATATATTTGACAAGAGATGAATATGAATCAGACAGATAAATATTATGATTGTTAATTAAAAACTAAATTCTACGTCAATGTTGTTGAACACTGTCGAATATTCACGAAGACTGCTATGACACTTCTCATAGAAACGCATAAAAGGTACATGATGTTGTGAATTCAGTATAATTCGCAGTTAACCTTGCGTTACATGATGTGTAAGTGTGCGAGGGGCATCGCTCGTTTTATTACAAAAATGCAAGGTTACTTGTAACTTTATACAAGTCATCAGTAGATAAGAGTTCCGTTAAAACAGGAGTACGGCGCCTATCGGTGCGTACTGCAGCTGACAATGTCGACTGCGTATGGCACAGATACGACGCACCAGCTTCCGTTTACGATCACCGACTTATGTGCACATTGCACGGCAGCACGCCACATTAACAGTTATCACTTTAACAGACCAATAAAGAAACATGTTATTTTAATGAGAGTAATATCAGAAATGACTTTGGTCATATTAAAAGCGATAAATGACACTTTCATGGAAATAAAGGATTTTACAGATAATGCTTATCAAGACTTAAAAAGCTCTTTATTTAAATACTTATGACTGCTTTTAATATCTTTACCCGATAAGCGCACTCTCTTAATACTTAACTGCAATTATTAAAAAAAACATTTTTTTTACAGTAGGTAGGTAGGTATATTATATGTACTAACAGCTCGGTGTCACTCTAACGGGCAATGTATAGTCAGCAGCATAAGTAGCTGAACAAATTCAAAATTTCAAATTGCCTACATACTTTTGTGTTCTTACTAATCTTTTTTTTCTCTTCACAAAAATAAAATAAAAAGGATTTACTTTACTTCAAACGAAGAAAAAAAAAGTTTCAGTTTAACATAACGCGTATATAGACGATTTGAAATTGTGATTTTGTATAGATACTTATGCTGCTGACTGTACATACACGATTGTAACATATAAATTATACCTATATATGTTATAGGAACATAATAGAAATCGTGATAGAGCCCTCGCCTACTCTCATAATATCATCTAATGAACCGTCAATTGACACACAATTAATCAGCGAACACTGAGAGTTCATAATTGTGCTCCATAGCGCCATGCTGGGTAACTACCTACGGAGGTCAATCAACATTGAACTAACAAGCTAATTTTGCCACAATATTGTATGTTACTGGGGACGTTTTATACGGGGTTAATTATCTTTTGAAATTGAATTTCAGGATCAGGAGGTAAAAGAGGCGACGACGTGAAATAATTATCCCTCGGCAGTCGACGTAATTATCCCGGCTTATTTGAAACCGGAATTTAAAAAAAAGAACGGTTTGGACTCCGGGAGTGCCGGCAAAAGTGAAAACTTGAACATTAACGTTGTGCATTTTTGAATATTTTGGAATGGCTAGGGAATAATTTCGCACGAATTGCTTTATTTATCAGTATAAAAGTACTAGCAGTTATGTGGTTCAATACAATATTTATTTATTGCGCTATCGTCTATCGTACACAAAAATGACAATTTCACTATTTCTTTATAAATCAAAATTTGAAAAAAGAATCTTACGCTCTTTTGTACTCGTGCCGTGCCAACGCCGGGGAAATAAAAAAATGTAGTCGTTTAAGAATTATAGCTTCTACGTAATGTGTTTAAGGTTCATATTAGTAAGGGATGGTTTTAATGAAGTAAATAAATAAAAATGTAAACGTTTAAGAATTATAGCTTCTACGGATTGTATTTATGGTTCATATTAGTAAGGGATGGTAAAACCTCCTACGCATTCGATCGGGGTCACGTGATCCTGACGCGAGTTTAACATTTCATACACATCCCAAAAGTGCTCAACTCCGCTAAAGAAGTTTTCACTTCAAAAATATACATCCCTAAAAAGTGGATAGAAACAAATTTCATTTGACCAAAAATTCTAAATTAAGTTTTCATTGATTATACCAGGTAGGTAAAGCATTTACGAAACACTAGAGGGGTCAGGCCTTAGTCCACCACGCTGGCTTAGTGCGGGTTGGCAGACTTCAAATACCCTCGAAATTCTTATGGAGAATTCTCAGGTATGTAGGTTTCCTCACGATGTTGTCCTTCACCGTTAAAGCGAACGATAATTGATAAACAATACACACATAACTTCGAAAAGAGGTATGTGCCTTGGGTTTTGAACCTCCGGACATTGTCTGGGCAGACCGTTCCATTCCCAACTAGGCTATCGTCCAGTCTTATAAAAAGTAACTTATGTGTTAACTGTTAATCGAGGACATGATCTACATGTGAAGAAGATAGAAAAACACCTTGCTTATCGATTCATAGAAAAGACACTCTTGCAGGCTCTTTTATTATTTTTATAATAATCATCACAAAATGTACGCAAAATGTGAAACTAATGCAGTAGTAATTATTTTGCAATAATTTTTATGTTAGCCGCACGACCCGGACCCGGACGTGATAGGACCCAACATAGCATTTTAATATAAAAAAAACTAAAGATGATATTGATGCCGCAGTTTCTTTATAGTACTTTTAATGTTAATTACTTTTAATTTAATTAACAAAAACAAAAAGTAACATAATTACAGTTTGTATACTCCGCGCGCGATCATAATGGGATGCGACCTTTCGGAAATGAGACCGCTCGGTAGCGTCGGCAAACTCACGATGTTTTTTTTACGATATAGGGGGCAAACGAGCATACGGTTCACCTGATGGTAAATGATCACTACTGCCCATGAACATCTGCAATACCAGAGATGCGTTGCCGGCCTTTTAGGTGGGAATACGCTTTTTTTAGGGTCGCCAGCCCCCTTATTCTCTATGACAGTGTTACCTCGTAACGCGGCCGCGTCACGTTAACTTCGTGTAATTAGCGTTAAATGGTATTCTATATGCCAATTTCCATAGTGTTAAACGCGATGAGTTACGTTACCGCTTGTTATGAGCGATGAAAATAACGTGTGTCATAGAGATTAAGGGAGTAGGTCGTATCTGTTCGAAAATGCTGATGTTCGAGAGATACAATTTGAATAAACATGAAAGTTTTTTAAAATTTTTGTACATCTTTAATTACGTAAATATGCGTATATTGTCTACATGTACCTAGTAAAGGACGAGAAAAAATCCTAAAATCACCATCTCTTTTTGGTTTTGCAAAACAATAATAATTAAAATGAACAAGGAAAGGAGATGTCCGCTTTTTCTATGGGTGCTGGGGCTCAAAATCTAAACTTAAACTTTGGGTATATTAAAGGGGCAAAATATAGATCTTAAACCCATTAAATAAAAAATTTAGACCTCCCCATTCACAACAATTTTTTTTATAAAACGTTCATTTTAAGTGTCGTCTTTAAGCAAAATAAATTATATAAATCATAAAATCGGAGGACTTTAAACTTATACGGTTTATTGCAAAGGCCTAGTTTTTGGGAGTAGTATCTAAATATATATAAAGTATCTTGGTTAGAATTTTAAGCCCGTTTTTGGACATGTCCTTTAATTCTGCCTCTCGGGTATTCAATTTTTTCCTGCCAAAAAGTTGTCTAAATTTTAGAAAAAGGAGAAGTCTATCGGCGCAAGATCTGGTGAGTACGGTGGATGACGAAAAACTTCCAACCCTAACTCTTGTAGCGTAGAGATCGTCTGTTGCAGAATTTCTATCTAATATCCAAGAGACAGTACAAAATGCCTTTGAAGAGTTTGTAGGCTCCCGTACACATGACTTCTTCAAGAAAGGCATTGAAAAATTACCACTGCGCTGGCAGAGAGGCATCGATAGCATGGGTGCATAATATTTTGATTGATAGAAATAAAAACTATTTATTATAAAAAATGACTAACTTTCTGTATACCTACTAAACGGCAATTTCATACATAGGTAAACCTAATATTTGTGTTTAAATTTTATTTCAGCAGAAGGCCGTCATCAATCTAGACACGTAAGTAAGAGTAACTAATGTCCGCAAATTATGGAATTTTGTATACGCAATCAAGTTTTGACATAAGAGTGGTTGTGGGTGGGGGAATATGCAATGCAATGCAAGAATTAACTTCGTTCTACACAATTGAATTACTAAAAAGCCAATCTTCTCGCTAGATGATAAACGACACGATTGCGCATAAACAATGGCGACCCCATCTTAAACTTTGAACTCCTAAGCAAAATGTTAAGAATTAACAATTCTGCTTTTTAAATTTCTTCGAAACTGCTAATACAATGCCTCTAAATTGTGGCATGTCTCAGATTTCTTATTGTCCCACTCTTACCTCTCTTTGACCTCGCTTGCTTCCTATCGTAGGAAATTAAAAAAAGAATTAAATAACCCCCGACACAAAAATCTTGAAAAAGTAAAATAATAAAAGTGACTTTGTCGTTTAAGTAGGTACCTAGTAATATTTTGACGCAAGCGTCGCGGTCGCGTCGGGGGACCGCTAAAGAAGTATTTTCATCTCCCTGGTCCGGAGTTCGGTACTTGTACTGTGGTACCGGTAAGTACTTAAACGACAGTCACTTTTATTATTTTACTTATTAGAGATTTTTCTGTCGGGGGTTATTTAAATTTTAATTTAATTTTTATTACTTTATTCTCCATTATGGGGCCTCGATAATCAACTATCTAACACCTACTCGTTGAGACCATCCTTATGAGCCCAAACACGCTACATCTGCTATAAGTTGCTGAGGAATTGCGTATCCCGCAGACTACTTGATGGTGCAGCACCAGGTCATGTTTAAAAATATTGCCCAATAAGTCACATACATCAAATTAAAATGAATCGGACTTTTTAAGTTTGAAATGAGCTGATAATCTTCGAGCACCTGAACCGATCTTCATACATTATAGCTAAGAACCATCTCGATCACATCCGCTTTCAAACAAAAAAAAACCGCGTCAAAATTGGTCCATTCGTTTGAGAGCTACGATGCCACAGACAGACATTCAGATACACAGATACAAAGACACACAGATACTTACACAGCCTAAACTTATAACACCCCTCTTTTTGTCGGAGGTTAAAAATATTGTACATAGAAGAAGTCAATTTTGTTACATTATTTTAAATACAAAAGTAGCAATATTCGAACAAGGATTTCTATCGCGCTCTCTTTAAATTTAAAACAATTAACGAGTATGACAAGAAGAAATTGCCTTGGGCACGCCCAATGGGCATTTGGAACAGTAGTTCTTCTTTTTATCCAAAATAATACCTACACTATGTACTTATATTTTAATGCCACTTCTAATTTTAATCTGAGATAATAATATGTAAAGGCACGGCAATGTTAATTATTATTATTATATTACAGGGATCAGGTGACGTCGCATCACAGAATACAATTTAAAGTTTCCTTCTTCGTGTTCGTGTTCGGCCCGACGCGACACACTCCTTCTCAAGGTAACGGAACTAATAATTTTATCACTAAATTACAATAAACTAATAATTAATTTAAAACTGTTTTTAAATAGACAATTCAATCAATAAATCAACCATCCTGATCTAGAGCAGCCCGCATCTATTATCCAAATGCTAAATTTACGATTGAATATTATATACCGAACTATTGATATCAGCAAAACAGATATGTACTTACTTAATTTTTAAAACCAAAACTACATTTACGAGTATACGAACTATCCTAAGATGCGGTTGGCATATTGTGAAGGACCAAGATTACTTTCTCCGCGAATGTCCCATGCGAACTTGCTTAGTACGTATACTTACAATTATACAAAGATACCACCACTAAAAACCAACTTTTACGATATTTACGAGCGTTTATTTATTTATTTAAGGTATACCAACAGCATACATATTGATACAATTATACACAAACACTGGTAAAGGTTAATGTGGCTGATATATATGCCAATAACAGGTACACTCAGCATTCACCAATTTCATACATAAAGTGTTATGTGAACAGAATATTATCTACCTAACGATAAAGTAAAAATATGCCAAAATTTATTCACGAATATGTTTCGACACTTTACTCATAAAAATGCGTTGTGTGTATTATAATTTCAATCAAAACACTTTTTAGGATATAACGTATTATACCCAGCGTAATAACTGGTAACTGATAGAGATCGAATACAGAAAAAAAAATTGGCATACAATAGAAACAAAAACCATTTTCAACTGAATGTTTACAAAACTAATTAAGATTAATTACTTGGGTCAGCATTCACTTGAAAATGCTTTGAGAAAAACATAATATCTCGTTTCCAATATGCCAAATCAGTCCCTCAATCCCACAGGATCCCGCGCCGATAATCCCGCAACATGCGGGACTGGAGAATGTCGCGTGGTCCCAGAATACCGGGATCTTGGTATTGCGGGATTGGAAACCCTTCCCAACATGTACCAACTACCTAGTCCTTTCATAAGAATATGATTATCTTTTTGTGGTAATATTAGCGAATGTTCTATGTAATATAATAAACTTTTTGATCTCTAGTCGAACAAATTGATGACATCAAGGCATATTCTAAAGGCATTTTAGATAGATAGAAAGATAAATAGCATTTTACCAGAACAATACATGTTGTTTACTAGACATGTGATTACATATTCAAGTACTTAGGTCCTCATTATGTTTATCTTACGTAAATCATCCGGATATAATATATGTACCTATCTACTTATGTTGATAGCTATATTATTAAATTACTTTGAAGCGTTATTTGTGTTGTTAGAATGTAATACAGGAACCATTATTTCTGTTGTTCAACTTTATCAAATTACTGAATATTTGCTTGTTCATCAAGTCGACGAGATTTTGAAGTACAGTTAAAGTCCTGCCCTCGAGTGATATAACTAAAGTTCCCTTACAGAGCGTACCATATGTACCTACAATATAATATGTGTATGAAATTATTGTTTGAAGAAGTACCTACACTAATTTCGAATAGTAATAAAGCTGTATTATTACACTGTCTCTGTGGCGTAGTTGTATTACGGTACGACTGCAATGCAGAGGTCTCGGGTTCGATCCCCGGGTCGGGCAAAGTGGTATTGGGTTTTACTACTCATTATCAGCCCGGAGTCTGTAATTTGTGCCTGATATGGCGATTGGCTCGCCCTTATCACATCATGGGACGGAATACGCACGGCGAATAGTGGGTGCACTAGTTGCGCCTCTGCATACCCCTTCGGGGATAAAAGGCGTGAGTGTGTGTGTGTATGTATTAATAGCGAGTACATCGTAAATATTATAAAGAACTTGATGTCGATATAATTAAGATGAATTGTAGAAGCTTTTGTGACATGAAACCTTTAAAATCTTCTTTCAGGTATTTAGTCGATCTAGTTTTACTTAACTATTCATTAAACTACCTTAAACTATCTTTTTACTTTTTGGTCCAAAGGAATAAGGAGATGACTAGTCGCTGATTCCTTTAGATCTTATTCACCGATTGTGATAACAATTTTGTAATAGATAAAACATATTTATACATCACACAAGACACACTATCATGCCGCGCGTGAGTAATCACATATTTTCGCTACCATGTTGTACACACATAATATTTTCCAATTCTTCCCCTGCATATATATTATTGGCAAAGCGTTAATGTACCTACATAATGTACATACTTATGTTTGTCTTTGTTATACATTGTAACTTGGAAAAGCATGACGACACAGCGCGACCTTTGCTGTAAGTGATGTAGGTACCTAATACGTGGAGATTAAGTTGAGATTGAATATATATCTTTATCAACATAAGACCTTGAACTGTATGCAAACGTAGCTAGTAGTCAAAATCTAGTCAGGAAACTAATTTATTCATTTAATTAATAGCTATTAGAAATAACCTGTTTTACGGAATAGCTCGTGACGCATGAATCGGTTAATTAGGTCCCCCCAGGTGTAGTTAGTGGTTCAGTAATGAAAGTTATTTGTGCTGTGACACCAGCAAAAATACACCTAATATTCATACCCACAGTTTGTATTAGTGCTTTGTATCTACAATGTTTTCGCAATCGCTCAATGATAGTGACCCAAGAGAATCCAGTGATAGTGAGGAAGATTTGCTCATAGGAAGCAAAAATTTAATGAAACCGGTAAAAGTATTTTTATTCGTTGTTTTTTATTTTATTTATTCGAAAAACTTACAACTAGCGTGTACAATATTAATACAAAATAAGTAAAAGAAGGCCATTTACAAGTTTTCGCAAATAGATTAATATGTAAATGGCAAGGATCGGTTAAACTACATAAATAAAAACATGATAATTTATACGCACAGAAAAAAGTACTGGATCAAATTCAACACGGCCAATAAAAACGTTAAACAAAAAAATATTTGCAAAGTTTTTCTTTAACTGAGAGACACTGGTAATGAAACTAAATCACAATCACTGCTGAGTGAATTTATATGCATGAGAATTTATATGAAGTACTGGATCAATTTCAACACTGCCAATAAAAACTTTAAGCAAAAAAATATTTGCAAGGTTTTTCTTTAGCTGAGAGACACTGGTAATGAAATTAAATCACAATCACTGCTGAGTGAATTTATATGCATGAGAATTTATATGAAGTACTGGATCAATTTCAACACTGCCAATAAAAACGTTAAACAAAAAAATATTTGCAAGGTTTTTCTTTAGCTGAGAGACACTGGTAATGAAACTAAATCACAAACACTGCAGAGTTTAAGTATTAAAGCTCCTATATGCACGAATCGTGAAGCCGTTATCGTTGTACGTGGTACTTACAGGAGATGTATAAAAAAGGCTTGGTTTACATAACGCTATAGGTCGGGTTATTAGTCCAAAACTACCAAGAAACTCTGGACAGTCAATGGTCCCGTTTAAAATTTTAAATATGTACACTAAATCGGCTACTCGCCTGCACTCTTTCATTATTGTTTTGTGTATTCTCAAAAACAAAGACCGTTTTGTAAGACACAAACATATTGAATTTGTTTTCACGTAGAAGACGTAGACGTAAATTAACATTTTACAAAACCTTAAACTAAACCTTTGTAATGGACACAGCACAAAATTCCAAGTAAAATAAATGTTAAGATGTAAAAACAATAACTTCAATAAAATTTTATCGGGAGTACAATGGCCATTTTAAATGAACACAGAAATGTTTTAAAGATGAACTTAATGGGAACAAACTCCTTTGTGTGCACCGTGCTGCCTGTCAAACTAAATAGCCATTACCAACAAAACTTATTTACATAATTGCACACCCACCAACATAAAATAACTTATCACAATATTCTGTGATACGAACATAATATGATTCCATTTAAAACTTCACAAACAAAGAAAAACACAAAGGCGAAGTAGGTGCGGTTGCAAATGAAATAAACTTGCACAACCGTAATATTAAATTCCAATTTCAATATAATAATGTGGAACGAATACAAAATTTATACTTTTCGATACATATATTGCTAGTTATTCTGAAATTCGGCGTTAGAAATATAGAAACACCAGTGTGGCTATCTTAATAAATTCATTTATTATAAACAGGTATACCTCTTCATGCTCGGGACTGTTTACTATCATACAATTACATTCAAGGACTTTTACCCTATAATTGGGTAAAAGTATCTAGGTATCTAAATTAATCTATATACAATATCGTATTTCATACCTATATATAAGTACATAGGCATTGATGTAGGGTTTTTTTACATCAATGTAGGTATATAGGTATCAAATACGATATTGTGTAATGTATATAGATTAATTTAAGACTGAATTTTGCGAAACAATATTATTCAACTTAATTGCATTTATGAAGAGTTAGCCACCAAATTCAAGACTTCAAATCGCTTATACTTTTGTGGCCTTACCTTTTTTTTCAAAAACCTCCGACATTGTGACGTAGTTAATTATCTACAAAGAATATACTTTGTGTTATAAAAAGAGATTTACAATTTGAAATTTCTTCAGCTACTTTTGTGGATGACTGTTCTTATGAAAATTAAATATTTTTTCTTTATCATCCTGCGAGTTCTTTTCTATTTTACCTATAAATATAATATTATATAATAGTTAATTTAAAACACCAACCATCCTGGATAAGCATTACGCCATTATGCGATGATTTCTTAAAGATCCACACAAAGCTGAAGCCTTAACAAGTTTCAACAAAAAACCTGACTACGGAAAAAGTAAATGAAAAGCACGAAATAGCTCGAGTCTCAAATTTCATTATTAAGTACATTATGACACACAGATACCTAACTAAACTAATTGCTAAATTGTTTTATAAAAATAGAATATGTTGAAGTTGGATCCCGGATATAATTGTTTTATTTCGTGCTTTTCAGTTACTTTTTCCCGTAGTCTGGTTTCCGTTTTTTATATCATTTTTTGTGTCCCCTTACCAATACACTATAACACAATACGCAAAAGGATCTCGTTACTTACTTCGTTGATACTGTAAAATATGCGTTGCATTGTTCATATTTATTAATACCGCCATTTGTCCGTAACAAAGGATTTTTCGCTAGATGTCATTACCATAGCCATGTAGGCATATAGGAACTTGAAAAAAAAATTGAAATTGTTATAGCCCATAAACATCTCACAATAAAGACGAATCGATATACACCTCATTTGTCGAAATCGGCCGACTAGGAGCGACGCTAGCTAGGGTGGAACATAAAATGAATACATAGATACATACATAAGATGTTAAAATCATTACCCTTTCCCGCTTCGCCGTAGTCGTATAATTAGATTACACGTTCCTTCGCACACTTAATTTTCTAACCCTCCAAATGTAATGATGGGGTTCTGCGTACACTCCGGACCCCAAAGTTATAATAATATACGACTGTCTGAGCCTGTCGCTGGATAAGTAACAAAACTAAGAAAGAGTAACATATTATGATGTAAAATAATTCTTAATAAGTAACGATGATAAACGCAGAAACAACCCATAGAACTGTAATCTAAGCAGCCGTTTAATACCTATTTGTCCTACACCTGTCAGCAATAAATATGGATTAAATGTCGTTCATATAAAATGTTGTCTTTTATATGTAAAACTAGAATTGCGCGCGGCTCCGCCCGCGTGGTAAAGTTTTTCCGGGATAAAAAGTAGCCTATTACTCAGGAGTAATGTAGCTTCCTATTAGTGAAAGAATTTTCAAAATCGGTCCAGTAGTTCCTGAGATTAGCGCGTTCAAACAAACAAACAAACCCTTCAGCTTTATAATATTAGTATAGATAAAACTATTTTACCCGGCTACGGCGAAGCAAGGAAGGGTAATGATTTTAACACCCTATGTTTGTATGTATCTATTTTATTATTTAAGGATAACTGAACAAATATCTGATTAATAGGTTATAGGTACTCATATTGAGATTGGGCCAGCGTGGTGGACTACGGCCTAAACCCTCTCAGTAGCAGAGAAGGCCCGTGCTCAGCAGTGGGCAGTATATGATTCAGGACTGGTTGCATTGCATTGCACTGAGATTATGAGATCTAACAACGTGCTCAATCCGAATATATTTAGTTGTCATATAGTTTCTAGAATATTACTTTATGCTATGGTATAACTTACAAACTTCGCGGAATAATACAATTTAACCACGCCATTTTGTTATTATTTTCTAATCACCATTTACCAGTTATTTTATATTTATGTTGCAATTTCTACATCATATTAAACGAAAGCTAATTACAAGTGAAATCTAGTCAGTAAATTATTTAGAAACTCACGCAATTAGTGTTATGACGGTTAATATAATTTGGCCTATCATGTAGGAATCTAGTACCTACACCACGGCAAAACTTGTAATATTATACGGGTCCGATTTATGCATGAACCCTCGATACAATCTCATATAAAGTTTGTATATAAAACACAACCACTGAACTTTACGCCTCAACCAATTGGGATCCGTAGTTTGTTAATAAACAAACTACTATTTGTTTTATAGGTTTATTATGTACAAGAAAAAAACTTATCAGCGTTGATTTCATATTTTGTTTCCAAGAATCTTCAGATATATTCCTTTTACCAGTATATAATATTACGTAACATTGATATACCCTGGACTCCGCGACGTGACCAGAGTATAATCTATATTCAATACGGTATCCGGCGATCATATTTTTTTAGAAATAAGTGAATCATTTTTGAAGTGATAACTTCTTTAGCGGCGACTTTTGGGATGGGTATAAAATTTTAAACTCGTGTCAGGATCACGTGACCCCGATCGTATGCGTAGGACGTTTTACCATCCCTTACTAATATGAACCTTAAATACAATGCGTAGAAGCTATAATTCTTAAACGACTACATTTTTATTTATTTCCCCAGCGTTGCTACGGCACGAGTACAAAAGAGCGTAACATTCTTTTTTCAAATTTTGATTTATAAATAAATAGTGAAATTATCATTTTTGTGTACGATAGCGCAATAAATAAATATTGTATTTAACCCATTGATGTATTGGGTTTTTTATTACATCAATGATTTAACCACATAAATGCTAGTACTTTTATACTGATAAATAAAGCAATTAGTGCGAAATTATTCCCTAACCATTCCAAAATATTCAGAAATGCACAACGTTAATGTTCAAGTTTTCACTTCTGCCGGCACTCCCGGAGTGCAACCCGTTTTTTTTTTTGTCAATTAATAAACTGTTACGTTTAAACGTTGGGTAGCAATATTTTATATACTAGCAGGATTGATTAATGTTTAATCCTTATACATACTATAAAACAATGTCCCCAGCCGCGTCTGTATTTCTGTGTGTACGTAATACACTGAAAAACTACGTACTAATAACTACGTATGGAGACAGTTTGGAACCCTGGGAATAGGGGATACTTTTTGCATGCTCACGCCTTTTAATCCCCGAAGGGGTAGGCAGAGGCGCAACTAGTGCACCCACTTTTCGCCAAGCGTATTCCGTCCCATGACGTGATAGGGGGCGAGCCTATCGCCATACCGGGCAGTCCTCCAAAACTATTCCCATCTTAAAAACCTGATTATTGTTGGTGACATCAACATTGATATTATGCCCCTTAACCGTGATAATGCAGCCGTTAGCTACTTAACTTTAACTGCATTTTATGGTCTACTCCCTGGACATACTTTCATTACGCGCGAAGAAAGTACATCGTGCCTTGATCATTGTCTCATTAAGTCTAAAAATACTTCGATGACAATAGTAATTGAATCATCTTTAACAGATCATAAACCCGTCCTTCTATGTTTAAATCTTAAGGTTTTAAAGAATAAATTTATGTTGACACGTCATAAAATAAATCAAGAAGGACTAGTTAGGGATATGCTTAACATAGATTATACTCTTTTCTGTAGTATCGCCGACCCCAATATAGCCATGACCCTTCTGACTAACTCTATACAACGAGCTATCATTAATAATACCCTAACATATACTCAGCCCAGAAGAAACAGAATTTTGAAACCTTGGATTACTCCAGGCTTATTACGCTGCATAGTAAATAGGGATAATTTACATAAAAAAGTAAAATGTAATCCTAATAATGATATACTAAAATTAACTTTTCGTAGATACAGGAATTACTGCAACAATCTTACTAAAAAACTAAAAAGACAGTTTGAAAAGAACTTACTAAAAGAAGCAGGTAATAATAGTAAAAAGCTTTGGAAGGTAATTAAATCAGTTACAAATACTCTCAAAAATCAAAATACTGCCAATGAACTGCTCACTGTTTCTCCCAACTCTTTAGAATCAATTAATCAAGTAAATGAATACTTTGTTGGAATTGGTAAGACGCTCGCAGAATCAAATTTAAAAAATAAGCAAGTTGTTGCCACAGTAACTGACGTCTCAGACCATTATATTAACTCCTTTGTTTTGATGCCCATTGACGAAGAAGAGGTTGGTCACCTAATTTTAGAACTCAAAATAGACAGTAGCGCTGGATGGGACAACATTTCTAATAAATTTTTAAAAGATTTCATGTATTTATTAGTTCCACCCATCACGCACATTTTTAAAAGATGTTTAGAACAGGGCATTTTTCCTGATTCTCTAAAGAAATCTATCGTCATACCAATTCATAAAGGTGGGGATAGGTGTAGTGTCAGTAACTTTAGGCCTATATCTATTTTGCCATCCTTGTCAAAAATATTGGAGAAACTAATAAACAAAAGACTGATTCATTATCTTGAAAATAATAATATTCTCTCTGCTAACCAATATGGTTTTCGATCTAAATTATCAACTGAAACTGCAGTACAAGAACTTACCACCACGGTTGCCAAGAACTTGGATAAGGGTAATAAATGCCTTGGAATATTTTTAGATTTGGCCAAGGCATTTGATTCAATTTGTATCCCGATTTTAGTTGAAAAATTAGAAAAAATCGGAGTTCGAGGAACGCAGCTAAATCTATTCCATAGCTATCTTACTAATAGGACACAGCGAGTTAAAATTGGAGAATTACGCAGTATCGAACTCCCCGTTAAATATGGCGTTCCTCAGGGAAGTATTTTAGGTCCCACTCTTTTTTTAGTATTTATAAACGGGCTATGCAATTTGGATTTCCCCTATGGCCGAATAATCACATATGCAGACGACACTGCCTTACTTTTCTCTAGTGATACTTGGGAGAATACGTTTGAGATAGCACAGCACGGTCTAAATAAAGTTACAAAATGGTTAAATACTAACTATTTAACTTTAAATGTGCATAAGACCAAATACATCACCTTCTCTATCCGTAACAACTCTCACCAATTGATAATTTATTTAAGTTAACTGTTCATTCCTGTTCTCCCCCTTTTGTTCAATGTGATTGCAATCCGCTAGAGCGGACTTCTACCATTAAATATCTAGGAATCTTATTAGATAATAACCTATCATATCGTTCACATATTGAGTTGCTCAGCGCTAGAGTAAGAAAGTTGCTTTATATTTTCAAAGACTTACGGCATATAGCAGAAACTAAACTACTAAAACAAGTTTACCTAGCGCTCTGTGAATCGATTCTTACTTATTGTATATCTTGCTGGGGGGGTTCCTCAAAATCTCTACTTATATCTTTAGAAATAGCTCAAAGAGCCATTTTAAAGGTATGCACATTTAAACCGTTTCTATACCCGACTACTCTCCTCTACGAGCATTGCGAGGTTCTTACTATAAGACAGCTATTTCTTCAAAGTATAATTTTGAAACAGCATAATATTTTGTATTATGACCCTGTTCTTTCCAGTACTCTAAGAAGAAAAGATCTTGTATGCCCTCCGGTTAGAACTCACACGTCCTTTATTCATAAATTCTTTTATTTCTTAGGGCCATTTATTTATAATAAAGTAAATGGAAAATTAAATATACTTTCTAAAAATAAAGTAGCGTGTAAAGGTGCAGTCCGCTCCTGGTTGCAATCACTGACTTATTATGAAACGGAGGAACTTTTGAACATAACTGTTTAATTATATTATATCTTAATATATATAAATCTCGTGTCACAATGTTTGTCCTCAATGGACTCCTAAACCACTTAACCGATTATAATAAAATTCGCACACCATGTGCAGTTCGATCCAACTTGAGAGATAGGATAGTTTAAATCTCAAATTATAGTCGTAATTTTAATTTATTGCTAATTATTTGTCTGTTATTATTTGACAGTCACAATTATCTGTTAACTCCAAATGATTCTAACAGATGTCGATACCTTTCGACTGGGTTGAGTAAGTAATCAATAGATGGCGCTGCTATGGTAAATCTACGAACGTGTCATATAGGGCATTACAAAATACATACAACCCTAAATTTTTAACCCTCTGCGATCAACCCTTATTTTTAATAGCAATTTTAGTAATTTAATAACTTTTCGATTTCGATGAAATTTGGCACACGGGGAGATTATGTCCTGGATTAACCGGGAAAATATAAAGCGGGACTTTTATACCGGGAAAACTCATTCACGCGGGCGGAGCCGCGGGCAAAAGCTAGTATTCTATATAATATTGCCCTCGCAAACGAATAGAAACTCATTCACACTCACACACACACACACACACGCACACACACACCCCACGCACACACACACACACAGCGCACTCACACTACTCGCACACACAAGCACACTTGAATTTAATGTTAATAATATGATACACCTGAAAATTGTACAACCGGAATTTCGTTTCGTTTTTATTTTTATTTTTACAATTCTTTGTTATCGGTATACTTTGTAAATACATGTAATGATCAAAGTATGTTATAGTATCAACTACCGGAGGGTTGAGCATTACTTACCCTAAGTTACGGGGTTATAACCCTATTTTAGGAAGTAATGTGTCACCTGTCTACCTATAAAGTGTTTTTAGTACATACCTACCTACATATTGTATGACAAAATTGTAAACCGTTTTTGTGAAATAAAATTATTATTATTTATTATTTATTTATTTATGGCAGACCGTACCTAAATCGTAAGGGTCTAGAATTTTACGGCAAATTACAGCTGGGTCCAGGTAGTATTACTCAGCAGAAATATTTTTTATAGTTCTTTCCATAATATTTCAATGACATCGTGTGGATGTTTTCCACGAAAAATTTGTTGATTTTTTATTCTGCTTTGCTTATTCTTTGTATTCCATCATTTCAATAATCCAATGACTATAAAGTTTAGTACCGAGAATCTGTATAGATTAAGGTTTTATCAGAAGCGTTGTTAAGTGATTCTGATGTTCGCATTAAAGTTATATTTTACAAGGAAACCGTTTAATTAATTCATACTAATCTTGTGATTTGAAATTTTATAGAGCGATAGTTAAAATCATTGCTCAAACTTATTAAGTCATAACATATTCAAACATTGTTAGATACATTTTTTATGCGTTCTTAAGACTGTCGCTGACTTAGATTTGTAGGTGATTTGTCAACATGTCGATTTCTTTAATTATGAACTATTTCGGTTTCATTACGTCTCAATAAAGAATCGCAAATGAGTACGCGGTTCATCAGGCCTCTTTCAGTGAGCTCGTGTGGCACCCAAATACCGAGCTATTTTGTGTTCGCAGTTTTTTCAAATGGGTCATAACTGTTTTGTGGACAATTCTCAGTTCTTTAGCTATGTCGTAACTACTGATTTGTCCATCTTGCTTCACTTTATCCGTAACAGGGCGACCAGAGCGAGGTGCATATTTGACACCAAAATTCGGTATGCGTGCATTTATCATTTTTTATAATAAAATTATAAAATGTATCGAATTTCTTCATTAGATTCATTCATTTTGACAGAGTCGACGATAGCCTAGTTGGGAATGGAACGGTCTGCCGAGACAATGTCTGGAGGTTCAAAACCCAAGGCACACACCTCTGACTTTTCGAAGTTATATGTGTATTGTTTATCAATTATCGTTCGCTTTAACGATGAAGGAAAACATCGTGAGAAAACCTACGTACCTGAGAATTCCGACGGTATGTGAAATCAGCCAACCCGCACTAGGCCAGCGTGGTGGACTAAGGCCTAAAAACCCTCTCAGTAGTAGGTACAGGAGGCTCGTGCTCAGTAGTGGGCAGTATATAATACACTAATTGCATTGCATTTTTAATACATCAATGATTGCATTACATTTTAACCGAAATAAAAATAAATGAAAAATAGCTGAAAACCACATTTTACTCATTTCTTTATTTTTTTGAAATGTAACCATTTTAATGTCATCAAAACCAGCCAGATACGAATAGTACAGCTACAGAGATTTTATTACAAGTTTATACCTTTGAGTATTTTTATACATGCTACATATATGCGAAAAGACTTTTTCCCCGACCTATTAATTAGCAAACGAGGCTGTCATCCATTTTAGTTTCATGTGAAATCGTTAAATAGACAATAGACCTGTGAGCTTAGAATAATAACACACATAGAAACCGTGAACATACACGCTTAGTGAGGCAAGTAAAACTAGGCTAATTTAGCCTAGTAACCAAACATCCCGCGTCAGTGCTCAAGGCCGAATCGTAGCGCTATCAGCTCTCGATATTTTATTTTAAAATGATGGTTTGTGCAATAAACTGATGTCACAGTATCTCGGATAATTTTAAGAAACATTGTAACATAACATTTCATATGCAATTATTACGATTAATCTAATATTTTGACATAAAATAATAGCTAAAGCAAAAACAATAATTCAAAAATTTTATAGACGCCATTATATCAAAATGTTGCCAAAAAAAAAGAAAATTGATACCCCAAATGTTGATGTTCATATTCTAAAATTAATATATTTCTAAAATTAACTTATTTAATTTGGTACCTTTGCATGCTTTGGAATTGTGTTGCCAGTATTATGAAAATAATATTTTTCTGTTGAGTTGATTTTAATTGACATTTCAAATTTTAACAAGCTTATATTATTATTTTAAATGAAAATAGTTCTAAAATAAGGACACCTGTATCTTTTCTTTTTTAGAATTTATGAAGTTATCATTTATAATTTTAACTTTTAATTTCGTCTTTTTTTCAGCAGACGTAAGCACTAAGCTTCAAATGACGTCAATTTTACGGTTGAATGGTGAATGGTGATGCTGCCTTTTTTACTATGATTCGCAAAAGAACCGTAATAAAATAGAACCAGATACATTTGACATTATTGACATAAATAAAGGCATTCATTCATATCATCATCATAAAACTAGAATGGAGGCAAAGGTAAATACCGCATTCAACCGTTTAATTCACGTCATCAACGTAATTTGTTTTTAATTTGGTACTGTTTTGGTCATTCTAAGGGATTTATTTTATTATTTTTTATTTCAGATTTTTATCATTTTAATTAAGGATAAAGTAATCCCTTACTGTGAACAATAATAATAATTCCATAATTAAATAATCCTAATTAAATAATGACTCAAGGTTTTGGGGAAAATCCGATACCACTAGCAACATTATTTGCACCCTTGTGTGCGTGTGGCAGAACGTCAATACGTGTGGCCTACGCCTACATCAATGAGTTGTATGCTTCACACTTGACAGTTTTTGATATGAAACTATCATTCTTGGCGTTATTATTCTATGCCTGTGAGAATTTCAGAAGCTTATACTGTAGGTACTAAGGACAGTTTCGGCACGTAAAATTTCAATCCAATAAAATTCTGGACTAGGTCACGTTATCGTGTTACGGGAATTTAAAAAGGTGTCGAAGCGTATGCTGGAATTGTCGTAGTACCGCCTCGACGAATTGATTTCTTGGCAAAGTTTCACCTAGAGAAATTAATACGGCGATATATCGAGTGCAGACTCCAGGCATCCAGAATTTAAAAAAAATACTGTCTCCACACTTTCGTATAACAAACCAAATAAAATGTTACCATAAACATTATTGATTAAATTAAATGGCCAACTAAATTCTTTCTTTTCCACTTGAGTACGCAAGTAGTAAACAATCACAGAAAGGTAAATAGGTAAAGGTGTTCGTTGTACAGGTAGGCAAGGAATATAAAGTATCAGGATAACACTGTCATACATATTAGCGGCACGAACATTCAGGGCTATTTACGACTTATTCACATACACGTGTTCTACAAAGATACCATTCCTTTTTGTTATGTAGATACTTGACATTATTGCCTGCATTGTTCAACAGCAGGCATGTGATTTATGCAAATACTACAAAAGCCTCAAGTTATTTTCTCTGCCTATTCTTGGATATTATGGCGTAATTTTCTTATCATTGTATTTTAATGTATAGTCGTGACTAAGGTGGGTAACATACAGCCACTATAGGATCAATGAGGATTCCAGCAATACTGAAGAAACGCTCAAGAATTAAAACATATTATAAAGCATAATATTTAACTTGAATACGGTACCGAATGGTAAACATTCAAATTATAATGCTCTTTGCATTCAAAGCTATGGCTATGACACCCGTTCAGAAACTCAATATCTTAACTTATTTCGTAAGTAATAAATTCAGTCCGAAATCAAACTTCTCTCAATTTTAATATACTCTTATAACTCTTATTATACCTCTCGAGATAAGTCTCAAGAACACACTAATTACGAATTTTCTCATTTCGTACCTAAGACTATCTAAGTTTGATCTCCGTCATGATTATAATCAAAGACATTAAACAGTATAGTTATAGACCGGACATCAGGTCCAAATTTTTCGGCCAAAAGTTATTACCAATTGGTAATAAGTCGCTGTCTTATCTGACACATCCATGTGACAAGACGTCTCGGTATGCGCAAACTTTATACAGAAAACAATATTTTGGAAGGAAATATGCCAATTTGCGCATTACGAACATTTCATTACATCAACATTTTTGTATGAAATTTTCCCAATGTCCGCTCTATATAATCTTAGAACTCTTTGATTATAATAAATATCTTCTCGTTTTAACGTCACTAGGTAACCGTTGACTGAAGGATCCTCTCGACCCGAAAAAATATTGGATTAATAAATAATTAAGATACAGTAATCCTATCAAGGTATTTATGTTATATTGTTAATTCCCTCTATTGAAGAGGGCGATTTATTTGTATTTACCTACTTACCATTTCCACTGAAGTCGATACGCAGCATACTCCCAGTAATCTCTGTGCATGGCATTGAGGTCCTCACGGCGCCTAATCCAGGAACTGACACATTCGCTGTCCATCGCAAGTATTGCGTGTTCAGTGTTAGTCTTATTCCAAAGATTCCTTTTATTTTACAAATGATTTCTCAGTCCTTGGGAAGATGAAATAGTTATACCGGAATTAACGGCCTTTCTACCAATACGAATGAATGTAAATCCACGTTCTATAAGGCATGTATAAAGTAAGTACATGGCTTGCAATGCAATGCAATCAGCCCTGTATTATATACTGCCCACTGCTGAGCACGGGCCTCCTCTGCTACTGAGAGGAGTACATGGCGTAAGCGTTGTCGATTTGGAAACTCAGAAGTTCCTTATAAACCCCGCAGCGTCTTCGGCAGCATAATCTTTCCACGCTATTTACTATCTAGGTTTTGAAATATGAATCTAGACCGGCTTGCGAAATTGAAGACACACAGAGATTCTTCACAGTTCACATTAGTTTTAACATCGAGTCTACATAAATATTATAACGGGTACTGTGACGGCCGAGCACTTAGGACCAGAGGATTTATAACGTTCGTTTATATTTTTACAAGAAACTGGGTTTGGATTTTGGGCTGTAATTACTGTAACCTACAAAATTTATCCAGTACAACATTTATTACCAGAACTTTAACGTTAATCGACACGCTGCTGTACTAACTACTAAATGTTTGTAAATTCCATAACTATCATGTTATTATTATGTTATCAATTATCGTTCGCTTTAACGGTGAAGGAAAACATCGTGAGGAAACCTGCATAGCCTGAGAAGTTCACTGAATTTCGAAGGTATGTGAAGTCCGCCAACCCGCACTAGGCCAGCGTGGTGGACTAAGGCCTAATCCCTCTCAGTAGTAGAGGAGGCCCGTGCTCAGCAGTGGGCAGTATATAATACAGGGCTGATTGCATTGCATTGCAAATTCCATAAGACCTTACGGCTTCCTTGTTGTTAGGTTTAGAATACCTATGGGAGTCAATATTAATAATTTTATAATTTTGTATTGTTATTTTTAATATTATTGTTTAATTTAGATATGTTACATTAATTAAACACGACCGTGCGCGCTCAACACAACGGGCCTATGGAAGATCGGCGCGCCGCGGCTCCCCCGCGGCGCCATGCTGAATAGTTCCATTTGCACACACACACGGACACCATGCCATTCGGAACAATGCACCCTATAATAGTTATAGTATATAAGTTTGTTTCTTTTGTTGTTCCTGTTTTTGATTGTTTCTTTTTTCCGTGTAACTGTGTGTACTGTGTGCAATAAATGTTATTATTATTATTATTTATTTTTTTGCTTTGCGCACACAGCTCTATGAACTGGACAAAAATGTATTATTAATATATTATAATATTATAGATGTAGGTACGTATATTTTTTCCGTTTTTAAAACCATCTCAATTACTTTCATTATAATATCTGTATAATAATATTTTTGTATACTGGCACGATAGGTCTTCCGTGAAAAATCTATACTAATATTATAAAGCTGAAGAGTTTGTTTGTTTGTTTGTTTGTTTGAACGCGCCAATCTCAAAACTACTGAACCTATTTGGAAACTTCTTTCACTAACAGGAAGCTTAATTACTCCTTAGTGCTATAGGGACCCAGCACAATATATTTATCCCAGAAATACTTTTTCACGCGGGTCGAGCCGCGAGCATCACCTCGTGTACTTATATTTGAATACAAAACTACTAATATGCCGGTACTCTCGATATTCCGATATGGTTTGCACCAGCTGGACTACACCGCACTGCATTCTAATATGGTACAATATTAGATGTAGCTATATCATACATCGCTATATACAATAAACATCTAATCATGTATATACATGATTTATTTTCTCAATATTAAAAAATCAATATTAAAATTATTCACAGGTATTTTTTAAAATAGGCCATGTCTTAAGACCTTTTTGAATTATTTATATTATACTTACCTAGGTAAGTACCTAGGTACTAAAGTGGATTAATAGATGTCGACAATGATAATAATTACTTAATTATAATAAATCCGCGCTTGTGACTCTCTTTTAGGACCATCAACTTTTTTGATTGGATATAAAAGTTTTGTTCCAGTTTATTACCGTAGTTAGAATATATTTTTTTAATTCATTTTTTCATATTA
Source organism: Sphinx pinastri (assembly GCA_947568825.1). NCBI lineage: Eukaryota > Metazoa > Arthropoda > Insecta > Lepidoptera > Sphingidae > Sphinx > Sphinx pinastri. Next base: position 10,220,474 of record OX387618.1, on the reverse strand, counting down.
AGAAGAGTATTTTAATCAACGTTGCATAGTTTTAATTTTCACGTGATGCTTCGTGGACTGCTTCAAATATCGCTGTCAATATAACCCATACTTTAAATGTAAAATATCTTCAATACAATTGGCTTTTATTATTACTAACTATATTCTTGGTCATTAATACATATAGTATTATTATACCAAGAATATAGTGTTAATGACCAAGTATATAGTATACAGTTTACAACACGATTCAATGACGTCCGTACGACGAAGTTTTGTTCATAAAATAAAGCCACAAGTTGATCATTAGTAAGTGGAGTGGCTCGCTTATCAGGGTATGCCTACATCATGTACCTGACTAACGTTACATCGGGCCAAAGCCCTTGTCCCATTAACAGCTACAAATTACAATACCACATTCCGAAAAGTGTAACCACCTTATGGGAAACGATTTTGGTTTACATTGAATTAACACAATCAAGATAAATCATTTAGGAATGTAAATATTTCCTATGTTCTATTTGTACGATGTTTCGTATGAGGCCAAGGTAAAGGTTACCTAGAAAGATAAGAAACTATTGTGCCTGATGCCGATACATCCTTGAAACTTAAATCACAATTTGTGTAGGAGAGTTGTTATTACCTGCGTTTTCTATAATAGAAATAATTTTCTATAAAGCTTACTCTACTCTCTAGTATGGCGGTTTATTTAAGGAATTTGATCCTCAAGTGTTATCCCACCCATAGCAAAGGCCTTCACAAAATACATTATACTCGTATTTCTTGTTATTATTACCTTTCATAACATAAACAGTTACCCTAAAATTTGTAGGCGCCCGGCAATCCCACTGAACGGCCGAAATAAAATAATAAAGGTAAAGCTCCGTCCAGACTCCAGACGTCGTAACATCGCGCCAAACACGAGCTCGAGCATGACCAACAACGCCTATATTATGCGGTATTTGTTTATTGCAGTGTAACGTTACAAGGGGATCCATCGCGAACTCCCGAAGAAACGGTTAAACATTGAGTTATGTTACGAGTTCCGTTACGGGTTTTGTTATGCTAATGTGAACGGTAATATCTGTTCGGCTTGCCATAATTATACACGTCATCAGGGGAGCCACGGTAGGGCTAGGCCTTAAAGCATGCTAAGGGCTAGAGAGTGCAGTGCACCGATGTGAACTAGAGAAATTAGTTTATATATACGGTGTAGTATAGTATGCATTATAGATGCTTCGTTATTTAAATAAAAACTAATTTGTTTCTATAAACAAGATGCACTAAAATGTTTAAAATTAGGATTGAAGTAATCTTGTAAATAAGATGGAAAATAAATAAAATAATAATAATAATTTTTAAAATTGGGGCCATAATTAGCCCTCCTTAATATTATAAACGCGGAAGTTAGTAAGTATGGATGTATGGATGTTTGTTACTCTTTCACGCAAAGACTACTGAACGGATTTCGATGAAATTTGGCACACGGGTAGATTATGTCCTGGATGTTAATCCAGGACATAATCTACCCGTGTGAAAAGTAGCCTATGTGTTAACATAGGCTACTTTTTATCCCGGGAAAATAAAAAGCGGGACTTTTATCCTAGGAAAACTCATTCACGCGGGCAAAAGCTCGTAAGTTATAAAGCTTTGAAATTTGGTGGAAGAGGTGGTTGTCAAATAACAGTAATATTACACTGTGACGTCACTGAGAGTCGCCGACCATAACGCTACGTGCGTGCGAAAGAGAGAGATAGCGCGATATCCCCTCCATGTCCCCATTTTTGCTCACAATATTTGAAATATGAATAACTGCTTCATATTTCAACCAATTTTGATGCTGATTTCACAGAAGAATTTCTTTTTCGTATTATTTATGTTACATATAAAATAATTTACAAAATCAAACATAGGTAACTACCCTATTGTTTATCTTTCCATTTGTGTTTAAGAGTGTAGAGTACACCTGGACGCAGTATAACACTTCATTATTAATTTTATTTTATTTTGTAACACTAAAAAGCCTTTAAATTAAATATTTAAGGCTTTCATAATAATAGGAAAAAAATGATTAGTAATCTCGCCCACAAACTCAATTACCTACATGTTTTCCACAAGTGTTATAGATATTAAAGCACCGCCTACGGTTTCAGTGAAATACTGGTACCAAGTGCGATATCATTAAATCGATAAAAATACCTATGGTAAATGTGAAAGCGTGTATATTGACTTTTTGTTTATCTGTTACGTTTTCAGGATTAGGCAATCAAATATCAACGTCGGTGCCACCATTTCTACCAAACGCCATTTCCTATGCTATAAAAATTACTATGTGATCCTTAAGTATGGATTTTTTTTTCCATAACCTTGGCCTGACTCGTAGTAATATATTATAGTCAATCAATTGTTCCGATATGCTCCTTTGTTTGATTTTTTTTTTCTACTAGCCGCACAATACTATATTACCAAATATATTTTATATGAATAATGTGTATCATATGGTATCCAATCAAACTCATACTGCATGAGTAGGTATGTGCTTGCTTGTGCGACATACAAATTAACAACTTTCGTCGTTACAAGTTTAACTAATTCATTTTCAAATAAATGAAATTTATGTTTCAACACTAGCTAGGTGTTTATGAATAGGCACTGCTGCAATAAAATTCTCAAAGTAATTAACACATAATATTTTACCTCGATATTTGAAATTACTTTAAAATATCTGTGGGAACATATTTCAAACAACATAGGTATTACTGAACTTATATACTTTGCCACGACTCCTGCTGAATCTCGCGACAAGCTTTTGTCTCTACATAGTATTAAACAAAGTTTCATTCAATTTAAAGATTTTGTTTTTGAAATCTTCATTTTTTTTAAAAAGGTTATATTTTATGTTTTTTTGGGTTATAGAACACATCTAATTGAACCTAATACAAAGAGAATAATTCTCATCCTATTTTATTTTGAGAAGTTCTCCTCTACATCTTCGAAGTCCAAGTTTCTGTACCAATGAAATTAAAATGGAACCATCCCAAAACTATATGAAATCGAAGGCAAAAATAATAATTTAAATTTGACCACGGGGTAAAAAATTATAGCTGAATAAACATAAAAATACACGTCGAATAGATAACCTTTCTCCTTTATACTCGTTTCAAAATCCAATATCAGCTTTATATTAAATAGACTAAGCGAATATTGCTTTGTACAAAAGCTGCAAATATTTTAATGAATACCTAAATACGCTTAGTATAATAATAGTAAAGCCCTGTATTATATACTGCCCAGTGCTGATTACGGGCCTCCTCTACTACTGAGGGGGGTTAGGCTTTAGTCCACCACCCTAGCCTAATGCTAGCTGGCAGACTTCACATACCCTCGAAATTGTCACGGAGAATCCTGAGGTATGCAGGTTTCCTCGCGATGTTTTCCTCCACCTTTACAGCGAGCGATAATTAACAAAGAATACATATATAACTTTAGAAAAGTCAGAGGTATGTGCCTTGGGTTTTGATCCTGAAGACATTATCTCGGCACACCGTTCCATTCCCAACTAGGCTATCTTCCACTATTTAGGAAGTTCAACTTTTTAGGTATAATTAACACACCCGGGAATCGAACCCGGGGCTTCCTAACCACACGGTTACGCTGTCACTATAATAAGAGAGCGAAAAATCAAACTGCAGTACCAAATTGACGATGAAAAATTGATGTCACTCTGCACTTCAGGTCACCTGCCTGTTCACTCTCGCCTGTTTGGACAGCTGCCAAACACGCTGTGTCGGCGTAATTCCTGAATTCAGTCAGATATTAAATTTGCAGAAAAAATGACCGCCCTCGAAACTAGCGCATTTATTAATGAATTTGATTTTGTAACGTGTTTGAAGCGTACATTAATCTAATGTTTTTCGTAAAACTAAATCTTTCATTTTACATACATAATCACCGTGGTAACTAGTAAACCATTGAATACGTACTTTTAACGTGTTTTTTTAGGCTATTTCAATGGTTTTATCCAAGCATAATAAAATAAATAAGTCATTTAACGGAGCACTACCTCATAAAATTAGGCCACTACCGATGGAAGACAGCTCATCTACTCATGAAAAATGAAATCCTATCTACATAATTTGACCTAGCCGCTTAGTTACTGAATTCGTTTTGTAAGACAGTATATTATTGCTGTTAATATAAATTTGCAAGCAACAGTGTGCATGCACTGTTGTGTTTCGGTTTGAAGGACATTGTAGCCAGTATAACTACTGGACATAATGAGACTTAACATCTTATGTCTCAGGGTGACGAGCGCAGTGGAATGCCACACAGTACTTTGTTAGTCAAGGTGCTGGATGGTGTTGCTACTGTTTATGGGTGGTCGTATCGCTTACCATCAGGCGAACGGCATGCTCGTCTCGTCATTAAATGCAATAAAAAAAAAAAAAAAAAAAAATTTATACTTCTAGACTTAGGAATAAGAAAATTAGATTTTTTGATATCATTCACGATAAGACGTGAAATTGGAAATTAGATTCGTGCGGGTACATATATCACTATACACATTTACATTAAATTTCGTACATTGCATCGCTTTAAACCGGTGAATCCAAACAGAATAATACAAGATATATTAAAAACTAGCATTGCGCGCGGCTCTGCCCGCGTGGAATAGTTTTTCCGGGATAAAAAGTAGCCTATAGCACTCAGGAGTAATGTAGCTTCCTATTAGTGAAAGAAAATCGGTCCAGTAGTTCCTGAGATTAGCGCGTTCAAACAAACAAACAAACAAACAAACTCTTCAGCTTTATATATTAGTATAGATAAACAACTCATAAGAATATGAAAAATATAAATAACCGCTGAATTAAATTTATTCAAATTTAGTACGAAGTAATCTTGGATTCTAGGAATGAATTTGGGATACTTCGAAGTTATTACGAGTACTCAACCATTAAAATAGGAAACTAAAGTTAAACGCTGAACAAATTATTAATGGATCCACTTGATATTAATTTTATATATTCAACTCATGATAAGACGAATATGGGATCAAACTTAACCAAACAATTGTGATGAGATTCGCTATAAAGATATTTGGTACCGCGAGAAAATTAGGGCAACGTATATGGATGACTGATGACAGCGACTGGATGCATAAAGCAGCAGACCGGGCTCTGTGGCGTATCTTGGGAGAGGCCTATGTCCAGCAGTGGACTGCAACGGGCTGATGATGATGATGATATAATATATTTCGAAGTAATAAGGAGTGGTAGTAAACCGCTAAGCAGTTTTGTATAACATATAGTGTAAAATATAGCTTCAGCTATCATGAATAAACATCAAATACTTTTATAAAAATTGCTGCCGGGTTATTACAGTTCAAAAGATAGAGCATTTCAAAATATGGTACTACTTACTACCCCTTTCTGAGAAACTGCTTCTGTTTATTTTTCAGTAATAAATATTATACTTTTTATCGTAGGCTGATCCAGTAGAGCTAATATCGAGTATCATAATATGGCACAGTTTATTAGCGCTCACATCATTATTCACTATCATTCGATAACGTCCATTCGTGGTTCTATCTGATAACAAGTTAACAACCGAGATAAATATCGTTAAAGCTTTCGGTTAAATAAACTAAATATAGCAAAATGTGATCATACAACCTACAATGCTTTACGACATTAATTTGTAATAGCAATTTAACCAATCGCTACAATATTGGTAGATTAGTCTTCTAATTTCCTCAACCCGCTTGTTAATTTATATTCCGGAGGCATAAAATTTATCAGTAACATTGAATTGTCGAATTAACATTACAAACGCGAGTGCACTCACGGCCATCGACAATACTGAGTGAATTCGTTCTTTGCTGCATTATTAAACAGGCTCGGCTACAATTTCGTGAGTATTTACCCCGTGCCATTTTTACCAACGTTACCACAGGTAATTTAGGTGCTAACAACGAACAATTCCCAAATTATTCATTTTAATACTAGGTTTTATTAACGTTGCTGCAACCGGGCCGAATTTAAGCAAATATTTAGAAAGCAAAGACTTTTATCACACAAGATAATTGGGGACAAAATGGAACGATATTGATAACATTAGGCTATATGGTTTACTAAAATGGGCAAGTTTCTTTTCACTATACCCAAACCATTGATCAATATCTGCAGAACGTATTTAATTACGTATCGATAATTGAAATTGATTGAGCGATCATTCATAAAATTGACATTGTAATTGATATTACAACGCTACTCATTATTTTTATACGCTAATGAACGTATGCAAACAGTTTTATTGTGCATTATTTTAGCTTTTCCGGTAAATGATTTTATATTTCTATACAAATATGTAAAACACACAGCTGGAACTATTAAAACATAAATGTAAGATTATTAAATTTCATGGTCACTATATATTTTTTGCTTATCTGAATCTGGTGGACATTTTCAGATTTAGTGACAAACAAAAATAGTTTTAAATGACCAGCAGGTGACATTACGTCAAGTCTATTTTAGGTATTGAGTGCTCTAAACCTCAGCATACTCATTAATGTACTAGATTTGGCCGCGGCTCCGCCCGCGTGAATGAGTTTTCCCGGGATAAAAGTCCCGCTTTATATTTTCCCGAGATAAAAAGTCTGTGTTAATCCAGCACATAATGTACCCGTGTGCCAAATTTCATCAAAATCCGTTCAGTAGCTTTTGCGTGAAAGAGTAACAAACATCTATACATCCATATTTACAAACTTTTGCTTTTATAATATTAAGTAGGATTTCTTGACCAAAAAGTCAAGACCTCCCAATCCGTAGCCTATATTCAGACTCCGGGCTGATACTGAACAAAAAAACGATATCACTTTGCCCGACCAGGGATTCGAACTCGAGACTTTAGAGTGGTAGTACTACCGCGCCCACAGTACAATTTACGCCACGAAGGCAAGCAAGCAGGCAGACTGCTGAGGCGCCAAGAATTATTATGATTAGTAGGTATCTATTTTAAGTTGATGTGAAATTAAAAGTACCTTTAACAAAATAAGACAATGATTAAATTGTCAATATTTTAAAATTCTCTAAAAAAAATCCTGCATATCGAATTGAGAAGCATCGCAAATATTATAAAACGTTTCATTTTATACAAAAAAGATTTGTTTCACAAACCATGTTTGTATAAGTAAATTAACTGTACTGAATTCAGAATTTTACTGACCGAATTGTAGACAGTGGAAAGTATGTGTTGCAAATATTTTCCGAGTTGTATACCCATATTTTAACGAAAACTAAACAATAACAATTTGTACCAACAAATCCAAAGATAGAGGATAAAGGAAAAAATGTTTGCAGTGTTGCCTTATTTATAGTTGACTGCGATAGTTTCTCGCAACATCTGGTAAATATCTGTATTCTGTACAAGTCATCGTCCCGCGCGTACCTATTTGTGTCGGTTGGGGAAAATAGTAGGTAACAACAAAGATTTAAAAATAAACGTTTTTAGCAAAATCATTATACATACAAGTAAGTTATATATCGTAAAAAAACCGTCATTTTTGTAAATGGTGTGTTTTTGTAGATTCATTGTGTTTTGTAAATTTGCATTTGAAATTATGACTGCAATAGATGGCTCCAGCCTCTAAGCAACGGTTTTTGGAAAAAAATATCGAATTTATTGCTATTGCTTAAAAACTTGAAATTCAATTAATAATAATATGAGGAATAATACTTGAAACTGTGGAACTCAAATATAGCGTCGTAATTATTCGAGAATCAAATTTCATAAGCAGTGTTTAAGCGACTATTATTCTATTAAAATAATTTGAAACGGGTTAATAACCCTGTTTATTTAATTGGATAAAAATACCGAGTTTGAATAAACAATTTATATACCAGAATGTGTTTTACGGTTCGGAAATATTTGCTTTTTGCACCGATTCAACAGAGCATAATATATCCCACGTTAATACTTAATACCAAAATAACTTTAACGACGGTGGCTTATAGGTATTTGATATTTGCAGATACGTTTTGAATCATATGCATCTAAATATAGTTAAATAGTGGTCATAATAGCCATTAATATCTATTGCCAGTAATTTAATAACTGTCATTCTAATGAACATTAACACATAAAGTTGAGAACTCTACAATTTGTCGGCCTGGATTACTCTACTCGTACACAAACAACCGCCTGCACTAAAACATTTTTTCAAAACATTTTTACGTCATGGCAATCATTAGGTGAAACAATATTTTGAATATATGGGACTTTTAACCCGAAAAATCGTTTTCTGTGAGTTGTTGTGTTTTATGATGTCCTTGTACTTAATATATTTAAAATCTTCGATTCTATCTATCTATATATTAAATAAAGTCGTGTTAGTGGTGGTAGGTCTCTCATTATGTAAGAGGCCGTCTGGGTGGGTACCACCGCAATGTCTATTTCTACCGCCAAGCAACAGTGTGCATGCACTGTTGTGTTTCGGTTTGAAGGACATTGTAGCCAGTATAACTACTGGACATAATGAGACTTAACATCTTATGTCTCAGGGTGACGAGCGCAGTGGAATGCCACACAGTACTTTGTTAGTCAAGGTGCTGGATGGTGTTGCTACTGTTTATGGGTGGTCGTATCGCTTACCATCAGGCGAACGGCATGCTCGTCTCGTCATTAAATGCAATAAAAAAAAAAAAAAAAAAAGTTACATTGGCTGAAAATTGGTGGGGAGGTAGCTTAGAACCAGGAGACGGACATAGGATACTTTTTATCCCGGGAAAATATAAACCGGGACTTTTATCCCGAAAAATCGTTTTCTGTGAGTATTGTGTTTTATGATGTCCTGGTACTTAATATATTTAAAAATAGGGAAGTTTATTATAAAACGTAAATGACAGCTTAACGTAATTCGTCGACATGTAGGTGCGTCAAAATAGTAACGGAGCGTTTAACTTTCATTAGGTTGAATCAAGCCAAACTGCGTTCTCAGGAGTATATCCATTTTCGTGATGCAATTCGTACTGAAGGAAATGCAGCTAATATTGGTCGATTAACTATTCTGCCGGCGACGTACATAGGTAGTCCATGTCATATTCATGAATATGCGCAAGATGCAATGACATATGTTCGTCATTACGGTCGGCCAGATCTCTTTATTACTTTTACATATTCTAAATTGTTAAATTGCTGCTTCCCGGACAAACATCAAGTGATAGACACGACATCACATCACGTGTATTCAGGCAAAAAAGCGGTCCCTGATGAACTACATTGACAACGCGGCTTTGGAGATACTCGATGCTGGATGTATTCAATCGAATGGCAAAAACGAGGCCTTTGGCAAACTGAAGAGTGCAACCTATGCACCAAAATACATGAACAGTAAAGAATTATTAAAATACTTAATTTTTTTATTTGTATTACCTAATAAAAAATTAAACTTAATAAAATCCAAAATCTGATTATTTATTGTCTCTAAGGCGGACCAGAGTTCGCCGGGTCAGCTAGTATTAAATATATTACCCATCATGGGTACTATAGACTTACAGATACAATTAGACAACTCTTATCAAATGCCAAAATATAAATATGCTAGAAGATTGTAAGAACACTCTTCCAAAAAATATAATTTAAAAATACTTACCTTTAACATTAGAAGTAGTAAAAACAAAAAATTGAACAACTTTCTTATAGCTCTTCACCGTCTTAATATGGCATGTGACATTATTATACTTACGGAATGTTGGCTTGACTCTACGACATTCATAAATTGTATTCCCGGTTATAACTCATTCCACTCTAAGCGTAACGTATGTAAAAAATTGCTGGAATGTCAATATTTCCGAACCTTTCTTTATTGATGCATGCGGTCTGAATATAGAGATCCCTAAATACATAGCCATCAATATAGACATATAAAAAAAAACACATACTTTTTCTAAGTATTTATGTAGAACTGCTGCACATGGATTAATCCCGGCTGTGACTCTTCCCACTAGACTTCAAGCATGCTTAGATCACATATTTATCAAATCAACATGCTCAGCGCAAAGCGTGGTATGCGATACTGATATAACTGATCATAAAATTGCTATTATGGGCCTGTCAACCCAAAAATACAAGCATAAGCCTCTTAGACTCAAATTAATAACAGATTTTTATCTTTTTTATCTTTCCGCCACAGATCATGATGTGGTTGATAATCTAATACGCAATTTAAAAACGAATAGTGCTGCGGGTTTACACGGTTTCTCAAATATACTCATAAAAACGGTTAGAGCTTATATTACCACTCCGCTTACTCACATCTTTAATCTAAGCTTCAGCACAGGATGTTTACCTCATGCTTGGAAAGTTGCCTCTGTAACGCTATTCATAAAGGAGGAGCCAGAAATGCGCCCAGCAATTATCGACCAATTTCACTTCTGAGCGTATTTTCCAAACTACTGGAAAAAATTACCAACAAACGTTTATCAGACTTTTTCACTCTCAACACTAGTAAAACTAAGTACATGTGTTTCCACAAGACGGCTAGAATACAACCTCCGCTACTTTCTCATTGAGAGATCCATACATGCGATTACTCAATTCCATCTTCTTGTGACTGTGTTTCAATGGAGCGAACTAGGACTTTGAAATATTTGGGATTGATATTGGACGAACGTTTGAACTTTGAGTGTCATATAAGTACTTTAGCAAACAGGGTTCGCAAAGTTATTGGCATCATGAAGTTGTTACGTAGATCCGCTGGAGTTGGTACTCTCAAACTCATTTATTATGCTCTCTGTCAGTCCTTAATCGCGTATTGCATTGGTGTCCGGGGTGGTGCAGCCAAAACATACATGCTACTTGTAATGTCTTAGGAGCGTAAGGAGACACAGCGTGTAGTTGATAGCACGGTTTATTTCCAACTGGCGTATTACAATCGTTCTCTTATAAACTACCGGCATTACTCACAATATTATTAACAGCATAGGGTTACATACACTACACTACTCATTGAAAGAGCGCAACGTGCGTTGTAAAAGTCATGTTGTTTAAACCTTTTAGATTCTCTACGGATGATTTATATAAGAACTAAATTTTCTCAGAGTTCGGCAACTATATATACGCAAAGCTTTGCGTATCTACACACAAGATTATTTGTAATTCCCGTAATTAAGATGACCTGTTGTCGAGAAGAGTTTTTGGGTTACACCTGCCCTCAGTTAACTCAAGTTTTGCTAAAAGATTTCCACTTTATTCTTAGCCATTTATCTATAATAAAGTTTCGAAACATTGTTATATTAAGAACTGCTGCATTAATAAACTAAAAAACAATTCTTACTTGGCTTTCTAATCTGTATTACGAGAAAACAGAATCACTGTTAACGCGACGACGCTAGTAGTAAGGGATTCACCGATACTGGAGCAGGTTCGACGGCCGGTCCGCGGCGCTCCGGCGGCTGGTCGCCGGCGTTTTCGATTGCTCCAGATTCGGCCCGCGGCACCCGAAAATTAATCCGCGGATTACTTTAATACCTACCGCGAATTAATTTGATACCTACCGCGAATTAATTTGATACCTACCGCGGGTTAATTTGATACCTACCGCGGATTAACTTGATACCTACCGCGGATTAATTTGATATCGACCGCGGATTATTTTGATAACACCCGCGAATAAAATTTATATCGTCCGCGGAATCCGTTTCATATCACCCGCGAGGTAGGTATGAACCACGAATTTGTTCATGGTCTACGGTTCCCTTAAGCTTGTACCTTTTCCTTGTTCGTTGTGCTTTTAACTTTCTACTTTCTATCGGCGATCCTTATTTTATTTGAAGGATGCAAAGGTCTTTGTCGCGTATTTCTATTAACTCGTGTTTCTACGCAAAAGCCGTTTAAAATTACTTAATAGTTACCCTTTACGCATTACGAGCATTGTTTATGATAGATAAAGCAACATTTTCCCTGTTTCGTTGTCTTATTGACTTTCTACTTTCTATCGGCGACCCTTTTTTATTTGAAGGATGCAAAGGTCTTTGTCTCGTATTTCTATTAACTCGTGTTTCTACTTAAAAGCCGTTTAAAATTACTTAATAGCCGCCCTTTACGCATTACGGGCATTGTTTATTATAGATAAAGCAATCGTTACAATACACCATACCTTTCTCAAATTCTAGGTAAAACCCTTTGGGTCTTCTCATTGTCATAATAATTACGGTTCCCATTATTCACATTACCTGATATTACGTATTCAACGGAACATTTAAGGTGAAAGTCGAAACATGTTGGATCTTGTCTGCAAGGAAACAATACTCCCTCTCCATATAAAAGACCGACTCAAAATCACATGGTATCGTATTCCACTCTGTGCTCTGCTCGAAGTGTGATCTCCAGTTGTTTGTAACAGTGAAGTGATAGTAAAATTGTGAAATAGTTAAATAGTGAAAGTGTTATAAAAATGAATGTAAGTACCTTTATATACTTTGATCTAAAAGTGTTGTAACCAGATGTTTCATTAATTGTTTATGCCATGTGTTGTCCACCAGGTTAATACATTTTAGCTATCTTTGATGTCTTATTAATTTATCATTGTTACTAATGTGTACATGTATACTTCGCATACCTATAAGTATTTATCATACAGTACTTACTTAACCGATAATTAAAACAGTTTCATTTCATTTTGTTACAGTTTTCTGAAAATACTTTCAAAAACTACTATTATGCTGAAGAAATCGACGAACCTAGTGATGAAGAAGGTACACTCGCCTTTAAAGTAAAAAAAGCGATAATAGCAAATAAAAGACCGATCGAATGCAACAGCATTGATGAGTTTTTCGAAAAACCAAAAAAGAAAAAGACAACAACAAGAAAGTCATCCAGTGTTGGTCGATCGACGAGCGGTGGTGTTTCATACATCCGATCAAACAGCGATGACAACAGTTCTGCATCACATCTCATAAAAATTGAGGTGTATGAAGTGAATAAAATAAAAAACATCGCACCGACGGAACATTGGAAACACGCTGATGTGCGAGTTAAATATTACGCGGAAAACGACAGTGATAAGAACTTGCAAAGTGTCAAGGACACTATATATAATATAACTAAACAGTTGGCTAGTAAGGACGATTGTGTGAAATATTTTATAGACACAGACAAATGAACAAAAGTGCCAGTGCGTGTCAATGTTTTAATATCATAACTTTAATTATATGCTTTGTACTACTATTATTGAAATAAGAAACTATTATTGTATTAACTGTACTTAAGAATCTACCTGTTTAAATTTAACTTACATTGTATTGTATTTAAACTTTGTACTCTTTTAAGTTACATACTTAATAGATTAATTTGTTTTTGATTCTAGAACTCTTTGTGAATTGTGTTATTGCTAAGTATTATTGTAAATAGTTATAAGTCTTTTTAGTGTTTTTTCATGCTCATGCTTACGATTGTAAAGTTATTGGGAACATTCATAAATTGTTTGGAAAAAAGTGGATAGCTTAGAATGTAATTACATTGTTTTGGGTAGTATATAAGCGTTGAAATAACTTTTAAACATACTGAGACATTCCTTATCATGGATACAAGCTGTGATTTATACAACATGGAACTCGTCGCACTTCTCGAAAACATCGAATCAATGGATCTGATGTCATCGCAATACGACAATGAACTGTACGAACTCTGTGATAAAATGGAACAAAGACAAGTTGAAACGTGAGTAAAACATTTTTTATTATTTTAAGACTAGTTGCAACATGTTTTGGGAATCCATGAAGAGGGGATACACTTAAAGTATTTATAATGGTTCGAACATCTTGCACAATCATTCAACTTGTTTCTTCCGTTTATATTTTTAACATTGAAGTGCAACCAAAATGTACCACTCACTTGATATTTCTAGTTTATCTCAGAGTGAGATTGCAAGTTTCGATAAAAAGATAATTTTACATAAATATCATCGTTTCATACGGTTTTGGTATATATTAAATGTTTTGCCAGAATCAATGTTGGGAGATCCTGATATTTCTCCTTATTATACACCATGTAGTGGACATAAAATCTCAAAACAAACTCATTCCGATGAGGATGATATTGATGGTGTATTATCAATGAAAGCATATTGTTTGCAGTGTAAATAACAAATAATGTTAGTATCTATTTAAATAATAGAAACATAGTAGCATATTTATTTCGTGAGATAACATTTTTTTAACAGTTTTCTTATCCATCAGATCTATGCAGAATGGAGAAGGCAGCAGGAAAAGATTAGCGCCAACTGAATTGTTTGAAGAGGATCCATTAAAGAGAAGAAAAAATATTCATCTTGAAGCTCCTTCGACATCTACATCGTCGCTGGATAACATTTTAAATGTAAGTACAGAACAGCATAATGATAAAATTGAATGTCCTGAGTGTCACATATATGTGTCAAAAAAATATATGACCAGTCACTATAAGAGCAATAAACATAAAAATAATTTAATTAGAAGAGATAATAATCTACCTAATGTTCAATTCATTGATAGTGCTTTCGGTAATAGAATTATTACATATCGAGTGAAATCTAGTTTAGTTTCTGATACACAGCTTGAATCACCTGAATTATTTTTACAAAATATTAAAAAAATAATTTATACATTACTAGAACGATCTATCTTAGAATATTCTGTTGTAAAAGTTAATTTTATTCTCAATGCGGATTTCACACAAGAAACAAAAAATCTACACAATGTTTTTGATTTTCAAATTTCAAACTATCTTGTTTGTCAAGGTGATGATAAAGATATTATTTTCTCATCTATAATTACCGAAATAACAATCAAAATGACCAATTTCCAAAAAAAAGGTAGTGGATGGAGTTTAGTTAAAATAAATCACTTGGATATGAATGTCAACAAATTTAACCCATTGCGTGGATCTTCATACATAGACCTACCGTTAGATATAAAACATAAGAAAGCTGTAATCAATGTTCAAAATAACGATCACGAATGCTTTCGTTGGGCAGTTTTGTCAGGATTATTTCCATCTACTCATAGTTCCAATAGGGTATCATCTTATATAATACACAAAAACAAACTAAAATTTGATAACCTATCGTTTCCTATAAAAATTAATGACATCCATAAGTTTGAAAAATTAAATAGTATAAGTATTAATGTTTTTGGATTACAATATGATTCAATAAGCAAATCAAATAAAGTTGTGGGTCCATTACACTTTACGAAACACCGTAAAAATACTCACTTAAACTTATTGTATATATCTCAAGGTTCTAAAGGTCATTTCTGTTATATTAAAAACCTCTCGAGATTATTATCTAAACAGTTATCGACTTCTGAACATGCAGTTCATATTTGTGATGGGTGTTTATTAAATTTCACGTCATTAGATAATTTAAAACGACACCAAGAAAATGACTGTTTCAATGTGTGCACAAATTTACCATCGGAAAACGATAGAAAAAGAAACTGGTTTAATGAATTAATACCATCAAACCAAATTTCATTTAACAACTATGAACGTAAATTAAGAGTTCCATTCGTTGTGTATGCTGACTTTGAAGCATTTTTAAAACCAATAGAGAGTTGTTCTAACAATCCAAATCAATCATCAACTGTTAATATTCAAAAACATGAAACGTATAGTTTTGGGTATTATGTTAAATGTTCTTATGATGATAATCTTTCAGTATATAGGTCTTATACAGGGCAAGATTGTGCGCTAAAATTTATGCAATTCATTTACGCAGATTTAGAAAATATTTGTAAAAAGAATTCTTTTGTCAAATCACCATTACCGTTAACTGAAGAAAATAAAATAAATATCAATCAAAGTGAGTCTTGTTACATTTGTGCTACTAAATTAAACGTGGATAGAACAATATCTTATAATTGGCATACTGGTGCATATGAAGGTGTAGCTCATAGAGTATGCTCTCAGAAATACAAAGCTCCTAATTTTGTGCCAGTATTTTTACATAATTTAAGTAATTATGACGCTCATTTCATAGTGCATGGTCTTGATTTCGAGAAAGGTGACATTGAACTTATTCCTGAGAACAAGGAAAAATATATTTCTTTTTCTAAAGTTTTACAAATCAATAACAGAGTTATAAAATTACGATTTCTTGATTCTTTTAAATTTATGTCAAGTAGCCTTAACAAATTAGCTCAGAACTTATTACTTGAACAATTTCGTGAACTCAAATTAAAATATCCATGTGAAGAAGATTTTAAACGTTTAATAAGAAAAGGTGTTTATCCATACGAATACATGACGACATTTGATTCTTTAAAAATAACTTCTCTTCCCACTCGCGATCAATTTTATAGTTCTTTAAATGATAGTCACATTACAGAAAGTGAATACCATCATGCTCAAGACGTGTGGAATCATTTTAATTGTAAAAACATGGGTGAATATTCAGACCTGTATTTAAAAACAGATGTATTGTTGTTAGCAGATATATTTGAAAACTTTAGGGATGTCTGTCTTAAAACATACGGTTTAGATCCTGCCCACTATTATACAGCACCTGGTTTAAGTTGGGATGCTATGTTAAATTTTACCAAAATAAATTTGGAACTTTTAACAGATATCGACAAGGTTACGTTTATAGCGAATAATATTCGGGGGGGTATATCACAATGCAGCAATAGACATGCAGTGGCAAATAACATGTTTATGTCGGAATACGATTCAGATAAACCATCTTCATTTTTGATGTACTTAGACGCAAATAACCTTTATGGTTGGGCTATGTCCCAATGTCTCCCAACAGGCAAATTTGAATGGGTCGATATAAATACAGATTTTAATATAGCCGATGATGCCAAACATGGTTTAATTTTGGAAGTAGATTTAGAATATTCAAAAAATTTACATGATTTTCATTCAGATTTTCCATTTTGTCCAGAAAACGTATGTTTAGGAAACAGCAAAGACAGGAAACTGATCCCAAATTTAAAAAATAAAAAAAATTACGTCATTCATTATAGAAACCTTAAGCAATGTTTAAAAAATGGTCTCCGATTGGTTAAAGTACATCGAATTTTAAAATTTGAACAATCCGCGTGGTTGAAAAGTTACATAGACTTGAATACTCATATGCGTTCATTAGCCACTTCAGATTTTGAGAAAGATTTTTTTAAACTTATGAATAATTCTGTTTTTGGTAAAACAATGGAAAATGTAAGAAAACGAGTTAATGTCAAATTAATTAATCATTGGTTAAATCGTGGCAAAACTCAAGGTGCTCAATCTTTGATAGCAAGACCAGAATTCCATAGTTTATCTATATTCTCAGAGAGCTTAGTTGCAATACAATTAAATAAAACTAACGTTTTATATAATAAACCAATTTACCTCGGTTTTTGTATTTTAGATATATCTAAAACATTACTATACGATTTCCATTACGATTATATGAAAATGAAATATCAAGATAATATTAAGTTACTATATACTGATACCGATAGCTTAATATATCAAATATTTACGCAAAATTATTATGCTGATATAAAACTTGATTTAGTCAACTACTTTGATACGTCCGACTATCCACCAAATAATCAATATGGTTTACCATTATTGAATAAAAAACGGTTAGGTTTTTTTAAAGACGAAAATAACGGTAAAATTCTTAAAGAGTTTGTAGGTCTTCGCTCTAAAATGTATGCAATGGATGTGCAGAATAAATGTATATGTAAAGCAAAAGGGATTAACAAAAGTGTAACAAAAAAAATTTGTCTTACCGATTATAAATCATGTTTATATGAAAAGAAAACGCAATACAGTGAAATGATAAGATTTAAATCAATAAAACATGCTATATATACACAAAAAATTA
Source organism: Sphinx pinastri (assembly GCA_947568825.1). Lineage (NCBI taxonomy): Eukaryota > Metazoa > Arthropoda > Insecta > Lepidoptera > Sphingidae > Sphinx > Sphinx pinastri. The sequence goes on along the minus strand of OX387618.1, from coordinate 10,202,641 downwards.
ATAAAATATCTTTATCACACAATGACACAAAACGTTATTTAATAGAAAATTCAACAGATACTCTTGCATGGGGTCATTATAAAATAAAGGACATTTGATTTTATCAACGATTTCTGTACAACGAAAATATGTATGTTAATGTATAACTTAAAGTTCTGTCTTTATTATGTACTATCTTTTTTTTTATTTTTTTACTATGACAACTGTTTTGTATAATATCATGAAAAATTAGATGTAAATTTTAATGTATGTAGTTAGTTATTTGTTATACCTGATTTAACTTTATTTTATAATCATTTTCTTACTGTAATATTTTTCAAAACAGCTATGAACTGTATGTGATCATTTTTCAAAGTATTTGTGTATGTAATCTTTGTATATAAAACAAAATCAAATATAATACATTCAATCGTAACTTCTAGTTTTATTCATTCCGAAACGCTTTTCGAGATCACACGTGCATTTAAAAATGTTTCATTTTTATCATCCTTTTACTGCCATAGTTGCAGGTCCAAGTGGATGTGGAAAGTCTAATTTTGTAACAAACTTTATTAAACATATTAATGAGGTGTGCAACACAAATTTTCATCAAATTACTTGGTGTTTTGATGAAATGCAGCCTTTATATAATTTACCAAATGTAAACTATTATCAGGGTATACCAGATTTGCATATGTTTGATGGAAAGGAAGCTAACCTTATTATTATCGATGATCTCATGAGGGAATCTGATGGTCGCATTGTTGACATATTTACCAAAGGTAGTCATCATAGGAACTTGAGTGTATTTTACATTACTCAAAATTTATTTCATCAAGGTAAAGGACAAAGAGACATTTCTTTGAATTCAAACTACATAATTTATTTTAAAAACCCACGTGATAAAACTCAAATACGTTACTTAGCACGACAAGTATCACCAGAAAATAGCAAATTCATAGAAGATGCTTACAGAGATGCTACAAAAGAAGCACATGGCTATTTGATGATAGATCTAAAACAAGACACTTTTGACATGTGTCGTATTAAATCAAAGATATTTCCATCTGATGGTCATTCTACAGTGTACATTCCCACAAAAGAGTTTAAATATGTCAAGAACCAACCAATACCCGTCATTTACAAATGATGGATCGACGCTTAAAGACGCATGAACACTTATTAAATGCTCTTTATAAACTTAAACCAAAACATCAACAAGCTCTTTTAAAAGTCTGTAACGAAAACGAAATTAATTTTATATGTGAATGTATTCATAACGTTTTACAAGGAAATATAAAACTTGAAGAAAAATCAAAGAGTAAACTAAAAAAGTATAAAAATCTACTACGAAAATTGGTACGTAAAAGTACAAATAAAATAAGAAAGAATATTATAGTTCAAAAAGGTGGTGCATTTCTTCCGATTATATTGGGTTCTATTTTGAGTGGATTGATAAGTGGACTAGTTTAAAAATGGAACACGCCAAAAAAATGCTGTTAGTTGATCCAAGCTTAATAGATAAGTTAAATCAAAAAAGAAATGAAAATCCTACCTCTCGTTTAGATAGTGAAATGGAAAAAATACTCGACAGTAATATGGATGATCGAAAAAAGTGTAAATTATACTTACAAATTTTACAAAGATATCTTCACTTTATGGAAGAAGATCGTCGTCCCATTGAACTCCCTATAATAACTTCAAATGACGATAACATTAAACCCACATCTGAAAGCTGGAAATTTTTTAATATAAATAATGATATCAAGAATAAAGATGTAGTTGTCAGTCAGACACTGAGTGATGAAGAGAAGCAACAAGAAAGTTTTACACTCGAAAAAAAACCTTCCTACTCAACAAAACAAATTTTAAATTTAATACCAAAAACATATGTAAAAAAAGGTGAGTTGTTATTGAATTCGGTGTCACTAAATAAAAACAAAATTTATTGGAATGATGCTGGCACAGTGATTGTAGATAATGAAGTGATTCCTAACAGTAACATTATCGATTTAGTAAGCGATACACTGCGACCATTAAAAAACAACGACCCACCTGGTTGGGAAAAATTTGCTAAAGCGTTAAAGGATTTAAAAGTACCTTTAACATATATTGGCAATCCAAAAAGACGTGAGTACATAGCTCGACTTCAAAACGCCATCGAAGAACAACCGCCACAAAACACAGAGGTATATTTGACGCCAACGAGCGAAGATAAACACGCAAATAAAATTAAGAAAAAGATTGATTGGGAAAAATGGACCCCTTATTAGAATTAGATCAAATTTATTATGATGTATCACACCCAGCTGGATATAGCAATATCGACAAATTATCAAAAGCTATGAAAGGTAAAATGAAAAAGGAAGAAGTTAAAAACTGGTTGCAATCCCAATCTACGTATACACTCCACAAACCAGTACATAGAAAATTCCCTCGGAACAAATACGTTCTCTCTAATCTCAATGAACTTTGGCAAGCTGACTTAAGCGACATGCGGACTTATTCTAAAGATAATAAAGGTTTCAACTACATTCTTTGTGTTATTGATGTTTTAGTAAATATGCATATGCTAGACCCTTGAAAAAGAAAAATTCAGAAACCGTAAAAAAGTGTTTCGACAGTATATTTAATGAAGCTAATACTACACCCACTCACATTCAATCTGATAAAGGCACTGAATTTGTATCGAAAGATGTTCAAAGATACTTTAAAACAAAAAACATAAATTACTATACGACAAATAATCCAGACATCAAAGCAAGCATTGTAGAAAGATTTCAAAGAACGCTAAAAATGAAGATGTGGCGCTATTTTACACACAAGAATACACATAAATATATTGATATTTTGCAGAATTTGATACACTCTTACAATCATAGTTTCCATTCTAGTATTAAAATGTGTCCTTCAGATGTTAATTCTAATAATATAATGACAGTTTGGAGTAATTTATATGAAAAATCTGAAAAATCATCAAAAACTATACTACCTATGTTTCATGTCGGTGACCATGTCAGAATAACTAAATATAAACATGTATTCCAAAAAGGTTATGAATCTAATTGGAGCGATGAAATATTTGTGATTTCTTCTATAATAGAACGTACTCCGTGGCCCGTTTATACTATAAAAGATTTAGATGGTGAGGAGATAGTAGGAACGTTTTATGAACGAGAATTACAAAAGGTCATTTATGACCCCACCATTGAACACAAGATTGATAAAATAATTCGCTCTCGTTACTCTGGCAGCAGACAACAAGTGTTAGTTAAGTGGAAAGGTTATCCAAACAAATTTAATAGTTGGATTTTAGCTTCCAGTTTAAAAAAAATATGATTAAAGATTTTTATTTAACTTTACTTAGCAATAGTTCAATGGAATATTTTCCTGAGAACAAAACATCAATTTTTTCAACAAAATTACCCAAACCCATAATATTGGAAGGAGAATGGTGTGTAGGAATCGTTGAATTCCAATATCCATGCACCATGTTTACTGTTCAAGATCATGAGAATGTTATTTACATAACAAAAATCATGAAAATGCCCAATGAAGACAAACTATCTACAGTTTATTATAAGACCCACATACCTGCCACAAACTATGATAATATTAACCATATTTTATCAGCATTAAATAATATAAGAGAAAAAATCAAATTCCGCTACGATAATATATCTAAATTCGTTTCTGTTTCTGTGTTAGACGAATCAATAAAATCTGTAACATTATCTCCTAAACTAGGCTTACAGTTGGGATTTGAACCAAACAGAAACCTTGTTGAAAAGAATTTAGCTAAATGTCCAGCTAATTTACATTTAGGGTTACCATCTCAACTATTCGTTTACTGTGATATAGTTGAACCTCAAATTGTAGGTGATGTAATGACACCTCTTCTGAGAGTAATACCATTAGATCCTTCAAAATACATCTATGGTGCCAATAAAATGCATGTATTTTCACCTCCTCATTACTTATCGGTAATACGAAGAGAATTCGATACCATTGAAATAGATATAAGGTCAAGCACCGGACAAAAGATACCATTTCAATTTGGAACGGTGTGTGTTAAACTACATTTTAAAAAATTATAATGCATTTTGAACGCTCCAACATGATATGTCCTTATCAACGCTATTATTCTCATCAGGCTGGTTCAGGTATAGGGGTGGTATATAAAGGGGCGCCTTATCAAAAAGGACATGGAATTGGTAGTTTTCTTGGGGGATTGTTTAGGTCAGTTTTACCATTATTATCTAGCGGTGTTCGAGCTGTTGGTAAAGAGGCATTGAGCGCTGGTGTTGGTCTATTGACAGATATGGTTAGTGCGCGACCAATGGAAGATTCAATAAAAGCACGTCTTAAAGAAGTTGGTTCCAACTTGAAACGCAAGGCTGATGAAAAAATAGATAAAATCAATATGTCTGGATCCGGATATATAACAAAACGAAAACGTCTACCTGGAGTCAGTCCGTCGTTGACCGCGAAAGTGAAAGCTCTAAAAAAATCAAAAATTACTCAAAAACAAATCAAGGATATATTTTCTAACAATTAATCAAAATGTCTTTTTTACATAGTCATTCCTGTGAATGTATAAAGTCCGAATTGGATTTGTTTGCATTGCCGTCAACTCAAACTAGCATTGAAAGTGGAATTTGGATCCATTATAAACCAATTTCATCTCTTGCCGATGATGGTCCTATAGAATTTCAAATTCCTGGAGCAGGAGATGACTACATAGATTTATCTCATACGTTACTTCACTTGAAAGCGAAAATAGTAAATCAAGATAACACCAAACTAACCGCATCTACAGTCGTTGCTCCGGTGAATAATTGGTTGCACTCACTCTTCAGTCAACTTGATGTCTACTTAAATCAAAAACTTGTATCACCACCCAATAACACATATGCTTATCGTGCGTATATAGAGAACTTATTGAACTATGCTCCTGCAGCAAAAAAATCTCACCTCACCTGTGGTTTATGGTATGAAGATACAGCTGGAAAAATGGATTCCACCGATGATACTAATAAAGGATTTACTAAGAGGCAAGAATTAGCTAGTGAAAGTAAAGAAATGGAAATGATTGGTCACTTACATGGTGATTTATTCAATCAAGAAAAATTTTTAATCAATGGTGTTGATATATGTGTTAAGTTAATTCGTTCTAGAGAAAATTTCAATCTCATGGCCTCTACAGGTGACCTTAAATTAAAGGTATCTATTACGGATGCATCTTTGATTATTCGTAGAGCACGAATCAATCCCAGCGTGTTACTTGCTCATCAAAAGGTCTTAGCTTCTACCACAGCTAAATACCCCATTACTCGAGCTGAAGTTAAAGTTTTAACAATACCATCAGGTGTTCAAGGAAAAACTCTAGATAACATTTTCTTAGGACAATTACCTAAAAGGTGTATAGTGGGATTTGTAAATAACGCTGCTTTCAATGGAAACCTCACTAAGAACCCATTTAACTTTCAAAATTACGACATCAATACTTTTAGTTTATATATAGACGGTCAACAAATACCATCAAAGGCTTTACAACCCTCATTTGAGAACAAAATTTTTACTTCAGTATATCATACATTGTTTTCTGGAACAGGTATACACTTTCTCAATGAAGGTAATGGGATATCCCGAGAACAATACGCTGAAGGGTATTGTATGTTAGCGTTTGATTTGACACCTGATTTATCAGCAAACTCTGCAAGTCATTGGAATCTTGTAAAGCATGGTAGTGTGAGATTAGAAGTGCGTTTTGAAACAGCTTTATCACAAACTATTAATTGCATTGTTTATGCGGAGTTTGATAATGTTATTGAAATAGATAAAAACCGCAATATTTCAGTAGATTATAGTAGTTAAGAACACAAAATTAACTGTTTAAGATTAGATTAAGCGTGAATAATGTAATTCAGATTTGTTGTTAGATTTAAGTTACCAATAAAACGAATTCATAAAATATTAAGTTCTTTGTTTTACTATAATCCTTGCAACCCCACAACAAGAGTCAACTTGGCTGATAAGTACCATAATAGTGTCTTGTTAACCTTATATAAGACATTACCACTTTATCATTCGACCTGATAAGATTCTGCAGCAATACGGCGAATAAAAATGAATACAATAGAAATACAGAATTACTTAAAGAAAATTGATCCAAGTATTGAATATAATGTATATGCAGCCAATCGTCTACCAATATATGTGGTAACTCCTACATACGTAGTTAGCAACTTAGACTCTGATAACAAACCAGGTTCTCACTGGGTCGCCATACACATAGATAAGAATGGTTTTGGACAGTACTTTGATTCATACGGTCGACCACCTCAAGGATACCATCGAATGTTTTTAGCGAGAAATTCTAGAGTGTGGAATTACAATACAAGTCGAATTCAAAATGACTTTACTATAGTTTGTGGAGAGTACTGTTTAATGTATCTGTATTATAAATACTATGGTAAGAGTCTCAAAGATTTTCAAGTATTATTTAGTGATAATACAATATGCAATGATGTGTTTTTAAATGGTTTATTTAAATCATGTTTTGAGGTGAATAAATGAAATATGAAAATGAATGAATGATTTTTCTTTATTGAAGATTAATAACCCCATACAATACTTATAATTCTTCCAAACAATTTATGAATGTTCCCAATAACTTTACAATCGTAAGCATGAGCATGAAAAAACACTAAAAAGACTTATAACTATTTACAATAATACTTAGCAATAACACAATTCACAAAGAGTTCTAGAATCAAAAACAAATTAATCTATTAAGTATGTAACTTAAAAGAGTACAAAGTTTAAATACAATACAATGTAAGTTAAATTTAAACAGGTAGATTCTTAAGTACAGTTAATACAATAATAGTTTCTTATTTCAATAATAGTAGTACAAAGCATATAATTAAAGTTATGATATTAAAACATTGACACGCACTGGCACTTTTGTTCATTTGTCTGTGTCTATAAAATATTTCACACAATCGTCCTTACTAGCCAACTGTTTAGTTATATTATATATAGTGTCCTTGACACTTTGCAAGTTCTTATCACTGTCGTTTTCCGCGTAATATTTAACTCGCACATCAGCGTGTTTCCAATGTTCCGTCGGTGCGATGTTTTTTATTTTATTCACTTCATACACCTCAATTTTTATGAGATGTGATGCAGAACTGTTGTCATCGCTGTTTGATCGGATGTATGAAACACCACCGCTCGTCGATCGACCAACACTGGATGACTTTCTTGTTGTTGTCTTTTTCTTTTTTGGTTTTTCGAAAAACTCATCAATGCTGTTGCATTCGATCGGTCTTTTATTTGCTATTATCGCTTTTTTTACTTTAAAGGCGAGTGTACCTTCTTCATCACTAGGTTCGTCGATTTCTTCAGCATAATAGTAGTTTTTGAAAGTATTTTCAGAAAACTGTAACAAAATGAAATGAAACTGTTTTAATTATCGGTTAAGTAAGTACTGTATGATAAATACTTATAGGTATGCGAAGTATACATGTACACATTAGTAACAATGATAAATTAATAAGACATCAAAGATAGCTAAAATGTATTAACCTGGTGGACAACACATGGCATAAACAATTAATGAAACATCTGGTTACAACACTTTTAGATCAAAGTATATAAAGGTACTTACATTCATTTTTATAACACTTTCACTATTTAACTATTTCACAATTTTACTATCACTTCACTGTTACAAACAACTGGAGATCACACTTCGAGCAGAGCACAGAGTGGAATACGATACCATGTGATTTTGAGTCGGTCTTTTATATGGAGAGGGAGTATTGTTTCCTTGCAGACAAGATCCAACATGTTTCGACTTTCACCTTAAATGTTCCGTTGAATACGTAATATCAGGTAATGTGAATAATGGGAACCGTAATTATTATGACAATGAGAAGACCCAAAGGGTTTTACCTAGAATTTGAGAAAGGTATGGTGTATTGTAACGATTGCTTTATCTATAATAAACAATGCCCGTAATGCGTAAAGGGCGGCTATTAAGTAATTTTAAACGGCTTTTAAGTAGAAACACGAGTTAATAGAAATACGAGACAAAGACCTTTGCATCCTTCAAATAAAAAAGGGTCGCCGATAGAAAGTAGAATGTCAATAAGACAACGAAACAGGGAAAATGTTGCTTTATCTATCATAAACAATGCTCGTAATGCGTAAAGGGTAACTATTAAGTAATTTTAAACGGCTTTTGCGTAGAAACACGAGTTAATAGAAATACGCGACAAAGACCTTTGCATCCTTCAAATAAAATAAGGATCGCCGATAGAAAGTAGAAAGTTAAAAGCACAACGAACAAGGAAAAGGTACAAGCTTAAGGGAACCGTAGACCATGAACAAATTCGTGGTTCATACCTACCTCGCGGGTGATATGAAACGGATTCCGCGGACGATATAAATTTTATTCGCGGGTGTTATCAAAATAATCCGCGGTCGATATCAAATTAATCCGCGGTAGGTATCAAGTTAATCCGCGGTAGGTATCAAATTAATCCGCGGTAGGTATCAAATTAATTCGCGGTAGGTATCAAATTAATTCGCGGTAGGTATTAAAGTAATCCGCGGATTAATTTTCGGGTGCCGCGGGCCGAATCTGGAGCAATCGAAAACGCCGGCGACCAGCCGCCGGAGCGCCGCGGACCGGCCGTCGAACCTGCTCCAGTATCGGTGAATCCCTTACTACTGACGCTTAGATCAAAATATTACTAGGATTTATTTATTTACTTTTTTGAGGATTTTTATGTCGGGGGTTATTTAACACGTTCACTGCGCTACCAGTTAAATTTGACTGGTACGTGACTTACAGTGGGTGCGCGGACTCGATTCCACGGTTTTACCCCTGGTGCGCGGGGTTTTTTTTTATTAAATCTTGATGGTAGGAAGGAGTGAATTATATATAACGATTTTATTGTTCAAGTACTATCTATTTACGTGTTTTAAAGTAGACCAGACATATTTGCCTGGTGCGCACTGAACGGTAAAAATTGTCGTTCTGTGCGATACAAGTCACAAGTGGCTGGTACGAGACAGAGAGCCAGGGCGGTACATGCATATACAAGTTATCGATATTAATAATTATGAATTAAATATTATATGCGTAAACATAATAAAAAGCCAATAAGCATACTAGATCTGTGTACATAAAAAATATAATGAAAAATAAATAAATATTTATTTTTCAAATAGAATCATTACTACAAAAATTTATGAAAAAGAACTTAAATGATAATACTAAAACAGAATTAAAGGAAAAATACATATTTTTCAGAAAAAAAATATTTTATTTTTTACTTTAGTAATATAAAAATCGAACTATTTCTTTTATTAAAAAAATATATATCTACGTTTTACGTCGATATTTTTGTTTTAATCATGGCCCCATTACTAATTGTTTTCGATTTGCTATTTATGCCGGTGCTGTACCGGGTATAAATGACTGGTATTTTCAAAAGCTTGTATTTCCAAAAATATGTATAATATCCTTGGGCGACGGTACGTTGTTATATCTTCATTCATATATTAACCTCTAACACCCTTAAAAAAGGATTTCTTATTTCCACTGCAAAAATATGATCATTTTAATGAAGGTATCTGTACCAGTCCTTTAAGACTGGTAGCGCCCCAACTGTAAGTCAAGGTACCAGTCAGAATTAACTTGTATCGCGCCGAAAGACAGCTAGGCAAAAACAGCTGCGCAGTGAACGTGTTAAATTTTAATTTAATTTTTATAAAAAAATAATTAAATGCCTATATTCTCTATCATAGAACCTTGATAATCAACTATCTAACACCTATTCATTGAGTATTCTTATGAGCCCACACACGCTATATCTGCTATAAGTTGCTAAAGAGTTAGGTATCCTGCACTACTTGATGCTGCAGCATCAGGTCAAGGTTAAAATGTGTTAAAAATATTGTAGAAGTCACAGTACACCAAATTTTAAATCAATCGAAGTTGTGTAAGTTAGAAATGACCTGATAATCTTCAAACGCCTGAACAGATCTTCATAAATTCCTTTGATATTGATCCTTTGATTTTTAACTATTGTCTTTGTGGACGGACCATCAGACGTGTTACTCTTGTGCGGGACTTAGGAGTACTATTGGATTCTAAGCTGCACTTCAACCTGCACATAGACCATGTTATAAGTAAAGCATATAAACAATTAGGTTTAATCCTACGTCTGGGAAAACCATTCAAAAATATTAACACTTTAAAAATTTATTTAACGCGTATGTACGCAGTATATTAGAGTTTGGAAGTGTAGTTTGGAGTCCTCAATTTTCCACTCATATCGACAGAGTTGAGAAGATTCAAAATAAGTTCTTGAAATCTTTGGATTTCAGAACTGGTCATCCTTTTAGAGATTACAAGGATAGTGTTGTAAGATATAAGATCAATTCATTACAAAAAAGACGAAATTACCTAGATGCACTATTTCTTTTTAAGATAATACATAACTACATTGACTCTGATGCACTTCTTGAAAAGATAGATTTTAAAATACCACGCATTTCCTCTCGTTTACAAAACACATTTCATATACCTTTCTGCCATACAACATATGCTAAAAATACCTTCATTAGACGTTCCTGTGAATTTTATAATAAATATCTGAATGATGCTGACATATTCTCCTTTCGACTTTCTACTTACAAGACACAAGTATATAATTTGTTAGACAAAATGTAATACCTATTGACTGTACCTAGTTAATACAGGCTGTTTTTCTTGTTGTTAGCTCATAACTAATTTTTTGTAACTATAAATGGACCTATAGATCTTTTTGTATACTTTTATATTAATCAGTGTCTGTATATGACTGTTTGTGTCCTAAACAAATAAAAAAAAAAAAAAAAAAAAAAACATTAAACAGGTCGATAGACAAAGCTACAAGGATTAAAAAAGATTTACGTAGTAACGGGTAGTAGGTCTCTCATATGTAAGAGTCCGTCTGGGTACCCACCCACCACCGCAATGTCTATTTCTACCGCCAAGCAGCAGTGAGCATGCACGGTTGTGTTTCGGTTTGAAGGACATTGTAGCCAGTGTGACTACTGGACATAATGAGACTTAACATCTTATGTCTCAGGATGACGAGCGCAGTATTATGTAACTCAAGGTGCTGGATGGTGTTGCTACTGTTAGTTGTGGGTGGTCGTATCGCTTACCATCAGACGAACGGCATGCTCGTCTCGTCATTCAATGCAATAAAAAAATCAAAAACTGTTTAGAGATTGGTTTCTGTTATTTGAATTTATAGGCTATATACAGACTGCAGAATATAGGTAAGGCGGGTTCTTTGTATAGCATAACGTCTATACTAATTTAATTATTAATTCTAGGGTCATTCATTATTAATTCTCGCATCTATTTTCAAACCTAAACATAGCGAAATCAAAAGCAACGTCCGCAGGGGACATTGATATGTAAATAAAACCCTATACATCAATGGCCGTGGACAATAAATTTACTATTGTTAGACGTTAGTATTGAATGAATAGATCCAACAAAACCCACAGCAAAAAACCCCTGAAAGAGTCAAAGGAAAACAAAATTCGCAAATTCGTTTACACGGACGACATCCTCATTCCAGTTACTTTGGTTTAACAACCAACCTTAAGAACCGATTTTGATTAAACTTCTATGGAGCTTATCTGAAATCAACAATAATCTGAATCTTTTAAATGAAAAAAAACAAATTGGTTCTCCTTTTTAAAGGCGTTTCATAAAATTATAAAACTTCATTTTGAGCAATCTTTCAATAGGAGTTATTGCTCGTTTTTTACACTCCTACAAAACTGTTACTAGGTCAGCGTGGTGGACTAAGGCCTAACCCTCTCAGTAGTAGAGGAGGCCCATGCTCAGCTGTGGGCAATACCCATAATATAATACAGGGCTGATTGCATGGCATTGCATTGCACAATACATGTTTCAATTCTGTAAAAGCGTTGGAGAATAATAGGTAACAATTTTTAACTCTCATTTTGCAGATAGGGCCATTAACAGATTCAAGATGGCAACTAGATACGACGAAACATCCAGAGAAGAACAACATCGCTATACACGTCACTCCACCAGATGGCGAAGAAGATGACGAGTTTACACCTACGTTGCGAGTGCGAAGAAAACTTAGTACACCGTTAAGTGCGCTACCTAGAGTCTCCGATGGATTGCCAAGTAAGAACATTTAATAAACCAAACTGAAATGTTATTAAAGTCGTGTAAAACATGGGTTACGTAATCAAGTTTAGTTTTGAATATTGATTGATTGTTAAAGCATAAAATTATGATTTGGTGTTTTAATTTAGTATTTATTATATTAGCTAATAATTAAGTGTTGTTAATTTTTTTAACCGACTTCCAAAAGACTGCAAAGATTTATTCATTGTTCATAAATATAATTATACGAATGGCAGTGTATATAATATTGGTATTATTTAAATTTTCTTATAACCCGTAAGAAAAGTAAGCAAAGTAATTTTTTACATTATAGTAGTTTTTGAAGTCGGTGCTATTTTTTGTTAAAAAGTTTTTGTAATAATATTTATGTTCATGAAGTATTTATCTTCTATTTAAATAGATTTACGTAGCTCACCCACTAGGTCGCTATCGCCCCTCGACCGAACGAAGCGGCGTTTTAGCACCATGGTGTCCAGCGCGGCTGCCGCAGCTATGTCCCGCCGCCTTTCTGCCACCATAGGATGGTGCCTCGCCACTCCAACGCAGGTTAAACCGCAGATTGTTCGACAAGGGCGCGCGCTTTGTCTTCAATATATAAAAGCGCAAATACGACGATCTACTATATGTTCAAAAAAGGTATTAACACGCTGACAGATATCCATTATTAGGCTCTTATGCCACATGATAAAATATTCTCAAAGTATTGAATAATATAAATTTACAGCAGATTGTGATGAAACGTCTACAACGAATGATAGAGACTGAATGCGGAGAGGAGGCTATATGCAACACAGACACTGGCGTGCTGGCGGCTCTTCGAGCGTTGTGTGCAGCGCTGGAGAGGAAGCGGCCAGACGCGTTCCGACACGTGGCGCGCCAGGCCACCCGAGCGCCTTCCGCGATGCTGCGCTCCGATACCGCCCTAGCAGAACTGGCCCTCGCGCTGGCACGACGCATTACCAGGGAGAACATTACCTGGTCAAAGGTATTTCATGTTAAATATTCGCTTATTTTACGCGTAAATTTTTCTCACGTATCATAAATTATTTAAATGAGCCCGTGTTCGCTTTTTAAATTTAAAAAAACTCCTGCATGTTTCTATTGACCGATGGTTTCATACTCAACTGTGATAAAAGCAAAACTATGTTACTATTGGTTGAAAGCTTTTAATCCCAGATTAACAAAATGACAGCACTGCACTTCATGCCATAGAGTAGGTACAGTTAAGTCCAAATATAACATTGAGATGCAGTCCAATAATTTTTCTGTGCTCGAGAAAAACAGGTACCTGTAATATATCTAGTAGTCACCGAGTCTGCATAATAGAAAATAGCAAAGATTATTGGTCCAAACAAACCTGAACTCCTTCCCGTGTACTGTCGAATGCTTATATTAATATTTGTGATAGGTACAGAATCTAATATATTGTTTTTATAAATATCGTTGCGTACAAAACTAATTTACTTTCCTACATAAGTCGTCGTTGAGCGTCCTTACACAACCGACAATTAATTGGGAGACGTGAAGAACCATACAGATTTGATGCCAATACCAATGCCCCTGCCAAATTGTATCCGAAATAACCTTTTGGCTTAATAAACTACCTCAATAATAACAGGAAAGTTATCGTTGATATTAAAATCTCTTGTTCTGTTTCTTTATTATTTCGTTTGATGGATGATTTATTTGTTATTGTGTATAATTTTTTTTTCTGAAAATAATAAATGTTTAATATATTTAAACATCCCTTTGATCACAATATCCCTGAAATATTTTTTCCAGTCAATACTAATATTATAGAGCTGAAGAGTTTATTTGTTAGATTGGTTGAACGCGCTAATCTCAGGAACTACTGAAACGATTTTGAAAATTCTTTCACTAATGGGAAGCTACATTACTCCAGAGTGCTATAGTTTTTATCCCGGAAAAAGGTTTTTCTTTACAAACCTACAAACTCACAACATTTTCCTCTTTATTATAAAAAAAAGTGTGTGTGTACTTATGTACACGCGTTAGAATTTATACTTCTTTGGCGTAACAAGATAATAATCTTTTTAAATAACGCGCCAAAAGAAGTATAACTTCAATATCTTTCGCCTTATTCTACGTTCAAAATTCAAAACTAAAATGTTGACTATAGCTAACTTCAGGGTGTCGGTTTTTCGTGACGGTGTGCGCGCGCATCGTAATAATTGACTCTCATCATTTTTCCCTAACGCGCCAAAAGAAGTATAACTTCAATAATATTTGTTTTCTTTTCTTTATTATATCCCCGAAGGGGTAGGCAGAGGCGCAACTAGTGCACCCACTTGTCGCCGTGCTTATTCCGTCCCATGATGCAATAGGGGGCGAGCCTATCGCCATATCGGACACAAATTCCAGACTCAGGTTGATACTGAATAGAAAAATCCAATATCACTTTGCCCGACCCGGGGATCGAACCCGAGACCTCAGCATTGCAGTGATACCGTAATACAACTACGCCAGTGAGGCATTTATTTCTTAGAATTACTAAAAGTTAAACTAAGGCCTGACCCCTCCCTGTAGTAGAGGAGGCCCTTGCTCAGCAGTGGGCAGTATATAATACAGGGCTGATTGCATTGCATTGCACTAAAAGTTAATTACGCCACAGAATGCGCATAAGAAACAGAGGCTCAAAAGTCGAGCAAAATTTCTAAAAATAAAGAAAATTGTATTTTATTGAAGATATTATATCTTTATATTATGCTTTAATAAATTGCATACAAAACAATTTGTACCAGAGCAGTACTCAAAAATTTATATATTTTTTGAAGTTATACTTCTTTTGGCGCGTTAGGGAAAAATGATGAGAGTAAATTTTTACGATGCGCGCGCACACCGTCACGAAAAACCGACACATTGAAGTTTTTTTTTTTTTAGTTAGGCGATCCTGCAGTCAACACCGGGGGAAACCTGCGAATGGGATACTGGAGTCCCCCGGCTTGACGACTGCAGGGGCCTGGGAGGGAAGTGGAGGAGGAATATGGAACGGAAGGTGGGGGTAAGGGAGGAAGGTTCCCAGGATGGGCGGAAAGAGAGGGTGCCAGGAAATGTTCGCGGGCCCTTTTAGGCCTCAATGTGTTATCCAATCAAGAGGTATACACACTGAACTGTGTGCCTCGGCCCGCGACTAATGTCCCCCCACGCATGGGCGTGCATTGGGTGTGAAGACCCAGCGCACAAGAATTGCCTCGAGGGGCGACACGTTGAAGTTAGCTATAGTCAACATTTTTGAATTTTGAACGTAGAATAAGGCGAAAGATAATTTTTTTTCTTGTTACGTCAAAGAAGTATAACTTCTAACGCGTGTACATAAGTACACACTCTATTTTTTACTTCTACAAGGTTAATTGTGATATTTTATACCTCATTAGAAAGTTGGATAAATAAAGAAATATTTAACGTGTTTTGGTCATTTAGTCACTACAAGTTTTTCTGAAATACACAGTACTTAGTTTTTGTAAAAAACTATTGAATAAAATACGAAATTGATAGATTTAATGCCATCATTTCAAACTTATCGTAGTTTTTTTAACATTATATTGTTTTTTATTGAAGCCTAGAATGTTAGTTACTATAAAACAAAGAAAAACCCTTATCCCATTCAGTACTTTTTTTATTATTGAAAATCCGTAAAGTAGTCTTATTTAATAATAATAATAATAATAAGCCCCCTAAAGTCCAGCCATACGTCCGAAGTCGAACACCTGACTCTCGTGGGGGGCGGACACGTGATTAATATTTACTGGCACGGCTAACATGGCTCTGGCAACCCATTCATCATGGAGACACGGTCAATGCGTAAACGTTTAGAGTCGCTTCCCGGGGGCGATCGCCGGGGCGCACCTGGAGCCGGTGCTGGGTGCTACAGCATGCGAACCATCGGCGGCGCGGAGCTGAACAGGCGGGCTCTCGCCGAGAAGATTGCTACAGCCGAAGAAAGGTCGATAAGGACGACCTCCACTAACTGTACTGTATCCGCAGAGCGTTCAAAGTCTAGGACGCCATCTATATCTTCCACAGAGAGCTTATTTGCCACACCATGCTCATCCCCACAATGGTTTGAAAAATCAACGTCCTCATCTAGTAGTTCTTCGTATGTTCCAGTGGATGTTGCGCAGGAGGCAAACGCCGAAATACCTGCTCCCATTACTGGCAATAAACGCGCGAGAATAAATTGGACCTCAGATATGAACACGTACATATGGCGCAACTATCTAATAATTACTGAACTAGAAAAACATAAAAGAGGATATCTGGATAAACTACTCAACATATTTACAGAAAAATTTTCCCATATACAAATTTCAAAACAAAGATTAGGAGACCAATGTAGGGCTATAGTCAGAAATTCACTAATTCCAGCAAATACCCGGTCAGCAATAAAAGAGGAAGTAAGGGATTTCCTACAACAAGCACCACCTTGCACAACACACACTCAAATTTCAATCTCACATACATCTAACACCCAAACATCAATCATACAAAATTCAAGATCAAGAATGAGTTGGACTGATTATTTAAATGAAACACTGATTAAGTGTTATTATGAGGTTACTGAAAATGAAAAGAACATGACAGCTTACAGACAAAAACTACACATAATGTTTATTGAGAAATGCCCAAATTTGGCCTATCTTTCTGAGCAAAGAGTTGCTGATCAGAGAAGATCTATAATTAAAAATAAACTTATTACAGACTGGAGACTTAAGGAGATACGAGACGAAATAGAAATTCAAATACGCGTATGTAACACACAGTTACCCAACTCTGTAAATGTTATTGATTGCTACCAGCCCTCTGAAACAACTATACAAACCCTTTTGCAACCCACTGGCCAAGTAGACTCACAACGACTTTATTCTATCCAGCTTAATACATTAGACAATCCGGAGCACAGCACCAACACAACGACGCATAACGCACACATCAATACTACTAACAACTCAAATAACTTCGATGAAACTAAAATAGGAGAAGAATTTCAAAGACTGTTGGAAAAATTCAAATTCAGCAATCCTACTCAAAGACCATACATTCCAAAACAAAAGTCATCCCGAAAACTTGCTCAAATAGTTCAAATTATTGATGATACGATTTTGCCACAACACTTACATCCCGACCAAGACTTTGACACTGTCCAAACGATCATCTATACTGCTGCATTTACAGCAGCGAAATGTAATGGTGCTAAAATTAAAGAAACTCACGACACTATACATCGCAATCAAAACCAAAAACCACCATGGCAAAGAAGACTTGAAAGCAAAATAGGATCTCTTAGAAAATACATAGGTAGAATGACACAATATATAAATGGAAACAGAAGCCTTAGATTAATACAACATATCGAGTTTATTCGGAATAAATATAAAATTCACTCCCGCCACGAACAACCAAATTTGACAAACGAACATTTCTTAGACACCTTGAAACAAAAATTGAATGCAGCAAAGAGTAGGCTCAGTAGATACATTTCATGCACTTTAAGAAAATCTCAAAACAGTCAATTCACAAATAATGAAAAACAGTTTTACAGAAAATTAATTACAGATACGCAGCATACACAAATCCACACAAACAATCAAACATTTGCTAACCCTGAGGAGCTCCGACAGTTTTGGTCCACGATTTGGTCAAATCCAATACAGCACAACAAATCAGCAATTTGGATAAACAACGAGGCTTTAAATAATGCACACATACCGGAAATGGAATTTCAATACATACCACTCTCCACCTTTAATAAAGTCCTAAACAAAGCTCACAACTGGAAGGCTCCCGGATCTGATAACATCCATAACTACTGGTACAAGAAACTCACTAATATACACCCTTATATCTATAACCAAATTAATGATTTTATAAAAACACCAACACTAATGCCTGAATACATAACTGAAGGAGTAACTTACATGATACCAAAAGACAATGACACACAAAATCCAGCAAAATACAGACCAATCACCTGCTTACAGACTCTATACAAAATTCTTACTTCGTGCATAGCAGAACTAACCCATGAACATATTACAAAACACAAAATACTTACAGAAGAGCAGAAAGGATGCCGCAAAAACAGTCAAGGTTGTAAAGAGCAACTTGTGATTGATTCAGTTGCGATGAAACATGCCCTTAACGCTAAAGCGAACGTCTATACAATGTACATAGACTATAGGAAAGCGTTTGATTCAGTCCCCCATTCCTGGTTACTCTTTGTTTTAAGAAACTATAAAATTAGCTCTACAATAGTTCATTTCTTAGAAAGTATTATGCCCCACTGGAAAACTAGAATAAAAGTCACTAACAACAGCAACGCTTCACAGACGGAAGCCATAAGTATCCGGCGAGGAATATTTCAAGGGGATGCCCTCAGCCCTCTTTGGTTCTGTCTCGCCCTCAATCCTCTCTCTAAGATTTTAAACGCCTCACAGGAGAGTGGACTAGAACTCAAAATAAACTCCGAACAAACAACATTAACGCACTTAATGTATATGGACGACATTAAACTATATAGTAATTCACAAGATCACCTCTACTTACTTGCAGACAAAACACAAATATTCTCTCAAGATATAGGTATGGAGTTTGGTATAGACAAATGCAAGACACTCTCAATAGAACAAGGGACACTACAACAAAACAACTTGGCACTACCATCGGGAAGCATAGAAGCATTAAGAGAAGATGAACTATACAAATATTTAGGTTTTGAACAAGCACTCCAAATAGACCAAAAACAAACTAAAGCAGTGATCACCAAAAAGTATAAACATAGGCTTAATAGCATCCTCCGGTCTAAACTTAATTCACGCAATCTCATCAAGGCCATAAACACCTTTGCCGTCCCTATCCTGACCTATTCATTTGGAGTCATACGCTGGACTCAAACAGACCTACACAAACTACAAACAACAATAAATACTAAAATGACAGCCCACAGAAAGCACCACCCGAGATCTTGTGTTCAAAGACTTACATTAGCTAGAAACGACGGAGGCAGAGGAATTATTGATATTATGAACCTACATAACAAACAAATAACCACTCTTAGGAAATACTTTCACTCCCATGCAGAACATTCAACCTTACATAAATTAGTCACACTAGCAGATAAACGAATTACTCCCCTAAACCTACATGATCCTATTCCACAACGTAATGAAAAGATTAAAGACCCGAAACAGAAGCTAGACGAGTGGAAACAAAAAAGCCTCCACGGGAGACACTGGCTCGACCTCCACCAGCCACATGTCGACAAGGTAGCGTCGAACGCATGGCTGCAACGAGGCGAGCTGTTTCCTGAGACTGAAGGCTTTATGTTAGCTATACAAGACCAAACCATAGAAACCAGAAATTATCAAAAGCACATTATCCGTTTACCAAACTTACCTACAGATAGCTGCCGTCGTTGTCATAGTAGTCCGGAAACTATCCAACACATTACTAGTGCCTGTAAATCAATAGCCCAAACAGACTATAAACACCGTCACGACCAAGTAGCTGCCATAATTCATCAACACCTAGCACATAAATATAAGTTTATTTCTGAAAAAGTTCCCTATTACAAGTACTCTCCGAATAGCGTACTAGAAAACGACGAACACAGACTCTACTGGGACCGAACCATAATAACCGATAAAACTATTCATTTCAACCGCCCCGACATTACTATTTTTCATAAACCTAGCAAAACTGTATACCTAATCGACATAGCTATCTGCAACACACACAACTTACAATCCACCCACACTGAAAAAATTGCTAAATACACCGATTTATGTATAGAATTACAAACACAATGGAACGCAACTACAGTCAAAACCATACCTATTGTAATATCTTCAACAGGAGTAATTCCTAAAACCCTACACACTAGCCTTAGAACACTCGACCTTCATAAAAACGCTTACACGCTTCTACAAAAAGCAACAATATTAAACACTTGCCGTATTGTCCGGAAATTCTTATCATTACCAACACATTAATTTTTCTATTGCACTTGGCTTCGGCCCGTGCCCTCAATACCTCCAAAGAGGAGAGATACAAAATACACATGATATATAATAATAATAATAAAACATTTATTGCACACAAAACACCACATATACAATTAAAAAGTAAGAATAGATTAAAAAGAAAAAAAAAAAAAACACATGGGAACAAAAAAAACTAAAAATACAATCTATGGCTAAATCGCCACAGTGCCGAGTGAGTCGGGGCACCGCACAACTATATATATTGTAAACAAATATAAAAATATTAAGTGCATTGTTCCGAATGTCGTGGTGTGTGTGCAAGCGGACCTATTCAGCATGGGGCCGCGGGGCCCGGAGGAGCCGCGGCGCGCTGGTCTTCCATATGGCCCGTTGTATCGAGCGCGCACGGTCGTGCAACGTTAGTCCGAAAAAAAAATTAACTTTTATTTCAACTTTTATTATTTATTTATTTTGTCAGGGGGAGCAATACATAGATACAATTAATGCAATCTATGCAAAACATGTTTTCAAACAAAGACAAGGCTCTGCCGTCCATAGCCGTTAATTTAGCACTAGGATTATAATGCGATTACGGATTCCAGATAGCTGCGGTGTTTTGCATATGCGGTGCATTAGCTCGGGAAGCTGCTGAGGCGGCAGAAGGCGAACCCGCCCTAGAGCTGGTCGCAGCACCTGCCGCCGCCATTGCTGATCTCCTGCATGAGGAGCCTGGCTCTTGGGTAGTCTCACATGGTGGCTGGGTAGGTACACAATCATCGCGTGCTACTTACTACTTACATAAGTAATATATCATGTATGTATTGCCTTATCGGTGTTATATCAGAGCTAGTTTGTGAACCATAAACTGGTCATGTAACGGAAGTGATAGGTATAACGGAAACAGAAACCGATATCAAAAGAGAATCTTAGCAGAAACGGAAACAGAAACGAATGCGGAGGTGGAAGTGTAAATTTTATACATTAAAGGATGGATTTGTTAATGTAAATTTCTTTATTAAATTAAATTTATATTCAAAATTAAGTAGCGGTTAAAATATGCGAAAGTCATGGGACAGATATACCTAACATCCGTCTAACCCTGCGAGGATAAAGTCGAAAGTCTTTTTTTTTTTTTTTCGTGGGTAAAAACGCGTTGTCGCTACCACCACCGGGGGGTCAGTGGAACGGTTATGTTGGTTTCACCGGCCTTACGGTCCAATGTCGTTACTCGGGAGTATAGCATCATCCGAGCGAGCATTGGACCGAGTCCCTAACCCTATGTACACCCTACACCGGCATACCAACCAAAATCCGCGGTGGCCTTCTTCGGCGCATGCGGAACGGCCCCGGGGTATCTTGTTGCACTAAGATAGCTGCTCGGAACCGTCCCTGCGCGATGCCGCATTGCGGCCCCTCTAAAAGTCGTAAGTCTGTATTATGTGCCTACGTTTTGTTACACACCGACTTCCCATGTTTATTTCAAATTTGTACTTTGCATTACAGTAGTTACGAAAATAAGTTTTTTCGGAATTATTACAAAGTACTGCCAATCATTTTCATGTCTTAATAAGAAAACCAGAAGCATCGTTAACACTTCTATCGTGTTCACAATGCAGCAATAAATAACACTGTTATTGTTTGCATATTCAATAGCTCGTTGTAAACCCATCCATTTTCCTGAGGCGCTTTATTTATAAAACATCTAAATTTTTCGACTTATGACGCGTAGGTAAAGAATTTATTGTTATTTCACCTAAATACAAGAACAAAAGAAATGTAGCACCGCACAGAACAAATCAATTTTAGAGGGATATGGTACAACATAAACTAGTGCAGTAAATTTGTAACCACAGAAGACTTCAGCGTTCAAGCTTTGCGGTAGGTATTATATGGAAACAAAAAGTTTACATAAAGAGCGGAAACACTTATAAAAACAGTAATACTACATACGGTTTCTTACAAAACAACATAATCAAAGAGGCAAGGCTATATTTGTAATGGTTCACAAACACTCCTTTGAACGGGTGTTTGAGGATTTATGTAAATATTCCGTAAGATTATTAGCTTCTAAACTGACCGTTTGACTGCAAGAAGCTTGCTTTCCTATGCATAAAGGAGATGATCCGCAAACCATTAAGCCGGCTCACCACGATATACTAAGTACACACTCCGCACAAAATGAGTTATTGCCAAGAACTGAGACTGTGTGATCACAATCCGGAAGTTGTGTGGGTACCATAATCAGTAGCATATCTAGGCACGTCCGAATTTTAGATGCCTTACGTGCGTCACAAAATGCAACAGATTTTAAAGTTATGCCGACAAACTAATGAAATAATTATTTGTTTGTTTTTTTTCAGGATGGGTTAATAGAGAGGCTTCGAGCTAGTGAACGAGATCACAGATCTGAGAAGAACTTAAGGGTGATGGTGTCATTCTTCGTGTTCGTATGTTTCACGCTTTTGCTCTTTCGATGGATGATACACGCACACCCTGCTTACAGCGAATAGGATGACAAATAAACTTATACTAGATATTTAATATACTATATTATATATTATTTACTTATACTTAATATTACGTCAAATATGCCTCATAATAAAGATTTAATCATAATAACGCATTGATGTGGGGTGGTTTTTTACATTAATGTAATAACTTACAGGTAGAGCCTAGAAAAAACATTATTGTTAATGGAAGTTAGTACGTAAAAATCTATGTAATCTAATCTTATTATAGCAATAAAATGCCTTATTAGACATTTTAAAGATTCCCCGCCGTCGTGAATGACGTAAGACTCAGTAAAGAAGAGCTCTAAGCGCACTAAACTAAAAAGGTAGGCTTGGGACAGTCAACTCCAATATACATTATTAGCTTCTTTATTTCGTTTAACTAAAGATGATTATATAACAGATTTATAAAATTTAAAAACGGCCGTCTCACAATGTTATGTAATGCCACGGACAGAAGGTTTATGGTGTAACTCTGTATTTTGAGGATATAAATAATAAAAAGGTTATCATAATCGCTATCATACAAGAATGTTACTAACAAGTTAAAAACATTAAACATAATGGCTTCACGTAATAATGACTTGTGCCATAAGTAACAGGGGCGATAGCAATGTATTGTCTTTAATAGTTAAAATCTAAAAGTAATAAATAAGTACACATATTCTAGAAATGCGTGATTTCTGGAGCTGTATATTATTACGTCTAAACAGTATTATTTTTAGTAAGTAATAAGCTGAGGTAGTAAGGCCGGGGAAAAAGTCGTTTCGTATAGTATAGTATGTATAAACTTGTAATCAAATCTCTGTAGCTGTACTATTTGTATCTGGCTGGTTTTGATGATATTAAAAAGGTTACATTCCAAAAAAAGAAAGAAATTAGTAAAATTTTGATTTCAGCTATTTTGACAAAAAAGCGGGGTGTTATTAATTATTTTTCTTTCTGTCAAAATTAGTGAATCTAAATTAGAGCATTGGTTAAATACTCAAAGGAATCTAATGAAGAAATTCGATAGATTTTAAAATGCACAGCATACCGCGAATAAATATTGTGACGTTTATGGACCTAATGCAGTGTCAGTAAGAGTAGCACAGTGATGGTTAAAGCGTTTTAAATCCGGGAATTTTGATGTCAACGATGTACCTCGCTCTGTTCGCCCTGTTACGGATAAAATGGACGCCATTTTTGAAAAAGTGTAGCATAATCGACATATCGGTAGAAACGACATAGCTGAACTGACTGAATAAACCACAAAACAGTTTTGACCCATTTGAAAAAGCTGGGTACACAAAACAGCTCGATATTTGGGTGCCACACGAGCTCACTGAAAGAAACCTAATGAACCGTGGTACTCGTTTGCAATTATTTATTGAGACGTAATGAAACCGAATCGTTTTTAAATAGATTGATAACTGGTGATGAAAAGTGGATCACGTACGACAAGAACGTACGAAAAAGGTCGTCGTCAAAGGTCGGTCAGGCTTCACAAACTGTGAAAAAACCTGGGTTAACTCTTAATAAGGTGATGCTGTGAGTATAGTGGGATTGGAAGGGCTTCGTTCATTATGAGCTTTTACCGTCGGACAGAACCATCGATTCGGATCTCTACTGCCATCAACTAATGAGATTAAATCAAGAAGTTGAGAGAAAGCGGCCGGAATAGATTAATAGAAAGGGTGGGGTCTATCATCATGATAACGATAGACGACACACATCTTTAGCCACTCAGCAAAAATTAAGAGAGATTGGCTGGGAGGTGTTAATGCATCCACCATATAGCCCTGAACTTGGACCTTCAGATTTCCACCTGTTTCGGACTCTTCAGAATTCTTTAGGCAGTTTTTTTTATTGCATTGAATGACGAGACAAGCATGCCGTTCGCCTGGTGGTAAGCGATACGACCAACCATAAACAGTAGCAATACTATTCAGCACCTTGAGTTACAAAGTACTGTGTGGCATTCCACTGCGCTCGTAATCCTGAGACAAGATGTTAAGTCTCATTATGTCCAGTAGTTACACTGGCTACAATGTCCTTCAAACTGAAACACAACAGTGTATGCGCACTGTTGCTTGGCGATAGAAAAAGTGTCAGCTGTTAGAAATGGAAGAAAGTCATCGAACAAAATGGCACCTATATAAGTACTGTAATTAAATGAAAATAAACTTTGAAAAACCAAGTCTTTAGTTTGCATATAAAATGCGAAGAAACTTTTTCCCCAACCTAATATAATAATATTACTGTGTATAATTATACCACCTATAGCTACCTATTTGAGGTATTAATGCTTCGATACGCGAAAACATTAAACTTTATATTATAATAATAATATATTATATTAGTATAATACATAATTTATATAGTTGAAACTTCCTATTTATCTTTAGGGAAAGTATGTAATAAAATAAATATTTTTGTTAGGTATAAAAAATGCATTTTTATTTCTATCCTACATTTAATGTACCTTTATTAATTATGTAATGCAATTTAATTATTTCGGAAATGATAGAGTCCTATTTGACCATTATTTTTTTAATATTTAATTATTAATAATAAGCCTACAATATACTACTATATTACTATACGCTGCTGGGAACGGGTCTCCGAAACTACTACTAGAGTTAAGACTTTAGGCCGTAGACCACCCTGCTGGGAATGCTTTGTTTTCAAATTAATTTAGGAATAAATCAAGAAATAACTATATATTATCAAATAAGTGTACGAAAAACATTTCATAAGATAGAAGTATCTAAAAATAATAGTTTCTTATTCCTTCTTCACAATTTCTTAAGAATCCCGAAGGAATAGAGCTTCGGAAGAAACACCTTGCGTCGGGCCTAACAGAAGGCCTCCACTAATAAGCTGAGCTATCTGAAGGAAACTACTTGCTATCAACTGCAATGATGAGTTTAAGTAGATTAGATAGTTAACCAACTATCATAACATTCAATAAATTGAAAATCCTGTAAATATTCATTGGTCTTGCGATTAATATCATATTCTTTTATCTTCTTTGTGAATTATCGCTCGCTTTAACGGTGGAGGAAAACATCGTGAGGAAACCTACATATCTGAGAAGTTCGCTATAGAAAGGTATGTGAAGTCTGCCAACCTGCACTTGGCCAGCGTCGTGGACTAAGGCTTAAACCCTCTCAGTTGTAGAAGAGGCCCGTGGTCAGCAGTGGGCAGTATATAATACAGGGCTGGTATGATGATGATGATGATTGAAAAGTAGAGCTAGCGATGACTATATTTGTACGAATGTGATCGGATTTTTTTCTAGAGATCTGAAAGGTCTCAGAGTGGATAAGATAGTGGATAGGTACTCGAAAGCTGTATTCTTAGACAGATTTGACAACGACTAGATTTTATTATTTCAACAAATGACAAAATCAACGTAGATTAATATATTTCTATAGCATTCTGCACTAAAACTGTGAAAATATTTGAAACAATGGAACGAATAGACGGCGCGGCGTTACGGAAACATGGCCCAGAAAACGTTACTGGTAGTACCAAAAAAAACATAAAAAAATAAAGTGCTACAAACTGTTGTTTAAATCACTTTATAATTAAATTACACTTAAATTATTAAATTTCGGTGTAATAATAATGAAACTGAAGTGTTTTTGCAGGGACAAATTTGTATGAATAATCTTTAGTAAACTTTACTAATTTTAATTTTAATTTAGAAGATTTGTCTTTGGTGAAATTTATCTGAACTCTACAAAATATGGTTTTGAGATCTGGATATGTAGGTATAACTACATATAGTTAGTTATCGTGAAACAGTGTTTTAATTCCACGGAAATTACTTTAAATGCTTTGTAGCTGTTGCCCGCGGCTCCGCCCGCGTGAAAGGGTTCTTCCGGGATAAAAGTCCCGCTTTTTATGGAAACTAAAATAAATGTAGCCTAAGTTACTCCTTATTACATCAGCTACCCGCCAATAAAAGTCCTGTCAAAATCGGTCCAGCCATTTCAGAGATTAGCCGGCACAAACAGACAGACAGACAAAAATTGAAAAAAATGATATTTTGGTGTATGTACCGTATATATATTCATATACATATAGTAAAAAACGGTTATTTCAATATTACAAACAGTCACTCCAATTTTATTCTTATGTATAGATGTATAGATATGTACTTAATGTGGTATAGATTCCCCAGGAAAGTATTTTATAACACGCATCGTCAAGTCTAACACTATATAAGGGAGGTCGCTCAAGGCGACTTTTGTAGTAGATAATATTATGTGCAGGTAAGTTTGTTGTAGGTATAAGTTTTAGTAAAATAAAAATAAAAAGCACGCTTTATAGAAAATCCAACTAAAAAATTTAAAATAAATTTTAATTAAGAATAGTGTAAATAAGAAAAATATATTATTGTAAAAAAAGCGTGGGGTGCTTTTTAAGATACTATCAAAATGATATATAATACTTCTACTCATATTATCTGTTAATAAAATATTTATAACTATTGTCACCATGCACCCCACGCTTTTTTTTATTTTTTAGTTCTGTTCTACTATTGTCCAACAGATGTCACTAAAAATAAAAAATATATAAATTGACAAAAATTTCATTTTGCAAATTGAATAATGGTATAATCTTATCAAATTAGTGTATTGTTATCGTTCCTCGACAAACCTACAAAGTTTGAATAAAATCTGAACGTTTAAAGTGGGTAAAAATCGCGCCCAAAGAAGTCGGAGTTGGAGAGTTACAAACATACAAGTAAAACTAATATAAAGCGTGTAAAAAATTATTACCCTCCATAGACAATCAGGTAAAATAACTTCGAAAATCTGCCGCCCAATAGGGACAGGCCTATGAATTTAGGCACTATTTTCCTCCATATTTATCAATTTATACTCAGGTCACATCAAGAGGAACAAACGCAAAAAGCACTACCACGGCGTACCAACAGAAAGCAGGTAATATTTATGTGAAATCAAAAAATATTAAGTGGTAGAGGCTCAATGTAAATGGCCGTAAAAATTCAGTCCCTTACAGTGTAGTTACGCCACTGGGTGGGTCTAGGTGAGTCGCATGTCCAGGTTAAAGACTAGATACTTCAGAAAAAACTTTAACTGGCCTCGCTTGGGTTTTCACCACAAGCAAGGTGGGCTACGTCGTCGGCATAATATTGTGTTGCAACGGCTACGTCTTCGGATGTTAGTAGGCCTGAAGTAAAGTAGTTATACCTATAGCACAGGGACGCGAACCGATCCATGTGGGGCGTAAGCTTTGATTTAGCGTAGCGTCGACCTTTCAACCCTCTATTTGAATCAGAAATGTCTATCCTCCAATTAGGGTTTAACAATAAAAACTCCTCCCCTCTACTCTATTTTTAATACATAAGTGGGAGTGTGGGAGAGTTTATCTTTCAAGTTACACAGTAAGCTTTTGTAATTTGTACCAAACTTTATCGAAAGCTTGCTTCATATCTAATGCTGAGTTTAGACTAGCAAGTTCTCTCAGCAATATGTTGCGCAATAACTTTCAGAAGCGTTTACACTAGCGGCAATATTTCTTTAGCAACACGCTTTTTCAAGTCATCCACCAAGTTAACTTGCGCAAGTTCTTGCAAAACTGTTTACATTACTCGAGGAATATTTATTGCTTGCCATGTTTTTTTTCATAAAATTGAATGACAAGGCACGCAATCCTTTCGCCTAAATTTTATGAATCTAATATAATGTTGTTTGGATGGTGATTGTAAATAAAATAATCGTCTTAAAAGTACCAACATGAAACAGAATTATGAATTATAAAGCACTGCGTGGCATTCCACTGTGCTTATCATCCTGAGTCATAAGATGCTAAGTCTTATGATGCCCAGTAATTACGTTGGCTACAGTGTCCTTCAAACAGGAAGACAATAGTGCATGTATACTACAGATTGGCGGCAAAAATAGACATATCGGTCAAACTACAAACTTATAACTTGGCAGTATAGTCTTTGAGACCTTAGCTGCTTCAGAGTTCAGAATGGAACAATTAAAAAAAACGTTAGCTACTAGCTCAGCAAGTTGAAACTTTTATCTGCACGCAGAATAAACTGCAAGTTCTCGCGCAAGTTGCACAAATGGTGTTTACACATGCGACTCGACAGAAGTCCTGCAAACTTCAAAATTTTGCAGAAGTCAGCTAGCCGTAACTGTTTACACGGTAAAAATAGCTTGCGCAACATAACTTCTGCAAGTTTTATTGCTAATCTAAACCCCGCTTAAGACGGCCATCGAACAATCAACAATACAATTTCCTTTCAATAAGCGCGTTATTGAAGTATAAATACGTTACGTTGAAATACGTTAATGAATGTAGTGAAACTTCTATACTGATCTATGGGCGCAATACATGTATCTATATATATAAAAGAAAGTCGTGTTAGTTACACCACTTATAACTCAAGAACGGCTGAACCGATTTGGCTGAAAATTGGTGGGGAGGTACCTCAGAACCGGGAGAAGGACATAGGATACTTTTTATCCGGGAAAATATAAACCGGGAATTTTATCCCGAAAAATCCTTTTTTGTGAGTTGTTGTGTTTTATGATGTCCTGGTACTTAATATATTTAAAATCTTCGATTCTTATCTTTTTTTTTTATGGTATTGGGGGCAAACGAGCATACGGTTCACCTGATGGTAAGTGATCACCGCCGCCCATGAACATCTGCAATACCAGGAGGCACAGAGATGCGTTGCCGGCCTTTTAGGTGGGAATACGCTCTTTTATCTATCTATTTTATCCCGGGAAAATATAAACCGGGACTTTTCTCCCGAAAAATAGTTTTCTGTGATTTGTTGCGTTTTATGATGTCCTGGTACTTAATATTTAAAATCATCTATCTAATATATAAGAGATTTTAAAATATATTAAGTACCAGGACATCATAAAACACAATACTCACCTGTAGGTGGCGCTGTACTCGGATTCCAAGATTTTTTTCCATTTTAGGGCAGGACAACATTTTTTGTGTGTCTTCAGGTGGATTCGAGAATGGTTTAGATTAACAATTGGATTCGGTAGGTGGCTCTGTACTCGGGTTCTAGGATTTTATTTCTTTTTTAGGGCAGGACAACGTCTGTTGGGTCCGCTAAACAAATAAATAAATTGGTGGGGAGGTAGCTTAGAACCAGGAGACGGACATAGGATACTTTTTATCGCGGGAAAATATAAACCGTGACTTTTGTGCGGATAAATCGTTTTCTGTGAGTATTGTGTTTTATGATGTCCTGGTACTTAATATCTGAAAATTGGTGGGAAGCTAGCTTAGAACCAGGAGACGGACATAGGATACTTTTTATCCCGGGAAATATAAATCGGGAATTTTATCCCGAAAAATCTTTTTCTGTGAGTATTGTGTTTTATGATGTCTTGATACCTAATATCTGAAAATTGGTGGGGAGGTAGCTTGGAACCAGGAGACGGTCATAGGATACTTTTTATCCCGGGAAAATATAAACCGGGACTTTTAGCCTGAAAAATAGTTTTCTTTGAGTATTGTGTTTTATGATGTTCTGGTACTTACTTATATTTAAAAAAAAATAAAGAATCATTCAAATACTCATTTTTTTATTTGTATTTATTTCCTAATAAAAAATTCAAAATTGAACTTAATAAATTCCAAAAACTGCTTATTTATTGCCTCTAAGGCGGAACAGGGTTCGCCGGGTCAGCTAGTATTAATATTATAAATTGTCGCTAAATTCGTCACACTTGCAAACACTGTTAGAGTCACGGCGCCGTCCTCTATGCTGATTATTTCGAAGAGAATCTTGACATCGCGATGTAGTAATTAGGTCAAACTGTACAGAGCCATCTATTGTCGATAAGCGTAAGCAGTTTAAATATTATGGTTTGCTACAGTTATTGAAATTCATCTAAATAAATTGTGAAAGTTAGAGATAATTTTTGTGATTGTGGTTTTGGTATAATTTTTATGTTATCCTCATTTTTTATTGTAAGTATTAGTAAATGTTTATAACCATCATTTAATAATATGACTGTCAATTTAGCAGACAATAATATTTAAATATATTTCAGTAAATGATAATAATTTGACCGTATTTAATGGAATACAATAAGTACCTGGTGGTAGGTCTCTCATATGTAAGAGACCGTCTGGGTGGGTACCACCGCAATGTCTATTTCTACCGCCAAGCAGCAGTGTGCACTGTACATGCACTGTTGTGTTTCGGTTTGAAGGACATTGTAGCCAGTGTAACTACAGGACATAGTGAGACTTAACATCTTGTGTCTCAGGATGACGAGTGCAGTGGAATGCCACACAGTACTTTGTAACTCAAGGTGCTGGATGGTGTTGCTACTGTTTATGGGTGGTCGTAACGCTTACCATCAAGCGATCGGCATGCTCGTCATTCAATGCCATAAAAAAAATACGTGTGGCACTCGGAGACTGCCGCGGTAAAGCTATTGCATAGCATTTTTTATCACAAATTTTGATTGACTAAACACAAATTCGATCTTACGCTTACCACATAAAGTAGATTTTTAAACGCGAGCAACGCACGTTTAGTCTTGTTATTGATAAATGTCAGAAATGCAATGGTCATCACAACCAAAGTAGAATAAATCAAAATTTGAAAAAAGAAAGTTACGTTCGATTCTTTTGTACTCGTGCCGTGCCAACGCTGGGGAAATAGCTTCTACGCAATGTATTTAAGGTTCATATTAGATTAGTAAGAAATGGTTTTAATGACTTTAATAAATAAAATAAATAAAAATATACTCGTTTCAAGAATTATAGCTTCTACGCATTGTGTTTAAGGTTCATATTAGTAAGATAAAAAATATGTCAGGTTGTTTTCGTTACGGAATTTCTGGATTCGGTCTCCATGCTCAAGACCCGCGATAGAAGCTATGCAATAGCTTAAAAATATTTTAAAAGAACCACAGGCTTTAGTTATTGGTCTGAGATAAGAACAGTGAAAAAAATTAATTGATTGAAAAAGTTTCACTTCGTACGTGTGTTACACACGTATAAAGTATTTGTGCGTATACACACGGTGTGCATACGTACAAACACTTTTATTGAATCCTTGAATTAGGATTTAGGCGATTCTTAATGTAACAGTTTTATTAGAACGGTGCTATCTAATAAGATCGCGATTTGATGTTAATTCGATGAGACAATATTATACATAATGATGTTTAGTCTAAGGACAATATTCATACGACCGTCGCACCCCACAAAGAGCCAGGCTATCCTGTTCACTTTGAAAAGGAGAGTCCATGTGCCTCACAACTCAGTCCGCATGTCCAACCAGGTAATCCCCTGGACGGACAAAGCCAAATATTTAGGAGTGACCCTTGATCAGAAGTTGACCTTCATCCCACACGTAAATGCGGTACGCGCGCGAGCCGCATTCGCAATGAGCCAACTGCATTGGCTCATAAATAGGAAAAGCAAAATGTCCATCCGCAACAAGATTAGGATCTTTACCACGTGTATTAGACCGATCATGACATACGCGTCGCCCGTGTTCGCCCATATACCGCCTGCTCGTCTTAAGCGTATGCAGGTATTGCAAAACATTTTTCTTCGACACGCTCTTGGTGCCCCGTGGCACGTTCGCAATCGCAACCTCCACGTGGATACTAACATGCCGACCATCAGGCATTTCATGCAAATGACCAGCAAACGCTACTTCGACCGGGCGGTTAAACACTCAAATATGTTAGTCCGCAAAGCGTCAATATACACTCCATTCGACCGCGCCAAATGGAGACGGCCGCGTTCAGTCCTAACCGATCCAGAGGACGATATCACTCTGGCCATTCGCACACTGACGTACATAATGAGTTGTTAAGCGAATGGCAATGTAGGTGGGACGCATCTTCGAAAGGGCGTCATTTATATAAATACTTTCCGTGCGTTCGCGATCGCCTAACTAAAACTTGGTTAGAAATAGATCATTGTGTATCGCAATTCCTTACCGGCCATGGTAATTTTAGGGGTAAACTGTTCTCATTTAGGCTGGTTGATTCTCCTGTGTGTCCATGCTCTACAGCTGCTTTCGAATATGAACAGTCCGCTCATCATGTACTTTGGGAGTGTAGTCTCTGGCATGATGTGCGCAACATAATGTTAGATAGTATGCAAATAACATCCGGGGCTGTATACTACATGGACCTTGTAGAGACTAGACGAAATTTCCGTGCTTTCCGGCGTTTTTGCCATGCCCTTTAATGGAATCAAAATTGACAGCTCAAATGATAGAACCCTTTAATTTAATTTTTATCCGTGGTGCTTTACAACTGGCTTCTCTAGTTGTAAACGTCCCTATACTTGAGGTTAAAATGCCTCCTTAGTTCATTATTTTGTCTCCCGCTTTGTTATGGAGGGAAGTGGACAATTAGTATTTCCAACTCCTCCCTATCTTTCTATTTGATTAATTTCGTTGCGGGATAAAGACAGACTAGTGTTCCCTGAGACTCGCCGAGCTTCACCGCTTGGTGTCATAAAATGCGTGCCATTATTGATCCTGGCTTACAGGAGTTGTAGTGGCGGGTGTGAGGGCGGGATAGTCTCTGGCCATTCGCAGTATGAACGAGTTCCTAAAACTCCTACACTCCACACGACCGCAGTTCCGTCCTCGCCGCCGAGGACCTCGCCGCGTTCCCCGTCGCCCCCCCCCCGACCCTCCTAACAGTTCCGGCCCGCGTGCCGACGAAATAAATGGATAGGATTAGGTTAAACACCAACGTTCCCCACTAATCGTTGATGTCTCATCCTCTCCCAGTGACCGTCCTGAGCCGAGGTTCGTAACCCGTTAGTGGGTTGCCCTCAGCGCCTAAAGCGTTCACCCGAAAGTCCGGTGTGGCCAGAAAAGCCGACTCGCGTCGGGCTACTACCCGTTAGGGCAAAAAAAAAAGACCGTCGCATAGTGCAAGATAGGGATGGTGCGTATTCACGCGACCATTACACCAGGTATTTACTTTCAAGTACGCCGACAAGGTGCCGACTGCCGACCCGAAATACTTGCAAGACTTGAAAGTAAATACTACTTACTTGGCTACTTTACCCGCCGCGCCGCGCTGCGTCCGCGCTCAGGCGTCGTCATCCGCAAATACAATTATGGTTCTTATTTTAACGCAGCAAGTGAATAATTTCCTATGCAAGTATTAAAGTGTTAAAAGTATTTTATTTGTTAACGCAATCGTGTTCCTTATCAGTACCGGAACATGGGTCAATATCCTATGCAGTGAGAAAATACTTGAAAGTATTTTGGTTTTCGACTATCCAAGTGCTATAAGTACTTTATTTATAAACACGATTGTGCTTTTTATATATATTGAAGCATGGATCAATTTCCTATACAGAAGAAAAATACTTAGTACTTATAGAATCGAAGCATTAGAAGTTTTTATTTATGAATGCGATTGTGTTCCTTATTTGTATGAAAACACGGATTAATTTCCTATCCAGAAAGAAAAAACTTGGAAGTATTTCGAACCCTGGTTTTTTTTAGGCGGACGTACTTGTATGCCCTGGTTCACGATTTTGCAAGTACGACCCATGGGCCATGGCTAGTGCAAGACCTGCCTATTATATAAATTATTGCAAGATAATCATAGACAACATATAAACTATATTGGCAAGTAGCAACATTATTTGAATATTTTTTGAGGTTTACTACTCTATGGATCTATGGACGATAGAAAGCTGAAACAATTGAAGAAATAATAGGCATGCAAAAACGAATAAATGTTTGTACACTACATTTTGCATCAGTGATCTATTTGTGACCAATCTAGCAGTGAATTATCTCACTACACGTAAGTAATCTCATCAAAATGATTTGCCACTGTCTATGAAAGAAACCGATAAAAGAACGTCACACAATAACTGAAGTAGCACTACGGCAAAAGGAACGAGAGAAAGGGAGACAACTGTATTTTAGTTGTCAATGTCATTAAGATTCTCAATTTTTTATCATTATAAGAAAATTTATTATTTGTAAGTAGCTTTTAGATTCATATTATTAAAAATTGTGTTATTACTAATCCTACAATATGACTCATATCAACTCATATGTCATTTCAATAAAACTAAAAAAATGCATGCAGCATAATGTGTCAAAACGGAAATTCTTGATACAGTGTTTACTAAATTTTGATTTCAGATGTAAATGAGAGTAACGATGTTTTATCGCGAAAACAAATGAGCAGTGATCAAATAATTTGTAATCTAGTGTTTTGTTAGTACAACGTAATTTAGTCGCAATGATGAAGAGTACTCTGCCTAAAGACAAGCCTGGCAAGATGAGAATCAGGGCTTTTCCAGTAAGTAGCAACAATCCGAAAACGGCGTCCAGTCGTTTTTTGTAACATGACATTTATTGTTCTTTACTTTTCATCTTGTATTTTAGTAGAAAATATACTGAAATAACAGTGTAAATTTTATATCATATTCATGACAGTTTTTTTTCTCAATGTATAGGTACTTAAACGAAACTATATTATTTAGTGTTGGATGCATCAATGTTAGAGAATATGGTAGAACTAAACTAGCTTAAAATCAGTACAAAATAAAAGATATCATGTAAAACTTGCCAAAATATAACAAGTGCATTTAGCCTCTAATAGTATTTCACATATTGTGAATACCAACAATTAGAGTATAATTTTTAAAGTGAAGGATGAAGCTATGTTTATTTTTATCTCTGTATAATTTCATTGCTATGACTATTATATCAGGACCTTGGTTTGCATATTAAATACCTGTTGAACTAATTATAGCTGTAGTTCCCTGTGTCTTGATGAATCACCGGTATCTTGCACTTATTACCTCAATATATTGTTGTCATCCAATACAAAACTTAGTAGCTTATTGAAACACTTATTATGTTTATTTGTGCTATATTAACCTCAATGCAAATCCATATACAGAAACTTACTCCATATTCTATCCTGTCAAATTAACTTCAGTCTTCAGCATATTATTTACTGGTAGTAGGTCTCTCGTATGCGAGGGGCCACCTAGGTAGTTACCACCGCAATGTGTATTTGTACTGCCAAGCAGCGGTGTGCATGCACTGTTGCGTTCCTGTTTGAAGTACATTGTAGCCAGCGTAATTACTCAGCATTATGATACTTAACATATTATGTCTTAGGGTAACAAGCGCAGTGAAGTGCCATGCAGCATTTTGTAATTCAAAGTTATATGCAGCGTTGCTACTGTTTAAGACCGGTCGTATCACTTACCATCGAGTGGCATGCACGCCTCATTTTACTGCAATATATAAAAAAAAATATGAAGTGAAGGAAAACTGCCTGCCTCGGTAACTTAGCTGTATTTCGGTACAATTGCAATGTTTAGTTCTCGGGTTCAATTACCGGCTCGGGCAAAGGGATATTAGGTCTTTCTACTCAGCATCAACTCCAGAGTCTGAAATTTGTGCCCAATATAGCGATAGGCTCACCCCCAATCATATCATGGGACTGAATATACATAGTGAAAAGTGGGTGCCCATGCCTACTCTTTTGGCGATGAAAGGTGTGAGTGCATATGTATGTATGTATCTAAATTCACAATTTTGCACTAGGAAATTAGTAAAATTTTTAATTGGATATTTTCATAAGAAATACCTACAATTGGTTGTGGTGAAAATACACATAAATTCTAATCATAAATAGTATTTTGTCTGTGCATATTTTGCGCTTTTTAGTGCATATAACCCAATGTGTACTCATAACTTATACTTCTAACCATGACAGACCGCTTTATTCTTAAAATAGAATACCTTTATTGTATCAATCTCACTGGCCTGGTATTTACACTATCTTATTCTATACAATGGTACCTATCATACTGTGAATATATCTGCAAACCATTGTGTGCCCAAGATGAAGGTCTGACTCTATTAGTAATAGAGTAAGGAACCTAGATTACTAGGTATGTCTGACATATTAGTAAGATTTTTGCGACAGAAGTAATGATTGTAAAAAAAAATTATAAAGCTTTACTAAGCACCATGAACAAGGATTACGACACCTAAATGTTAATTAAAAGATACAATACTTAGAATTATTATCACTTATAGTACCGGCATGCTATGCTGGCCGTTTTGACGATTATCTTCTCATCAAGTTTCGTATTAATTCATAAATACGTTGAAATAGCTAATGGCTGTGAATTATTGTGAATAGTGATGTGCAGTAAAATTTATTGAATGTATAATTTTACGACACAACTCTGCATTTGTGAAAATAGCAGTATGGACGAATCTGACTAAATTAATGGCCTTTTGTAGCATCCTTTTTCCGTCTTTTTTTGTATAAATTTGTTTCTTGTGTTCAAATAAAGTATGGTGTATTCATTTTCATCATAATAATCCGTTCATTGAAATATATTAAGTAAACATTTTTACTTTCGTTTTTTTTTAATGACCTACCCCTTGTAATTCTAGTTATAAATCTAAAAACTTATGGATGCGACACGCATTTGTTTTTTTTTTCGATAACGAATTGCGATTTCAACTCACTATTGTAATCTGTTAAAACCACCATCATAGTATGCCGGTACTGTAGTGCCCATAGGCAACCACTGGATGAAGAAAAAATAGGATAATTTTACTATGTATAAGTGTTCAAAACCAGATATTTATTTTATACATTTATATTAGATATGAAAGTATGTTAATTTATCAAAAGAATGCTTCGAGTCATTTTGATTTAGATAAAATATGGTACACAATTTTTTTAAGATTATTCAGTTTTATAGATTCCTAGCTTCATAGTTTTGTTGCTTGAAAGGTTCACTGTTTACCTCTTGTGTTTTATTATTG
Organism: Sphinx pinastri; assembly: GCA_947568825.1. NCBI lineage: Eukaryota > Metazoa > Arthropoda > Insecta > Lepidoptera > Sphingidae > Sphinx > Sphinx pinastri. Next base: position 10,165,087 of record OX387618.1, on the reverse strand, counting down.
TGAAGAGAAAACTTGACCAGTTAACTTTATATTAACATAAAAATCCCTATAGCCTTTATTGATTGGGCCATATGATATTGAGCAACATAAATGGAGGTTCATTTCTATAAATGAACCTAATGTATAACCACCTAACCTAATGTAATGGCCCCCCGAGGCAATTCTTGTGCTTTGGGTCTTCACACCCAATGCACGCCCATGCGCGGGGGAACATTAGTCGCGGGCCGAGGCACACAGTCAGTGTGTATACCTCTTGGTTGTATAACACATTGAGGCCTAAAAGGGCCCGCGAACATTTCCTGGCACCCTTTTCCTTTCCGCCCATCCTGAGAACCTTACTCCATTCCCCACCTTTCCTTCCATCATCCTATTCCACTTCCTTCCCAGGCCCCTGCAGTCGTCAAGCCGGGGGACTCCAGTATCCCATTCGCAGGTTTCCCCCGGTGTTGACTGCAGGATCGCCTATCCAAAAAAAAAAAACCTAATGTAATGTCTATACATTGAGGTTTTTCTTTGGTCTGTCAATGGTGTTACAGACTTACAGATTGTCTAATAACCTTTTTTATACATAGACAAAATTTTAAATATGGCAAGGAATTTATATTTCAGAATTAATTACAAAACATTCAAATTTGGAATGCAATTGTTGATATTTCAATAATTTTGATATTTGTCATATTTGTATTTTTGACAAGAGTGGAAATCAATCAAAAGACAAAAATATCAATTATACATTTTCTAGTTATTAAATGTTTTGGATTTGTTCTTTTAATTTTATATCATGTTTATGTAATTTTGAAATCAATTAAAGAAATCAAGATGACTCGAAAATTTCAAGTATGGAATTACTCAGAACCATATTATCAAATGTATCCTGATACTTGGGTATGCACAATAATATTGCATCAAAAACATATTGCATTATTTTTGGTTTCACCATAATCTTATAAGGTGCTGCATATTTTAAATGTAACTGTTCTTGGAAGGAGACACTAAAATTATCATCATTAGTGTCACAAAGATCATAATTAAATTAATAGAACGAAAATAATAATATTTTGTTGTATTATACATGTACGCAGTGTTCTTTTCATTTCGCTTTTATTGGTTTAGCTACTTAATATATTTTTAAATATAATTTGCTGTTATTACGATAAATGAGTAGACTTTTTAATAATTACTGTATAATGTATATTAATGCAGAACTTTACATCTTAAATTTTTATATTGTTAATACTTTCCTATCTAACTTTGTAGATGACTATGGACGAGAAGTATGTGGAGAGCATATGGAGTTTACTTAAGAATGCAATACAGGAAATACAAAAGAAAAACAATTCTGGGCTCTCTTTTGAGGAACTTTATCGTAATGCATACACTATGGTGTTGCATAAACATGGAGAAAGACTTTACACAGGATTGAAGGAAGTTGTCACTCAACATCTGGAAACTAAGGTATGTAGGATAAAATCAAAGCACTAAAGTGTTACTTATTTTTATAAATATTTAACGAAATGTGAAAATGTATGCAGGTCCGGGAAGATGTCCTTCACTCTTTACACAATGGATTCCTGCAAACTCTAAACAATGCTTTTACTGATCACCAAACCAGTATGGTGATGATTCGTGATATACTGATGTATATGGACAGAGTTTATGTTCAACAAAATGAAGTAGATAATGTATACAATCTGGGCCTCATCATATTTAGAGATCAGGTAATTATAATTGAAATGCATCATGATGATTTTTAGATACATAATATGTGATATTAGTATGGGTGCTTACTTTAATTCTTAGTTATGTGAATTAAAACAATATCTGTTTTGTGGTTGTAAAAAGTGGGAATGGTAAGTAATGAACTTTGATTAATTATATACCTAGATAGACACTGAACGTTTCAAACGCGTCGAAAAAAAGTGTTTTTTTTTTTGTTTTTTTTTTTGTTTTTTTTCACGGATATAATTTTCTCCATGTTTTAATAGAAACCATGTAATAACTGGTATCATTATGCGCGCACACAAGGATACGCAGAATGATGCAGTGATAGCGTATGACACATCTGTCACGCATACTAGCTTAAGAAAAGTTGGCATGTTTGTTTAAATTTCATTGTAGCGCGTCACTCTATCTAGGTATATAATTAATCAAAGGTAATGAATAAGTAGTGAATGCATTAGTTTCCAATAATTTTTATCAATGGTTGAATTTTCCATAATCTTTTTATATAGACCACTTATATTACAGGATAAATTTAAATAGTTACTTTTTCGATTGGCACAGGTGGTCCGCTATGGATGCATTCGCGACCATCTCCGTCAGACCCTACTGGAGCTGGTGGCTCGCGAGCGGCGTGGCGAGGTGGTCGACCGGCTCGCCATCCGCAATGCTTGTCAAATGCTCATGGTGCTCGGAATTAATTCCCGAGCCGTGTACGAGGAAGATTTTGAAAAACCTTTTCTGCATCAGTCTTCAGAGTTTTATAGGGTGAGTTTTTTGTTTATTGATCTGTTTAGTGTTTATATGCGTGTGGAGACTGGAGTGTGACGTTGTTGTGTGTTGCAGATGGAATCTCAGAAGTTCCTGGCGGAGAACAGCGCGGCGGTGTACATTAACCGCGTGGAAGCGCGCATCGCCGAGGAGGCGGAGCGTGCGCGCCACTACCTGGACGAGTCCACCGAGCCGCGCGTCGTCGCCGTGCTCGAGCACGAGCTCATCGAGCGACACATGAAAACCATCGTCGAGGTCAACACCCCCGGAGTTTGCTTACTCTCCAGTCGAGCGCAAACCTAATCTTGTTGCTCTAAACTCTCTTCACTATTTTGTTAAGTCGTGCACATCTCGTCTTTGTTTAGCACAAGACAAGTTGAATTGATTTCTAATCTTTTATCGGCTATTGTTTTATTGCCATCACGCAATTGTTTCTTTTAATTATTGATAAATGATAAGTTTAATTTTGTTATAGTATAAGTGCAAGTAATGATGAGTGTGTGTGTGTATGTGTGCAGATGGAGAACTCTGGCGTGGTGCACATGCTGACGCACACGCGCACGACGGAGCTGGCGTGCGTGTACAAGCTGCTGTCGCGCGTGGCGGAGGGGCTGCGCACGGTGGCGGACGCGGTGTCGGCGCACCTGCGCGAGCAGGGACGCGCGCTCGTCACCGACGACTCGCACAGCACCAACGCCATCGCATACGTGCAGGCATGTACACTCCACACACCACACACCACACACCACACACACTCCATCAACACTGGGAAACGTAATTACAGGAAAATAGCATGATACTCACTCAGCCTGTTAGATGATCTGAATAGTAGAGCGGTGCGGTTAATATAATATTTGTCTACAGTGTAAATATCAATCTATTACATAATACCATGAAAAAAATGAGTGTTGCGAAACTTAAAGTAAAAGAATTATGTATTTTTTTCTTTTCAGAATTTACTCGATCTTAAAGACAGGTTTGATCACTTCCTACAAAATTCCTTCAACAACGACAAGATATTCAAACACATGATTGCATCAGATTTTGAATACTTTCTTAATTTAAATAATAAGTCTCCGGAGTTCTTGTCTCTATTTATTGATGGAAAATTGAAGAAAGGTGAAAAAGGCGTAAGTATACATTGACTATTCAGTCTATTGTATTTTGCATTCATAATTGAAATGGATATTTTTATTTTTCTTGTCATTTTATTCATTTACCTACATATTTGATTTCTTCTATCCTCACATTGATTTTTCTCTAATTAGAAGACAAGATATTATAAAAACAACACTTATAACCGATAAATAAATAAAAATAACCAATGATGATGACATTGCAGATGAGTGAACAGGAAATCGAAGCAGTATTAGACAAGACGATGGTGCTGTTCCGCTTCCTGCAAGAGAAGGACGTGTTCGAGCGCTACTACAAACAGCACCTCGCCAAGCGACTCCTGCTCAACAAATCAGTCTCCGACGACAGTGAAAAGAATATGATCTCCAAACTTAAGGTTCAATATATTTTGATTGGTCGTGTAAAATGGTATGGTCGAGTTAATTTTCAATAACGACATATCATTTATAATAATTTTGAATTTTTCCCAGAAGGAAGGTTTACTGAAAGACGTGGAACCTCGCGACTTCCATTGTATAATCGGTGATGTCTCCCACATAGAGAACTCCGTCAATAACCAGTGATCCTCAGATATCCCATTACCATACGTTCCATTCTGCAAAATTCTTTACTATAATATTACTGTGGACATGTTCTTGTGAGTCAGTTCACTTATAACCAACTTGTAGCAAATCTGTTGATAAATCTTGCTTAAAGTCTTGATATTTGAAATCACTTTACCGTGAACGTTTTATCTAACATCATAAAATCGTTAATAACAACTAAATAATATGTAAAGAATTTTGCAGAGAATGGTTAAGACTTTAAGCAGGGTTGTATGGTAAATTTACATACGGAGTAATTAGATACTTCTGTTGTACGCGTGGTGCAAATGATGACTGAAAGTAAAATAAGAATAACCAGGGTTGTCACAGTAGTCGTTAGAGATCCGAATCACCTCGTATATTCCGCGATTTTTTCCGAGTAATAAAACTGACCCTGGCCCATTGATATTCAAAAGTATAGACATGACATACACTAACAAATCAATAGCGTATGCAACCGTCCTAATCGGAATGTTTCGGGACTTCAGATTGTGCGTGGTAATGGCGGGTCTATAGTTTATGAATATTACTGCCGTGGTCGCAACAAAAGGCCCGATTTAAGTTTCGGGAAACGGCGGAAAATGTTAACATCGTCTTTATCATTATAAATCAATCCCAAAAAACTGGTTTTAAGTGGTTAAACTTATTATTTATTTTGCAGACTGAGTGTGGTTGTCAGTTCACATCGAAGTTGGAAGGCATGTTCAAAGACATGACAGTCTCGAACACAATCATGGAAGAATTCAAGGAACATGTACTGTCAGCTGGGGTAAGTAATCAATTTCTTCTAAATCATTGAAACTAATAAAAAAAACAACTTTAGGTGCTATATTATTTAGTTTTATATTTACTTCTTCTTAATATAAAATTAGACATTCTGTATCGCATTGTTACTGTTTATGGGCGGTTGTTTCGCTTATCATCAGGCGAGCGGCATGCTCGTCTCGTCATTCATTTGCAATAAAAGAAAATATAGTCATTCATCAGCAATAAATAAAAGAAGTGTCCTATATTTCCACTTGAAAATAAGATTTAAATATAATAAACAATACCTATTTTAAATGATGCCTAGTGAAAGTCTATGGTCTTTGTGGTATTCTAACAGATTTTACAATGTTCCCCAGACCAACCTTCATGGCGTGGATTTATCTGTACGTGTCCTGACAACCGGATTCTGGCCGACACAAAGTGCAACACCCAAATGCAATATACCTACCGCCCCGAGAAATGCGTTTGACGTTTTTAGAAGGTAATAATAATTAAAAATTAAAGATAATTAAATCATAATCTTAATTTTCAAGCCATAGGGAGCTAAATAAAAATACACAATAACAATTGGCGTTTTGAAAATAACATCTGCAAAAATGTCCGTAGTGGGTAAAGCATTGTTTCGTTGATAGTTTCTACCTGGCGAAGCACTCGGGGCGGCAGTTGTCGCTGCAGCCACAGCTGGGCAGCGCCGACCTGCACGCCACCTTCCGCGGCGGCGCGGGGGCTGCGGGACCCGCGGGGGGCTCGGCGGCGCCGGCCGGGGGGGCGGGGGGCGCGGGGGGCTCGCCTCCACACTCGCCCGCCGCACCCGCGCCTGCGCCTCAGGCGCCGCGCCGGCACATCATACAGGTCTCCACCTTCCAGATGTGCGTGCTGCTGCTATTCAACAAGCGTGAACGACTCACCTACGAGGTAACTGCCTGTACTACTAATATCTAAACGCATAACTTCATACCTGGAATAATATTTGTCCTTGCTGGATACAGGAAGAAATTGCAGATTTTTTATATACATGCATAATTTCTATCATTTATTTATTTGCAGGAAATACTGAACGAGACTGATGTACCTGAAAAAGATCTGGTTCGCGCACTGCAATCGTTGGCTATGGGTAAACCCACTCAGCGAGTACTCATAAAACAACCCAAGACTAAAGAAATTGAACCTACACACGTGTTCTACGTTAACGATGCCTTCACATCTAAACTACATAGGTAAATACAATACTCGCTTCTTATTTTAACTAACCGAATTTAGATAAATTAAAATGAAATCCTGATGATAAAAACTTTTAATTTAAACTTAACAGGGTTAAGATTCAGACTGTAGCAGCTAAGGGCGAGTCGGAGCCTGAACGACGTGAAACTCGCAACAAAGTGGACGAAGATCGCAAGCACGAGATAGAAGCCGCCATAGTGCGCATTATGAAAGCTCGAAAGAAAATGGCTGTATGTATTATTTTTTTATTCGTCAAGTGCTCAGCTTAGTGTCTTATAAAGTTTTTAATAGGTTGAGCTTTTTTTTGAAGTTATACTTTAGGCGCGTTATGAAAAATTGATGACGAGTGAAATTTTACGATGCGCGCGCACCGTGACACAAAATTAACAGAATGAAGTTGCCCACTAAATCGCTCACCCTGAAGTTAGCTATAGTCAACATTTTAGTTTTGAATTTTGAACGTAGAATAAGGCGAAAGATAATTAAAAGATTTTTATCTTGTTATTATTCGTGTAGGATAATGTCAAATTATAGAAGTTTTTTGTAGCAAATATCTTCAATTTAATATAAATCGTAATGCACACAATTATTTTCATTACGGAAATAAGTATATTGTATACTAACGCCATCTAGAAGACCATAATAGTAATTCTTCAAGAACCTTTCATTCTTGTGCTAGCGCCATCTGTGAAAATGCAATTAAAATATTTAAGTTTTGTGACTCCTATTATTGTATTAGTTTAGACATTTGTCGCTAGATGTCACATATTTATAATATTTTATTATCTACTTGTTTTTAAAAATTAAAAAGATTTTTATCTTGTTACGCCAAAGAAGTATAACTTCTAACGCGTGTACATAATTTATATAGCTGCACGCAATCTGAGCGCGCATTTGCATGCTTACTCTTTTTAGTTTTCCCTTAGCCTCATTTAGAGAGATCGATTTGTTAGCAGTAATTGTGGGCAATAATCGTCTTTTGAATAGCTGTCAGACACGTGTATGTCAACACGGGTAAGAATTTCCTTCCCGTTGCATATGTTCACCTTAACTTCTTTAAGCAATAGTTGCGAACGATTATTGCTAGCAATAATTGATCCGTGTAAGTCAGGCTTTATATATATGTATTTATAAGGATACTTTTGTGTCACGATAACATCAGCGTGACGCTCAATTAGGACGCCTGCGGCTTGCGAGCGAACCGCCAACCAAGATCCGTACCTAAAAGCTTGCAATTTGCACGCAAACATACGCATCCGTGACGCATTCCTCAGATTTGGACGCATTCTGAGATGACACTGTTCACCAAGTTTACTAAATGCGGTCAGATTGTTATAAAAGTGTCTGAGCTGTCAGCTGGTTGGCTTGTACAGTCAGCCACATAAGTTACTGAACAAATTCAAAATTGCCTTTAAAGTTATGCGTCTGAATCAACAATCGTTTTTTCTTCACTAAAATAAACTTCACGGGGTTAACGTTATTTTAGACAAAGAAAAAAGAATATTTCGACTGGAGTTAACGTGTAGAAGCGTTTTGAAGTTTTTAATTTGTTCAGCTACTTTTGTGGCTGACTGTACGTACCGGTGGTGTTGCAGCACACGCTGCTGGTGGCGGAGGTGACGGAGCAGCTGCGGGCGCGGTTCCTGCCGTCGCCGGTGGTGATCAAGAAGCGCATCGAGGGACTCATCGAGCGGGAGTACCTCGCGCGCACGCCCGACGACCGCAAGGTCTACACTTACGTCGCATAGGTGCGTCACACTTCACTACTCGCCGCTCACTACCCACTACCCACTACCCTCTACCTACTACTACCCAACTCACATCTCTTACAGCTGCTGTTTGTATACACTAGATTGCATTCGCATTATGGAATTAAACGAATCCCGAAAAATTTGAGTCGATCTGTTTGTAAAAATATTGTAAATATCAATATAGCTGTAGCCGGATTCTATGTTCGTGTACAATCATAGTTATTTCCTGACGTAATGTAGCATCTAAATTAAACATTTTCTTTTATAATTAATAAACGTTTTATTATATGAACGCCTTTCAAATCCAATTCCTGCACTGGTTGACACGCGGGTCTCGCGTCTCTTGTGAACTTAAAATGGGTTTTATTTGCAGGCTATAACACACACTCAAGATTGTTAAGTCGTTGAAGGGGATGCCAAGTTAGAAGTGATAGAAGTAACAAAGTATTTAAATTATTTCAAAATAAAATAAAATTATTAGTTATTATCAAACAGTATTTTATTTGAAGATAATAATATGGCAATAAACTAATATTACATAATAATATACAGTATTACATTGGAAATGAGACTTATTCGAAGGGAAGAAAAAATCTTTAGGTAAATTAATATCTAAGTGAGGGTTACTAGCGTATTCGAAGACTGCAGGCTTACTGACATCTATAAAACTTATATCCATGCCAATAACTATTGACATATTATTTTCTATAGTAAAACTCTTGTTACTTATAACTACTTGGTGTTCTACTGATAAAATTTTATTTCCTTGTCCATTCAACCTCGTGAAACTGAACGACAAAGATATCTTAGTAATTAAATTGTAACAAAGTATTTTGTTAGCCTTATTATCAACTTTACCATACACAGATTCTTGATGTGAATTATTAAATTTTAATTGAATCCATTCATCATCATTATGTTTAGGATTTCCGTAAGAAGATATTGCTATTGTATTATTAGAAAAGAGCAACATTTGTATTTTGTCTTTTAAATCTCTACACACCTCGTTATTCTTAAACTTATAATTTGTATGAACATATCTACATTTAAGCCTTTTGCTCACTCCAAATGTTATAAAATTATCAATAGTAATGTGATTAAGGCATTGTCCATTCCTAATTCCAGGAAGGGAGAAATATTTATCAGAGTCATGTCTACTGTTATAGAAGTGTTCAGTGTAATTGCTTTTTGCCCTTGAAGTTATCACTCTGAGACATTTTTGATATCCTGGATTGCCACTATATTTCACTATTTCGTCAACTGATGTATTTGTTAACAAAAAGTTGACCCTTATCTTTTGCGACACGTACGATAAGACAGTTGATACATTTTGAACATACAATTTTACAGTGGCATTTACAATTTTAGTTTGGCGAGTATAAAATGTATAGTCCACTGTCAAAGCAATATTTGTACATAAGTTTCCCGTGCATGACGGTTGGTGCAAGCTCTTGTTGTAATACTCGCAAGCAAAATTGTCGCAAATAAATGCTGTCCAATTTGCGCAATAGAGCGTTGAACAGTTCTGAAACAATAAAGTCTATAATTATTAACTAGTAGTCATTTGTTTAATTGATGCGATGAGGAGACATTGAAGTAGTAAGACGGACCCTACCACAGACCACTGGGCTGGGATTACGCCAGACAAAAAGACTATTTTAGACTAGTAAAACCAAAACTAATATTACTAAGCCCGGGTTTTTTCAATCGTGGTAAGGATAATCCTCGGTGTTATTAAATTGGACGCGCTCGCAGAGCTTCGAGTGCGCGGCGCGGTGTGAGGTGTGAGGCGTGACGTGTGACGCGTGACGTGTGATGCGTGCCGCGTGAGGCGCTGCTAGCGCGTCCAGCTTAATAACACCCGGACAACAAGATAACCACGGTTAAAACGGGGCCTAAGAAACAATAACACTACTTACTAAAGAAGAACTATTCATGGAACTATTGCTAGCACTTATGATCTTTGTTTGTGCTACTACATTTAAAATATGAAAAATCTCAAGGTCTTCTAATTTCACTATGCATTCAATTTCTTCATCCATAAAAAAGGCAACTGGTTTTCTTTTACTGCAATAGTTGTTTATTAGTGGACATGGTAAATCTGAAATTTAGAAATGTTCCTATAGCTTTTTTTATTAGAAGGAATGCAAACGAGCAAATAGAGCATTATAGTCCATAAATACGAAGCTTCAAGACTGAAGGATTTTATAGTACATGGCGCGTAAATAATCAGTGAAATGTTTTAATTCAACGTTATAAATCTTTGAATAAAAAGTAGGATAAATATTGAATGCTGGCAAATAGGTGTAATAGATAATATACTAACCGATATAAGAAATTGATCCATTACCAGCAAGCCATAACGGATCACCCGGTTTATAAATCTCTTTAGTAAACTTTTGTTCATTTCTCAAATAGCTGTAATTTCGCCATTTTAAATATTGATGCGGCATAGAGACCTGGATTTCAAAATAAAAGATTTTATTATTAAAAAACATTAGCCATGGAAGTAGTTAATTTGCAGAAATTTACTTACTTTCTTGTAGGTGATCTTGCGTTTTTCAGGTAAGTTTATCTTTGCAATACAAAACATGTTGTCAAATATGTTATTCCTGTACCGGTAGTCGTTGTGAAATAAATAAGCCTGGCAGACATCATTTTGCATAGTCGATTTATTCATAAAATTGTTACAGTGGAATAAATTCTGTTCTTCATAGGAGCAATCACTATCACAACAACAATTTATGTCACATACTTCGTACTGCAACAAATACCATATTCATTTCTAAGATAATAATTATAATTAGTAGTATAGCTATTTTAATTTGTAAAACAAAGGTTGAGAGGATCTGTATTGACTGTGCCGCGCTTTATAATAGATACTCTAACAAAGACCAAATACCACAGCATAATAGAGGCCAATCTGCGCAAAAGTACCTTCCCCACTAATCGTTGATGTCTCATCCTCTCCCAGTGACCGTCCTGAGCCGAGGTTCGTAACCCGTTAGTGGGTGGCCCTCAGCATGGTTACTTAAATCAAGGGTTGCGAGCGCCTAAAGCGTCCACCCGTAAGTCCGATGTGGCCAGAAAAGCAGACTCCCGTCAGGCTACTGGCCGGTAGGTCCAAAAAAACAACAACACAACTGCGCACATTAAAAAAGAAGGCATTGTCTGCCAAGAGCACAGGCTGCGTATGTGTGTATAAAATATACTATACTGCTCATAATAGCTTTTCAATACTATGCTTTTAAGAATTTGATGGTGGACGCAGTGGCGTAGGTACCGTGGGTTGCTGCCGCCAAGGATGGACCCAAAATACGCCGCCCCAAGGCAAAGGGCAAAAAAAAAAACAAAATAATTTCAACAAATAAGAGCTACGCGTGCTTCCCTAGCTACATAAAATTTGATAAAAGATAAAATTTGTAAAATGTGGTATTTTACGTATTTTGCCGCCCTCCTAAAAGTGCCGCCTCAACCACGCTACGCCACTGTAAATGGGCGAAACTATAAAATATAATATACTCACCAACAAATTACAGTTACATTCCTTCATAATATTCCTTGGTTTAATATCTGGCTTAAGAGTAGGAGGTTGTATGTTTACAGGAAAGTTTATTTCAGTGACATTATCGACCTCAGTATGAGCATAAAGTTCTGTAGTAAAACTAAAATCTGTTGTACTTATATTTTCATCATAAAATATATCTAATATCGTGCTAGTCATTGTTGTACTAGGCGGAACAATAAACCTTGAGGTGTTACTGTAGATAGGTTGCTTCAACTCAAAGTTTGCCTTTGTTGATTTCCTCAGTTTATTACTACGAATATCTTTAATATCATAATTTTCCTCGGAGTTAGCTACTTTAAGATGTTGTGTTTCTGTCTGTTGCAATTGATCATGAATAAAATCCATGACGCAGAATTGTATGAGTATGGACAACACGGTGAAACCGAAGTATACTATAACCCTCATATTGTTACTTATATTCTACGCCAAATGAAGATAAATTTCTAAGAACTACATCAATTTGTAGCGTTATGTGACCTTTTGATTCGGTTTTGAGTTTAAACCTGCAAATAAATATATTGTCAAAGAAACATGTTGTACATACATAGGTACAAAGAAAACTATGTTAAAATGTCGTGTCAGGTTGACTAAAACACAGATAATTATTCTAAAGTTTTTGTATGTGGCAACAGCACACAGAAAAAAATACCATTTTTATCAAAATTATTGCAAATGAAGGTGGGTATAATAAAATGTATGAATGTACTTACCTATCGCTACCTAAATTAATAATATCAGTTTCAAGAAGTTGTGAAGATCCACCAAGAAAGTAGTGGCGAATTCTATCGGTCCAGTTGCTTGCAGCAGGTGCCCAACATGGTACTGTTATAATATGATGACCCGGCGCAGACGGCAGCAGGGTACAGCCGTAACCCACCACCCAGGAACGTCCAATATTGTCTAAACAGCTTACTTGCAAAATTATTTTTGGCCAACCTGAAGAAATAATTATTTAATTCACACGTGCACTGAATCGGCTTTATGGTGCAAAGGTAAAGACATAAATAAGTTCATAACAGACGAAACCTAAATGGTAATTACAGCAATCATATTTATATGGAGGTAAAATATGAATATGTATGTCAAATAATGAACGTAATGAAAAAATATAATATCTTACCTTGTATTCCTTTTGTGACGTAATGGATATCAATAGGATGGGCCCACACAACTTTCTGAGAATGATCAGATTTTCCTGAGACTGTCTGACCTTCAGGGCAGCCAGACACGAGTGTCCAATTAGGACCTTGAACCAAAATCATAATTTTTTTTGTTATTTCTCCATAGGTTTAAATATATTTTATATTGATATTATAAGATCAAATTGTAATTTAAAAAATGGCAGGCATTATACGTACTTACCGGCTTGAAAAGAATATCTACAAAATAGGGAATAATTTCCTTTAAAGTTTGTGGTGCCTTGTAACTGACCCAATAAATGCAACTCAGCCATTACATAACTAACTCGATCTTTGCACTTTCATAGCGAATTGACACTAAATTAGAATATAAATATCGTGTCTTTTATTGCATTTTATATCGAACTTATAATTAAATTATCGTATTGTTATGTATTGTACAGTAGTTAGTATTATAAATTCTCTTTGAGTTAAGCTTTTGTTGTCAAAAGGTTTCCATGGTAACAATTAGTTACAACCAAAAAGCTATCCGTATCTATTAAAATGCTCTTTGGTCACAATTTACACCTTTTTCGGCCCAGGCCCCACCTACTTTACCTCGGGGCCGTCTTCAACCATATTGGGCGCCATGGGCTGAACAGTATTATAATTCTCTTTGGACTGAACCCAGCCAGTGACTTATTTACTAAACAAAGGTCATGTCCAAAAACGGACCTGAAATTCTTACCAAGATAGTTTGTATAATATTTGTTTGTATCCGAACCCTAAAAACTAGCCTTTCACAATGAATCGTTTAATTTTAAAGACCTCTGATTTAGAGATTTATGTAACTACATTTTGCTTAAAAGCTATTTAATATAAATTTTTGAAAAATGTTAGTTATGAATGGAGGGGTCTAAAAATATTTTTTAATGGATCCAAGTTCCATATTTTGATCATTTAATATCCCTTAAGTGTGAGCCTGGTTAGATTTTGATGCCCAGCACCCATACAAAAAGCGGAAATCTCCTTTGTTCACTTTTTTCAAGGACCGTGCAGTCGTCGTGAAAAGTTTTAGGCATTCCATTTTTCCAGCTACCTTTTTTGGCGCGCAATTGGCTTTTGTCCCCTTGGGCTCTGCGCCCGGGAGCTAAGAACGCCTTGCACCCCCCGGGCCAAGACGCCTCTGCCTGACCTTGTACCTGGGTTCATCGATTACGTCGTTTGTTATACCTCAAGGTTACGCATTTTGGGCCTGATGAGGTCTATAAATCACATCTTATGTCTATGCTCCCGATTATGACAGCAATTAATAAAAATGTCTTAGGCTTAATTTCACCATGCCCTGTTAGTTACTTTAGAGCTTGCGGACTGTTAAGCCTTTTGAGTGTCCCACCATGCCCTAACGGGTGATTATCTTCCTTATCTAGGCGTTCTTTCATGGGACGTGCAATACTTTAATATTCCCGTTAATTTTAAATTGATTATAATCCAACTGATTTGAATTTACCGGAAGTACTACATTTCCTTAGTCCGCGACTGGAAAAAAAATGGCGGTACGAAGTTCGCCTGGTTAGCTAGTAAATTATAAACAACCAATTATCGAAAAATCAAAAATATTTATTGTTTGAACATAGTTAACAGTAATTACAATAATCAAATATTATTAGCACAACAGTAAGGCATAGTTGAATGATCAGAGGTAGGTTTTTTTTTTGGCACTTGTGTTTCACATTTTGCTAATGCCAAGTTTGGGTTGTCTTTTTTTATTATCTGTAGTATGTCGAAGTAAAGTAGTGGCTACCTTACCAAGACTGTATCGAGGAGTTTTGGCGGCAACAAAAAAACACTTGATTAGCACGATCATTTCAATTCACTTCATTTGAGCTCTTTAATAGAACCATATTGGATAATATATCACCATAATTATGCAATATAACACTAAGTATCACCAAAATAATGAATTAAAACAAGATCACTTCATGACACTTCCAAGTTCCCGCCAAAACTCCGGTAGGATTGTTTTACAGGCGTCAGGCGCACATTACAATCATGACATAATATCACAAGTAGGGTTGCCAGCCGGGGTACAGGCGACACAGGTGCGCGGGGTCGGCGGCGGCCTGCAGCAGGCGCGCCACGTGTCCGGGCACGGCGACGCCGCCGGCCGCGCCGCCCTCGGTGCCGCCGAGCTTGCTGCTCACCGTCAGCAGCGCGCGCTCCGCCAGGCTGCTCTTGCTGCCGCTCGCATCTTCAAACACATGGATAATTTCACATATCTTACTTTCGATATGGCGATAGGCTCACACATCACATCATAGGACGCCAATACGCACGGCCAAAAGTGGTTGCATTAGTTGCGCCTCAGCCTACCCCTTCGAGGATAAAAGGCGCGAGTGCGTGCGTATGTATTTTATCTTACTCTTATACTTATACGACCTTATTCATAAACAGTTTATAAACCTATTTCAGTTATGAAATGTTTTGTCTTCTTCCTTCAAACACAATTCAAAACTCGTTCGAAGAAGACAAAACGTTCCATAACTAAAATCTATACTAATATATGAAGCTGAAGAGTTTGTTTGTTTGTTTGAACGCGCTAATCTCAGGATCTGCTGGACCGATTTTGAAAATTCTTTCACTAATCGGAAGCTACATTACTCCTGAGTGCTATAGGCTACTTTTTATACCGGAAAAACTTAGCCACGCGGGCGGAGCCGCGCGCAATGCTAGTTCAAGATATAACTTTAGTATTATCCAATTCTTTTCTTTATAGAGTTGTTTCTGCAATATAAGAAACAAAAGAAAACTTACTGTTCGCATCATGATTTCCGGAACTTGGTGCATTTTGATGGGCTGTAGTCACCGTCCATGTGTACAATGGGTCGCAAAGCAACACTTCTAATATCGTCAGTAAGGTTTCTTGATTATTGCGCAATAATTGCATTGTTTTCTCACAACATCTGAAACAATTTGTCATGATTGTTGAAACCCCGATTATTTTTTCTTTATTGGTGTAAAAAATACGATAAAAAGTTCTGTGTCATAGGTGCTAGAGTTGATTACATATCTAGGAAAAACAAGTCTTTTCAGAAAAGTAATATCGATGCAAAAATAGAATTAAATGCTTTTCACCTTCTAAATATACCCTCAACGCCACTCGCGCCGAATCCCGCAATAATGTCTTGCGTTAAACGGAACGGCACTGTTTCCGGTGTTGGTAACGTCTTGCCTTGGTCAAAAGCAATACCTAAAATTATAACACATTTGGTGTAGTTTAGGAAATATATACGTATACGCCAATAAATGCCCTTGCAAGCAGCCCTGTATTATATACTGCCCACTGCTGCTACTGCTGAGCAGGAGCCTCCTCTACTACTGAGAGGGGTTAGGCCTTAGTCCACCACGCTGGCCTAGTGCGCGTTGGCAGACTTCACATACCCTGGAAATTCTTATAAAGAATCCTCAGGTATGCAGGTTTCTTCACGATGTTTTCCTTCACCGTTAAAGCGAACGATAATTGATAAACAATATACACATAACTCCGAAAAATCAGAGGTGTGTGCCTTGGGTTTTGAACCTCTGGACATTGTCTCGGCATACCGGTCCATTCCCAACTAGTCTATCTTCCAGTTTTGAATGCTCTTAGCTGTACCGAATTTTATGTTGTATTGTTACGAACTTAAAATATTCGGAGAAAAATGTTCAGCTCCAGAACCATGTTTAAAAACTAAAGAAACATGTATGAAAAACCAATTGCTGGTAAACTTGTAGAGAAAATAATAATTACCAAAATCAATGTGAATAACTTCTGCTGTACTTTTGTCGATTAAAATATTTTGCACGTGTCTGTCGCCCAATCCGAGAATGTAACCCACCATAGACGAGGTACTCACGCTAAAATAAATGAGAGTTTAACAATAAATCACAGAATTTATAGGTTTTATTTATCTTAATTTTATTTTTATACCTTTTAGTGTAGGCCAAGCGTCTTTCATACCACGTCACTGGATTGAGATAATTTTCAGTAAAGAAATAATGGAAGACTGGTTTAAAGTCCTTTAATATCTTCAAAAATACAGCCAATTTTTCTTTATTGCTCTTTCTTTTCTCGTGGCATTCTGTCAGTTTTAGTCGTGCGGCGTGACTCGTGATATCCTTCAAAATAACAGACAAATCAATGATTTTTAAAATTATATATACCCTAACAAATCAAATAAAAAAAGTATTTCGCACCCACACAGAAAAAGACAGCGAGTATTTGTCATTACATCACATCACATGTCATGTATAAAACTCTCCCAACTGTGTTACTTTCGAGTCATATCTATATTATTGAAATATCATTGCGTTAAATGTAGTCTTAAAAACTAATTTCGATAAAAACGGAATAGGTTAATATCTATAATTTACCTTAGGACGGTATCGTGCGTGGGCGCCAGCTTTGCCCACACCCACCAAATATGCGCCCAATGGTAATGTCCCAACACACCATTCTAACACTCCCGACTGGCGTGACATTGGCACTACCTGGCACGATAATCAAATTATAATTATCTATTACATAAACATTTTAAATTATACTAGTTACTTCAAATCCTACTAATATTATAAACGCGAAAGTTTGTAAGTATGGATGTCTGGATGTCTGAATGTATGGATGTTTGTTACTCTTTCACGCAAAAACTACTAAACTGATTTCGATGAAATTTGGCACACGGCTAGATTACGTCCTGGATTAAAACATAGGCAACTTTTAATCCCGGGAAAATATAAAGCGGGACTTTTATCCCGGGAAAACTCATTCACGCGGGCGGAGCCGCGGGCAAAAGCTCGTATAGTATATTTTCTTGGTGCATATTGCGACAACTGAATCACTATTTCTGTAAGATGCTGATCTTTAATGTTGTAGACAATAGTAAGTACAGCACGAATCAATTATTTCCTAGATTTTATTAACACGGTCTTATGGGATCTATATGAAACTTTTACGTACTTTGTAAGTGCGTATTAAAAGCTTATTGCGACTCGTGACCGGATCTTTCTCGAGTAGTGTATTAACTATATTGAACACTTGCTGCATCACCGCGTCTTGCCTCATGTCGTCTTCTCCCTGGAACGCATCATTAATAGTATAAGGATATACGGATAATGTTTTTATAAAACGAATCACGGTACGTATGACAAGAAAAAATCTGAATACAATTTGAATATTCATATTGGTTTTACCTTAACAAGGAGAATTCTTTTCTTTCCAGTAGAATCCGTGCAATATACCTTCTTTGGACAATTTATTCCTCCCACCAATTCAAAACTATTGTCAAACGAATGAACAGCTGAAATGATACTCTTGTATTTATTGGTGCTAGCACAAATTAAATTTGATGAAGTAGTTTGTATTATCAAAATTCATACAAATAAATAAGATAGAATTTATTTTGTAGCTTAAAAAATACTGTCTTTTAAGAAAGAAAGAAAATAAATCTTTTTATTGTTTCGTACAAATTTATTTTCATTCTATTATCGTCTATCAAGAGAAAGAGAGCGAAGAAATAGAAAGTGATAGAACGTTACTCGCGCGTTGGGCGTCGTCGCAGAATGAACTTTATATATAGATCATCAAACTACTGAGCAATAAACGTAATATTAGACAGTAAAACATACTCACAAGGTAAGTGAAGATACCGGCAGTCGTTCTGTATCGGTATGGTGACTGTTGGCACAGGAATTGCGTTTAATCTGCTAAGTTTGCGTATATTTTCCGCGGCTGGTATTTCTTGTTTGCTATCTTTTGTTAGAGGCTTGTAATTCGCAAAACTTATAGTTGCTAGAAAAAACGTATTTAAAAGCATAAAATATGTAACAGCTTGCAAATACTAGATTAGATCTAAAGAGAATTTACCGTCACAAATCTTCTCCATTTGGGCTATTATAACCGCTAACTCTTCATTCTCTTGTGAAAGCTCTTTGACGATAGCTTCAGCGGCAAGTACTCGTGGTTCCAAACTTCGAGGTTTAGTCGCAAACTTTCGACTACCACTCGCATTCATAATAATTTTATCTTTATCAGAATTTTTTAAACTAAAAAGTATTGGTAATGTATGATGAGGATGTTCTTTGGCGCATTTCTCTGAAAATATTACAATTGTTAAGAACAAAATTTAATGAAGAAAATATACAATAAAAGATCCAAATACATTACTTATAATTTTTGCCAAATTGTTAGAGAAATCAGTTTTTTGATTCGAGATTCGAGGTGCCAACTGAGGTAAGACCGTAATGAATTTCCTTGACGGTATATCAAGCAACATGCGCGAAAATGTTGCATTCGTGTCTTCAAATTCAAAATTAGGATTATTGAACCACAGAGATATGACCCGAAACACCGACAAGTTGTTTTCTTCGCATTGCTTCAGTGATTGTAAGTAATACCTACAAAAAAGTAAGAATGTATAATATGACCAGTATAATGTCATTAAAGTAACATGCGTGTACGTGTGTGCTGTACCTCATAGCTAATTGCAAATAACTTTGTTTTTCTGCCTTCGTATTGGCGATTTCCGCTTCGTCAAGTGCTCTAAATCTATCGTTGACAAAAAATGCTTTTTTCTCATCCCTACAACGAAACAGACAGATATTAATAAAATGGAAATTCACATAATCATATTGAAAAAAATTATTCAATCGGTGGTACCTTGTCAACTCTTGCTGTGTTGATCTTAGCGACGAGGCTGTTCCCTTCATACTCTCTAAACATTTAACCTTGTTTTCAAATATCGCTGATTCCATATATGTGGCAACCTGCAATATAATATTATGTATATCCTTGAGTACGTCCGGCCCACGTAGTTTCAATCGGCCGATTGCAATAAACAATCTCAATCGCTGTCTTCGGATCGATAGAGAAAACGGGCTAATAAGAGTTCGTTTGACATGCTTACAAATGAATTACAGTAGAGTCTCACTAATCCAACACTATTAAAAACTAGAGGATGCAAGATTACTGGAATGTATAGTAAAATCCTTACATATTATAACAGAAAGTCCTGCAGCGGCATTTGTCTGTCTGAACGATAAACTCAAAAACTATCGAAGGGATTTTGATGAAAGTTGGTATTGAGATAGATTTGGATCCGGGATCCGGAAAAATACAAAGCGGGACTTTTATCCCGGAAAACTTTTTCACACATGAGGAGCCGTCACAGCCAAATCACTAAACCGATATCGATCAAATTTGGAATGGAGATAGTTTGAAAATACCGGGAAGGACAAAGGCTACTTTTTATCCCGGAAGATCGTTTTCTTCCAGTGGAATCGCGATCAAATAAATATGGGGATAGTTTAAGACACAGGGAAGGACATAGGCCACTTTTTTAATATATATTAATATATATAAACCAGGACTGTTATCCCGAAAAAATATTTATCAGATGAAACCGCGAGCAATTTGTTATGGAGATAGCTTGAGGTCCTGGGAAGGACAAAGGCTACTTTTTATCCCGGCAAAATATATAGAGGGACTTTGATACCAGAAAATGAAGCGGGCTAAAACAGATACTACGGCAGAAAAAAAATTAAAGCCTATTATGTTCTGCTACCGAGGCGAAGCTGGGACGGGTCGCTAGTTTATAAAAAACAAATTACCTAACGTATTCCATAAAGGGAATATATTTGTACTCGTGTACTACACATTTTTTATAACAATATATTCTACATAAGTCATTAGGAGTGCGTGCGTACGTGAGGGAGGCACGGCCGCACGGGCGGATGGTGCAGATTTATTCCACGAGCTGAACTATTAAAGTCCCGGATTAGAGAGACTCTACTGTATTATGATTGGTGTATTCTTACCACCAACGCGACGTTATCAGTTCGATCATTTATTGGAATATAGTATAGCTGACAACAAATACAAATAACCAACCTGTTTATATTCCGCGTCCGCGAATTTCGCAATATCATAATACACCTTCAACCTCGTCTCTTCATGATCATCATTCTGTAGGATCTCGAGGCTCCTTAATAAATACTTGTTAATGATGTCCCTTGTGTTGTCACGTTTCGTGTCAGCCATCCATAGACCGTAGCGTCTTAAATTTAACATTAATAATTAATGGATTTATCTCAAATTCAATGTAATAAATATATAAAATACTTACGTAGTACAATTTTCCATACATATATACATAGAACCACGCCTATTTCCTTCATGAGGTAGGCAGACTCGCATTTAGCCAGCTTTGGTAGGTCCTAGTAATAGGGGGCGAGGCTATTGACATTTGGCGTACACAATGTCAGACTTCGGGCCGTTATTGAGCAGAAATCCCCAATAATACTTTGCCCGACCCGGGAATCGAGCCCGGGACCTCGGTGCGGTAGTCATGCCGTAATAATTACGCCACCGACTCACTCATAGCACATTTCCATTGCAGAAAAAAAAAACCTTAAATTGAGTTAAATATCGTACCTTAACGATATAGCATTAATTTTGTTATTCATTGTTTGATCGCAGACCAAATTGCGAAGCAAAGAGAGCGCGATCTCCTTGTGGCCTTTCGCCCAAGATATTTCACTTTCCACCAAACTTACTTCTTCGGACTTTTGTAATTTTTTAACCATTGCTAAAACTCGTTCCGCCATTTGTATCTTATTGTTTGATAATCCAAGTTCTAAAAAATTACGACTTAACAGTAGCTACGACACGATAAAAAGTTTTTTTTTATTATTTCATTGAATGACGAGAAGAGCATGCCGTTCGCCTGATGGTAAGCGATACGACCACCCATAAACAGTGGCAACATCATCCAGCACCTTGAGTTACAAAGTACTGTGTGGCATTCCACTGCGCTCGTCATCCTGAGACATAAGATGTTAAGTCCCATTATGTCCAATAGCTACACTGGCTACAATGTCCTTCAAACCTAAACACAACAGTGCATGCACACTGCTGCTTGGCGGTAGAAATAGACATTGCGGTGGTACCCACCCAGACGGACTCTTACATATGAGAGACCTACCACCAGTAAAGTATATTATTATAAAACAATATAGCTACGTACCAGCGTATTCAATCTGAAGAGTGCAAATTTCATTAAAGGACTCCCTAAACATTTTAGCGGCATGTTGTAGTATCAAGGCTCTCTGCGATATTAGAGCTTCGAGGTGCTTGAAGTCATTATAATTTGGCAAATTTTTCACTTGCCATTTGAGGAGGATGTCATTTATCGAAGACCTTTCAGTCCTAACGGCTAGAAAATCCTCAATGTCCGCTAATAGGTGCAACTTCCCCACCACTTTGTACGTATTTTGACAGTTGTCCAGATTAAGATTTTGACACAGCCTGTGTATGGCTAGTTTTGATTTATTTAACACTTGCATTATCTTTCCTTCAATAAGCGACGAATTTTGAAGTGTAAGACAGTCTTTCAGACAAGCATAGTGGAATTCTTTTAAAAGCGAGCTAGGGTTACAGTTTGGTTGATTAATTTTAACTTCCAACTCTTTTGTATCTACAAATTCGCTCCAGTCCCCTGTAAATAATAACACAAATGATTTATATAAATCAATCTAAACCAGAATATTCAACAGAAAGTAAACATACCTAAGAATGACAAACATTCATATTTGATGTCCTCGAGCTCTTGTTTTTCTGGGAGTGATTTTATGTACTGTAAGGCTAGGTGATGCATCCCGGACTTGTGTAGAGACCTGACGACGCCGTACTGAAGGCGAGGGTCCTTGTGCTGGCCGCTTGAGAGCGCTATATCGTGCAATAGTAATGCATCTGCGAACTGCCCCGTGTTTATGAGGTGTTTACGTTTCTCCTCCTCGATGGTCAAGTGTGCTGTCCCGCACCCATCAATGGCGTCCATCTCGCCAATTGACACGTAACACTTAAAATAAATTTGATAGAAAGAAATAAGTTTATTATTGAGACAATAATGCATAAAGGAAACAAATACAAATGTTAAATTATGTTTTACAAAAAGCAATTCAAGCTTTTTAATAGTTTTGGAATGTATTTTACGAACAGATTTCTATCATTTTTTTCTTATATCTATCGCATTTATGTGATATATCATGTCTTCACAAGGTATTACTTGAAATCGAATAATATGCTATTTTTTTACATAAATAGTTTTTCCGGATTATTTTAGAAACACACTGCAATATTTCTGCCCAAAATATTAGTAGTTACTTAACCTATTACCTAGGTTTGAATGCAGTTCAGTGTACTCATAAAACACTTTCGCGTTTATTATGATGTTTTGATATCAAAAACATCTCATCATTTTTATTTTTATTTTTACACGATTTATATTAGCTTCACTTGTATGTTTGTAACTCTCCGACTCCGACTCCTTTGGGCGCGATTTTGACCCACTTTAAACGGTCAGAATTTATTTAAACTTTGTAGGATTGTCGAGGACCGATAACAATACACTAATTTGATAAGATTATGCCATTATTCAATATTTGTAAAATGAGATTTTTGACAATTTATATATTTTTAGTGACATTTGTTGGACAATAGTAGACAGAACTAAAAAATTAAAAATAAATAATAGTTTAAAAAAACTAAAAAACACGCTTTATAGAAAATCCAACTAAAAGATAGAAAATAAATTTGTATTGGTGGGGTGCATGGTGACAATAGTTATAAATATTTTATTGTCAGATAATATGAGTAGAAGTATTATATATCATTTTGATAATATCTTAAAAAGCATCCCACGCTTTTTTTTACAATAAAATACTTTTTTTTCTTATTTACACTATTCTTAATTCAAATTTCTTTTCTATTTTTTAGTTGGATTTTCTATAAAGCGTGTTTGTTAGTTTTTTTTAACTATTATTTATGTTTTTAATTTTGTCATTTTTATTTTTGTATGTAACGAATAAATTCAAAAACTACTGGACCGATTTTAAAAATTCTCTCACCACTACAAAGCTTCACCATCAGCGTGTCACATAGGCTACTTTTTACCCCGGGAAAATATAAACCGGGACTTTTATCCCGGAAAAACTCATTCCTGCGGGTGGAGCCGTGAGCAAGTTTAGTATGTTATAAACATAATGTATTATTTGTTATGTATACCTTTCTAAATATTCGTTGGATTTGTTCTCCTCCATCCAAATTTGTGGTGGATTCAGGCGAGCTGGGAGGCACGCCGGCGTTTTGAGACATTGCCCACAGCTCTCCGTAATACACCGCGGCCAAATTCTGGTCAGCAACAGTTGCTGCCCAAGCTACTTTATCGTAATCCAGTTTTAAATAATTGTATGTCTCAAACGTTTTATTTGGCCTGTAAGAAAATTAGAAGTCATAAGAGGATAATTTTAAATCAAAACGTAATATTATAATACGTTTACAATATTATGCATTTTTTTTTAAATGTGCAATAGCGTATTTTAATTAACAATCTCAACAGCAATCTATATATTGATCTTCAAAATAAATCAATGACAGTAAAGATGTCATGATACTTTTCTCTGATTGGTCCATTCCCACGATCAATCCATAGATGTAAATTAAGATCGTTATTTATCTTCGTTAATTCATATGATTTACCTTGATACGTAATGTTTTCTTTGCAATCGCACGAAATCAACAACAGCAAGCATGTATTCAATTATCATTTTATGACAGTGGTTTAGACCCTCAACCGATTTTGGACTAGCGAAAATATCTCCACTACTATCTGTTTTATCCTTACAGAATTGTTCCCAAATGTGATGGAAAAAACCATTTATCTGTTGGCTAATCATTTCGATATATTTTTCCGATGAACAATGTAGTAACAATCCTACTAGAGCTGGTAAAATTTCTCTGCACGTGCCAGACTGAAATTTGAACCAAGCGTGTTAAAATTGTATCCATATAGACCATTTAAGTTATATTTAAGGCAATTGACCGAAACAAATCTTTTCTTACTGGTACTGGTGGTAGATCTCTTATATGCGAGGGGCTGTCTGGGTAGATACCACCGCAATGTCTATTTCTACCGGCAAACAGCAGTGAGCATGCACTGTTGTGATTCGGTTTGAAGGTCATTGTAGCCAGTGTAACTACTGGACATAATGAGACTTAACATCTTATGTCTCAGGATGACGAGCGCAGTGGAATGCCACACAGTACTTTGTAACTCAAGGTGCTGGATGATGTCGCCACTGTTTATGGGTGGTCGTATCGCTTACCATCAGGCGAACGGCATGCTCGTCTTGTCATTCAAAGCAATAAAAAAAAAGAAATACCTTCGATTCGCAAACCAACTGCAAAGATTTCACATAATCTGTTCCAGTGTCAACAAATTTCAATAGTGTGCTTGTTACTTCTTTCAACCAAATTTGGTGAATGGGACTTCCACTATCGGATATGTTGGTTAAAGTTGCAGTGAATATACCTTCATTATATTTCGTGCAGTATTCATCAAATGCTCCAACATTAAACGTAATTTCGATGGGTAAGAGATTGTTGCTTGAAGATGTTAACGACTTCAGTATTTCCGCATCAATAGAGTCCAACTCTAAAATTAATTAAAACAAGAGTGGAACGGACTGCCGAGACGAATGTCCGCAGGTTCAAAACCCAAAGGCACACACCTCTGACTGACTTTTCTAAAAAGTTATGTGTGTATTCTTTGTGAATTATTGCTCGCTTTAACGGTGAAGGAAAACATCGAGAGGAAACCTGCATACCTGAGAAGTTCTCTATAAAAAAATCGAAGGTATGTGAAGTCTGCAAACCCGCACTAGGCCAGCGTGGTGGACTAAGGCCTAAACCCTCTCAGTAGTAGAGGAGACCCTTGCTCAGCAGTGGGCAGTATATAATACAGGGCTGGTATGGTATGGTACGGTAACAAGAGTTATTTGAATCTAAAAAAACTCGTACCTAACGACTCAATATTTTCCACAAATTTCATCAAACTATGAAGCGTTTCCAATGTTTTATCAGCCAGTTTTGTATTTTCATCAAAAATAGTGTCAACGAGTGACTTGACAACAACAAACACAAAATAATTCTTCGGATTCACGGCAACCACTTTTTGCGTGTCCGGCGGTGGCACTGTAACTAACGTCTTCAAGTCATACGTTCCAATTTCAGACAAACAGTTGCAAGCCTCAATTATTATCTGAAATAAGTATTTGTAAAACTTTTGATTTGTCCCTTTAGTAGCAATTTTAAATGTTAACAAAACTATAATAAAAAGGCTACTTACATAATTTAAATATAAATAAGAATATAAATAATTACTTATCCACCGATAGGGTATTTTACTGTACGTAAGAAAAAAATCTAGAAATACATCAATAAGATAGTTAAGGCAATAAATAATCTGAAAATTTTCTTATTAGATCATAAAATTATAAAATACTTTTTAATTTTAACTTAAAGTTTTCACTTTTTTATATGCGATACCAATACCGCCATGGTATTACGTCACAAACAGCAAAAAGAAGTTTAAACTCGCATTCGTGTTTCTAAATTGTCGAAAAAGACATTATTCTATTTATTAAATCAATTGATGATGACTGTCTCGGTGGCGTAGTTGTATTTAGGTACGACTGCGATGCTGGGGTCTCGGGTTCGTTGCCCAAGTCGGGCAAAGTGATTTTGAGTTTTTCTACTCACTATCAGCCCGGAGTCTGGAATTTGTGCCCGATATGGCGATAGGCTCGCCCCCTATCACATCATGGGACAGAATACGCACCGCGAAAAGTGGGTTCACTAGTTGCGCCTCTGCCTACCCCTTCGGAGATAAAACGCGTGAGTGTGTGTGTGTGTGTCTATTTATTAAAATATTATTATAGAAAATGATTTTGTTAATGAATAACGAAGAAAGCAAACGTACCAAGAATAATCTATTCGATGGTGGAAAAATTCTTTGCCATTACGATTTTTGTTTTACCGTGTTACGGAATATGAAAAATTCTATGTAGGGTTTGTCGTTACTCATAAACATTTTGCATGATAGTTATTAAATTGAGTTACAAAAGTATTTAACAAGGCACAGGTACATTTTTTACTAAAAAAAGTGACGTCACACCGTGGCGTTTAGCGGTTTCATTTATTTACGCGCGAAAATTTAAAATGGAAAGTTTAAATGCATTTTAATAGCACTCACCGATCGAATATTTTGTTTATAAAATTTCTAGTAATATATTAACACCTTAGCATCAAATTAAATCATTTTTCAAAAAAAGGTAAAATACCCTACTGGTCATCTAAAAAGACTATCTTATTGAAGCTTATTATAATCATTAAATTGTTACACACCCCACAAGATGAGAATACAAGGATAAATTTAGAATTATAATTAATAATTATTACCTTTTCATCTTGCGACGATGTTAAAATATTATTCAGCGAACAAATAACCTGATGAATAATACTTGTCTTACAATCTTCTGAAAAACCCTTGGGGTCGAGGGCGTCACACAGACCCTTCACGTGGCATTTGTTAAATTTTAAAAATTTCTTCAGCTTGAGCAATGTTTTATAGCTGAAATATTTTTATATAATATATTTTTTAAACAAAAACAAGGTCACCTGTTATAACCAGTGTAGTTGTATTTACCTTGGAGTTACAAGGCTCAGCTTATAAGTTTTTAGTTTATCCACGACTCCTGCTGTGGTCACACATTGCAATATCTCCATGTCGCCTTGTGACATAGTATTAACGTAGTCAACAACGTCTTCATTTTCTTTCAAACAATTGCTAACATTGCTCATTATAAATGTTTCTAGCTCCGTACATTGCTTTTCAAAGCCTTCGTCGTTTTTCACAGCTATAACTGATATAATTTCGGGCAAGGTCTTTTGTATTAGTTCTGCTTTACTTGGCAAAAATCTGTCAAGTATGAATTTTAGTGTTCTCGTGAGTAATTTCATCTCATCATGATTACGGCATTTCTTGAGAGCGTGAATAACGCTCTGACACGCGAAATTGCAGACAAATACGTCAGAAAAATTGTCATGTGGAAGACTTTCTACGACGGTAATGTAGGCGTGCAAAGCCAATGCTTTCAGTTCTAAAACATGTTCCTTTGTAACGTTTTCCCATAAACGTAATAATATTTGAAACACGACTAAAGTTTGATGTTCACAAAGATATTGCATAATATTACCATCGGTGAGTTCCTGTAATGAAAAATAATATTTATGATTCAATGCTAGAATAATGAACTACTTTTCAAGTAAATAAATTTCTTACTCCTATATAATCCAAAATGGAACAAAAAACTTTTTTTGGATAAAAATAACTCTTCGTATCTCTTCTTATTTTGATTTGAAACAATGCTTTCGTTCCCTCGTAGTCACACAAATGCAGTGCTGTCAGTAACAACAATTCGCCAACATTTTCAACGAAAACGTTTGTCCATTTTTCACTTGGCAGTATTTTTCCTGTGTGTTGAAACATCCTGTTGGCATTTTGATATCCGTGTCTAAATGCCCCGGGTACTTCAAATGTGCAATCTATTTTGTACTTCTCGATTACCATATGAGGCAAACATAATGCAATAATATTGCAGAAACAACTCTATAAAGAAATTAATTGGATTTTACCATAAGTATATCTTGTATACCATACCATACCACATGAGCCCTGTATTATAATACTGCCCACTGCTGAGCACGGGCCTCCTCTACTACTGAGAGGGTTTAGGGCTTAGTCCACCACGCTGGCCTAGTGCGGGTTGGCTTACTTCACATACCTTCGAAATTCCTATAGAGAACTTCTCAGATATGCAGGTTTCCTCACGATGTTTTCCTTCACCGTTAAAGCGAGCGATAATTCACAAAGAATACATATATAACTTTTAAGAAAAGTCAGAGGTGCGTGCCCTTGAGTTTTGAACCTGCAGACATTCGTCTCGGCAGTCCGTTCCACTCCTAACTAGGCTATCGCCGCTATTAACTCATTTTAATTAATATATTACACAAACTTTATTTACCTCAACAACATTTTCAAGTGTTATAGGTCTATCTCCAATATCAATGGTACCAATATTACCCATTTTGTTCCACAATGAGTCTGCTGCAATTAACCATTTTTTGTGTTTGTCGTAAAACAAGTCCAGTTTATCACACCCAAATAGACTTAATGGCAGTTCATCAATACTTTTATTGTTTGTAAACCAAAAGTGCAAAATAGGTAACATGTTTTCGCTGAGATACGTCTCAATATCCGTTTCATTAATTGAATATACAAGTTTATTTAAAACCTTCTTTACCAATGTCTCATCTAACGATTTATCTCTTTGCAAACTTATTATTTTTATAATTACTTTATGAAGTAAAGATTTTTTTAAATACACTAACGCTACAAAGGAATGTAAAATAGTCAAAGTTCTGTTTGCCGCTTCGTCTTTTAATATTTCTTCTTTTGTTTCAGCAACCTGCAGAATAGCATAGATTCAGTCGAATTGTTAATGAATATAATAATTAATTCTATATAAATGCACAAATAGTACGTACATCGACCAAATAAATATTTGAGAGCGATGCCAGATATTCATCTATGTCTTCGTCAGAAAATCCGTTAATAACAAACTTTAACAAATGGCAACAAAACAACCGGACGCTGTGGATTCCGCCCTGTAATTTTTTAACTAAACTCTCCTGAAAAATGTTATCTAGGTTGCTATTATCTTTTCGATTCAGTTCAATGATTTTCGCTCCACATTCATATATCAATGGCACGACGCCGGGAGCATAAAATAATTTTTCACATCGCTGTAAATAGCCCTTCACCATTATATAACAGTTTAGTTTCAATGTTGCATCTTGTGTCCAAATGAGATTGAGCATGTTCAATAAAACTTTAAGTATGCCAAATGTTGCTACTGAATCTCTGTACAATACTTTACACATGTTTGCCATCAACGTAAAAATTTTCCCTGTAAAATAAAGGTGTCAGTAACACACTATTATATAATTATGCACAATGGCGTCTCCGAAACCCAAAGACCGGACTTTCCTGCAGTACTGTAACAATTTATAAACTTTTTTTTCTTATGGCATTGAATGACGAGACGAGCATTCCGTTCGCCTGATGGTAAGCGATACGACCACTCATAAACAGTAGCAACACCGTCCAGCACCTTGAGTTACAAAGTACTGTGTGGCATTCCACTGCGCTCGTCATCCTGAGACATATTATGATGTTAAGTCTCATTATGTCCGGTAGTTACACTGGCTACAGTGTCCTTCAAACCGAAACGCAACAGTCAGAGGCTTAACTACAGGGTGGCAAAATGCCACGGGTGGGGACCGGGCATGGGGAGCCCGAAGGGGCCCCAGACCCCCCCGACCCGAAAGGCCGCGAGCTCAGACATAACATAAAATGTTGTTGACGGGGGGGGTATACGTGATTTATTTTACTGGGACCCCATCCAGTGAATTTGCCACGGGCCTCAGATGATATAGTTACGCCACTGGCAACAGTGCATGCACACTGCTGCTTGGCGGTAGAAAACATAACAAAAAACATTCACAAAACATTTTAAGTAGGTACAGTCAGCATCAAAAGTAGCTACATAACTATGGTGTTCATATGGTGCTACACATTTAACGGGACCTTAATATTCTATGCAACTAAAGTAGTCTAAAAGTTGTGAGCATCCAAAGTTGCAATTATATCTGAGCACACAGATTGTCACATGTATCTAAGCAAACTGAAAGTGATTTCTATATAAATAAGTCAACCGTCAACGGCATTTTAGCAGTGCAGATATTCATAATGAACTTGAAAAAGAATATATTATCCTATGCCAATGCATTTAGACTCAGAATTAATTGAAAAAATCCTTTCGTCTATCTCTTTCATTTCTTGCATGACGTCAGTGACGTGTCTTTTGTTTCCAATTATTTGAAAACTGTCCGAAATAGAATGGTACGGTAATTGCGTTCTTCGTAGTAATACTATGAACTATCCCGCGGACCCGCGCGGATGAAATTGAAAATCTTGTTATATTACTTCTTTCTTATATTATACTAGCTGTTGCCCGCGGCTCCGCCCGCGTGAATGAGTTTTCCCGGGATAAAAGTCCCGCTTTATATTTTCCCGGGATAAAAAGTAGCCTAAGTTACTCCTTATTACATCAGCTACCTGCCAATAAAAGTCCCGTCAAAATCGGTCCAGCCATTTCAGTGATTAGCCGGAACAAACAGACAGACAGACAGACCGACAGACAGACAAAAAATTTAATAAATGTTATTTTGGTGTATGTACCGTATATATATTCATATGCATGTAGTAAAAAACGGTTATTTCAATATTACAAACAGACACTCCAATTTTATTTATATGTATAGACTAGCTGTTGCCCGCGGCTCCGCCCGCGTGAATGAGTTTTCCCGGGATAAAAGTCCCGCGTTATATTTTCCCGGGATAAAAAGTAGCCTAAGTTACTCCTTATTACATCAGCTACCTGCCAATAAAAGTCCCGTCAAAATCGGTCTAGCCATTTCAGAGATTAGCCGGAACAAACAGACAGACAGACAAAAAATTTAATAAATGTTATTTTGGTGTATGTACCGTATATATATTCATATGCATGTAGTAAAAAACGGTTATTTCAATATTACAAACAGACACTCCAATTTTATTTATATGTATAGATGTAGGTATAGATTATTATAAATGTGAAAAATTATGAATTGTTTAGACGTTTCTTTTGTTAAAAGTAACCATTAAAACCACTGTACGAATTTTATACACGAAGAGACCATGTCCTAGTTTAGCATATAGGTACACTAGATTCCTATCAGTAATTTACTGCGGCAGGTTATCTGATTTTATAAACAGATGCGCTGGCGTCGTAAATATTGCACTATAGATTGCTACTGCTATTGTGATTTAGTTGGGATAGCATATTATATTGATTTGTAAACCAATTGGCCCTAAAACAACGAAATTCAAAATGGCGACTGCACTTTTCAAGTATA
Source organism: Sphinx pinastri (assembly GCA_947568825.1). Classification (NCBI taxonomy): domain Eukaryota; kingdom Metazoa; phylum Arthropoda; class Insecta; order Lepidoptera; family Sphingidae; genus Sphinx; species Sphinx pinastri. The sequence goes on along the minus strand of OX387618.1, from coordinate 10,133,498 downwards.
TTATAATCAAAGCGGTCACCTTTATCAATAGTTCTAGTATTAGTTCTCTAATCATTGATCCATAATTTCAAAGGAAGAACTAAAATAGTTGAAGGTGGTAAAAATGTTATGACCTTCACACCAAAATTCGATTTTATCAATATTTGATGGTATTGAAACCTCATTTATGTAAGAAGATGCTATGTGATTATTTGAAAAACCTCACCCGAAAGCAAACGTACCGCCTCATTGGACTCGTGGCAGCGTATTTAGACTGTAAATCCTGCGATCTGCGATCTCATACTATCGTAATTTTTGATCCAGTTGTTCAATTCGAAAATCATACGGAGTTGCTTAAAGTTAGAATTTGTACCCGAAATGGCGAGAGGATAACCATTTATCAATTGAAGCCACGGAGATCAGCTCTGCGAGATACGGGTTCACTGATTCTACCGCTGCCCTTACACCCTGGCGAACACAAGCGTGTGCGGTGTACTAATATTTTTACTTTACATACTATTATGTATGTAAAGTAAAAATAGCTACGAAATATTAATAATATGACTATAATCTATAACATATTTTCTATGCTTAGTTACATTTGATTACCTCAGTTGATCAGTGAATTGCGAAGATAAATTTGTTTAGAAGTATTTGACAAACGTGTGTGTAGATAAATTTGACACATAGGATGCCATCAACTTTTCGAATACTTTTGTTGTGTTAAAGTTTTTGGTTTTCTTAGGAGTGTAGAATTATTTGGGTACATAGTGCGCTCCTATATATCTGCTGCTGACTGTACCTTTGATTAATTATATACCTAGATAGACACTAGAACGTTTCAAACGCGTCGAAAAAAATAGAGGCCAACTGTTCCCCGCTAAATGAGCGAGTGAATTATTTTTTGTCGTTTTTCATGGATATAATTATCTCCCCGTTTTAATAGAAACCATGTAATAACTGGTATCATTATGCGCGCACACAAGGATACGCAGAATGATGCAGCGATAGCGTATGACACAGCTGTCACGCATACTAGCTTAAGAAAAGTTGGCCTGTTTGTTTTAGTTTCATTGTAGCGCGTCACTCTATCTAGGTATATAATTAATCAAAGGTAGGTACATTGCTATCGCCTTTGTGGGCAATCACCAGACATCATATTCTGTTGGGAAATAGGTCCTTTCCTTTAATCCCAGCGCTAACATTGAATTCTTGTGCCGCAAGCGTATAATATGTAAGCAATAAAAAAAAATGTACCGATTGGCGGTTGCTCCACTGTAGGATTGTTCAGTAACTGTATGCAGGTCAGGGCACAATGGACATCCGACGGCAAATTGTAAATTTTTGGGTCCAAGATTAATTCCAATATTTCATTGCAGAAATCTCCACGCGTTTTGCAGAACGCAGCTAATACGTAAATACAGTGATGCTTCAAGGCTCTGACAGACATGTCATCTTCATCCTCCTCGATGACCTCGTCGTCATTCTCTGGCTCGGTGTGGATGATATTATTAAGGCAATGGAAAAAGCGGCTGTCAATACATGAACGAATTTCAGCGTTAAGAAAACGATGAAAATCAGCATCCAATATGTCTTTTGTAGATTCCAATAATTTTATTTTAATCGGAATTTGCGCATTACTTTCTAAAACGTTCTTAAGGTGCGCGTACATTTTTTTCAGTGCGGCATTCAATAATTCGTATAGTTTGTTTTTCTTCAGTTCTTTCGGTGATTTACAAGAGTATTTTATCACAATATTGAAATACAACAGAACAATGTTAACTAATTTGATATATCCCAATAAATCAACAGTATTATTTTCCAATTTCTCCATATAATCAGTTAAACGACTAAATATTATGTCTTGAGTTCTATTTACGATATCAGCAATTATTTCGATGGGTTCATCTTTTTTCTCTGTAACAGGAACAACTTCCGGTATTTCATATTCAAATTCACTGAATAATATACACTTCTCAATAGAGTTGAATAAAGTGTTGTATGTGAGATCAATATCATTTTTTTGTTGAGATTCGGGCACATTGTGTATATTTTCATTTGCCAATAACCGCAAAATCAATTCTATCGTATGCCCAGCGTTTACAGCCTTGATATCTTGAGAGAACCATATAAAGCAGTTGATGCGAAACTCTAGATTACTACACTTATTGAAAAATCTGTACATTAAAATAGATAGCGTCTTGATACTGCTATCAGACGCAGGCATGCTTTTCTCGATATAAAATTTTATCAAAGGTTCAGCAGTTTGATACGTAACTGCATCCAATAGAAGCAAACTTTGCATGATCTTGTGGAGAGATTTGTGTCCAGCGTTTAAGCACGTAGAGTTCCTGGATGAAATAAATACTGGGTAAATAATTAAATATATACAATATTTACATTTATTACTAGGTGTTGCTTGCGGCTTGGCCTGCAGGAAAAGCCTTTTCCGCCACAAAAGTCCTTAAAACACAGTACGACGCCAGCGCCATCTTTTTAAAGAATCAAATTTAAAATATTTTTTCCCATGGGAGAAGATTACCTGGATAAAAAGTAGCCCATGTGTTAATCCACGAAATGATCTACTCGTGTGCCAAATTTCATCCAAATCCGTTCAGCAGTTTCTGCGTTTACTTCTAACAAACATCCAAACATTTTCACAAACTTTCGCAGTAAGATAATGAATGTAAGTACCTGACACAAGAATCCCACAGCGAAGTAACAACATTAATATGGTCTTCTTTCTTGAACAAAATATTGGACAATACCCTTTCCAACACTAAACAAGTTAATTCTCCAAAAATATCCCACGTTGAATCAGTTTTACTGGTTAACGCCAGTGCATCTAATACATTTAGTAACATAAGGTATTCTTCAAATTTAATACAATGTCCATGATTTCTGACAAACATTTGCATCACACCCATCCTTAAAATAAATTATAATTATAAGAAAAAAAACTACGTCTAAACATTCTTACAATACACTTCTACGTGAACACGAACCATGGAGTATGATTTAGTTTAAAATCTTCAATAAGTTCAACAAATGTTCTAGTTTTATTATGAGTCGTTTTCTGCCTTTTTGAGAAACTCTCTTCTACTTCGGTTGTATGTGCTCGAAATTGTTTAAATATCTGCAACAACATAAATATGTATGCATAATATATATACATCGAGGCAGTTTACATATTTATCATTTACCGAATTGGTGGTTAAGATCAATTTAGTAACTTTAAATTAATTTTTAATTATTACTGGCATTTGCTCGCAGCTGCATCCGCGTGATAGTTTTTCCGGAATAATAGTCCCTAATAGCTTTATATATTCCCCGGATATAAATTAACCCGATAGCCTAGTTGGGAGTGGAACGGACTGCCGAGACGAATGTCCGCAGGTTCAAAAGCCAAGAGCACGCACCTCTGACTTTTCTAAAAAGTTATGTGTGTATTCTTTGTGAATTATCACTCGCTTAACGGTGAGGAAAAACATCGTGAGGAAACCTGCATACCTAAAAAGTTCTCCATAAGAACTTCGAAGGTATGTGAAGTCTGTCAACCCGCACTAGGCCAGCGTGGTGGACTAAGGCCTAAATCCTCTCAGTAGTAGAGGACGCCCGTACTCAGTAGTGGGTAGTATATAATACCGGGCTGGTATGGCATGGCATAAAGTATCCTATGATCCTTCCCAAGATCTCAAACTATCTCCACACCAAATTTCATCAAAATCGGTTCAGTATTTCAAGAGATTACTTCATACAAACAAATTCACAATACCTCTTTATAATGTAAGTATAGAAGATTACTTTTTTAATTATTACTATTTAAATTTACATAACATCAAACAACTAACATCTTAAAGTTATGATTCAAAGTAGTTTATGTCATCTGTATGACAAAAATAAACTAGATAGAGACTTATGACTCCACCCACACACACAATTTAGTATGTAATATGTTTTCCCTATAACATAATTTTTAACAAACCTGATAGTAAACTGAAGCCGCCAGAGAAAAGAAATGTGTGCAATCCTTTGAAACATTGTTGTTCTGTTTATGGAATTTCTGGAGATATGTTACTTCTAAACATATTATTTCTAATATTCCATTTAGTCTTCTATTCCATATTTCCCAATCATGTGCTAAACTGCCTTCTTCGGTCTGTATTCTTCCTAAGGGGTGATGGAGTATAACAGTCCCATGTAACAGTTTGAATAGAGAAAGCTGGAAAAAATAAATATAATTGCAAAAAATATACAGGGTCATTTTGACATTGCATTGTAAATGAAACTACATAAGTACTCGTCATTATCCCTGCTAATATTATACCAAAAATCATTCATGGAAAACGAATATTTGGACCAAGAATCCTAGTTTTACCTGATTTTTTTATCATTTTGTAGTTTCGTGCGAATATGGCGTGTGCGTGAGTGTATTTCTGACTGAAAGTGTGATGTTGCCGCTGCGACTTAGTTTTTTTTTTTATGTAGGCGATCCTGAAGTCAACTCCGGGGGAAACCTGCGAATGGGATACTGGAGTCCCCCGGCTTGACAACTGCAGGGGCCTGGGAAGGAAGTGGAAAAGGATGATGAAAGGAAAGGTGGGGAATGGAGAAAGGTTCTCAGGATGGGTGGAAAGGAAAAGGGTGCCAGGAAATGTTCGCGGGCCCTTTTAGGCCTCAATGTGTTATACAACCAAGAGGTATACACACTGAACTGTGTGCCTCGGCCCGCGACCAATTTTCCCCCGCGCATGGGCGTGTATTGGGTGTGAAGACCCAGCGCACAAAAATTGCCTCGGGGGGCTGCGACTTAGATTAGTAGTAGTGGCATAAGGTCAAGCAAAATTAACGTTACATTTTATTGATATTTATTTGGTTCAAAACTTTTAATAACTATGGTTTGAGTAATTTATTGGAAAATATTATTTTCAAGGAGATAAATATGTGGTTTAATTAGTAACGCAATGTCAAGCTGACCCTGTATGTTATGTTTATTATTTTTAATAAATGAATGACAAGATGAACCATCCGCTTGCCTGGTATAACAGGCTGAGATAGCTCTAAGTCCATGAAGACTAAGTTATGGCCACAACTACTTATAAAAGTAATACATATAACATTATGTGTTTTTCACTTTAATGATATTTAACCAATGGGGTAGTTTCATAACTTTGATTGTTTACATTATTTTTGATGCAACAGAAAATGATACGAAAAATAAATTCTTCTGGGAAATCAGCATGAAAACACACACACCCACACACTCACGCCTTTTATCCCCGAAGGGATAGGCAGAGGCGCAACTAGTGCACTCACTTTTCGCCGTGCGTATTCCGTTCCATGATGTGATAGGGGGCGAGCCTATCGCCATATCGGGCACAAATTCCAGACTCCGGGCTGATACAGAATAGAAAAATCCAATATCACTTTGCCCGACCCGGGATCGAACCCGAGACCTCAGCATTGCAGTCGTACCGTAATACAATTACGCCACCGAGGCAGTCGGCACCGAGGTAGTATAGATTTATTATTCCGTTGATTTTGAAAATTCTTTTCCTTTACATTTTGGATGACATACATTTTTGATAAATGTATAAAAAAAGTAATCACCTTCCCTATTCTGAGTAAGCGCTCTTTAAGTTGCGACCAGTGACTCAGAATTGCGGTAATATTTTTAATAATTACCAAACATTGCTCGTTCTTGGACTTCACCATGACAAATATGTAATCTTCGAGTAGATAGATAATATTAATGTTCATGCGTGCATTAGTATTCAAATACAATTTCTTTATGTACCAATTGAAAAACCCTATATAACCAACATAAGACTCATACATACCTTTTTCTTTTGGTCCATATTTTGGTCGTAAAATTTCAAAACACATGACAACATTTTCTCTGTGAAGTGACACATAGTCAGTCGGCATTCTGTGGACAGCTGCAGATAATTTAATATGATTTAGGACTTATAATAATACACTAATTTAATTTAATAAACAAAGAAAGTACCGTTTCCAACAGCAAGCTGATGATCTCAACAATAACTTCTTGTACTTTTTTATCATATGATAGTTTCAGAAAACAATTTTCAAATGTACTTAAAGAATTTCTCAGACAAATTATTATCTGACAGTTATTAATTCCACTTTTGACAATGAGTAAAAGTAATCTTAACTTTGTATAGTCGTCTAATTTGGAGTAATTGCGTGAACAGACAGAAAGAGAAATGTCTAATAACTCTGTAAATAATTATATGTTATTTTATATACATATCATAGAGGGTGACTTTTGAGATATGACACTATAGGAAGATACTTTAGCTGTAGCAGTGGCTAGGAGATTATTAAATGAGTTAACAAAAACAATACGTTATAGGACAGTAAGTAAGCTGTTTCCTTTAATGTGCCATCTCAAAAATCCACTCTCGACATAAAATACATGTAATCTAGCCTCATCACTATGAAGTTAACTGTGAACTTCATTCCCCCTTTACGCTACTCGTTTTATATTTCCAATAGTTTGTAATTTATTTTCAATAATGCACACACAACTTATGTAAGTTTTATGCCTTTTCTCATTACCTATTAAATAATTATGCTATTCATACAACTAAAAGTAATAGTAAATTATGACTTAAAAAAAATGTGGATGGTAACAATGAAGTCATACCAACTAAAAAACTCTTTGTACCTAGTAAACACCTTGTATGGTATACCTATGAATTCCTAATTCACAGGTACACCATACAAGATGATACAAGGGATTATTTTGATTCTCCAGCACACAAATTCGCATGAAAAACAACAATATAACATCTACCCATTCTGTTTTTGAGAAATCTATTGAATATTGCATGCATTAATTAATGTGGACAAAACTAACTATATAATAGCTCTAGTACCTTAAACACACTTAAAGTCAACTTATGTCATAGATTTCGGACAAGAATCCCACAAAACCGAGACCATAGAAATGTATTTCCAAACGTTACAGAGTAAACATTTATGATCTTAAAGATTACTATTCATTAATCAGATGTCTTGCCACAATATCCCTTCATACCTCTTGGGACGTGCTTTGAAACATTCCAAGAAAAGTATGATAACATTGTCTTATTCATGATTTTATCTATACTAATATTATAAAGAGAAAAGATTTGATTGTTAGTTTGTTTGTTTGCATTGAATAGGCTCCGAAACTACTGGACCAAATTGCAAAATTCTTTCACCAATATAAAGCTACATTATCAGCGAGTAACATAGAAAAACTCATTCACGCGGGCAGAGCAGCGAGCAGAAGTCTAGTAATTAATAAACTTATGAATAATATCTCACCTTCCCATGTTGTTGGTGCTATATGTCCTAAATAATAATCATGAGGCAAAACATGCTTGTATAGTAAAATCAAATATGCATCTCCAATAGCCTTTAATAAACGTTTGTCCTTTAAGATGTACAGACAGGCCTCTATTACCATATCACATTTAACATATGCACCACCTGAAAAATTATAAAAAAATTGATATCTCAAAGTAATAACTACTATAACGCCCGAAATTAATAATGTATCTGCTATCCAAGACTCAAACCTATCTTAGATTGCTGACTATCATTCAATTGGTTGAATGTGAATATTCAATTTTATTTTTAAAATCATGTAATTTCTGTGTTATACAATATAGGCAGACAAAAATGCCTGCAGACTGTCTGATATTAGATGATAGATAACACAAGTACAAGTACACACTTGTTCAAGTAGTCTTGAACCATAAAAAGACAAACAAAAATTGTTGATAAATCCTGGTTACACTGCTAGCCCCAAGACATTACAAAGGAGATTGAGTTTTTTGGGTGTCTGAAAATCCTACTCTCAGAATGACACATGCACAAAAGCAACCTATTTTCTTTGATATAGTGATAGTACTCTTGTTGTGCACAAATATTATGTATCTGCACTGCATCACTACTAACAATTTGCTTATCTACCTATACATATAATAAAGAGGTAGAACCGGTGTGTCTGTACATTTAAAGAAATGTGATAAAAAAGAAAGGGGTGACTATAGAAGAGTAATTTATATAGACGAAGACTATAGAAGAGTATCAGAGATTTTTATAATTATTTTCTGTCTATCTGTCTGTTTTTCTGTTTGTTTGTTACGGCACATCTGCAAAACTACTGAACGGATTTCCATGAAATTTGGTATGGAGATAGTTTAAGACCCTAGAAAGGACATAAGCTACTTTTAATCCCTGGAAGATATAAGCGGGACTTATATCCCGGAAAAACTCTTACACGCGGGCGGAGCCGCGAGCAAAAGCTAGTTAGCAATGAATAAACATATTGAATTTACAATTTAATTACAACACATTGGTATGTCAGCAGGGCATTTTGGCTATTAATCACGATGTTTTAGATTCAATTCACAGGACAGAAATAAAAAATTCACAAATTTTGGCATTTATATTATTAACTAGGTGTTGCTCGCGGCTTCGCTAGCGTGAAAGCCTTTGCCGCTATAAAACTCCCTAAAAAACAATACGACGCCACCGCCATGTACCTAAAGAATCAGATTAAAAATATCCATTATATCCCATGGGAGCAAGTAACCGGGATAAAAAGTATGTGTTAATCCAGGAAATGATCTGCCCGTGTGCCAAATTTCATCCAAATCCGTTTAGTTCTAACAAACACCCAAACATTTTCATAAACTTTCGCATTTATAATATTACTAAGAAGTAAGTAATCTATAATATTAAACAGTGTTTTTTTTTTTTAGGTAGGCGATTCTGCAGTCGACACCGGGGGAAACCTGCGAATGGGATACTGGAGTCCCTCGGCTTGACGACTGCAGGGGCCTGGAGGGGACGTGGGAGAGGAATATGGAAGGAAAGGTGGGGGACGGGAGGAAGGTTCGCAGGATGGGCGGAAAGAGAGGGAGCCAGGAAATGTTCGCGGGCCCTTTTAGGCCTCAATGTGTTTCACAACCAAGAGGTATACACACTGAACTGTGTGCCTCGGCCTGTGACTAATGTCCCCCCGCGCATGGGCGTGCATTGGGTGTGAAGACCCAGCGCACAAGAATTGCCTCGGGGGGCTTGAACAAAGTGTTAGGGGATCCACTTTTCGTACATGGGGAACAATTGGGAGACTGAACCATCTTTTCCCTGAGGGTTTCAGGGCGGGTAGCCGGTTAATCCGAGCAAAAAGCTCGAGTCAGAGAAAACTCTGAAAGTAGTAAGAATTATGACTACTAAAATATACATCATATTGACGACACACGACTGTATCAGTGACGTAGTTACATTGCATGCGCGGGTACGACACCGCTCTGGGGTACTGGGTTCGACTGCCGGATCGGGACAGTTGCACCCCTGCCCGACTCTTTGGGGATAAAGGTGTGATTTGTGATTATATAATACTAGCCGTTTGATGGGATAAAAAGTAGCCAATGCACTTCCCAGGGTTTCAAACTGTATCCATACCAAATTTCATAGAAATCCGTTAAGCACTTTCGGAGATGTGCACTAACAAAAAAATAGGCAGAAAATAAAAATAACAAATCGGTGATTTGTGTTCCATTACTCTTCTTTAGTCATCTCCTTTATTTTTTTTAATTAATAATAATAATCCCTTCCTAGCCGATTTCGGCTACGGCGGCCAATCTCAACGGAGATCAGCCAGGTGCGCAGGAGATATTATAGTGCACAGGTGTGTGCGCAATACACAAGTGCACCCACTATTCCTTCACTCTCATAGTCCGGTGAGACGGCAATCCGACATGACCGGAGAGAGATCAGGCGCAGGACCAACGGCTTTATGTGCTTTCCGAGGCACGGGGGTATCACACCGCCAACTTCCTGACTCCGAGCTGCAACTGAGTAATTTTTTTTTAAGATGGAGAAACCCAGTCACAATGTTTTTGGCCCGACCCAGGATTCGAACCCAGGACCTCAGCGCGCAAGTCGTACTCGTAACGCGTACGCAATACAACTACGCCACCGAGGCAGTCTTCAGTTTTTTTAATTATAATTATTGTTTAAAGGTACACAAACATACACACACCGAGTTCTACTGATTTATTAGAAGTATGGGTAATCATTATGGAGGTGATATTCAATATTTTTTTGGCTTTTAGTGGTTTTTGTATACGATATTTTTTTTTTTTTTTATTATTTATTATGGCATTGAATGAGGAGACGAGCATGCCGTTCGCCTGATGGTAAACGATACGACCACCCATAAACAGTAGCAACACCATCCAGCAACTTGACTTACAAAGTACTGTGTGGCATTCCACTGCACTCGTCATCCTGAGACGCATCGCATGCTCACGCCTTTTATCCCCGGGGGTAGGCAGAGGCGCAACTAGTGCACCCACTTTTCGCCAAGCGTGTTCCGTCCCAGGATGTGATAGGGGGCGACATAAGATGTTAAGTCTCGTTATGTCCAGTAGTTACACTACCTACAATGTCCTTCAAACCGAAACACAACAGTGCATGCACACTGCTGCTTAGCAGTAGAAATAGACATTGCGGTGGTACCCACCCAGACGGACTCTTACATATGAGAGACCTACCACCAGTTAATAAATATTATATTTATAGCTTTTTTGTTTTAGTAAGAAATAGACTGCCTCAATGACGTAGTTGTATTGCGCACGCGGTAAGACTATCGCGTTGAGGTGTTACAGCTGAATGGGGAAAAAATGTGTAATGCTATGTATAAAATATGAAATAGACCAAAGAAAACCCAACACAAAAATACCACTTTTTCAAGTCACAGGAATGCAAAATTTACAATTTCGTTTACTTGGATGACATTCTTATTCTGGAGTTATTTGGGATTAAAAACCAAAGTAATGAACCAATTTTAAAAAAATTATGGGGCGAATCTGGAAGTATATTCTATTAAATAAAAAAAAGAATTTGCCTAATTGGTTGGGAGGACCGGATGGGATCTTTCCCAAGATGCTACAACATGCACTCAAGTATATCAAGGAGGACCTTCTAGCAATCTACATGGGATGTCTAATAATTGGATATATACCAGAAAGCTGGAGGAAAGTAAGAGCTGTCTTTCTACCCAAGCCAGGTAAGAAGACATATCAAGATCCTAAATCATTTAGATGCATTAGTCTCTCGTCGTTCTTATTAAAGGCGCTAGAGAAACTAATAGATAGAAACATACGAGAAGAAATAGGAAGAGGTAGCAAGCCACTGCATGCAAATCAGCATGCATACATGGAGAACAAGTCCACGGAGACAGCTCTCCACAACCTGGTGGCTACAATCGAGAACACATTGGAGAGGAAAGAATCAGCAATTGGGTGTTTCTTTGACGTAGAGGGCGCCTTTGACAAAGCGACATCATACGCGATAGAATCCTCACTAAATAGAGAAGGCATCAATCCTCTAATAAAAAAATGGATTATGAATATGCTGAATCAAAGATTAATAACAGCCGAACTAGGTGACATAACGTACACGGTTAGGGCAAACAGGGGCTTTCCGCAAGGGGGCTGCCTGTCTCCCCTGATGTGGTGCCTGCTGCTGGATGACCTCATCAAGGAAATAAATCGCAGGCACATATACATGCAAGCGTATTCCGATGATGGGGTTATCCTAGTAGTGGGACAGGACCTCAATATGTTGTGCAGTAGACTAAATATGGCAATTAGAATAGCCTTACAGTGGTGTAGGGAGCGAGGCCTAAACCTCAATCCAGACAAGACTAAGGTGGTTCTGTTTACCAAAAAGAGGAAGAACAAAGATCTGTTACCAATTGTAATAGATGGCAGAAATTTAGAAATAGTTAAAGAAATCAAATATTTAGGAGTAGTGCTGGATGACAAACTACTGTTCAATTCGCACATAAGCCAGCAATGCACTAAAGCTAAAATAGCGATGATGCAATGCAATAGAGCGATAGGCAAGACTTGGGGTATGAAGCCGAATATAACCTACTGGATATACAAGGCCATCATACTCCCAAGACTGCTGTACGGAGCCTTGGTATGGTGGCATAGGGCGACCATAAAGGCAAATTACAAGAAACTAGCCCAGGTACAGAGACTCGCTGGGCTTATGACTACAGGTGCACTAAGAACTACTCCAACCGCGGCACTAGACATCATTCTAGGATTTATACCGCTGGATCTGGAGGCTAAAAAGAGAGCATTAGAACAATGTTACAGGTTAAAGTCCTATGGACTATGGAAAACTACTTCCACAAACAAAGGACACAAAGATGTAATCAATACAATTCAAGGAAAAATGTCGATGATCTTGGGAAACAACGATCTAATTCAGAAACAAAAGATCTTCGACAAAAAATACAGAATACATATAGGACAAAGAGAAAACTGGGAACTTCCACACGACCATGATAAGTCGGTGGAATGTTTCACAGATGGATCTAGGAAGGAATCAACAGGATTGTCGGGGGCAGGAATATTTATAACCACGCCACCCAACACAGAAGAAACCACAATAAAGCTAGGCAGATATGCGAGCGTATTCCAGGCGGAAATAATGGCCATTCTGGAATGCGCTGATCGCACTAAGCAAATAACCAATAAGGAAATCAGCACAATACTGATTTATAGTGATAGTCAAGCAGCCTTAAAGGCACTTGACAAACCAGAGACAACGTCGGCCCTAGTGAAAGAATGCAAAAGCAAACTGAACACACTAGCAGCCGACAAAGAGGTCATCGTCGCCTGGGTACCTGGCCATCAAGGAACCACAGGAAATGAGAAGGCCGATGAGCTAGCGAGAGAGGGAGCTGATGAAACATTCATAGGACCGGAGCCGTACTTACCTATACCGGCAAAAGTCACGAAGGGAGTAATCAGCAGGAAGATAGCTACAGAAACAAACGTCAGATGGAGAGACATGAAGGGCTGTCGCCAATCTAAAATCTTCATCAAGACGCTAGACAAGAAGAAAACAAGAAGCCTACTCCAATTCAGGAAGGAGGACATAAGAACCATTATAGGAATCATGACTGGACACGGAACGCTGAACAGGCACTTAAAAATAATAGGTAAGACCGAAGACGCCTCGTGTCCAGAATGCGGAGAAGAGGAGACCAGCATCCACTTTCTGGCAGAGTGCTCAATGTACTCTCTGCCAAGATGGGAGATACTGGGAACAGACAGACTGGAAATAGCACAACTACAGGAGGTAAAGCTAGGAGACATAATAAGGTTCAGTAAGGCAACACAAAGGTTTGTAAGAGTAGAAGGGGGCATACTGCAGGAGCACCAGTAAAACCAGTGCTTCAGGATGGAGACTGTCACGAATAGCCTAGGAAAGGGGAGCGACGCTATGTCGGACTGGGGGACGCCGCCTGGGGGGTGGGAGAGTATGTGGGCAGACTGGGCCTGGCAGCCTGTGTGGCCCTCACCGCATAGGCTGAGCGCTGCCCCCTGTTGGCTCCTGCTACAATGATCAAGGTCAAAGTGGCGGGACCCTCAGTGGAAGGCGGTGCTGGGCAGAGATCGGTAACCTGGAAGGTTCACACCTGGAAGGAAGCCACGATGCCTCCAAGGTCTAGCTGTGCCACAGCCGAAACTCCCTATGGTGAATGCGGCCCCTGGGAATGATACCTGCGAAGCGAACCGAACCAAAGCGAAAGTGGCAGCTCCACCCAAACTGGGACTAAGGGTGAAATAGTTCCCAAGGAAGTGAACTGATCACCCGTCTGTGCGACTGCATACGTCCCCATTAGACATACATACTTGCCTAATTGGTTCGTAAATGACTGACCACTGAGGTAACTATCATAATAACACATAGAATTGAAAACCTCCTCCTTTTTAGAAGTTGGTTAAAAAAAGCAAATACCTTTATTGGATCCTGCTACACATAAATGTAATAATGAGGTACAAAGTGGTCCAGTAACCGTATCAAATGTTTTTGAAGTGTCATATTTTTCAGTTTCCTGAAAAAAATACACTCTAATTAGTTTATTTTTTAACAATCTATACATTAATATGTGAAGCTAGAACTTCAGATACCTTTTTAACCCGTCAACGCCCGCTTATATATAGCTATAAGCTAATTTCCTTATATAAATTGACACCGGTGTCCACCGCGGGCGTCCAAGGATTAAGATGATTGCATGTATAGGGTGTGTGAGATTTGGCACAGTAAAGGTTTATAATTAGAGATAAGGTACAGAAAGCAAATTCTATATAAAATAGGTATTACAAATTCGATTAAGTGTTCACTGCAAAAATAAAAATCAATACACAGTGGCGTAGTGTGGGTCTCGGCCGCCTGAGGCGGGCACAATGTGTTTGGCGCACCAAGCAACAGAACGAGAAGCTATCCGTACCCCTGAATGGTTTTTTTTGTGTGCTCCATTTTTCCTTTGAACTTTTTTTGCAACTCCCAAGTGTTTGCCCATAGCACAAAAGTTTACATGATGTTTTAAAGGTTTTATTTTACACATATTTATGCCCTTAGCCACCTTTGCTATGCCACTACTTATACATATTTTTAATGAATTACGGTAGAATCAGGAACATCAAGTGCCTGCTTAGTAACTTCTAATTTATATCAATTTTGCTAGTTATTTTTCTAAGATATAATATGATAAGCTATCAAAAATTTGTTTTAGTGAACAAATATTGCAGAGAAAATACCAACCTTTAAAATATAGTCATTAATATCCTCAAATAAATTATTCCATGTATAGCCATTCTTTTTCAACGTGTTCTCGGTTAATAGCATTGGAACTGCATTTCTTAAAAGATATTCCTTTAGGGCTTCAGCACTTTTTTTTCTGTCCGTTATTCTATTACTTTTGAGACCGTCGCAGATTTCTTTAACAGATACTTCTAATGCCATAATGGTTAATAAAATAAGTCCTTTGTGATAAAAGAGTAGTGTTAAGGGGCACTCAACATTTTTCGTTCACTTATCTTATTGCATTTTTAAAGTAATAATAGCTTTCCGAAATATAATATTCTTCAATAATTATAATATTATAAGCTTAGATTATAAGTAAAACTATTTCGGGTACCTAATTTACGTACTAAAACAGAATTCAAATTAAAGTTATAGAAGTACACACAAAAACAAAACGATTGCAATTCGCATTTCGCTGAAAGCAGAGCTGAAATGAAAGCAAAAATAACTATAAAAGAAAATAATTATAATTTTTATAGTTGTGACCAGGTTGTGACATTTGACAATCTTATGCTGAGTTTAGACTAGCAAGTTCTCTCAGCAATATGTTGCGCAATAACTTTCAGAAGCGTTTATACTAGCGGCAATATTTCTTTAGCAACACGCTGTTTCAAGTCATCCACCAAGTTAACTTGCGCAAGTTCTTGCAAAGCTGTTTACATTACTCGAGGAATATTTATTGCTTGCCATGTTCTTTTTTCATAAAACTGAAAGACAAGGCACGCAATCCTTTTGCCTAATTTTTATGAATCTAATATAATGCTGTTTGGATGATGATTGTAAACAAAATAATCACCTTAAAAATACCAACACGAAACAGAGTTTTGAATTAAAAAGTACTGCGTGACATTTCATTGCACTCGTCATCCTGAGTCATAATATTTTAAGTCTTAAGACTCCCATTAATTACGTTGACTACAATGTCCTTAAAACAGGAACACAATAGTGCATGTATACTATAGCTTGGCGGCAAAAATAGATATATCGGTCAAACTACAAACTTATAACTTGGCAGTATAGTCTTGGGGACCTTAGCTGCTTCAGAATGGAACAAATAAAAAAAACGTTAGCTACTAGCTCAGCAAGTTGAAACTTTTATCTGCACGCAGAATAAACTGCAAGTTCTCGCACAAGTTGCACAAATGGTGTTTACACATGCGACTTGCCAGAAGTCCTGGAAGCTTCAAAATGTTGCAGAAGTCAGCTTGCCGTGACTGTTTACACGGTAAAAATAGCTTGCGCAACATAACTTCTGCAAGTTTTATTGCTAATGTAAACCCCGCTTTATGCTGAGTTTAGACTAGCAAGTTCTCTCAGCAATATTTTGCGCAGTAACTTTCAGAAGCGTTTACACTAGCGGCAATATTTCTTTAGCAATACGCTTTTTCAAGTCATCCACCAAGTTAACTTGCGCAAGTTCTTGCAGAGCTGTTTACATTACTCGAGGAATATTTATTGCTAGCCATGTTCTTTTTTCATAAAACTGAAAGACAAGGCACGCAATCCTTTTGCCTAATTTTTATGAACCTAATATAATGCTGTTTGGATGATGATTGTAAACAAAATAATCACCTTAAAAATACCAACACGAAACAGAGTTTTGAATTAAAAGGTACTGCGTGACATTTCATTGCACTCGTCATCCTGAGTCATAATATTTTAAGTCTTAAGACTCCCATTAATTACGTTGACTACAATGTCCTTAAAACAGGAACACAAAAGTGCATGTATACTATAGCTTGGCGGCAAAAATAGACATATCGCCCTATATACCCGTAAAACTCCCGCTTGTTCCCCATTAGTCTTCAAACCATTTGCTGCTTGTGATGTTAAGAAGAATATCTTGATGATCACCTCTAATGCTGCTGGAAGCGACTGTATCGGACGTAACATGATTCTTCCGATCTAAGACGAACTCCTTCCCATAATTTGTCATATCCTGAATTATTCCATCTCCAGCGGCATTTTTCCTACTGCTTGGAAGGATGCCCAAATTATCCCTCTTCCTAAGAAATCTAATCCATCCACCTATTCCGACTTTCGTCCTATATCTATTCTACCTTTCCTCTCTAAAGTTCTTGAACGTTTAATCCATTCCCAACTCAATGATTTCCTCTACACAAATCAACTCCTCAATCCCTTTCAATCCGGGTTCCGTACCGGTCATAGCACCACTACCTCCTTAATTAATGTTACAGAAGACGTCAGATCTGGCATGGAGGAAGGGAAGCTAACTGTGTTGGCTTTACTAGATTTTAGCAACGCTTTCAATACTGTCGATTTTGACGTATTACTCTACACACTGCGTTCTCTTAACATATCTCCAACAGCAATTGTGTGGTTTCACAGTTACCTGTCTGGACGCCGGCAGCGTATTTGCATTGAGGATATATATTCCTCTTACTGTTCCACTGCTGCCGGAGTGCCACAGGGCGGCGTTCTATCTCCACTTCTCTTCGCTATTTTTATCAACTCCATCTCGAATCATCTTCGTTCATCCTACCACCTTTATGCTGATGATTTGCAAATCTATACTCAAGCACCGTTGGATAAGCTGACCGATGCAGTTATGGAAGTAAATTCTGACCTGAATCATATTTGTGAATGGAGTAAGGCGCATGGCCTGAAAGTAAATCCATCGAAAACACAAGTAATTGTCATCGGCAGCCCTAGGATGATATGCAGGGTAGATTGGTCGCAACTTCCTTGTGTGTCTTGTGACGGTATTATTATCCCATACAGCGATAGTGTTAAAAATCTTGGGTTGTACTTGGATAAATCACTTACCTGGGGACCTCAGCTTCAATATGTTAGTCGTAGGCTCTATGCTGCGGCGGGGTCCTTGCGAAGGTTACGCAACTTCTTACCCATTGCCACCAAGATTTCACTGGCTCAATCCGTTCTCCTTCCCATCCTTGATTATGCTGATGCCAGCTATATTAATATTACTGAAGAACAACTCAATAAGCTTGAGCGCCTTCAAAATTTTTGCATAAGATTTATATTTGGACTACGCAAATATGATCACGTGTCTGAGTGTCGCACTAAGCTCAAGTGGTTACCTATTCGCCTTCGCCGGAATGCCCACATCCTTTCCCTTCTCTACAGTATTCTGTTTAATCCTCTAACACCCTCTTATCTTAAATCTAGATTCCTATTTCTTCGTGAGACGCATGAGAAGTCTCTTAGATCATCGGAGAACTTGAAACTGAAGATGCCTGTGCATACTACTACATTTATGGAGAAATCCTTCACTGTTGTCGCTGTCAGGTTATGGAATGCTCTGCCTGTAGCCATAAGACGCGCGCAATCATTACCAGTTTTTAAAAAAATGGTAAAGGGACATTTCCTCAACCTCTAGAACCTATCAGAACTGTATGACATTGATTAACATTTATAAGTACTTATTTACTTTTGTGTAGTAAATATTATATGTATACGTTTATGTAATATTATATGTACTATATTATATATGAGTACTTGTACGTATGACTATGTATGTATATGTTGTCTGTAGATATTTTTGTGCTCTCGTATGTATATATTTATTTATATTTAGTGTATTCTATAGTAGCTTTTATGTACGCCCCTGACTGCCCTTTTCGTTATTTCTCTTATCTCTATCCAATGGTTGTCTGTTAGAGATTGCCTTGAGCGATAAGACCGCCAATTGTATCACCGCTTACTTGTTTATATTATGATATAATTTTTTTTTATTTTTGTTGGTGTACAATGAAGATGTAAAATAAAAAATAAAAAAATATCGGTCAAACTACAAACTTATAACTTGGCAGTATAGTCTTTGAGACCTTAGCTGCTTCAGAATGGAACAAATAAAAAAAAAAGTTAGCTACACTCAGCAAGTTGAAACTTTTATCTGCACGCAGAATATACTGCAAGTTCTCGCGCAAGTTGCACAAATGGTGTTTACACATGCGACTTGCCAGAAGTCCTGCAAGCTTCAAAATGTTGCAGAAGTCAGCTTGCCGTGACTGTTTACACGGTAAAAATAGCTTGCGCAACATAACTTCTGCAAGTTTTATTGCTAATCTAAACCCCGCTTTAACCGGGCGGTAATCAGTGTTGCCAGATGAATGACGGTTGAAGTCGCCGAAAAATCATTATGAAGTAGCCTAAAGTCGCCGCATCGTATATGGAGAGGCGAAAGAGCAAAAAAAAAAAAACCTCCACCGCCGATGCGAAGAGCTAAAAAAAAATCCGACTTTCCGACTCCAAATTGGCGACTGAGTGCCATTCGCATAGCCTAAACGGCGACCAGTCGCCATTCACAATTTTTGGTCGCCCCGACACCCTCCGAGGTAGCCTAAATTGCGAAAAGTCGCCTAATCTGACACCACTGCCGGTAATCAATTCAATTCCATTTTTAGCATTTTTTTTTCTCTCTTTGGCAAGGCGCAATTTTTAGGTTATGGCTATATGACAATTTATTGACACTTCTTTTTTTTATTATTTATTCTTGTCCATGGATACAAGTCTCTCAGACCGAAACAATACTATAGTGCGTTTCAAATTATTTTACCGATGGCGTGAATTGGTACCCCTGTCTGACAAGATGGTGGACATTATGAAGAAAATTCCCGCCATTTCAGTTTTAAAAAATTGGGTTACCAGAGGATCAATGTATTGAATAAAATACCATATCAAAAATAATAAACAATAATTGTATAACATCGATAAAATTACCATAAAATAAATAGCCAGTGTAATTATACAATGAATTATGCTAATTAATATGTTTTGCATTTTTTGTGCTGACGTGACATAATTGCTTTTCAATAATTACTTACCTCCATGACTCATTAAAAACTAATGTCATTCCATTATGATAAAGAAATATTCGTCTTATTTTATTTATTAATGTATTATCCTAAATCTATATATGTAGTTAATAAACGGTTTATTAGATAAACAAACTGAAGTTTATTTAGCTGCTAAATATCTACCCAATTATTAATGGTCTATTGTGTTCGATTTACTTCCATAAGTTGCAGATTAATTGCATAGTGTAATTTTGTGACATAACTATTTGTAGTTCTGCACCATACATCTTAAAAAGAGGCATTTATTGAGAACCCACAATGATTACTTTACTCACATGCTTAATGATTCACTGCCTCAGTGGCGTAGTTGTATTGTCTACGCGTTACGAGTACGATTTGCACGCTGAGGTCCCGGGTACGAATCACAGGTCGAGCTAAAAAGATTGTTAGTGGGTTTTTCCATCTTAAAAATTACTCAGTCGCAGTTCAGAGTCAGGAATTTAGCGGTGTGATATGTGCCTCGGAAACCACGTAAAGCCGTTGGTCCTGCGACTGATCTCTTCGGTCATGTCGGATTGCCATCTCACCGGACTATGGTAGTGAAGGAATAGCGATTGCACTTGTGTATTGCGCACACACTTGTGCACTATAATATCTCCTACGTACCTGGCTGATCTCCGTTGAGATTGGCCGCCGTGGCCGAAACTGATGAATTCAAAGATTCTAATAATAAATTATATGAATTATATTGTACTTGCATAGACACAACCTAGTAGCCAAGATCATACACCAGCAAGTTGCTCTTCGGTATGGTCTTGTGACTCCTGAAGTGCCATATTACCAGTATGTGCCTCAACCAGTTCTCGAAAATGATCATGCAACGCTGTACTGGGATCGATCTATTATCACGGACAGGACTATTGTTGCCAATAAGCCTGATATTGTAATAGTAGATCGATTGGCGCGCCGAGCAATACTTGTTGACGTCACTATTCCGCATGATGATAACCTTGTTAAGGCCGAAAAGGACAAAATGTCTAAATATTTAGATTTGGCTCACGAGGTTACCGACATGTGGAAGGTAGACTCCACAATTATTGTTCCGATTGTCGTTTCTGCTCATGGGTTGATACCAAAGAGTCTCGACCAACACCTCCAGAGGCTCTCAATTGGTCGTTGGGCCAAGATCCCGATGCAGAAAGCAGTACTTCTGGACACGGCACGCATTGTGAGGAGATTCCTCACTTTGAATCCCTGACCATCGCGAAGCCACCGATGCATCGGTGGCTTGGGTCTTGAGCCTCGCCATCGAAGGTGATTCACTTTTTTATATTTTTATAATATGTATTAATTTTTTTTTAGTATATATATAAAAATGTAAAAAAAGAAAAATTGAAAATAAAGAGAAATAAGAATTATATGAAAAGTGGGTACATAATTGATGCTTATATATTTTAAAATTTGATTTGACAATATTAGTGTTTTGTTATGAAACAAAACATGTTCCGATTACAAAAAAAAAAAACAAAAATTTCATTTATATCAAGGTAACATTTTTTTTGTGATGTAGCAGCACTGCATATGTTTTGCTGCCAACATCATGCAATCGGAACTATAAATTGAAACGTACACTAAAATATATAAGTATTGACGTTAAGAATCATAGATGAAGCAAACAAAGAGGAACACATGCCGTGACCACATGAGACAGAGAATTTGACAAGTGAATTGAGTAAATATCTACACCGCACCATTTAGTAATGGATTTAGTAAAGTTATACACACTTTTAATAGTTTTATAACACTCTGAAAACACCCGATATTAAGCACAACCACTTTACGACAGTGGCAAAGTGTGAACAATTCCGACCTTGAAAAAAACCGGCACGCACTACGGGACGGCAATAAAACGATTCTATCCCTTTCTTTCATAAGCAATACCTCTATAGTACCATCCCTTTCTGTAGGACGGAATAGGAGCTATACAGTAGTCTATGTTGTTTACTGTATCTACGTTAAGAATGATAGAATGATTCTCCATATCTAACGGGCCATATTCACGATTCATTTTGCTGTATATCCCGTCGAAATTACCTACTTGATTCTATAAATTAATGAAATAATTTTAAATAGCAGACCCTGTGTAGCACTCAAGCAAACAAATCGCACCTTTAGGATAAAACGATACAAATCAAAGAAATCGAAAATTGAGTTATCGTCATAAAATTACTTAAAACGAAGTTTTCAATACAACAATAGTTCAAACACCGCCATATTCAAGAGGGAAAAGGACAAACTATTATATCGGTCCCTTTTTTATTATATTTTCATAAAAAAGGCACCAGTTTTAAGTAATTTTTTGACGATAACCAAATTTTTGATTTTTTGAATTGTGTGGTTTTCGTCCTAAAGGTGCGAAATAAAAACCTATCATAACTCAAAGTATAGATTTTGAATCCATTACGTGGCTTTGACGTTATACACCAACGAACAATTTAATACTACAACATGGTTAAATGTATAGATTTAGATTAATTCCATTAGGTAATGTTACCCGTCAAACCCGATTTCAGGACAACCTAGTTTGTTCTAGCCCAAACCATTCATCTTAGGGCCGGCGCACAGGCCCTATAGTACAACCCGCGCGGCGTCATGAGACTAGGGAGAAAACTGCCATGATTTATAAGAATAATAATTGATAAAACATATAAAACGCAACTATATATTTTCACTTATAAAATTTTAATCCAAGACCTAATGACCTTGATACAGTATGGTATAATTAATAGTACTTTGCCTGTTTGAAGTTAGTTACGACTCACGTGTGGCGCTGTGAATATTTCTGGCAAATAAATCAAGGGCTAATGGGTGACAGGAGGCGTGCAGTGGGTGAGGTGACTAACTTTTTGCGACAAAGTTATAATAACATCGTATAAAAGTGTACGTAAGTGTCGCAGAATTCACCTGACATGCTTACAATGTCAAGGCTTTGATTCAAATGCAACCCGGATCAATATTAGTGTCATAGGCTTAAGGTGCAAGTCCGAGACAAGCCGCAAACCGCAGCCGCAAGCTACAAGCAGCAAGCTGCAAGTGACACTACTGGGTTTTATGAATTTACATGAAAATAATTCCTAGAAATGCGATATTGTAGCGAGCGGCCGCGGTGCGTGCGAAAAATCAATCTTATTCACATCTGACATCGAATAACAGTCGCTGTATGTGCGGTTGCAGTCCATCCCGGAATAGTAACGGCGGTGACCGCAGGCAACAATGCGGTATACAACTCATCTCGGAGTTGTAACTTTAACAGTTCGTTTGAAGATGTTAAAAAATATGTAATATAACATTTTATTCTACGAGAACAGTATCTCTAGCACTTGCGTACAATAGTCTTACGGTATCGCAATAGCCTACACCTCGCCGAGAACCTGTAACAATAACATAAGGATCTCCAGCTCGTAGGATTCTTTTCGCTTTACAGTAATCAAGTGCGGCGTGTATTCTAGATTCGACTTCAGATATCCAACTTCCTCTTGCTACTTCGAAATAATGCATGGCACGTACACCACGCCAAAAACGTAACTGCCGTGCTGTGTGACAAGCTCTAGTTACAGCGACTATGGGACACGTGGGTCTTACATGAGAGAGAATTTTTGCTGTTCGGCCAGAATTTGTTAAACAAATAATAACAACAGCACGAGAACGCATTGCTAGCTCCATTGCACTTATGCAAATAGCTTTCGTGGGTTCTTCTAGAGAATTCTGCATTAACTCCGTGTTTCCATACACTCTTGGTTGCCATACGATTCTTTCTGCATGACGGCAAATAACAGCTGCTGCTGCCAAACAATGTTCAGCCATACGTATTGTATCAAACGCAGGTGAGAATTTTTTCAATGGTGAATCATAATGTAGCTCTAAAGAAAGAACATCTGCGCCATCAAGAACAAGATTGGCAATATCCGTAACACAAAGTGTTGGAATTTGTTCATTGATAACTGCTTTAAATAAGCAGGGTTTTCCAGCTATGTTACATTTAGCAAGAATACTTTTTTGAGCTATGAATATTTTCTCTACTGGCAAGTCAGTGCTTAGGATGCAGCGATCTATATAGATACCGTCAGCTTCAGAAAGTATGGAGTCTATATTGTCGAGACCCACAACAGAATCGATACATGCAAATATAAGAATATGTTTGCCCTTTTCAGAAAGGATTTCTCGTACTTGTTGGATGTCATGGTCATTTTGCGCGTTTGGAACTAATAAACCATCTACATCTGATGATACTGCCCAAGCAATTTGTTGTTCCATGTGTTCAAATGGTTGTTGTGAAGTATCGCTGCCTGACATTGAATCTAAACTATCACCTCGGTCCTTATCTAAACTTGGTGTTTCGCGAGGTATTTGCGATATTCGTACAGTCATTTTAGCGCCAATGGTACCTCCTACGACTACTGAACATTCAACTGAATCATCACCCACCTCACATACTAACAGTTTGATTTTAGATGGTGTCAAACTGTCAATTATAATTATATCACCTGGTTGTAAATCGATCAGATGATCATAACCCAAGTAGAGACAATCGGCAGTGCCGCTTTCACGCCAACTGGCATCTGTAGTCAATCTAATATTTTCATTTTGCATAATTTCTACTGTCGTATTCGGCCCACTTTTTAAATCTCCCGTGACAATATCTGGTCCTCTGACATCTACTATAAGAGCCAAAGGATACACATATTCTAATTCAGCGCTATAATTATAAACTGCCTGTCTAATGCTTTGAATCAATTGTGCACAGGCCTCTGGTTCTAAATCTCGCAAGTTTAATCGGGCTACAGTCATGCCAGAAGCAATCAAACGCTGTATTGTAGTTGGCTCGCGATTCTCCACCCCAATATCACACATAAGGCCAGTCTGTAATTCTTCGCATGGATTTTCATGGACATCTAAGGTACAATAATGTTTTAATAATGTATTTTGCATCGGAGTAGTTTTCTCTTTTAAAGTTGGTACCGCTTCTAGAGGGATATGCCAAGGTAAAGCCATCGAAGATAATATTATTACCTGCTTCTTATTCTCAATAAAAATGTCCGATCGTAATTTTTCCCTGTCTACGTATTTTTCCGTATCAATCATCAATCTTGACGAAATGACAATGACAATTGTCTAATTTTTAAAATGACAAATAGAAGCACATACTTTAAAAAAATATGTAATTAATTTACCTCCATTCCATCAAATAATCTATATTATAATAAAGCAGTCGATCTCGGTGCGTCTGTACATTGAAAGAAATGTGATAAAAAGAAAGGGTCATCCTCTTTCTTTTTCTAGAGAAGAGTAATGGAAAACAAATCAGCGATTTTTATAATTCTTTTCTATTTGTCTATCTATTTTTCTGTTTGTTTGTTACTGGACATCTATTAAACTACTAAACGGAATTCGATGAAATTTACTATGGAGATAGTTTGAAACCCCAGGAAGGACATAGGCTACTTTTTATCCCGGGAAAATATAAAGCGGGACTTTTATTCCGGAAAAACTTTTTCACGCGAGCGGAGCCGTGAGCAAAAGCTAGTATGAAATATGCGATATTTATTATTCAATATCATTGATAATATCACGATAATATTGTTATACTAGAACCAACTCTACGGTACCTATTGATTATAAATAGCTTAACAACATCGAATTATAGCTTTAAAACGCTGCATTAAAATAATAAATCCATGTGTAGTGTGAACCGTGTATACAGCTCTTTATTAACTACATATAATATTAAGAGGCTCTTAAGCTCGAAGGAGATCTCTCGCTGCCGGCCGTAGTGTCTGCCAGGGTTGGCGGCTGGAGGTCTTGGCGAGCGATGGTCTTCTTCTGCGAGTGCGTCATCTCGCGGAAGGAGAGCGCCGGGCGGGATCGTGAGCAGAACGATCCCGCCCTCAGCCAAAGGAGACGTAGGAGGCGCCGGGTGGACGACTGACCGGCGTCTCGTGCCCTGTGGTCCGGGGGCATTTAGAGAGTTCCGCCACGGCATCCCCTGCCTGTCGTAAGAGGCGACTAAATGGAGCTTCGAGAGAGGCGCGGGACGAGCAGCGGTGGGCTGCTTAGACCAATTTAAGCGACTCCGAGATGGACTACAATGCGGGTGGTCGGTCTCCTATTGTCGTAGACGCCAAAGGCGTCCTTTAAAGTTCGGGGGCATCTTAGCCACCTTGTATCGAGAAGCCGCAGCGGCATCGCGCAGGGACGGTCCCGTGCAGCTACTTATCTTAGTTCAACAAGATACCGCGGGGCCGTCTCGTATGCGCCGAAAAAAGCCACCGCGGGTTTTAGTTGGTATGCCGGTGTAGGGTGTACATAGTGTTGGGGACTCGGTCCAATGCTCGCTCGGATGATGCTATACTCCCGAGTGTCGACATTGGGCCGTAAGACTGTGTGAAACGAACATAACTGTTCCACTCATCCGCCAGTCGTGGTAGCGATAACACGTTTTTTCCCCGCGACAAAAAAGAAAAAAGCTTTTAAGCGGGGTTTAGCCTGGCAAGAAAACTTGCAGAATTTATTTTGAAGCTTGCAGGACTTCTGGGGCTAAGGTCGGGCTAAGACCATGCTGCCAAGTTATACGTTTGTAGTACGACTGATATGATTATTTTTGCCACCCAGCAGTAGTTTACATGCAGTATTGTCTTCCTGTTTGAAGGATATTGTAGCCAACGTAATTACTGGGCATCATAAGACTTAACGTCTTATGACTCAGGATGACAAGCGCAGTAGAATGCTACGCAGTGCTTTGTAATTCATAATTCTGTTTCATGTTGGTACTTTTAAAAACGATTATTTTATTTACAATTATATTTTCCCGGGATAAAAAGTAGCCTAAGTTACTCCTTATTACATCAGCTACCTGCCAATAAAAGTCCCGTCAAAATCGGTCCAGCCATTTCAGAGATTAGCCGGAACAAACAGACAGACAGACCGACAGACAGACAGACAAAAATTGTAAAAAATGTTATTTTGGTGTATGTACCGTATATATATTCATATAATATATGTAGTAAAAAACGTTTATTTCAATATTACAAACAGACACTCCAATTTTATTTATATGTATAGATGTATAGATCATCGTCACCGTGTAAACAGTCACGGCAGGCTGATTCTGCAACATTTTGAAGCTTGCAGGATTTCTGGCAAGTCGCATGTGTAAACACTATTTATACAACTTGCGCGAAAACTTGCAGTTTATTCTGCGTGCAGATAAAAGTTTTAATTTGCTGAGCTACTAGGTTACTTTTTTTGAAGTGATAACTTCTTATGGGAGGGTAAACCGCTTCGTAACGTAACGCGTTACGGCACCACTCTGTCTGGCTTCGCGAGCGCCGGCGGCGGCAGCGGCGAGCGCACGGCGGCCGGTAGGTGGCGTCGCTGTTTTTATAATTAATAAAAGATTTTATTAATAAATAACTTTTCCTCACATTATCCTATTAAATATACATAAAGAGTAAGTAATAACCTAAGCTTTTCTCAAGTTAAACAATTTCGATATTAAATAGTTCAACTTAGATTAGTTTAAGTTATCACTTCTGTCGAGCGTCCCGAGACGCACACGTTTTTTTTTATTTGTTCCATACGGAACGGGGTCGATGGCCTAGTTGGGAATGGAACGGTCTGCCGAGACAATGTCCGGAGGTTCAAAATCCAAGGCACACACCTCTGACTTTTCGAAGTTATGTGTGTATTGTTTATCAATAATCGTTCGCTTTAACGGTGAAGAAAAACATCGCGAGGAAACCTACATACCTGAGAATTCTCGATAAGTATTTCGAGGATATGTGAAGTCTGCCAATACGCACTAGGCTAGCGCGGTGGACTAAAACCTAAAACCCTCTCAGTAGTAGAGGAGGCCCGTGCTCATCAGTCGGCAGTATATAATATAGGGCTGGTATTATTATTATTATACGGAACGGGCTAAGGTCAAACACCATGCTGCCAAGTTATAAGTTTGTAGTATTACTGATATGTCTATTTTTGGCGCCAAGCTGTAGTATACATGCACTATTGTGTTCCTGTTTTAAAGATATTGTAGCCAACCTAATCAATGGGAGTTATAAGACTTAAAATCTTATGACTCAGGATGACGAGCGCAGTAAAATACCACGCTGTACTTTTTAATTCAAAATTCTGTTTCATGTTGGTACTTTTAAGGCGACTATTGTGTTTACAATCATTATCCAAACAGCATTATATTAGATTCATAAAAATTAGGCAAAAGGATTGCGTGCCTTGTCATTCAGTTTTATGAAAAAAGAACATGGCAAGCAATAAATATTCCTCGAGTAATGTAAACAGCTTTATTTTATTTTATTTTTATTATTTTAGGAAAGCTTACAGACTAATAACAATGATGAATAAAGGAAATTAATTATACTTATTGCTAATTACAAGCCTCCACCAATTTGAAGATTTTGAATTTTTTTAGAATTTGCAAGAACTTGCGCAAGTTAACTTGGTGGATGACTTGAAAAAGCGTGTGGCTAAAGAAATATTGCCGCTAGAGGTATAACATAAGTAACATCAAAGAAGAAAATCGTGATAGACGTAAGTATAATATGTTTCACTTAAATACCTCCATATCTTTTTGAAACACTCACCGGAATAATATCTTACTTTCAAATAATTCGCTGCATACACAATACCTGTTACGTCTTAGGGAGATAATTTTATTATTAAAAAATGAGAGGTGTCAAGGGACACCCGGATGGAACGAAGTTCCTTTCGATTAATTAGTGAAGGAATTGTAATAAAATTTTATTTATATAACAGAGTGTGTATATATATAAATATATAAATATTTTCCTATTTCCGTTCCAATACATAAGTTTCTAGAGAAAAAAACAAATAAATACGTGTGGCACTCGGAGACTGCCGCGGTAAAGCTATTGCATAGAATTTTTATCATAAATTTTGATTGACTAAACACAAATTCGATCTTACGCTTACCACATAAAGTAGATTTTTAAACGCGAGCAAAGCACGTTTAGTCTTGTTATTGATAAATGTCAGTAACCAAAGTAGAATAAATCAACAAAATTTGAAAAAAGAATGTTACGTTCGATTCTTTTGTACTCGTGCCGTGCCAACGCTGGGGAAATAGCTTCTACGCAATGTATTTAAGGTTCATATTAGTAAGATAATAGCAAAAAGTGTCGTGACAACTTTTCGTGAGAATTTTTTCCGTCTAGTCCCCTTTCACAACGCGCGAAATTTAAAAAATAACGGGGATACCCTCGAGATCAATACTGTATTAAAGTCCATAAAGGACAGGATACTTCTATTCCAAATATGCATTATTGATATACGCAAACAACAAAATTTATGTAAGCCAAATTATGAAGACATAATTTAAAACATTCTAAATTTGTCTCTGTTCTATATAACCAGAGGCGACGATCCAGACGAACTATACCTATAATAAGCCCAAAGAGCATTATAATACTACTGAAAAATAAGCCTTTCCAAGTTCGAAACGCTGGTATTACATTTACTGATGTTTTATTTTTGACGGTTCTATTTTCTAATAAAAAATTTTGTTTACAGGCAGCACCGATGAAAAAAGAAAGAGTTAGCGAGCTTGCTTGACTGCGTGTCACGTTTGTTCTTTCGCATAATAATCTATCGCGTCTTATTTTTCTTTGCCAAAATTTCAGTGAACTGTTATTATGTTTTAAGTGATGTTACTTATTAGAGTTTCATATAGCAGTGTTGCACGGACCAAGTCCAACTAGATAAATTTTCTACAACAATAACAATTTCTTCTGCTACTACCATTTATACCTATTGTGCGACCGTGAAGGTTGAGAATGTTACGTCATTTTGCTTTTAGTGTGTGATACAAACTTATTTATTTTGCATAAATACTGAAAAGTGTTTTTAACTTAAAAAGTGATTTGTAATAATAATATAAACAGACAGTGTAATATGGTTGAAAAGAATAGAAACGCAAATACACCGGCTGCGACAAGATGCCGCCATGTTATTTAGGTTTCGCAGTTTCGCTGTCAACCCCTGGCCGCGGATAACCCTGATGCACTTATTGGAATTCTATTTATTTGGAAAGCCCTGTGAGTATGATATAATATTAAAACGAATTTTGTATGTGTAGTTTCTAACCAGAACTCTATAAACAACAATTTTATAGAATAATCTGATGTTTACTGTGTTTTATTGACTGTCAAGTCAATGTAATGACGTCATTATGTGTAAGTAGGTAGTGATGGTCTACTTTTATAGAATGAGAAATACTCGGGTCCTGAATTCATTTAGGATATATATTTGTAGTGTGTAGATATTGTTTTATTATGTGAAGCTTCTTCAAGGTCTTGACTTAGCCTTGGTAATATAAATGCTAGGTTATTTTTTGTCCTGATCAATTCAACGATCACTAACGCTTTTTATACACAATAAACAAATTATGTATAAAGCCATTACTTACACCGTAGTCACGATTTTTCTGGTTTCTCCAAAGTTTCTTCATTTGTTTGGGTTAATGTTAATATTACACACTATAAAATAGTACATATAAATATGACCTATCTGTTTTTCAAATACATTCATAAATACATTTAATCATAGTTATTATGTACATGAGCTATAATTCTACATTAAAATTGTTTTGAGAGATTGTTTCAAAACATAACTGATGTAGTTTCGTTCATAATAAGTATTTGCACACAATAATTTATAAAATTATATGTTTTTATATATCTCAGTACTATTAATTTGTAAAAACCATTTTAGTATTCAATACTAATAAGATGTATACTCATATAGCCTATTTCAAATTTCTAATTGGGACCTAGGTTCATCACACAAGTAAATTCATAAAGTTTTATTTATTAAGCCGGGTCCAAATTAGCAAAAAAATTGCAGAAGTTGATTCTGCCAGTGATTTCAACGATGTAAACAATCACAGTAAACCAACTACTGCAATTTTTGCTTGCAGGTCCTGTGGCAAGTACCATGTGTATTGAATATTAAAATATTGCCGCTAGTGTAAACACATTTGGAAGTTATTGTGCAGTATATCACTGAGAGAACTTGCTAGCTTAAACTTAGCTTTAATACGGATTTATCCATTGACTATACACCACACTAGGTGTAATTCTTTCATTAATTATATACCTAGATACAGAGATGTGATTTATCTAGATACAAGTATCTGAAATACAGATACAAGATACAAAATACGTATTTAGTATCTTGTATCTAAGATACTTTTTCAATTTTTATTTTGTATCTTGTATTTAGATACAATTTTTTAGTATCTTAGTATTTTATAAATACTTAATTTGCTAAGATACTTTTACTAATTATCTATGGATTTTTTACAATAACGGCTCATTTAAGGCCCATATACACGTTGCAAGTTTCTTGCCTGTTGCATACAATTAAATTGAAGCAATATATGACTTGCATGGTTTAAATAATCAACACGTAACATTCTTGATTTGTTTGTGTAAAAAGCACATGCTATAATTGGTTAACCAAACATTGTATTCAACTGGTTTCTGTCTTCTTTTGAAAACATGAGGGCATTGAGTCTTATAATTTTGAATTTCAGTCTGTCTCCTGATTCCGATAAATCTCAATGAACTTTATTAAATCAGCAGAACCTAATTTTAATACTTTTTACAATATTTTTTAATAAACACAGTAGCTTCTAAAATCTAAAACGTTCAACATTTGAATTTTTTATGGCGTTGTATGACGGACCACCCAGACGGACTCTTACATATGAGATACCACCACCGCAATGTCTATTTCTACCGCCAAGCAGCAGTTTGCATGCACTGTTGTGTTTCGGTTTGAAGGACATTGTAGCCAGTGTAACTACGGGACATAATGAGACTTAACATCTTATGTCTCAGGATGACGAGCGCAGTGGAATGCCACACAGTACTTTGTAACTTAAGGTGCTGGATGTTGTTGCTACTGTTTATGGGTGGTCGTATCGCTTACCATCAGGCGGACGGCACGCTCGTGTCGTCATTCAAGGCTATAAATAAATAATTTCAAAAGGTATCTTATTTGAAAAAAGTATTTAGAAGATACGTATTTTGTATCTAGTATTTAGATACCATTTTCAAAAGTATCTTGTATCTGGTATCTCAAATCCTTTATTTACAAGTATCTTGTAACTTGTATTTCAGATACTTTTATGAAGTATCTTGAACATCTCTGCCTAGATAGAGTGACGCACTGCAATGAAACTAAAACAAACAGGCCAACTTTTCTTGAGCTAGTATGCGTGACAGCTGTGTCATACGCTATCACTGTATCATTCTGCGTATCCTTGTGTGCGCGCATAATGATACCAGTTATCACATGGTTTCTATTAAAACGGGGAGATAGTTATATCCATGAAAAACAACAAAAAAAAAATCACTCGAACTCATTTAGCAGGGAACAGTTGGCCTCTACTTTTTTCAACGAGTTTGAAACGTTTAGTGTCTGTCTAGGTATATAATTAATCAAAGGTGTAATTGTATTGTGAAGTCCTGTGACAAGTCCAGGCTAAATGGCAAGGTACTGGTTACCATCAAATTGGTTCAACTCATTATGGTGGATTGTAGTCAGTGCTTATTTAGTACAGCATTATGACATGATCGGCTGTAAGCTAGTTTTTACTAGCTAGTAAAAATAATATACTCACATATACACCCTTTATAAGGGTCACTGTGTATTCTGTCCCATGATGTGATAGGGAGCAAGCCTATTGCCATATGAGGCCGAAACCTGGAATCAGCGCTGGTATTTAACAAAAAAAATACATTACTTGACCTGGGGATCAAACCCACAATCAGCACTGCATAGGGATTGCAATCCGGCGTCATTTTCAGTCCGGCCGGATCCGGCCGGATTGATCAAATCAGGATGATTTTCGCTTTTCAGTTCAAAATTAACTGTTAGTTAGGTAATCAAGTGTTGTTGTGCTTAATATAGGTAGTTTATAAAAAATAAAATATATATATATATAAAATCAACCTTATTTCCAATCCAATGTTAAGATTAGACAGCAAGCAAACAATTAAAATCTAGTAGTGTAGGTAACTAGTAAAATTTTAACGATGCAATGAGTAGCTCAGTCTTGCTAGATTTCACTTTCACAGATAGATCAATTATTTTAGTAAGCAACTTTATAAAATCTAATTTAATTAACCTTACATAATTTACTGAGATGAGATCACAATAATTATTAAAGTATTTGAGAATGCTTACAAACAAGTCTTATATTTATGACAGACACCCATTGATGTATTGGGTGTTTTTATATTTCAATGCAGGCATCATCATGATTTGATGAATCTGTCTAATGAATGGCACAATTATCACAATTAGTTTGTAATTATATTATAACTACAACTCTTTAGTTTAATCAACTTACGATAAATAATAAATTTTGGTAGAATTTTAAGTAATAATTGTCTTAGTATTCATTATATATTACTGGCGCGGTACTGGCGCAGCGTGACACCACGCGCATCGCATTTAGCCTAGCAAGTACCTACTCATGCAACAGCTCTATTATCTTCCCAAAAATTGCGGATCCGGTTGCCGGATCCGGTATCCTGGTACCGGATCCGGTAAACGTTTAATGTAATGTTTAACTCTAAACATAAGTAAACAAATACTGAATTGTATATTTTTTTTCGCTACATAATGCATTGTATTTTATACCTTGAACTGATTTTGAAAAGAGCAACTCTAGAGTTTCTTGCCCGTTCTTCTCTAGTGAGAACTGCTTTCCGAACTGATGGTAGAGTTAATATTGACGGAATCTAAATAATGTATAACATTTTATGGGTTCGAATAAATTATTTCATTTAAATAAATTAAATTATTTCATTTCATTTCAATGATACCGGATCCGCCGGATTATCGGATCCGTTTTTCCGGATTGCAATCCCTAGCACTGCAGTCATACTCTTATACAACTATGCTAGCCAGGCTGTAATAAATAATAATAAAATAATCTAATAAAATCAGCCTTGTAGCTTGTAGTCTACCTTGCTGACCTGGTACAGGTTGGGCAGACTTCATAAGATTATACCTTCATTAGGGTGCCTTTCCACCAGAGATATGCTATGCTTTGTTGCTATGGATGTGTTTGATATCCACCAATCATATTCATTGGTCCATATAGCACAGCACTGGTGGAAATGGGTTCAACTAAGCTATGTTTCTTATATGGATGGATGCATGCTATGGATGTGTGCTTTGGATGCGTACAATGAATGGTTGCAAGTGGTGTATGCACAGCTATGTATCTCGCGGCGGCACATCTTTATAGCACATCTTACTTGTTTCACTAAGTAACTTAGTATCAATAGAAACGGTCACGTTTTTGTAGCATAGCTTTCACATCCTCACTGCATAGCAAATCTCTGGTGGAAAGGCACCCTTATTCTTTCATAGATAATTATAAGGCAAATAGGTTTTATTCATAATGTTCATAAATATGGAATGTAGTTAAAACAAGATGCACCTAGATTGTCTTGGTCTACTAATCAGCTGGATACAGCTGTTTTGGAATGTTACACTAATCTATCCTCACCGGATATTTCAAAAATGGCAACTCAATGTGTCTTACCCATTTATTTGACTATCACTATAAATCAGCACAATACTGATTTATAGTGATAGTCAAGCAGCCTTAAAGGCACTTGACAAACCAGAGACAACGTCGGCCCTAGTGAAAGAATGCAAAAGCAAACTGAACACACTAGCAGCCGACAAAGAGGTCATCGTCGCCTGGGTACCTGGCCATCAAGGAACCACAGGAAATGAGAAGGCCGATGAGCTAGCGAGAGAGGGAGCTGATGAAACATTCATAGGACCGGAGCCGTACTTACCTATACCGGCAAAAGTCACGAAGGGAGTAATCAGCAGGAAGATAGCTACAGAAACAAACGTCAGATGGAGAGACATGAAGGGCTGTCGCCAATCTAAAATCTTCATCAAGACGCTAGACAAGAAGAAAACAAGAAGCCTACTCCAATTCAGAAAGGAGGACATAAGAACCATTATAGGAATCATGACTGGACACGGTACGCTGAACAGGCACTTAAAAATAATAGGTAAGACCGAAGACGCCTCGTGTCCAGAATGCGGAGAAGAGGAGACCAGCATCCACTTTCTGGCAGAGTGCTCAATGTACTCTCTGCCAAGATGGGAGATACTTGGAACAGACAGACTGGAAATAGCACAACTACAGGAGGTAAAGCTAGGAGACATAATAAGGTTCAGTAAGGCAACAAAAAGGTTTGTAAGAGTAGAAGGGGGCATACTGCAGGAGCACCAGTAAAACCAGTGCTTCAGGATGGAGACTGTCACGAATAGCCAAGGAAAGGGGAGCGACGCTATGTCGGACTGGGGGACGCCGCCTGGGGGGTGGGAGACTATGTGGGCAGACTGGGCCTGGCAGCCTGTGTGGCCCTCACCGCATAGGCTGAGCGCTGCCCCCCTGATGGCTCCTGCTGCAATGATCATTCAAGGTCAAAGTGGCGGGACCCTCAGTGGAAGGCGGTGCTGGGCAGAGATCGGTAACCTGGAAGGTTCACACCTGGAAGGGAGCCACAATGCCTCTAAGGTCTAGCTGTGCCACAGCCGAAACTCCCTATGGTGAATGCGGCCCCTGGGAATGATACCTGCGAAGCGAACCGAACCAAAGCGAAAGTGGCAGCTCCACCCAAACTGGGACTAAGGGTGAAATAGTTCCCAAGGAAGTGAACTGATCACCCGTCTGTGCGACTGCATACGTCCCCATTAGACATACATACATACACATACATACCCATTTATTTTATTTATTTATTTACACTTTATATACAAAACGTATATCGGCAGACTTAATGCCAAAGGCATTTACATTTTGTTGTCTACCTAATTTTCCAGTGAAATCAAGAGGTGAATAAATTGTTAAAACTGTCAACGCCCGCTTATATATAGATATAAGCATATTTTCCTATATACTCAGACACCGGTGTCCACCACAGGCGTTGACGGGTTAACTATTTTGACAGTGTATAATTTTTATCTCCATGATTATTAATTTGTATTATCTTGCCTTAGATATAAAAGTAAGATGCTATAAAAACTAAACTGTAGTCAGACAATATAAGCTGGCCGGTATGACAATTTATTGACACTTCACGGTATACTGTGTATAGTGAAGGGAGAAAAAAATTGGTTGCTCCAAATAACCAATTCTTGAATGCTATCGGTTTTTAATTTAAGGAGTTTATTATTATATTTAAATAGAGTTCGATTATTATTAAATTTTACTCTTACACATTACAATCAGAAGTTATTTATTATAATAGTTAGTTATTCATTTCGATTTTCCGATAAATTTTTAATGATTATCTTTTAATAACTTTTAAATTGTTTACAAATCATCTTTGAAAATCTTTGTTTTCTTTCTTCGAGTATGAAATGTGTAATTGTTTTTTAAATATATAATACACAAACTGGCCCTCCGAACTTCGTATCGCTTCAGAATCAATGAATGTTGTGTTAACTTATTAGATTTTTATTAACATTAAATGAATTATCAAAATGAATTAAGATCAACATACTATGTACAAAAATCAATTAAAAAGTAATATATTCATACACAGAGACAGTCAGATGCAGAAACTAATGAGCACGACATGCCACGATAGTGACATGTCTCTTTCACCTCTTCCACATTCATAGTTCTCATCATACATTTGGGCGATCATGGGCATCCCCTCCATCCTAACCATCCACATTCGCTCGTTAAATACCTTTCGTAACTCGTCTTTCAACCATCCTCATCCTCTCCACATGCCCAAATTATCTCAGCATACTTCTTTTAATTTTAGTCAACAGGCGGCCATCACTCCCATACATTAATGACAACGTTGACACAGCCTATTCCTCGGCACACGATCATAGGACTTTTCCAAGTTTACGAAGGCACAAAAGACTTTTTTGATTTGGCCAAATGTTTCTCCGCCATGTACTTTAGGAAAAGACTTGAACTTCTTGTTCTTCTAAATCGCTGCATTGTAAATTACAGAAATGTTAGAAAAAATCGTACGTACAGAATTAATTAATACGAATTCAAATATAAATATGGTTGAAAACTGAATAAAAATTAGTGAAAACTCAAAAATATGCTAATTAATCGCGTAACATCGCGTGATATCATATTTCTACAATATTTATTAAAATATGCTACAAACTATGTTACTCTTTGTTATAATGCATGTAGAACATGATATAATATTTGTAATTATCTAGTTAGCTTTTCTTTTTTTTGGGTAGACATTCTCACATAGTTATCGCGTCGCGAAAAATGAGAATTGTCATACTGGCCAGCTTATATTGTCCTGACAATAATTATAATTAATAATAGAGTAAAACCAAGGTTATCAGTATTTATTTATTTATTTATTTAAGCCTTTTATTGTTTCCATACATATAAGAAGATAGTTTATGGCTGTTTACATATAAGTTTATTTTGTTAGATTTTTATTAGTAGATTGTAACTTAAATTACGTTAGTAGTGTTAGTACTTATTTGCGTATGGATCCCTTCTCTTGGGTAAAGGCCTCCTCCAACTCTTTCCATTTTGATCTTTGTCTTCCCACTTTTATCCAAGCAATGCCTGCTACTTCCGTTATATCGTCTGACCACCGCTTGCTTGGTCTTCCAGCTTTTCTTTTTCCAGCTGGTCCCTTCCATGTTGTAGCTTTTATTGTCCATCGTTTATCCGTGAGGCGTGCAACATGTCCTGCCCATTGCCATTTCATTTTTAGTGCATGGTTTAGTATGTCAGTTACCTTGGTAATTTTTCTGATTTTCCCACTGTTTATTTTGTATGACTTTCTTATATTTAACAGACTTCTTTCCAACCCTCTCTGTGCAGATATCAGCCTGGCTTTGATTTTCTTTGTGTAAATCCAGGTCTGGCAGCCATAAGTCAGGCATGGTAAAAGGCATGTATCCATTATTATCTTTTTTATTTTAATATTGTAGTTTCCTTTGAGGATTTCTTTGTGTGACCAAAAATTTTTCCATGTCATATTTATTCGTCTTTCCACTTCCTCCTCATTTCTTGTTTTGCTGAATGAGAAGGAATGAAGCTGAATGAAGGTTATCAGTAAGCCTGTTAAATTATTTCCACCTTCTTGTAATAGGATAGTGTACAAATAGTACCTTCTGAATAAACAAAATAATTATATTATAGGCATCATACTTATTTTTTATTAATAATTATTAATGCAAGAGTTTGTGTTAGAGGTAAACATAGAAACTGCAGAACGGGTTTTATAT
Organism: Sphinx pinastri; assembly: GCA_947568825.1. Lineage (NCBI taxonomy): Eukaryota > Metazoa > Arthropoda > Insecta > Lepidoptera > Sphingidae > Sphinx > Sphinx pinastri. Next base: position 10,095,669 of record OX387618.1, on the reverse strand, counting down.
TAAATCAGCAAACAGATACCATACCACACACACACTCACGTCTTTTATCTCGGAAGGGGTAGACAGATTCGCAACTAGTGCAGCCACTTTTCCCCGTGCGTATTTGAAATGAAATAATTTATTCGAACCCATAAAATGTTATACATTATTTAGATTCCGTCAATATTAACTCTACCACCAGTTCGGAAAGCAGTTCTCACTAGAGAAGAACGCGCAAGAAACTCTAGTGTTGCTCTTTTCAAAATCAGTTCAAGGTATAAAATACAATGCATTATGTAGAGAAAAAAATATATACAATTCAGTCTTTGTTTACTTATGTTTAGAGCAGTTCATTTATATACTCGCAAAATAGGTAATAAAAATTTAAATTCCAACACAAGTGCATAACTATCTCAGGAATCATGTAATAATTTGATCTGAAATCTTCAAGATGTCGTTATTAATCTAAGTTTAAGATATACCCCCAATACTTATATATATTAAGCGAAAAGGGCAGACCAGTCCACACAAGCAGCACCCGTTCACGAGTATGACGCATGTGCCAGCCATCGGCCTCCTCAACCATATTACAGGGAAGTGGCCGACCCGGCACACGACGCCGCCGCAGGCACAGACAGTTAAGGAGTATGTCATACCATTTCGTCCCATGATACGATTGGGGATACATAGATATTTACCATGTCTTGAAATTAAATTAAATTGTCTTTAAATTATAGCCCTACTTTTATTTCTGGAAAAGTACATGGGCAGAGCCATTAGCAGCACCTAGTTTTTATTATGACATTTTCAATACTATCAGCTGTATATTGAGATTCATACATTTTGTAGAAGTAAAAGCCAGCATAATAACTATGTTTGTTTACTCTGGTATGCGATAGTGACTACACTAGACTTCATGGTAAGCACAGTGTAAAATAATTTCAGCTATTGAAAGATGGTTATTTCTTGATGATTGCCAGATTTATACCTGCCTGTTATTGAGCATTGGGCTGAGTCTGAAACATAGTTCAATCCATAGCTGGTTATTACCATGTGTTGTAATTTCTATACAGCTGTGTAAAATATATTAATAATGCCTTGTACTGTGACATTCATATGAATGTCACATACTGGTGGTAGGTCTCTCATTATGTAAGAGGCCGTCTGGGTGGGTACCACCGCAATGTCTATTTCTACCGCCAAGCAACAGTGTGCATGCACTGTTGTGTTTCGGTTTGAAGGACATTGTAGCCAGTATAACTACTGGACATAATGAGACTTAACATCTTATGTCTCAGGGTGACGAGCGCAGTGGAATGCCACACAGTACTTTGTTAGTCAAGGTGCTGGATGGTGTTGCTACTGTTTATGGGTGGTCGTATCGCTTACCATCAGGCGAACGGCATGCTCGTCTCGTCATTAAATGCAAAAAAAAAAAAAAAAAAAAAAAAAAAAAAAAAAAAAAAAAAAAAAAAAAAAATGTGTTTTCTTGGAATAAAAGTCTCAAGGTTGAGTATGTTTTATTCCAGGATAAAATGCAGCTTGTCACTTTTTAGCCATAAACTGTTAGATAAATTTGATTTAATTGTTAATAATAATGGTTTTTTTTATTCTTTACACAGAGCCCTAAATATTTTTAGACTGAAAAGTAGCTGTCTCAATTGAAACCCTATAATGTTAGTGAACATCCTTGCTCTAGTGATTTCAGATATCAACTGAAACAATCACACAGACAATAATTGTATAAACTATTGTTTTGATATACAAGTATAATGCAAATAATATTAATATTTTAAAATTAGGTAAAGGCTATTCTGAGTTTTAATACTACAAACAGACACTTCACTATAATATCTACAGATCTACTAACATGGGTAAACAAATGTTATCATTTGATTTACACACATTGAGATATAGGTTTTATACAATAAACAAAACAGTCCCATTGCCTGTATTTAAATTAATATTATCTGGCCATATGAAACGGAAACGGAATACAAATGCATCAGTGTTTATTGAAATTGTTTAATCTTAAATGTTAATAGCATATTTATAAAAGAGTGATGATTGCAAATACTATGGAGTTACTTACTCCTTACATAAAGAATTATATAAAACACATAATTGTATAAAATTTTCTTATGTAATCTGACATGATATAATAACTTTTATATTTAAATTGACAAATATAAACTAATATCTGTAAAAATGGAATACACAAGTGACTTTAACAAACTGCTTGCACAAGGAGAGTTTAACAAAGATAATTTAAGAGTTTAATAAAGTTTAATATAATTAGGCATATGTCACATATCTACATGTACAGTCAGTCACATAAGTACATGAACAAATTCAAAACTTTAAATCGATTGAACATGTTAAGTTTAATCGAAACATTATTTTTTAACACGCTTTTATTAGCTTCGTATGTATGTAACAGAAACTTTGAACATGATTTTGACCCCCTTCAAAACGTCAGATTAAATCGAAATTTGGCATACTTATCTTCTTCTTCTTCTTTTTAATATGGCTTTCACCGATTATCTATCGGTGATTTCGCCAATGTCAAGTTATAATAGCAGATACAAAACAATAATTATAAATTCTTAGAAATAAAAAGATGTCGCCATGTCGAAAAACAGCAAAAATGGTGGCATACTTATCAAGGACTGATGACAATAGGGAAGATGCCAAATTTTATTTTTGCTTTCATTTGAATGAATTTCATGTAGAATAGAGAACGAGTATATTAAAAAATTAAAATACTATAATTTATTGCTAAAAATTGCGGTTTGAAAATGACAGTTTACATTTTCGCGCGCAAACGGAGCTACATGCTTAGTGACGTCATACTGCTCATATTTGTTCGCAGGTGGCATTCATAAATGCATAAGTTTGGACTTTCGATATGTTTTTTGAATAAATAAGTACCTCAATGTCACACACACGCCTTTTTATCCCCGATGGGGTAGGCAGAGGCGCAACTAAGTGCACCCACTTTTCACCGTGCGTTAGTTTAGATTTGGATATAACCGATTGCATTGTCGCCATAAGACCTGAAACTACTGCTATGTGTAGTTTTGCTGCTGAATGAAATAGAAATAAAAGTCTCACTATGATTAGTTCGTAGTAGTTTAGTTCCTTTTTATTTCTACACTTGAAACCTCTGTCCTTTCAGCAACAAAAAATTACAACCATGTGAACATTAACTTTTGGTAGATTTCTGGATTCTTCTTTTATGAACCCAACTTCCATTTTGATTCGAAAACCTATTAATTTTAGCAATTAAAGAATGTTTACCTTTACAACTCTAACCTTAAACAAGTTGTTATTGCAGATGTGATGTCACTAGAGGTAGATTCATGTATTATAACACGTTCCTTTTCACGTTATTTTCAATTCGTAATTGCTAAAAATCTATATTAATTAAAATAAAAACATTGCAGTGGCCCTTCTTTTATGTTTTTTTAAGATTTTAGCCACAAAATATTGATAAATATTATTTTTGCATCTTCCCTATTCAATATTTTAAACTAAAAACACACTTTTATAAAAATCAAACTAAAAAATGAATAAATAATAGTATATTTAGTTTTAGTGACATCTGTTGAACTATAGTAGATTTATAACTAAACTGGTTACTCTTATGTGTAAAAAAATCCTACTTGTCACAAGGTGGCGCTTTCGATTATTTTTTAGTGACATCTGTTGGACTATAGTAGAACAGAACTAAAAAATGAAAAATAAACAATAGTTTAAAAAAAGCTAAAAAACACGCTTTATAGAAAATCCAACTAAAAAATTTAAAATACATTTGAATAAATTTGAATTAAGAATAGTGTAAATAAGTAAAAAATGAATTTTATTGTAAAAATAAGCGTGGGGTGCTTTTTAAGATATTATCATAATGATAATCGTTCTACTCATATTATCTGACAATAAAATATTTATAATTATTGACACCATGCACCAAACGCTTTTTTAACATTTTTTTTTCTTATTTTCACTATTCTTAATTCAAATTTATTAAAATTTATTTTCTATTTTTTTGTTAGTAAAATTTATTTTCTAAAAAGCGTGTTTATTAGTTTTTTAAATTATTTGTGTGAAGTAAACAAAATCGCTATTATTTTTATTTTAGAAAACATTTGGTATGTATACAATAGTGTATAGGCGATTTGAAATTTTGAATTTGTTCAGTTACTTGTGTGGCTGTCTATACATCTTACTTCTTATCTTAATTGAATTTTGAATAAAAGTTGGCATCGGCATACTATAGAGTATGCCGTAGATTAACATATAGCCATAAACATTTTTATCCCGGTTATTTGCTCCCGTAGGAAATATTTGAATTTTTCATCAGATTTTTTAAATAGTTGGCGCTGGCGTTTCACAGATGGCGCTCTGGATTATTACAGTGATTTAGGTACTTTATAGAAGGAAAGACTATTCACGCGGGCGAATGTGTGAGAACACCTATGACCTAGTAATATAATAAAACACCAGAACCTGTAGTCAGACCTGTGAACCTGTCAGTACATTAAAAGAAAAATAGAAAATATTCAGCGATTTTTAGAATTCTTTTCCATCTGTCTTTCTTTTTGTTTGTCAGCGCACATCTCTGAAACTATTGAACGGATTTTCAGGTAGTTTTCACAGGTGGACAGAGTATTGGGAGCAGAAGATAGCCTTTGCTACATTAAAATCGGATATCGGAAAAAGTTTTCATTTTAGGATATATGTACTTGCAACTTACTTTAAAATTTTGGTTAGAATTCTTTTGCTGCGGAGCTGCGGACAGAAAGCTAGTACATAATATTATATGAGAGTGCGTCCAAAGTCCATACATGGCGAATGCGCGCGTGTGCCCTGCTCGCGTTCAGTTACTGCAACTGTTCGCGCACTACTTGAGGATTTGTATAGGCTCTGTACTATAGGGCGCGCGTCCTGGTCGCGTGCACCTCCGCGCATTATCGTTCATTCCTTGCAACATAAACCCTATCGTACGGTCGGCTTTAATGATGACGGTGTCACTGTAACTGCAGTTCGCGAGTTTTTCGCAGACGGGCATTCCCGAGCATTCGTCAGAATTTAACGTACGTTTATGTTTACGGGTACCTATGCCTTGACGGTTGCCGGAACTATTGTTACCAGCGTACCTTGATAAAGGTACACTAGCTAACCTTAGATCACGTCCCGTCAGAACAAGCTGGTATGGGTGGGCATTTTACCAATTTGTGACGTGATCGTTATTCAGTCGGTTACAAAATATATTCATCATCCACCCAGCAGCCAGCCTGACAAATTGTAAAAAACTGTAAAATTCTTCAGAATAAAATTCCAATCACTTCGCTGTAATCTGTTAGTATGACACATATTATCTTAATGTAATAATGCTACCTCAAAAGTAGGTCGCATACATAAATTTGATTCATAAAATATTTCAACTTTTATAAAATTTTCCTGCTATTGCGTCATATTGAAATGTTTCTATCGCAGAGTCTAGGTGTATGCTCTACTTGACTTACATGGTACATATAAAAGATGTTTAGAATAATATATAAAATCGTCCAACTGGGTGTCAGGCCACGCTTAGGGTTGGGTTAGTTATCCGCTGATTACCTTAACATGTAAAGCCTACTTAGCTATAATCGTTTTTCATTTTAACTTCGTATACTTATAATACTGCCGTATTCTTAATTTATTTTAACATATGGAAAACCAACTATGAGAGGAGCGCTACTTGAATGTTACTAAAATTATGGATGATAGATGAGAAAAAAACATACCCACTTTATGTGTAGGGGAGTTACCTTAAAATCAATATCATTTTTACAAAACGGACAAGAAATAAAAGCTCATAGTCTAATCCATTTCCAAACATGGAACAAAATATAATTAGAGACAAAATTCTTAATATGTTACGAGGTGAAGACAATTGCCAAATTGACTTTTCACCGAGAAAAAATTATTGTGATTATTTTTCCGACCCAAATATCGACCAATAGAATTGCACCATTCGACGTCACGTGGTACAACCTACATGGTATTATACTGATAATTTTTTGAATATTTTCTCTGGTAGTTACTATATATTATGAAATTCTTATTTGTTGACTGTTCATTTCATCTCATGGTGCAATTCTATTGGCCGACATTTGGGACGGAAAAATAATCCCCCGAATACCACACGAGCTTCAAAATTATCTGGTATTTCCCTCAAGGTTCCCTGCAAACAAATAAAGTCGTCAAGTTTTTCAGGAAAAATCACTCGCGCTTCGCGCTCGTGATTTTTTAACCTGAAAACTCCTTCATTTGTTTGCAACGAACCTATCGGAAAATACCCTATAATTTTGAAGCTCTTGTGGTATTATAAGTGATTATTTTTCCGACCCAAATATCGACCAATAGAATTGCACCATTCGACGTCACGTGGTACAACCTACATGGTATTATACTGACAATTTTTTTTGAATATTTTCTCTGGTCGTTACTATATATTATTGCACCATTCGATATATTATGAAATTCTTATTTCTTCTTCTTCTTCTTTTAATTTATGGCTTCCACCGATTATTTGTCGGTGATTTCGCCAATGTCAAGTAAATTATAGCAGGTACAAACAATGAAATTATAAACTCTGAATATTTTGTAATTTTGTAGAGTCTAGAGAAGTTTCGGCCCGAAGTTACCAAGTAATTTAGATATAATAATATAAAAATCAATATAAAAATATACTTAGACAATAAAAATACATATATTATGAACATTTAATTATACAAAAAACAGTACAGATAAATAAATAAAAAAATGCAAGAAACTATTAAAGAGAAGAAACCGTTATAGACCGAGTGGAAAGTTAAGAAGAGAAAAAAAAAAAAAATGGAGTAGAAAAAAAAAAATTATAGATAGAGGTTATTACTTTTGATAAAATTGGAAAGGTATTTGATGCGATAAGAAAAAACCGAGCTCAATAAAACATTTACACTTACAGGACGAGGGAAATCTGAAGGTAGGACATCATAAATAGGATAGGAGATTCTGGGACAGTTGAAGAACAAGTGATCAACCGATCCCTCATCCAGCCCACATTCACACAGGGAGTGATCACGAACGCGGATCTTATTTAAAAAAACAGGCGAGCAAACATGGCCAAATTCTTATTTGTTGACTGTTCATTTCATCTCATGGTGCAATTCTATTGGCCGACATTTGGGACGGAAAAATAATCCCCCGAATACCACACGAGCTTCAAAATTATCTGGCATTTCCCTCAAGGTTCCCTGCAAACAAATAAAGTCGTCAAGTTTTTCAGGAAAAATCACTCGCGCTTCGCGCTCGTGATTTTTTAACCTGAAAACTCCTTCATTTGTTTGCAACGAACCTATCGGGAAATACCCGATAATTTTGAAGCTCTTGTGGTATTATAAGTGATAATTTTTTTCTAATGTTTTGCATGTTCGTATTTGTCATGTTAGACCAGGGCGGAAGCCTTTGTAAATGGTAAAAAGTTAAACCCATTGGAAAGGAAGATAATATAACAAAAATGAAAGGAAAAATAATTTACGGGCGATATGAGGTCGGGTAGTGGTCTTTATTTTTATTTTTACAACAAAAACAAAACACGAAATTTTGTGAAAACTTATCTTTTAATGTCACAAATACACTGTAATTTTTTTGACTTAAAATATTTATTTTTTCACTCTATTTTGACTTAATATCGAAAAAGCACCCTAATTTTCAATCGAAAATTCTCCCGTCAAAATATCAGCTTTTTTTAAAAGTCTGTGGGCTTTTTGTCCGTTGAAATCTCTAAAAATATACATTACTATGATAAATGTTCTCAGAAAATGCATTTTTACCCTTAAAAACTCACCCCCTTCCACTTCCCAACCTCAGATCGCCCATAAATTATTTTCCTTTAATTTTTGTTATATTCTCTTCCTTTTCCAATGGGTTTCATCCTATTACTATTTTTTTGGTTTCAAAAATTATCGACCCTGGTCTATGTCATCTCTTAATGTAAAAATTGCTTGCATTTTCTGGGCATCCTTTGTGTTTAACTTATCAATAAAACACTTTAACATAAAATTCCATTTCTCTGCCAAAGCAGTTTTGAAGTCTCATTTAAATTTTCTGGGACTGCATATCCTCTTTAATTTGTCTTCCAAATGTATACATGTACCCTATATGGTTCTTGCCTTGCATAACACCGTATACATGATTCCGCTAATTCACCCGAAAGTAGTTCTTTAAATTTAAACGCGTAACGACTCGTCGACATCCTGATTCCTAGAGGGAGCGCATTCCAAAAAAGTACAGATTGAACAGGAAAGACGAATGGACAAGGCCAGAGTTATGAGAAGGACACAAAAGTAGAAGATTATTACTAGAGCGAAGATTTCGCTTATGGTTGGAGTGAAGATATTGGAAGTGTGGCAATAAATAAGAAGGTGTGTAGGTGGTGTATAATGCCAAACATTACGAAAAACACATAAGCTTACAAGTTTAATAAAATTAATTACCACGTTGGCTGTGACACCAAACAGTAAATAATCCACTGGTGCGACTCACCACACGCTAGGCGTTTTGTCGCGCACTCGCGTACCGAACCGGAATGGCAGTGCGGTAACGCACACTACGCGTGTAAAAATCAGCGCTACGAGCATGTGTTGACTGTGAACGTTACACCTGGGCCCTTTTATAAGATACGCGTCAGTTATACAAAAGACCGCGTATTTATTTTGCCGCATTGCTGTATCGCTCCTATTAACACGTCCCGTGTGATCTCGCATGATCCCTTGATTTTTGTAGTGATTACTTAATAACAGATATTCCGCAGTTAAAAAACACAGTTGGTGTGTGGGCTCAGTCAGTCGCAACTCATAAAGTTCAAAAAAGTCGATTTCATCTAATATAATTTACTGAAAAGTGGCAAATCTGAAAAAAAAACGTTGAAACACATTCGGACACCGTCGCCTAAAGATTTGGTCCCGATTGTTTTTTATTATGTAAAAGAAATTAAATAGATTTTTATTTATGCCCAAAAGGAGCCACTAATAACTACGACTCCTTTTAATTTTTAAATAAATATTTTGGTAATTTTACACATTTCTTTACAGATTCTTTAACTTGGAAAAGGATACTTAATATCGAGCCGCCACGGAGCAACAGGATTCGGCGCTTGTTGGCGCCAATGACACCAATGAAACATTTATGCCAGTTTCGGTTTCTGAAGATGCAAGGTACGTTAATTTTTAACCTCCGCTTATTTTTAAAACATACGTTACGACTTCAAATACAGCCAGTGACGAGAGCAGGACACAGATTGGCGGACTGAAAATCTATCATATCGTCTTAGATTAGCTGATTTAATTTGCAATAGTTTGCGTTTACACACGGCGTTTTATAACGCCGCACGTTTTTGATAAGCATGTCTCTTGCGCGTACACAGCCGATTATGATGGTAACGAAATGAATTATAATACAAACATTTGGATGGATGCAATGCTCACGAAGATCGCTGCTTTTTTATTGAAAATAGAGGAGACAGTGTGCACGCACATCTTCGTAGCGACAGAAAACCGCGTATTTCACGCGGCTGAATTATAGAGTTTTGCTCGTTTGTAGAGACAGAAACGAGCTGGATTTCTTCGGTGTATTTCTAGCGGTCTTTCCTGCACGTGCACGTTTTGAAAATATAAACACTGCTTCGGGATTCTCCTAGCGCTATGAGCTATGACCTGTTCTCTATGCGAGATTAAAAGAGAGTGCTCTCCTCTCGGTAGAAAGTGGTACAGCTATGCTCCCGGCATTACTAGTGTTTACGGATTTCAATCAAAAGGACATTATTGTGCAGTGCGGCAAAACACTGTTTTTTGGGTGGCCGATGCGTACACAACAGTTGTGTGAGCCGCACAGACGTAGCACTCATTTTCATAAGCTTCATAGGTGTGTAGAGCCGCAAATGCGTGGTGTTCAGTGCGCGAGTGCGAGACAAGACACCTGGTGTGTGGCGTGCCGCACCGAAGGTAATTAATTGTTTTGTCGCCGCAGTCAAAGCAGAAAAATGATGGATAAACTCTCACAGTTTTGCCTGACTTCGACATGTTATCTCCTGGGTATCTCATTAACCATATAAAACGCTTCAAAGAGCTGTGACTTCACGTCGGTTTTCTGTGAGACAGGACTCCGGTTGAGCTGGAGTGAACAAATATTACGTTTACAGTGTGGCTGCACTTTTATCTTTATATCATTACTAGGTTTTTCTCGCGACTTTACCCGCGTAAAAAGCCTTCCCCGGTACAAAAGTCCCTAAAACACAGTACGACGCCAGTGACATCTACTTAAAGAATCAGTTTAAAAATATCCATCATTACCGGAATAAAAATGCGCCAAATGCCATCCAAATCAGATTAGTTGTTTCTGCGCGTACTACTTTTCACAAACTTTCGCATTTATAATATTAGTAAGATAAGATACCCTGAAAATTCAGTGATACTCCTTATTTTCTTGTTCAGCAACTCACCATGAAAGATTTACAGCTCATGGTATGACTTGTAAGCTTTTAATTATGGTTATTTAACCATCTTTCATTAATTAAGATATAAATCGTACTAAGCGAGTCACACTAAGGAACCGCCCAGTACATGCGCCTTGCGGCACCTTCGTACTTTAGTTCATCTATCTTCTAAACGAATCGAGATACCATTCTACATTTTTTTACATGATATTTCTATACTACAAGATATGTTTTAAGATAAAAATAAAAAATATTAAAAAATGCGAAGTTGGAAAAAAAAAATATTTTTAATATTAACTTCCGGTTTACTACACGAAAAAATAACCAAATTTTAAATTTTAATCAATTTCTAACAGAAACATTTAATCTTCTCTAATAAACACTGTTTACTTATTGTTTAATCCATTGGGTTGACTAAATTAATGGCTATCGAAAAATCCGTTCCTCAAATTTTTACAATTCTTTGAAGTCACCTTAATTCGTAACTAGGCTAAAAAAAAATAATTAATAATGATGGACATTAATTCAGGTCCCATCGAAGTCCAATTGGCCCAATTATGAACAAAATCCAGAACCTGACATTTTTTTCGTTGCCCGCTTCACGTGAAATGCCCCATATTACATGATAATATTAGAAGTTCATGACACTTGTGATTATGAAGTTATTATAATCCCTGTACCAATACCAGTCAGGTATACATTATTCTTTTATTCCATTTTTTAACCTTAGGAGTAGATTTAAAAAATACGTCCTTTGCGAGGACTAAGGTTTTGTAATATCATGACATTCGAGTGCCTGGTACTTAATAATTATAATATGCGAGTTAGTTTTTTAAAGTGGCCCTATAAAGCAGCTAATTTTGACCTTCACTACTAAAATAATTTTTAGAATAAAAAGTGTTTAGCATTCAGGGGTAACGTAGCTTCCCAACACTTTAATAATATACAGAATTGGTTTATTAGTTTTAAATAGTATATCCTACATCTAAACTTAGTCCAAACCCAGGACCATAACGAACAAAACAAAAAATAATCATACAAAACCATCGGTCGAATCGTGATTTATGAGATATGGTGTTCATAGAAAAAAACCCACAACAAAGCACTTTTAATTTTCCCACGTCTCCTGGACGTCTCATTAAAATCAGCGCTGCGGTGCTACTTATGTTGCAGCTTAAAACTGAAGGAGTACAACTTTTGGTGCAATAATTGTATTAAAACGTCATTCTTTTTATGGTATAAAGGCATCGAAACCTATTGTGGGTCCAGCACGAAATCGTTCTTTCTTCTTCTTCTTAAATTTCCAAAGCTCCGTGCAACTTTTAAATTTTTTTCTCTTCGTAAAAACCGGATTCGTAATATAATAATAATATAATAAATATTTAAAAAAGAATTTGTCAAATTAATCCAGCTTTTCTCCAGTAGGTAATGCACATACCAAGTCACGGCATTTAATTTTTATACTTTATCATATTGATATAGTTATAGGTTACATCAATTAAAATTGAGAAGATTATTTAAAATGTATTGCGTATTTTGGCCCAAAATACCTACTCGCTCATGGCGTCATACCGCGCCGCTCCCTAGTATGGGACTGTATAGGTAATATTATGAGAAGTGAGAACATAATTTAGACTGATTAGTGGCTAGGACCATGATAGTGTATAAAACTAAAGTTAACCGTAAAATCAAAAAATATTCTTGCTTCAAATATTATGTTTATTTAACATTGCCCTAGAAAAAACATCTGGTTTAGAAAATTGGCAGGCTGGAGATTCAAACGTCACCAACCCGAAAGCAATCCCCAGCCGGAGGCATCTCTTGTAGTTTGTGCAGCAGAGCTTGTCCCTCTAGAATTGGCTTATACAGCTACGAAAAAAAGTGCAGATCTACAAGACATTTCCATGATTATGTTATGTACAAAGTCGAAATGAGTGAAATTATAAATAAAAAATGATTCTTTCAAGTACTTATGCGTTAGTGTAGTTCAATATTGAAATCATTTAACTGCCCTATATAATTAGATAAATTTGAGTTACACAATAAGTATGAAATTGAAAGTGGTGCGGCGTGTTTGTCATGGCGACGTTGCGACGGCTCCAGCGGCAGGCGGTCTCCATGACGACCCGCAGACTCGCATGGCTCCGACCGCGGAGTGGGTACGCTCACGATCAATCCCGAGCTGAGGAGGTCTACACCCGCCGCCGCCGCAGTGCTTCCCGCTTACACGCGCCATGGCGCACTCCTCCCGCGCCCTGCGCACCTATTAAACCTCCATTTTATTTGCTTATTTTTCTACCCCGACAGAAGATCTTAAAATTAGTCATTGATTTACCAACATATGACTACATTAACAAGGTACTGCGCACAGATTTCTAAATGATATAAAATGTAAAAAAAACTCTTTCACATCAATATATATCAGTCACTGCATGACCGTCGAGTCTTAACTATTACACACTTCTAGTGTCTAGACTACGTTCCATTATATTATTACCTTACAAGTATTCTGGTTCGAGTTACACATGTTTTATATTTTTTTAATGTGGGATTAGCCCCATTGTATACTTTTCTGGGATAAAAAGCAGCCTATGTGTTAATCATGGACATAGTCTATGTCTGTGTAAGATTTCATCCAGATCTATTTTACGTTTAGGTACTTTTAACAAACATCAAAATTTCCAAAACCTTCAAATATCTTCACAAACTTTTGCATTTATAATATTAGTAAGATGAGATAGTCTTTAACCAACCTCAAAAAACTATTTATTTATATATTACACGTAACGCGCAATAAAATTGCTAAATTACAACTAACCAAAACATGATATACTTTCCACACCTTCGAAATTGTAACGGAGAGCACTCAGATTTCTCTTTTCAGAATGTTTTCTAACAAGTGATAATTAGCAGAACACACGCAAAACTTCGATGTTTAAGGTGGTTGGAGTTAAATCTCTGTCTTGGCAGACCTTTTCCCTCCCAATAGGTGGTTGGTGTATGTAAACAATTCTCTTTAGATTTAGTGTTTCTCCAGAATCTTAAGCACGTGGTAGGTCTTTTGTGTATGGGAGTTCGACTGGGCATTCATCGCATTTTTATTTTTGCTGTCAACTAACAGCACAATCCAAGCATTGATATGAAAGCAGTATAGATAGTCTCAGGGTAATAAAGTACCATGAAGTGCTTAGAAATTTAAAGTTGTTAGTAGTTTTACTTTTTACGGGTATTGGCGACTCTTGTCAGTAGGATTTGGCGAACAATTAGCCCGATCTGTCAATAGTTCACAAATAGACGTTCCTAAGACTGAATCATAAAAACTGTATTATATCTGCATTTTTGATTTGTGCGAGCTACTCAAATAGTTAATCGCCAACCCTACAGACATACCATGCAGACCCAAATAATATAAAAAAATATTATCCGACCCATAAGACAAATTCCAAACAGAAGAAGGTCGAAGGCCAAAATCTAACCATCTAAGAACAAAAGACGACATATGAGGAACAAGCCTCTTTTCAGAAGCTTTTATTTAACATTTAAGTTAATGTAGCATTCTTTTTTTGGAAACATTCGATGATTTATTCATGTACTTTGAATGTATTTATTATTTTCGGTGTAGACTGTAAATTGTCACAAGTTAGAAGAAAATTGTAAAAGTAAACAAATAATAGGCGTCTTATTTAATGGAAATGAAGGAAGATAACTATAGTTTGGTTATACTTTTTTATATGACGAAATGAAAATTCAGCTTAATTTGTAGCCATCGTAGGAAAGTAATCAAACCTCAACAGAAGAATTACGGTGATCGTATCTTATAACATTTGTCTGTATAAAAAATTGGAAATTGGATTGTAATCCTTTTTGATGGACGGTGCCTTATGTGATGCCGGTATAATCACAGGATACGGTTTACTGTGAAGATTGAAATATATTTTTTATGTAAAGCATCGGGCACCGTTGATTTCTTGTCTATATGTATTCGTATTTATAGAGCTGAGTTATTTTTACCGTTTACATGTTGTTGGTATACAATATGTTACTGGTAAAATGACTGTTACGTCTGCAACGCACTTGGTACCACTCGTATAAGCTGTTAAACTAGTAATGCTTCGGTGAGTTTTCCTGATCTTGGCATTTGTTACGTGTATAACGCTAAACTTGAAACAATTTTATGCGCCCACTTGATAATGAGACTGTTCTTCTATTAAATGGAAGTCGTTTTTAGGGTTCTGTAGTAAATCTGGGATCGTTGGGTAGTATATATTATTTCGTATTTTACAAGTATTTTATTTGGCCAAAGTATCGATGTAATTTATATTAGTTTACTTCTAATAGGTGTAATGTAGAAAAGCACATGTTTACTAATCCCATTGGGGTGGCAAACTTGAAAAGGGATTTTCCTATTTTTGAAATATTCACTCAAACAGTTATTTTGGATTTAGATTATGATAACGAGCGTATTGTCATTCTGAACGATACTTAAGAAAGATCTTAAAAAATCTTTTGCTATTACTAAATTAGAAACGGAGTGGACGATAGCTTAGTTGGGAATGGAACGGTCTGCCGAGACAATGTCTGCAGGTTCGAAACCCGAGGCACACACCTCTGACTTTTCGAAGTTACGTGTGTATTGTTTATCAATTATCGTTCGCTTTAACGGTGAAGGAAAACATCGTAAGGATACTACATACCTGAGAATTCTCGATAAGAATTTCGAAGGTATGTGAAGTCTGCCAATTCGCACTGGCCTGGTGCGTGGTGGACTAAGGCCTAACTAACCCCTCTCAGTAGTAGAGGAGGCCCATGCTCAGCAGTGGGCAGTATATAATTCAGGTCTGGTTGCATTGCATTGCAAATCATAGACTGTAACTATTAATATATAATCTATACTTATCTATACTAATATATAAAGCTGAAGAGTTTGTTTGTTTGTTTGAACGCGCTAAACTCAGGAACTACTGGACCGATTTTGAAAATTCTTTCACTAATAGGAAGCTACATTACTCCTGAGTGCTATAGGCTACTTTTTATCCCGGAAAAACTTTTCCACGCGGGCGGAGCCGCGCGCAATGCTAGTACCACATAAAATACAAAGTGTTATAATAGAACTTATGATTATAAATCAAATACCATGCGAATCACACATCGAAAATAAATAAACGTAGAAGAAAGAATTATTTCAAGATCCCAGAATTATGAAGAAGCTAATTCTGATTTAATAATGTTTTCTTAGGGGTAATATGTTTGATCCAAGAAACTTTCTTCTATAACAAAATATAATAAATACTTCATACATAGTAATTATTGAAATAAAACTATTTTGCGGATTTTATCGCGGTTTTTTAATTATTATTTTCTCCCGACGTTAATTAAAAAATGAAGGTAGATATTGTAACATTAACTTTTCGGACCACCAACACCTCAGTCCGCCCCGTGACCACGAAGTGCTGCAAAGCCTTCGAAACGTCGGGAGAAAATAATAATTAAAAAACCGCGATAAAATCCGCAAAATAGTTTTATTTCAATGTCTAACATTCGCGTAAATATAAGAAGTCATTACATAGTAATTAATTTATTATTTACTACAACAAAGTAAAAAATTACATTCAGTGAAAGTTATTATTTCTGGAAACTCTCCTTTATGAAATTAAATAATTTATTTCGAGTCTATAAATTATTTAGGTTCAATCAATTTTAACTCTACCACCAGTTCGGACGAAAATTCCCACCAGAGAAGAACGGGCAAGACACTCTTGTGTTGCTTTTTTTTAATCAGTTCAAAGGTATAAAATTGTTACACTGTATAATACAACCAAAAACATTTTTATTTTGTTTACAGTAGGTATAGTAGGTACACTTGCAAAATGAATAAAAAATCGTATTTCCATACGAATGGCAACCCTCTCCGGAATCATGAAATAATTTAATGATCTAAAATTCAGTGGGACTATATTATGCTCCAAATTGTTTAATAATGCATAATCATTTAATTAATTCAAAAGTACAAAAATAATTTTGATTTATGGAAACTATGAAATTAGAACCAAAAATGAAATTTTATTATAAAAATGTCTAGATATGAATTAATGGTTTTTTTTTGGTGTAAAACATTTCAGCTCTAGTTATAAACGCATAATAAATGTTAAAAATGAAAATCAACTCGTAGCTGTGTATCGTATGAGCAATATTTTAGCTGCACGAAACGTGACCTTGACCCCAGAGCATAGGCCTAACCTGCCCCAAAAGTGTTCGGTTAAAGTTGCCGGTCGATATATAAGAGGATCCAGCTCGCGCAGGCGCCGCCGTCACCGCCCGCCCGATCGATCTGCCCGCCCACGTGACGCAACGCATTTGCGGGGATTCTTTGCGGGCAACTCTTTTATATTATACCCTGTCTAGATACCAGACTATGACCATAACTGGACAATTAATGGGTATTCTGTCAATAAACTTTACACTCAATTTCAGGATGCTGGGAATTAAAAATATATCATTGCACAACATTCATATCGCCTATGTATAGTTGTAGCGTATATAAATTAACTTAGTCTTTGATGCGAATTATTTTAATACTTATACATTCTGCACCACTAATTTTGAATACATCATTATATCCATTTACTGTGTAACTGTGTGTGTTTAAGTCCTTTATGCAAGCATTACTCAATCGCGTTTATAAAATGACTAGAACATCAAAAAGCACATAAAAAACCACGGGCTTTTCAAGGTAAACTTTGGCCGTCGTAGGTCTATCAATGGATCACTATTTTAAAAATGGGCAATTCGCATTAATATTATAATAGTACTTATTTTTAATATTGTTCATTTAATAATATTATTCTGTGTGCATATTATTATATTGCAAGTATTCAAAGGATTCGTGATGTATGGTGTGTGTTATATTCATTTTATTGTATGTTCAAAGTAGTAATTAAAGTCCGTTAAAATTAAATTTACCTGCGTCTCAGATAGTTATGACAGAACTTAAGGCCGGTTTCACGGGTTTCAAGTAAACGGCTAATGTAGATAGTACTCATTTGATTACTATTTATTTGATATACTATATTACAGTGTGACTTTTGTTTTTGGTCGGCTTATACGTATATGTGACGAGTAGCATTTATCAGCAAGCGGTTAGTGTACTTTGCATTTTTGTTTAGTAAAATACGAATATGTATAAATGTTGAGCAGTGGCTAATATATAGTATACACGTAGTCCCTACCCAATATATTACGCCATTTATATTCTCATTAGTTGTTTCATTTGATCAGATTACTTAAGCTCCCTTGAGGTAGCATCTCATCATTTCTTATAATTATGGTATTGAGGTTCCATTTAAACTCAACAGAGTGAGAATCGCTCAACTCTACAAAGGAAAGTACTTGTAGAGTTAATAATCTCGTACCTATTGACGGACTGATAATGTGCACGCAATATGCGTTTTAATGAAAAACAAGAAGATTGACGACTTAAATGCCGCGCTGCGCATTTCTACAGCCACTGGAGGCGCTTCGGCAATTATATACCCCGATACAGATGCTTCTTTTTAAGTTATGCATTTTCCCTGTTTTTGCGTAGTAAATACGCAACATTTACTAGAAATGAATGTATCATGTTTAAATAGGCACGTTGTTATTCATTAACACATGAATCATTTGAGTCGGTCAATGTCAGCGTATAGGTAACGTAGGGCACTCACTAATCGGAAGTACCATTTGAAAAATCCCAAGCATAATTAGTAAATAATTATGTTTATGTGTATGAGTAGATGATAGATTAACTTATTAAGATACCAACGAGTATCATATTATAAACGGAGATACTCGAGAAGCGGAATTAGAATGAAGTGCGCGCCGCGACTCGCATCGCGCGGCCGTGTGCCACGTCATTGCCGTGACCCACTGACATAGATCCGCGGGGCCGCCTGCACCGATATCTGCACGCGCCACGTTCTTCCTTTACTGCCCCTTTGACTTTTTATATGTACCTCTGTTCCTTGTATATAGAATTGACTACTATTATAAAACCTTTATTAAGTCGTCTGTTACATGATAATATTATAATGAGGAAAATAATACACCTAAACTGTTATCTTACAATAAAAATAAACATTCATGTAGGTATGGTAATGCTACAAAATTCTTTATGTTGACTAATTTAATTCATTCATAAGGTAAAATTATTTTTATTTTTTTAAACGTTTAGTGTTTAGTTTATATAATGTGTCAAGTTCCAGTTAAATTTACTTCAATTGTGAAATGTCAAAATAATGTTTTATATTGAGTTATGCAATAAATAGCCTTGTTATCTAAATTCTGCACTTGACACGAATACTGTTCCATTTCACTTTCATACTGGTAGTAGGACACGGTTTACTACGTATCGTCGACGCTACGCTACGCTATCGCGTCGTATGCTATAGAGCTAGATTGGAGTTGGCATTACCGTAAGGAATTGGTAGCATTTCGTAACCTCACAAAATTACTCTTACTCGTTTATTTATGCGAGCGACCGCATGAATTTTGGGAGTTACAGACACTTTGTATCAACGGAGTTATTTACTTTAAACATATTTACAGATTATTTTTATGTGTTATATTTGGACTTTGAAGCTTAGTACATACTAATTTGATATTAAATAGCAAGTTATTTAATTAGATATTAAATAGCATGACAACATATAATTTTATGTATAGATGTCTTCGCTTTGATTCTTTACATTAAGAAATTTTAAATGAAGAACAGAATGATCCTCAGCAAAATATGCAATTAAATCACTACTTACATACTATTCACTGTACTATTAGTAGCGTTTCCTAGCATTATAAATTGAGGTGACCATAGAGTCACCATCACTAGACCACTATATTTGAACTCTACATATGGATGTAGAGCTCAAATATAGTGGTAATTTCAATCATTTTCTTCATAGAAAATATATATATATATATATTGGTATAAGGTCCACTACATTATTATTTAACGATAGATTTTTTCGGATAGAAACATAGTAATAATAAACGAAAATAAATGTTAACTAAGTGTTACATCAGTATTATGAACGTCTAAAATCTAAAGTAATCAGAAGACATTGGACACACAAATCACATAATATTAAAGAAGTGGTTATACAGCCGCTAACACAAGAGTAACTTGGGTGTTTCTTAGTTTATCTAACGTAACATCGAATGTAGAGTAGCTGTTCGCACAGACAGTTAATAATTTTAAATACGATCTTCTTTTAGCAGGTGGAGTTTATTTACTGTTTATACTAAAAAATATACTGGAATTCTAATATTTTATTTAGTGCATTTTCAGCATTTCATAGACGTGAATCATATACTTGGAGCCAGTTAGATACCCTGTATATAACCTCATGGTATTTATGTTTTATATTTATTTTTGTGATTAGAAATTCTGGTTTCCAATGATTCTATTGGATTGAAATAACTTAAAATAAATAAAACCTAAGAAGTTAGAGGCAACCGTTACTTTGTATTTATGCTACCTATAAATCCTTTCCAGACAAGTAATAATAAAGATATTATACTAAATGTTTTATGTGCATTTTTTTTTGTCGACACATAGCTAAGGTTGACTTATATTAGAAAACAACATCTCAAGTTCTAGAATTGATTTGTTTGAGTATAAAGTATAATTATAAAATGGGTTTATGGTTTGTACTTTGTATGAGAATTTAATTGCAATTTATAATATTATAATTATGCTTACCTCTGTATTGATTAGATTGCGTTGTTTCGCAACAATGGCAAATGAAATAAACAAATTTTCTACCGTTCGTGTTAAGTCGTATATGTTCGGTATTATTCGACAAATTTTTTATCGTTGTCTTAGCAAGCGAGATCGCAGAAGAGGCTGGCAAATTGAGAATGGCACGAGTGTGACTATAGCGGCGATACTGTTCAGTGAGTCCGGCTTTTCCCGCCCGCCACCACCGCCGCGCCGCGCCGCCGCCGAACCGTCGTCATCATCGTCTCCTTCGACGTTCTGCGTCGTGTCGCCGAGCCGCCCGTCGTGTTGATAATTTGTAAAGCGGCGAACGAAAAGGATATGAGTATATCTACGTCTCGTCTTTCAGTTGACTTTCATCGTCGTTTTGAAGCGAACGTTTCGCACGGTGTTGATACAAAATTGCACTATCACTACGTAATAAAATTATTGCATGTTATTGTAGACACATTAAAAAAAAACGTGACTCTTTGTGGACCTTTCTTGCTAAACGTTAAAGTTTGTCGATTTTCTGTGTTTAAGCGTGCCTGACTAGAAACCTGCATATTAAAAAATAGCGTCGCAGCGATTGTGGCGCAATGCAGTGTATGTTTAGATGCGGATACGAACAGTGTTATTTAAAATTGATTCAAAGAGACCTTGGTCTCCCAAATAGTGGCTCAAGTGGCTGTAAAATCTGGTGTGTGCTGTAGCCATGCTTCCTATGGTGCAAACGGAACCTGTGCTTTTCACTAGTGGGGTTCACTCCGCAAATGCGGCGGTCACTCCGTCGGCCACATTGCCACCTTCGCTCACCCCAGAATCAGATATCGATGAATTAGTGGATATCTTTTTCGATGTTGACGTTGCCGTTAGCACTTATTCAAGGTAGGTAACTTGTACTCTACAGGTAACTTGTATTCTTTTGCAACCACGTGATACAATTCTATATAATAGGTACACATTCAATCGATTGTTTAAATTAGTAGTACAGTAGAACTGATCAAATTATGTGCATTATTTCACACCAGTATATTTTATTATAATTGTGCGATTTTATTGAATATCAGAATCAAAAAGCCTCTTCGATTTAAGGCCTTCATCCTGTGTGACATTTAAGATTCCACATGGAATTTTACAGTACACAAATAACGTCAATACGTGTAATATTATGTATATCATGTATTAAAATATTAGATATCTTAAAGTGACTAAGACTTCTACGTCATCATATTGATTAGGGTACAAGAGTCAAGACAGTAATTATTAACAACTTATTCCTTTTGAAAACTGGGGAGGCTACGCAGTTTTGAAATTAAACATACGTTATAGAATAGTATATCGTTATGAGAAAACCTGCTTAGACTGCTATAATCGTCATCTTTATAAGTCTTCTTTTCTTTGTATGATGTCAAAATGTCATTAGGGGAAGCAGCTCCTCCACTAACGCTTCATCGCCCAGACTGTGACGTATAATGCACGGCGTGTTCCAGATTCTTCTCTGCTCTCGGGGTTTTAACTTACCAGCGGGATCTAGTAGCTTGCTGATAGTATAGTGGCCAGTTGTTTGCAAGATATATTTCCCAAACACAGAACCAACTTAGATTTTTTTCGTTTTTTCTTCCTGTGAATGTCACAATAAGTCATATTAACCTGTTAATCCATTGTAGGTATGGATTGTCGATGTCTAAATACAATGTCTCAGTCTCCATGATAACTCAGGGGCCGTAGCCAAGATGCTTTTCTACAAGCATTAACGCCAATAGAATAGAACATATTGTATGCGAATGACATATCTTATCGATAAGACTATCGCAACAAGACGTCATACCCATAATTTTTTTTCTATATTCTGCTGGCGTTAACGCTTGTAGAATAAAAAAAAGTAAAAAAAAGCTAAAACCCGTCTACGGAAAGAATAAGCGAAAAATATTAAACAAGAAAATATTCCTATTTGAAATCATAGTCTAAAATAAGTATGGTGATGTCTAGGGTATAACTGAACCCTAGTCGCAGGTACACAGCGGACACCCTACGTCCCTAGATTTGTATAATATCTTTATTTTTCTATGTTTCATTTAAGTGTATAATGTAAAATGTTTTTATTGCTTTGCGCAATCAATGCGAGTAATAAAATAGCAAAACCAGTGACATGAAACACCGAGACCTAGAATGATTGCAGGTCACAGAATGCAGATAAAATATGTATTTATAAAAGATAATAAATTATACCAGCATCGTATGCTAATCCATTTCTGATTTTGCAGTCGTTTACAATACGCTTTGTACATTTTACGATGGGGACATATACATAATATCATTTGATTTTTCTGATAAAGTGCCAATATGTGTGCATATGGTGATTTAAAGCATTTCCACTGGCGAAAAAAAACAAAACATTGTCTTGTTTAAGAGTTATTCAAATTCAAATCATTTATTAAGTAATTAGGCCCCTAAGGGCACTTTTACACGTCATTTTTTACAATGTTTTTTATCGTCTAAAAGATTCTACCAGTTATGTTTGTTGATATATTGTAAGAAAATAAAATACTTTTGAAAATAGTAATAACTTGACTCTATATTGTGCATTATCGCTCGCTTTAACGGTGAAGGAAAACATCGTGAGGAAACCTGCATATCTGAGAAGTTCTCTATAATAATTTCGAAGGTATATGAAGTCTGCCAACCCGCACTGGGCCAGCGTGGCGGACTGAGGCCTAAAGCCCTCAGTTGTGGAGGAGGCCCGTGCTCGGCAGTGGGCGGTATTTAGTACAGGGCTGGTATGGTATATTGATTTTATAAAAACGTTTTAATGTTCTCACTTCTCACGGACTTTGTGATAGATGCGTGATTTGATACTAATCAACCCTCACGGACGTACAAATAGCATATTTTTTACCCAGCACCCACATCGGACGGCTGGTAGAGTTCGAAAAGGGTGATTTCTTAAAAAACTCTAAATTTACAGTAACATGACTACAATGAATTAAAATTATGCAAATATAGGTGAATTATGTTTTATACCCCATGTGTAGATATGAGGTGTTTCTGTGCGGTATCCTTGGCATGTTTTAAAAGATAAACTTTTTAAATGACTGACTTGATAACGTTCTTTAACCCATCTGTGTAAATGCCTTTATCAACAACAGTCTAATATATTTAAGATAATGTTAAATATGTAATTATATAAAATATTAAAACCCACCTTAAATAGTTGCCATAAGTGTGTAAAGAATCGATTGGTATTTGATAACTCGCTTCATGCCAAATCAATTAAAATGAAAATGTTACGTGGGTTTATATCATAAGAAACGTTTTTATTCGTTACGTATGTTATGAATTACATGTTTCTTGTTAAGATTTTTATAATTGGATTTCTAGGTACATCAAAACAAAATGTTATTTGTTAAATTTAATTACGTTTTTGGATGGTAAAGCCGAAAAGTAGAGTTAGTTGATATTACCCACCTGAAACATAATATATTTTGTGTTATACCTGAATTATGCCCTTATAACTTATGGCACATACTATACATTAGTTTTATAATTTGACTAAATACGAGGAAAATAGCGGGATTTTTTTTCTAAATTACAAGAATGAAGATGCCTGTAAATAGCGGATGTCGTTCATAATAACCACATCATGTTTAATTTCCTAAAAAAGTTAAAATTATTCCAATAAGATTAGGTATTTACCTATAAAGTTGCCGTTTAGTATACAGAAAGTAAGTCATCTTTTTGTCCGTGTCAGTCCCGCTTTACATTTTCCCGGGATAAAAAGTAGCCTATGTGTTAATCCAGGACATAATCTAGTCGTGTGCCAAATTTCAAATCCGTTCAGTAGTATCGGAGATGTGCAGCAGTTTGTCACTGACAAAATATAAAGCGGGATTTTTATCCCGGAAATACTTTTTCACGCGGGCAAGGCCGCGAGCAATAGCTAATAAAAATATTTACAAAAAGATGACTAACTTTCTGTATACTTAACGGAAATTTCATAGGTAAAGACCTAATATTAAACGCTATGCTAATAATAAAATAATAATAATAGTTTGAGACTTATCTTAGTAGCTTTCTACAGCATCATACTTTAAATTGGATTTAAAGGACAAAATTTATAATATACAATAGGGTACTTTCCTCTGTTATATTTTGTACAGTACTTTATACATAACATAATACCAAAAAGAAATTCTTCTGTGAAATCAGCATCAAAATTGGTTGTATAATAAAGCAGTTATTGATATTTGAAATATTGTTGTGAGCAAAAGTAGGGTCGTGGTGGGGATATCACGCTATCTCTTTCGCACGCACGCAGCGTTATAGCCGGTGATATTCGGTGACATCACAGTCTGATATTACTGTTAATTGACAATTACCCCTTCTACCAAATTTAAAGGCTTAATATTAATAACCTACTTATTATTGCGGCAATTTAGAAAAATCTTTTTCCGTTAGATTTTGGATTGGATGGCTTTCATTTTTGATAAACGTATTTTAAAAAAAGTAGCTAACTACGCTATTGCATGTGTGTCGATTATTACTTTGTATTTTATGTAAAGTGATGAGTTTCGCTCTTTTCATCAGTTACACGGTATTTACCAGGGTTTGTTCCGCGGTATTGTACTATCCCCGACGAAATGGTCCTAGTAGTTAACGGTATCTAAGAATTCTGTACTTAATTTTTTATTATGTGATTCTGTCAGCAGTGTTGCCAACATATTGGATTTACTACTAAAATTGGTGATTTACATCCCCCTTTTAGCGAGAAATATTGTTTTTTATTGGGTGGTGGCTTTCATTACTGGATCAGTTAACAACAGTTGTAGGAAGACGAAAATTCTACTAAAAAATATACAGATTTTGTGACATAATATAGCTATTGCTGAAAAAAAGTTCGCCATTTACGCGGAATTATATTAGCGCGGTCTTAAAGCTCATCGAAAAATTTCTGGGCTTCTAGTGGTTTGAACTGTCAACTTATGCGGATTCGGCAAAAATAGCTGGCAACACTGATTCTGTGTATCACAACTATATCTTAGTAGTTTGCTATCTGCTCCACCAGCGTTATAGTTCGATCCCAGATCAAAAAATAGCATTATATATATGTAGCATAAAGTACAATTAGTGTAATATTTTTTAGAGTCAGACCAGTAGCACATTAGTGTTCAAACATATAAAAAAAACTTAATATAGATTGTACTATAATCTCTTTTAAATAAAAATATGATAGATATGAGCAGCATTTAGCATACTGAACCTACATCTGCCTGCGGTTTTCTGTTATCACGTTTTTTTTTTAAATGTTTTGAATGGATAAATATTCTGCATATATTTTGTATATTGTTTCTACATTACGATTACATGTTTGTATACTTGATTGTTACTAGATTTTACCGAATATTTTGGAAAGTTTTGAATTATAGTGATACAAGAAACGAAAATATATGTCTATTCTCGACGTACGACGATAGAGCAAAATAGTGCATATATAGCCAGAGATGTTCAAGATACTTCATAAAAGTATCTGAAATACAAGTTTCAAGATACTTGTAAATAAAGGATTTAAGATACCAGATACAAGATACATTTGAAAATGGTATCTAAATACTAGATACATAATACGTATCTTCTAAATACTTTTTTCAAATAAGATACCTTTTGAATTTATTTTTTTCATAGCTTTGAATGGCGAGACGAGCGTGCCGTCCGCCTGATGGTAAGCGATACGACCACCCATAAACAGTAGCAACACCATCCAGCACCTTGAGTTACAAAGTACTGTGTAGCATTCCACTGCGCTCGTCATCCTGAGACATAAGATGTTAAGTCTCATTATGTCCAGTAGTTACACTGGCTACAATGTCCTTCAAACCGAAACACAACAGTGCATGCAAACTGCTGCTTGACGGTAGAAATAGACATTGCGGTGGTGGTCTCTCATATGTAAGAGTCCGTTAAGGTGGTCCGTCATACAATGCCATAAAAAAATCTAATGTTGAACGTTTTAGATTTTAGAAGCTACTGTGTTTATTAAAAAATATGGGTAAAAAGTATTAAAATTAGGTTCTGCTGATTTAATAAAGTTCATTGAGATTTATGGGAATCAGGAGAATCACTCAAAATTATAAGACTCACTGCCCTCATGTTTTCAAAAGCAGAGAGAAACCAGTTGAATACAATGTTTGGTTAACCAACTATAGCATGTGCTTTTTACACAAACAAATCAAGAATGTTACGTGTTGATTATTTAAACCATGCAAGTCATATATTGCTTCAATTTAATTGTATGCAACAGGCAAGAAACTTGTAACGTGTATATGGGCCTTAAATTAGACGTTAATGTAAAAAATGCATAGGTAATTAGTAAAAGTATTTTAGCAAATTAAGTATTTATAAAATACTAAGATACTAAAAAAATGTATCTAAATACAAGATACAAAATAAAAATTAAAAAAGTATCTTAGATACAAGATACTAAATACGTATTTTGTATCTTGTATCTGTATTTCAGATACTTGTATATAGATAAATCACATCTCTGTATATAGCAATTGCAGTTTTGTTCTAAATACGTACCTACAATATCAAATGAGTTTTGCTACATCTATCGTCAATTAACTGTAACATATCAATGAAATGCATTGTATAAGACTTGGCTTCCGAAAATACTGGAAAAGACAATAAGTTCATGGCACTACTTTGACCATAAATTGTAGTCAATTTTTAAATCATTAAAACGATTGTTATTTTGATATGACTAAATGAAAATATACTGCAAATAGAGACGCACTAGAATGGGAAATAGTTAGAAGCAACGCCTGTTGATTTTCGTTGGTCGATTTGCCGCGAAACTCCACTAGGAAATTGAGAAGGAAGAAAATTTTAAGTGATTTATTATTAATAAGAAACCATTACGTTTTTTAAATAGTTTCTTATGTTTTAAAACTAATTATATATTAAACTAGTATTTGCCCGCGGGTCCGCCCGCGTGTAAAAGATTTTCCATGATAAATATTTTCCCGGGATAAAAACTATAGCACTCTGGAGTAATGTAGCTTCCTATAAGTGAAAGAATGAAACCTACTATTAAAACTATAGAAGTTTCATACAAACTCTGCCACCCCTTTTTACCCCCTTACGGGTTGAATTTCGCAAAATCGCGTCTTAGTGAGCACTGACGTTCTAAATGGAACCCCCATGCAAAATTTGAGATTCCTAGCACTTGTAGTTTCTGAGATTTCGCGATGAGTGAGTGAGTGAGTGTGTGACCTTTCGCTTTTATATAATACTAGCATTGCGCGCGGCTCCGCCCGCGTGGAAAAGTTTTTCCGGGATAAAAAGTAGCCTATAGCACTCAGGAGTAATGTAGGTTCCTATTAGTGAAAGAATTTTCAAAATCGGTCCAGTAGTTCCTGAGATTAGCGCGTTCAAACAAAAAAACTCTTCAGCTTTATATAATAGTATAGATATAGATATAATGTCCCAGCTCAACATTATACAAAATTTAATTATGTATTGATAACAAAGTGTTTCATTTTAAAATTTCATTGCAAAAAATATATACGTATTACATAAATTTTAACAATATTTTTGTTTGGAGAATCAAATCTAAATTATTCGTGCACAAAAATGTATAACACTTTTAATTTGAAAATCGTAGCACTTAGGAAACAGGGTAGTTGAGATGCCAAGTTGAATGGAAATTAAACGTTTACGAGCATTCAAAAGAGGTTATATATATTTTTTTTTAATGTTAAATGCAATGATTTGTGATTTTTTGTATATTGATTTTTAATACAGAATATTATGATTGATGAACTATATTTAAAGATTCCGGCCAATATCAATTATATTTTTGAATTAAGTATTTTTTTTATAATATTATGAACATATTTATAATTTTTCATAGCAAAACTAATAACTTTGTATATAATCTTAGTTTGCTCCCTTGGATTATGAAAATTTTACAAGTTTCTCCTATTATGTACATTTTTTCTTCAAAATCAGAAAGTAATTAATAAACAGAAATATAGTATTAGTGTAAAGTATTAATTAAGAGCATCCTCGTGAGATTTGTTATATTTGTCTTATAATATTTGCAATACCATGCAATCAGCCCTCTATTATACATCGCCCACAGTTGAGCACGGGCCTCCTCTACTACTAAAATATTACTAGGTACTTAAACGACAAAAACACTACATATTTTTTTTAGAGGGTTTTTGTGTCGGGAGCATTGATGTATTAAAAAACCCTAATATATCAATGGTCGGGAGTTGTATAAATTTAATTTATATACTACTCACTACGGAATTCAACAGAACTTCCGGTAGGTATTGAATTTATGTAAGACTTTTTAAATCACATGTTTAAATTGTGACTTTATTACGCATATTTTTTCTTTGGTAAATTTAAAAAAAAAAGACTTCTTAATGTCTTAAATAAAGAGGACTAGGGCATGTAAAAATCAATGAAATACCGTTAAAAAAAAATCTAGCATCGTAAGCGTCACTAACTCTACGAACTCTACATCTTCATCAAAAAGTATATCTTGGACGTTAAATGATCTTAACTGTTCATGAAACAATGATACAGCCTTAAAGATCGTTGACTTCATTTCTAACATAAATCCTGAATATCTGACAAGGCCATCAAATGGCTATACTTTTTGCCCATGATGTAGGGTTTATAGAGTTAAATCTTATCCAGTTACACCTTCTATAGTTTGGAGTTTGTCTCCACTTGGGATCTGATATTTGTAATAGAAAAGCGTTATAAGCTTGTAAGGCTTGGCACACCATAGTTTACATAATTTAGCGTTTGGGCGGGTCTTGTATAGAAATTAATATGCAAATTTGACTAGTACGTTGTTCGGAGTTGGACAGTTCATAATATTACTAAACGAATTTCAAGAAAATTATTATTAAATTCATAGGTTGCTTAAAACCAAAATAAACACACATCACGCCCATGTGTTAGGGGCCGAACCTCTCGCCCTATCAGGCACAAATTCCAGACTCCGGCCAGATACTGAGCAGCAAAACCCAATATCACTGCCCAACACAGGATTCAAACCCGTGTACTCAGAGCGGTTTAGTACCGCGCACACAATACGACTACGCCACCGAGGCAGTCATGACAACTAGTCGCACAGGGGTGGGATGCTTTAGGTTATAATATAATAGCTTTTGCCCGCAGCTCCGCCTGTGTGAAAAGTTTTTCGGGGATAAAAGTCCCGCTTTATAATTTCCCGGGATAAAAAGAAACCTTATAGCATTTAAGAGTAATAGCATCCTTTTAGTGAAAGAATTTTCAATATTAGTTCTGCAGATAGTTCCCGAGATTAGCCTCTACAAACCTACAAACAAAGACACATTTTCCTCTTTATAATTTTAGTGTAGATTATCGTTACAGGAAATTTAAATATACTATTTTAAACAGCAAAGGCTACAAGAATCAATGTTAACATCATAATCGCAACCTTAAATAGTTAACAACTTTTAACTCCTGAATCGTAAAACAATTATTCACGTGAATAATTTATTCAGGTTATAGATTCATAAAAGTCTATTTATAGGCTGAGGATAAGCAAAAACTTAGATGTTTATTATTTTTATATTTACATTTCAATAAGATAATTTATTAAGCACATATTAATATTGTGTTTACCTACAGTCTGTCGCCTCCTTTGTTTAGTGGGAACGTATATAGGCTGTGGAAGGGAGGGTTTGATTCTCAGGTTGGGCAACACAGGGTTTTTTATCACTATTAGCTCGAGACTGGATAGTGCATTCACACATTTTCATCCATCCCATGTTGTGATGGGAGCGAGTCTAGCGCCATACCGGGAACAAATTTCAGCGCCGGGCAATGTAGGTGTATTTTTAACTGACTTAAAAAAAGGAGGTTCTGTATTCGAGCTGTATGTATATATGTAAGTTTGTATGGCCGCGATTTTCTCAAAAACTACTAATCTGATTTGGATGGGGTTTTCGTTATTCAAATGTATATTTTTCAGGGAAGCTATTAGTATATCATTTATTAAGATCTGATGAAGATCTTAGGAGATAGACAATGAAACTCTTCAATAACTAACAGCAGGTGACCCGCGAATGCTGTAATAAATTAGGCACTGACTCCAAATATACTTATATAAAGTTAAACTATTTTTTGGTTTGTAGTGGTTTTGAAGTCGGATACATTTTTTATATTTGAAAACTCGCACCGATTGGCCCTGAAAATCTAACCCAGAACTTCACTATGTGTTCACTAACTCCAAATGCTCTACTAAATAAATAAGGCGATGTAATATACTGGAACTACAAAAACGTTATTTTCAATATAAGTATTTCCAAAATTTTAATTACAATATGCACAGTTCACATTTAGTAGCTATCGAGCGACCACATTGGCATTTCAGTTGGTTTTGATAATTATCTTACGAAGTGGCAACGCATGGTAGATATCATCCACCAAATTGACGCAAGCACGACTCCAACGCAATTACAAGTTTAACTTACCGTCCACAATGTAAATATGAATCCATACTCATTACTCGTAATTGAATTGTTTTTTTTTTTAAATTTTATGATAGAATGAACAGTGAACACTATAAAGTCTGTTCCAAACACGCTACGTTCTTCAGTTTGGTGCATGGAGAAGGGAATAGAGTTGGTTTTCTAAGCAATTAGGGTTTGTGATTTTATTTCGGCCATGACTCTACTTAGTTTCAGTCTAGTTGGAAATAATTAAGTTTCTTATTTCAGTGTGTGATTTTATTTCTGAAATATTTTATCTGGCAAAAAATCATGAAATTGCCTCGAGTCACGTTATATACAGTTTTTCCGCAGTATGAATGGACTGGCCCGATCAAGGCAGTGTTGCTGTCTTACGGAGAACCAGCATGAAGTGGGTGGCGACTTTGCTGCAGCGTTTGATACGGTCAGTGAGATTGCTAGATTGCCAACAAATAGCCTCCCTCTTCTGATTCAATTCTGATTCTTGCTCGTATAAAGTCTGCATTCGTCAACACAGCCACAATTCCTCGGACTGTGTGAATGGTCATGACTCATGGGCTTTGGTGATCACTTAATATCATGTGATTTACCGGTTAATTTTGGTCATCTTGCTATATAATCACACACGCGGTTTTTTTATTTGTTCTTTGTTTGTGTGTCTGGGCTCATTTCCGAAATAGCTACATCGGTTTTGGAACGATTTTCAATGGTGTCTACAGGAATTTTCAGAGAGTAATCTAAGCTAACTTTAACAATATACCAAACTCTGCATAAAACTATATTACACTCTTCATCCTTCTTATCATAAAAACACAATGATTGTAATAGTAAAACCAGTGCTTGTATGGGGGAGATCCAATGTACGACCGCGATCTAACTAAAACCACCTTTCATTGTTATTTCATATAGTGGTGAATATGGCTCCACATTAAAATTTATATACTATTCAAATAACTGAAGCCATATCGTTAAAACAACCTCCACTTTGTTGGATTGATTTGGTGTTCCGTGCATTTCGTAACAGGCAACTATTGGGGGTCATAGGGCGTTTTGCATCTTTGCAGTAGGACGACTAGAAAGGTAATACCGGCTTTCTTAATCTTGCATGATAATTTTCTTTTTAAATGTAATTTTTTATCGTGCTACTTCAAGGTGAACGGCATCGCGGCTGGTCGACCTTGTGCTGCCCTAAACCTCGAAAATGCTTTTAAAATATGTAGTGCTTATAAATCTAAATACGGCGAAGATGACGACCACGTGGTTTTGGTTAGTAGGTATGCTAGTATACGGAATGGTTGACCATTTAGCAGTACGGTCGCTCGCAGGATATTGTCTTTTTCGGCCAAGTCAACTTTGGATCGTATGACTTATGAGCCCAATATAACCATTCAATTTCTCTCCGAGGTGGATGGTAGCGATAATATCGTATTCCGTGTGTAAAAAAAACATTGGATAATTCAAAAAACATAATACCATCAAGTTGCAACCGAATGCCTAGCATCCTTCAGAGCAGTGATTAAAAATTTAACTATTCTAGCTTATTTATTTATTTATTGGTTTTTAAGGGAAACATACAAGCAAATAAAGAAAAACATAACATTAAACAAATTAGGTAGTACATGGCTCAATTAAGTTCCACAATTAAATATTGTAGCTTATAGCTTTAAGCTGTTTTACAATTAATATAACTCAATGTAGCCTTGCAACATTTTGTTACTGAATACATATTAAGTATAAGTAGTTCAAATGAAACAAAACAGCCGCTTTATAATTGGTGTAAAATAAAAGACCACGAGCTTAAATAACATTATCACTTTATAGCCTTATGCTAGTTGTCTCGATGACGAATATTTGTTGAGTAACGATTGAAAAAGCGAAACCTTCGACAGTGGCGCGTTGTCAATACTTACCAACTTTCACCCATTCGACATCAAGTGTTAATTCAAAGACGATATTATTTGCGGATGAATGACTATATTATAACAACCAAGGATATTATATTGCGAATTATGCATTTATTCCTCTTCAATAAACGTTTCAACTAATGTACACAATATTCATTTGAGAAAAAAAACGAACTACTTATTTAATGGTTAGTTGTTAATTTTGCAACGAATGTAGGCGTCAAGCAAGTCAGAATGGGAACTAGGAAGATACGTGTGTCTCAATTATATTGCTTGGGTACCTTTATACCAAATACAGACAGGATGTGGTTACTAGGAACTAGATAGAGGCTTGCAACATTTTCGAGAATTATTTATTATACTATTTCTGGTCACGCTTGTGGCGCGATGTTGTTATTCCGAACATTATTATTTCAAGGTTGCGCGGCCGTCGCAGTGAGGTTGCGTAGTGGGGCTCCTCGGTAGGCGTCGTTAGACTGGTATCTCTGTCTCTCTTTCGCATTAAGGTTTAGCTTGTGCTCTGTACTTGGCATTTGATATGAGACGCAGTCGCGTCAATGTGAACATAACTATTCCTTGATAGTCACTCCATTATGATAGTGTACATCCTCACCTGGTTAAAGTTTTGATAATGTACTGTAGAAGTTATAACACTTTAAAACCCTGAATAAATACAATACAAAGCATTGCTAATTTGCTCAGCACCACTCATGACTCATAACGCTTGCACCGTAATATGTATTTTTTTGTGATTGAGGGAATCATGTGTACAGTGCAAGAAAAAAGCTTCCTTTGTTAACATGATTTCTTGATTCAACATTAGATTCTTTATAAACTATGATCACTAGCACATATAAATTCCTTATCAAGTTTAAGTTTACAAGTAATTTAGAAGTAGGTAAATGAAAGTTAGAAATTATAATTTCATCATCTCATAATTTTGTATATTTTCTTAGTCACCTCATTTTAATAAAAGTTTATTTTTTCTTTGCTGCTTCTGTAGAGTTGAGTCCTGTGACCTCCAACTGGGAGACACATGGAGGGGGATGCAAGGCAAGATGAGCGTGACAGCGCCGGTTAAGAAGATAAGAAAAAAATCTGACAATAAGCCACAATCTCAAATGTACGTATTATTCGCTTCACAGGACGTGTTACTTGGCTTTTAATTGATCAGTTTAGACAAAACTCTGAAATTACAAATCCTATGTAGTTTGGAAAACCTGCGTGTAGATTATATATTTTGCTGAATCGAACTGTCATGAATTTGGTATTTACCTTATATTTCATTTGCATAGAGTATAAGATCTACACTGTAAGAAATTTCATTACCACCTTTTTACAAAACAAGTTTAAAAAAAAAACAAAATCGCAGAATAATATGTAAATCCATAATATCGTGGTATGTAAATACCGTTTACGTTTTCAGTTGTATTTCTTTTATTATAATAGTACAGTACTTTATATAATAATTTAAATACGCACTTATAATAAAAACCCTCAGACCTTAATTATACTATAAATTATGATATTAATTAATTAAGAAGTCAAAGTAAACTTTTAATGCTGTACTGTTGCGTCCTTTCATTTTATTCTGTTGCATTTGAAGAAAATAAACATGCGGGATAATTTTGACCCATTTTCTAACAATTTTTTTTTAAGTGTTAGTAAATTGATTATAATTATTGTCAACTGTCTTTTTTGGATAGAATAGTTGTTGGTTAACCTTTCGTCTAATAATCTAATGGTTGTTTTTTTCTATTATTTATTTATATAAAATAGGCATGCCATATTTCCAAATTGAGTAAGCCACATCAAATGTTATCTAAAAAAACTGAAAGTGTTGATCAGGATGCGCGTTGCCGAATGTCCGATGAGCTTCTACGTCGGATAGCCAGCCGGCTATTCGTCCGGATGTTGTGTCATGACTCATGAACTCTAACGAAATAGTATAGTACAAGCCTAGTTTCTGAAGACAATATAGACGCATAGAAAATAGTGCTTGATCATAATGTTAATTAATTTTGAATAAGATTTTAATTTTATGTTCCTAAAAGGTATAAATGGTATATATTATTGGAAAAGACAATTTTATTCCTAACAATTTAATGACGTAAATTTTATGGAATTTTCGCAGTGAAATGAAAGCCGGTATTTTTCGCTATTTATACTTTAATATATAATATACTTTAATCAATCACATTATCGGACATATAGGTCGGACAGATTAATATCATTTTATTACACAAATTTAAACTGTATATTTTCTATTAAAGCGAGATGTTATTCTTGTTTAATAATTTTGTTGTAAATGTTAAAATTTTAATACATGAATATTGCTGTTTAATATATTATTTTATATTTACTGTATACCTGTTATGTTTAATGTGATGACATCATTTTAGAAATATTATTGGTGACATGTTTATATTATTAGTCAACCATATATAAACAGCTTAAAAAGTAAAAGAAAAATCCGTAAACTATTAATTAAACATTGAATTAAATAGTTTTTAAGTAATAGTAATAGTTTTCATGATACATATTATGATATGTTGGCACAATATACATTTATCTGTTATTTATAATTGTTTTATGGGAGTCTAATTATGAAAATGTAGGTGTTGAGTTCTGCATTTGCATAAAATACGTATTTATATGGGTCGATACAATAGACCCCTTGTCTCATATACCGCAAAAGTTACGACGTTATAGTGATATTAATATGCGTAGGTACGTATTCATAGTTTTATTTTGAATCGGAAGAAAGACAAACGAGTAATGGCCGGTTTCTGAAGTACTATTGACGGCAGTTTATCTATCCGTTAGCGCTATTGGTTCGATAACCCATGAAATTGCGTTTCTGAACCACGCACTGCAAGATAAACTCAGCTTAAACTTACTTTAACTTAACTGGCCAATTTTTGCCGTTTATCTGTTCCATAACTATTTGACGTGTCATTTTGTCACAAACGACGGCAACTTGTTAGATATTATTTACAATATAGAGGAACATAATTGATCGGCCAATCACAACGGTTTCAGTAGTGTTATAAATTCTCAAATTCTAAATAAAACGACATAAAACACAAATTAGCAAACTAGTGCTAACATGACATAAGACATTTTGTTGAATTGTTTGACTTTTTTTTTTAATTCGGCATTGATGTCGTTCATCAGCCAGAGACAAATAACAAATTACCACAAAATAAAATTAAAATAATGTTTAGGCGTTGATCTATGTTAAAATAAGTTATTATTGTATGTAAAATAATTATTAGTTACGATTTTTTGTAATAAAATCCATTTTAAAGTCAACTGCTAAAAAAGAGCCATCTAGTAGCAAAATAAGGAACTGGTTGTCGGCTTCATAGTTATCGAATGCTTCATTATATGTTCAGAAACACAGTGAAAGTCAACCGACGTTTATCTTAAGTTTAACTTTAATGGATCAATAGTTGTTGAAAGTTTAACTGGGAGATTCAGAAATCGGCCATAAGTGATTACATGACGGCAAGCAATCACCACTGTCTATGGTCACACACACTGCCAGAGGAATAACTGTATGGGCATCATCGAACTTTAAAGATGGATAATGTTGCTTGGGAATGCGAAAAGATTATTATTGGATTTATTAGATTTATTGTAATTCATCGAACGAAAGCAACACAACAGCAAAGCTCCTGTTCCAACCTGGTTTCTGTGAAACAGTGGTCCCAAATTGATATATCCGGACTTTACAAATTACATTCTAGTCTAGTATCTGCCGCATGTCTCCACCACTTACAATGTTCAGTACATACAAATGTCCTGATTTTTTTGTAGTTGAGTCCCCAACTTTCTATTTCTCACCTAGCAATATTGTTAGTCATCGTACCGCGCTGCGTACCGCATAAAATCTGCGAGCTGAAACGCCTAGTACCTATGACCGTGTACATGCGGGTTGAAAATAACAGCGCGACGGCCAGTCGTTTCATGTAAAATAATCTTTTTATAGCAGAAGCTCGGCATACGAGTAAATGTTAGTAAGTGGTCACAAACGTATGTAGACACGAATGCTAGGTGAATGAGTGATTTGCTATGCCAAGTTTCAAGAAAATTTATCGGAAAATGGGTTTGGGCCTTCGTAAATATTTCTAGGCACACAAATCGAAATCTCATTCTTTATTGAATCAAAACGCTTGTTCGACCTGGATTTAGAACTCTCCTACATTTCTTGCTTCCACTTTTATCATCGTCTGATGACGAATCTCTAGGGTAGGCCGTTTATTAGGACTAATCCAGTGACCGTAAACGCCATCAAAAAAGTCAATGGATGTGCGCAAAATTTTTGATGACATACTTAATACCTACTTATCCTAAGTTGTTTTGATTTAAAGCCAAACTAATCAACTGGTTTTGTTATAAATTCTATGGGATCATTGTTAAAGTAATTAATTATATTTACTTCAACAATGGTATTAATTTACTTTGAAATAAAAATCACACACTCACGCCTTTTATCCTCGAAGGGGTAGGCAGAGGCGCAATGAATGCACCCACTTTTCGCCGTGCGTATTGCGTCCCATGGTGTGATAGGGGGCGAGCCTATCGCCATATCGGGCACAAATTCCAGACTCCGGGCTGATACTGAATAGAAAAATTAAATATCACTTTGCCCGACCCGGGGATCGAACCCAAGACCTCAGCATTGCAGTCGTACCGTAATACAACTACGCCACCGAGGCAGTCCAGGAAATAAAAATCGAAATCAGTTAATAAATGACGGGAGTTTTAAGGCAAAAAAAAACATAAAAAAATACGATTATTTAACCCTTCAACGCCCGCTTATATATAGATATATACGTGGTTGCCCTATATACCCGGATGCCGGTGTCCGCCGCGGGCGTTGATGAGTCAAGAAACTCCTCCTTTTTGAAGTCGGTTAAAAACCAATTCACGGGACGGTCTTTGTCAATTAGCACCCAAAGAAAAAGTAATAATACCTTCACACATACACGGAAAAGAGAATAAAGTATATTTAAAACTTAAATAAATTTGTAGGTAATAGGTACTATTTATTTTCGTAACTTTCCCTAAAGTACAATATTTTTCGCAAGATTTCGAAAAATTACTTAATTTCTTCAAAAAAAGAAGGGAGCAACCCTATCTGTGATTGACAAATATTAACGGGCTTATTCATAAACAGTTTATAAACCTATTTTAACAATCGAACGTTTTGTCTTCTTTCTTCAAACTCAATTCAAAATTAGTACGAAGAAAACAAAACATTCGATAACTAAAATACGTTTATAAACTTTTTATGAATAAGGCCGTAAGTCTACAACGTGACGACCAT
Organism: Sphinx pinastri; assembly: GCA_947568825.1. NCBI lineage: Eukaryota > Metazoa > Arthropoda > Insecta > Lepidoptera > Sphingidae > Sphinx > Sphinx pinastri. Next base: position 10,057,676 of record OX387618.1, on the reverse strand, counting down.
TCCAAATACTAATATACATGTTTTAATAAAGTAACATCACCACAACACTTTATTTCAATAGCACTTGCATAAAATGTAAACAAAACATATGCGTTGGTGCTATTTTCATTATTTACTTAGGTTTTGTATACATTTCAAGATAAACATGCGAATAAGTATACCTAAAGGGAGTTACAATCCAAATGGATCAAAACAGTGATGTACTATACAACCTTGAATGAAAACTTTGTTTGCAAATGATATTCAAATAAAATATTAGGTTGGGGAAAAAGTTTCTTCGCATTTTATATGAAAACTCAAAGACTTCTTTTTTCAACGTTTATTTACATATAACAACAGTATATATGTGTAATTTTGTTCGATGAGTTTCTACCATCTTGTAAATAATGCCATAACCCCGTTGCTGTAGAAATTTTGGGACTTCTGATCAAAAAAACGCGGCGGTTAGTTTTGGCAGTCCCCTCTTGATGTTAACCTAACACTGCCTAAAGAATTCTGAAGAGAACGAAACAGGTGAAAATCTGAAGGTGGAAGGTCAGGACTATATGGTGGATGCATTAAGGGCGCTTTTAAATCTTTGCGCCGCGCAAAGTTTTTTTTTTGTTATTACTATATGCCGTGTATTGCGTGCGACTTCGGTGCAACCAAATATATGGCACCTTTATTTTCTGTAATAAAAATAATAACATCGATTTAAATTGTATTACATGCGATTGCATTGCATGCAGCATCGGTGCAACCAAATATATACCACATTTATTTTGTGAAATAAAACTAATAACATGGACTTCAAATTATAAAATTATTAGTACTCGTTTAAGGAAATGTTAAATTTTATTTCAGTATGAATATTTTGTAAATGTGATTTAAAACTCCGGACATATTAAGTTTTCTTTCGAAGCCATTTTGACCGAAAAGTAAAATGTTAAAATTATTTTTTTACTGTTTGAAAGTCAATTACCTATTTTTTCTCTGATATTATGTAAGAACAGGGTGTTAATAGTGTTAGAATATATTTTTTTGGTGGCTTATATTTAACAGAATTTACAAATTGGAGCTCCCAAGTCAGGTCTCTTGTGTGTTTTTGCCGAAACACACACCGGGAGAATGAGGATTATTTAATAAATAAGTAGATTACCAAAAATTCGCTATATTATTATTTAAGAAGATGAAATGAAGAATATTTTTAATATAATAGTTATCACAGACATGAAGCCAATGCATCATGTTTGAACGACGAAAGCCTTACAACCAGACATCATTCTGTGGAAGCACCCTTAACACCTCCCAGCCAAACTCTCTTATTTTTGCTGAGTGGCTAAAAATGTGTGTGGTCTATCGTTATCGCGACGAAAGACCACACTCTTTCTATTGATCAATATCGGCCGCTTTCTCTCAACTTCGTGCTTTAACCTCATTAGTTGTTGGGCGTGGAGATCCGAACCGATGGTTCTGCCCGAAGGTAAAAGCTCATAATGAACAATGCCCTTCCAATCCCACCATACAGCATCACCATATTGCGAGTTAACTCAGATCTTGCCACAGTCTGTGAAGCCTGACCGACCTTTGACCACGATCTTTTTTGTACGTTCTTGTCGTACGTGATCCACTTTTCATCACCAGTTATCAATCTCTTCAAAAACGGTTCGGTTTTATTACGTTTCAATAAAGACTCGCAAATGAGTACACCGTTCATTAGGTTTCTTTCAGTGAGCTCGTTTGGCACCCAAATATCGAGCTTTTTTGTGTACCCAGCTTTTTCAAATGGGTCAAAACTATTTTGTGGTCTATTCTCAGTTCTTCAGCTATGTCGTAACTTCTGATATGATGATCTTGCTCCACTTTTTCATAAATGGCGTAGGTACACTTTATCCGTTACAGGGCGACCAGAGCGAGGTGCATCTTTGACATCAAAATTCCCGGATTGAAAACGCTTAAACCAACTGCTACTCTTACTGACACTGCATTAGGTCCATAAACGTCACAAAATTTTTTCGCTGTTTGCGGTGCATTTTTTCCCTTTTTATAATAACATTTTAAAATGTATCTAATATGTTCATTAGATTTACTGATTTTGACAGAAAGAAAAATAGCTGAAAACAACATTTTACTAATTTGTTTCTTTATTTGAAATGTAACCTTTTTAATGTCATCAAAACAGCCAGATACAAATAGTACAACCACAGAGATTTTATTACAAGTTTATATATGATACTATATGCGAAAAGACTTTTTCCCTGATCTTATAATAAGATAATTTGGAAATTGTTTTTAATTTTAAGTGTGTATGATCACACGTCAATATTATAATATTATTATAATAAAGTTTTTTTAAAGTTTACTTCTTTGATTACCGTACTTCGAAATATGTACCAGTATTCAAAAATATGATAAATGTATAATGCATATTTCTTCTCTTTGCATCATTTACATCATTGACTCTTTGCTCGTGTCATTATTATCCTTAAGGAAAACTTTCGTGTGAATGTGCTACTTTTGAGTAAAGGTCGTCGCAGAATTTCTTAGATACCGTCTTTTTTGAGTCATCATATTATGATTTCAACACCTTTTTGTTATGTTTCATCGTGGAATAGAGCGTCATACGAATTACGATAATTATTAAGGTTTGAGTGATCTCCGCATTTGGCGTCCATTCGGTAAATATATAGGTGCGCGTCTGCCGATTCTACAACCAAAACATACTTTAAAACACCGCATAGGCTCTACAATACATTCGTGATCGTGAAATATCAGATGTTATGTCTCATAATCCGACAAAGTATGAATTTTGCCTTGTGCCCACACTGAAATATATTTATTTTTTTCCTACATAATAGATTATTCATAAATTTATATTTACGTAATCTGTTACGTGGTTTCTTTCCAAAATTTTTAACGTAACCCTAAAAGAGATGCTCTTTGCTTTGATTTTGGTAAACAACGAATTTAAGTTGCCTGGTGCGGTTGTAAGAATTATATAAAGTATAATCAGTGAAATATATTCTCCATTTAGGTAGCTCCTTTAAGAGTTAAAGAGTTATTAATAGTTTAGTCCGCCCTAATATTGTAGTTAAACATATCGCGTTTGTCAGATCAGAATTTGTCCAGAAAACTATGTGTTTGTAAATTTCAGAGGTAGCTTGGAACTAAGATGCTATGCTATGCGTTGCGGTATGCAAAACGTACGCAGGTGTCTGTTTCTCGCCTATTATAACACATAAAAACGAAGACTGTTATTACAAATCTATTGTTATCGCCTTCGTGTGTATACCGCAAAGGAATATGGTTGATATTAGATAACGCATACTAACCGTGCACCATGGTTTAATATGACATTAATTTTTATTTGATATTTTATTTTATCTTTATTTCAGATTTTGTACTCATAACCACAATATGTATACAACAGACAGAAGCTTATCCTAATCGCTTTTATAATAAGAATCATATTATTTTACTTGATAAAGTTTTTGATCTGAACTGTTATTATTAAACCTGTAAACAGTCGATTGTTTTTAAATTACAGAAACAAGTGCAACAACGAGAAACGACGGCGAGAACTTGAGAACGAAACCATAAATCAGCTCGAAGAGCTCCTGGGGACTTGCCTTGCCGAGGTAAAGCAACCCGACAAGAACGGCATCGTCCGCGAGGCCACCCGCCAGATACTAGAGGTTCTGAAGCGGAGGCGCGAGTGCCCCGACGAGTGCCCGCTCCGCGCCGCGCAGTGCCTGTCGCCCGTGCAGGCCGGAGAAGTCAGCTCCACACAACAGCCGCCCTGCGGTGGATTACATTACTCAGAATTGACTACTCTCATTGAGGTGTGTGAGATTCAATTGTAAAACAAGGTGGTTATAGAAGTACTCATTCATACTTGCAAAGTGTTACGCTACTGTTACACGCTGTAACCGATTAAAAAGAAAATCCTGTTTTAATGGCACGAGGTTTTTTGTTATCCATTACTATTCATTATTGGAGCCCACATGTATGCAAGGATACTTTTCGTACGGTTTATAAACCCGACCGCGTTAAATTTTGGTAGAGTTAACACTAGGTAGGTTTGGTAGAGTTAGTAAATCTTAAAAAAATAAGTAACAAAAAATCAAGAGAACAAATTCCTCAGACGATGGTCCCAGGCGCACGCCTGCCGACATAATGCTCTGATACGCCGATTTCCCCTTCTCATATAGGGATTCGGTGCTGTGTGTAGCTCCTCTATTCAAAATTATCAGCCAACATTATGTCATTTTGCACAAGTTTATATTTGGAATAATAATTTTTTTTTAAATATTCATGAAACCCTAACCTTAAAATTACTAAAGCATAGTCTAGTACTAGTTACATATTCTCATATCCTCGTTAAAGATAAGACATCAAATAGAGGCAAACTAAACCAAAAACTTGAAAATAAAGTATGACATTTACGTGCGTGACATACAATGCACGAGGTCAGCTCGCAATTTTATCATTTTATCGTTGTCTGTCATAACACTACAACATGTTTCATTACTTGTTCTATAACACTTGCACCGGTGTGTCGAGGCGGCGACGTTCTACGCACGGTTATACATTACAATACATTAAAATGTTACATATTATAAGATGTTATGAATTTTAAATGTCTAGGAGCGAAAGTGATATGAAAGCAATAAAACTAAATATTATCCAAGTATAGATACAAACATAGACACTCACGCCTTTTATCCTCGAAGGCGCAGGCAAAGCCGCAACTAGTGCATCCACTTTTAACCGTGCGTATTCCGTCCCCAGATGTGATAGGGGGCGAGCCTATCGCCATATCGGGCCCAAATTCCAGACACCGCGCTGATACTGAGTAGTAAAACCTAATATAACTTTTCCCGTCCCCGGGATTGAACCCTAGGCGTATTTTTATTTTATCTTATTTAATTATCCAATTATCTATCTTAATATAAATTTATAGAGCTTTTATAGATTTTGGCAGTATAAAAGCATTTATGTCATTTTGATAAAGTAATGTTTGCCAGTCCGACCACATTTTATGCATAGTTTGTGAAGAGGTTGGTTCAATAAAAATTATACATCAATGATGACTTATGTCTGTGCTTATATGATCGTTATAACATTTGTCTGATGAATTTTCTTTTTTCTATAACACAAACTTAAGTATGTATATTAATTGTATTTAAGGTTACAGCTGCAAAGTACTTCATTATTATTTTAGTTAAACTATCAATATTCACATTACATAATAACATTAGGTATTCCGATGTGTTGTGTAATAATTGAATGTCTACTATGTGAAACATTTTGATTTCACTTGTAACTTTCTAAAGCGCGTGTATTACGAATAAAATTCTTAATATTTGAAAATTCAAAGCTGGTTTGTTTATATAGAAAATAATATGTACAGTTATCATGTAAATTGCTAGTAAACGCAAACACGAAAATGAGCGAGTTTTGTAAACGGAATATTAATATTTTATATACCTTTGAATAAGGTACAGATAATAAATTATTTGTCTTAGGACCGATTTCACCGCTTGCTGATAATTACTAATCGCCGCATAAATGTATAAGCCGACTAAATATAAAAGTCACACTCTTATCTACGATCGCCAATAAATGGTTATAAAATTAGTACTATCTCTAGTAGTTGTTTAATACGAAAATTATCAAATAAAATTTACTTGAAACCTGTGAAACAGTCTCTTGGCGAATTACTATCTGAAACATTTGCCAATGTCAACAATATCGTAGTGAGCAATAAACTAAGCCAAGCCGACTTTTGTTAGAAAAACACGGCCATAGGGGACCCTGTTGTATCATAATATTATAATAATGAGCCCACCGGACCAACGTTATGTCGCCTGGGAAACAGGGCCGTAGCTAGACTTGAATTTAAGGTAGGACAGCGGTCGTTACAGGTAGGGCGGAAGTAAAAATGTTAATTGATCTGTTCTGGTCAATCAAGTATCCTTATGTAGAACCGTAATTCTAATGCTTTAAATGGTTTATATTTTGAGCCAATCACTATTACGAGACCCTCTATTGAAATGTATAACATGAAGTAGCTGATAAAGTCTCGCTTATCACGATGTTGTTGATACCTAATAAATAACATCGAAGACGCTGACGTAGACATGTCCATATAAATATTTGTCAGAATGACTATCCAGGTTGAATTTATCAATGATTGAGTTTATTTCAAAAGTCACTCAAATCGAAGGTCGGGTTTGAATTCCATGTAGAGACTAGAGACGTTAGTATCCTTAAGAAACAATAATGAAATGACCCTCGATTGCTAGTACTGAGCCTGTGCAATATGTCTTGAACTAATACAATTATACTAATCGTAATAAAACGTATTAAATAATATTTTGTTTAAATTTATACAAACCAAGTATCATAGTCTTGATTTTTGACGCCTCTATTTAGTATCATCAATATCACACTCTATCAGACACGGTGTTCTGGGGGTTGTAAATGAACTGTTATGTTTATATCTTAATATTTGAACCCTGTCCATTTACCTATATGCAAACATAATTTAAAAATAAAACACATAAGATATTGTCAGAAAAGCAATAATTTATCTGCTAATTTCTTTGACATTTACTTTTAGGCACTGAAACATTACACCAATACTCTCGGATGGATTTTATTGGAAATCAATTCCAAAGGAGAAATTGAATGCGCGAGTGACAATATTAAGGAACTGACTCTCCTGGATCGAAGTGAATTGTACAAGAAGTCGATTTACACCATTTTGCATCCGAAGGATCATGCAAAATTGAAGCCGTTGTTGAGAAATGTGCAATCCTTTGCTTGGGATTCCGGAGACAGTGACAAATTTCACGCAATCCAAGTTCGCCTCATAAAAACTTCTAATGGAAATGATTGTATTGGGTAAGCATGATTGTTTAATTTCTATGAAGTGTAAAAACGAATTGTAATGAAATATATTAGCTACAAAATAGCCATTCAATCGTGTATCCGGGCTAAGATCTAAAGTTATGTCCAATTTGTGACTGCAACATACATTTCAACAAAAATATTTTTTATACGGTCTCGGCCAATTGACCGTACTGAACCTGATGGTGAACGGAGTGGGGTTCAGATAGAGTCCCGACTGACGACAGATGAATATCCTTCGCCAGACGACACAATTATGCCGGCCTGTACCGGATATACACAGGCTAGTCCCGAAATGCGACACCTTTACGTGGGCCACAATGACTGGAGACCTTGTGTACGGTGGTCGCTATTGGGGCGGATACAAAATATATCCTACCACCAGCAATAGGGTAGTTTCCGATGTTTCATTTTGTAAATTATTTTATATGTAACAAAAAATAATACGAAAAGAAATTCTGTGAAATCAGCATCAAAATTGGTTGAAAAATAAAGCAGATATTCATATTTGAAATATTGTTGTGAGCAAAAGTGGGGACGTGAAGGGGGTATCGCGCTATGTCGTTCGCTCGCACCCATTTGCTATTGCCGGCGACTCTCGGTGATGTCGCAGTGTAATATTACTGTTATTTGACAACTACCTTTTCCACCAAATTTGATAGCTTTATAACTTACTAATTATTGCCCCAATTTTGATAATTTATTTTTCCGTTAGATTTTTGATATATGTATTTAAAAAAAAGTTTTCAACTGCCCTATTGTCCACGGCACATTCGTGCACACAAGTCACAACGATGGCGAAGCATATTATGTAGTTTATAAATGTGTTTGTAACGTGTGCACAGTTCGGTGGAGGCAGTAATACACGCTGCGCCGGTGCGCGGCCCGTCCTCGGAGGAGGCCGGCTCCGTCATGTGCGTCATCCGGCGCTGCGACGACGCGTCGGCCGCTCTGCTCCCCGACGACGGCGGTCCGCCCGCCATCACCGCCAAACAATCTGACCAAATAGTCTTCAGATTAGACTGTAACTTTACAATTCTATGTACGTTGATCATTTATGTATCCACTTTCCAGCATTACTATGTTGTGTTAGCCGCGTGCGCAAAGAAAACACTCATTGGGGACATCCATGTCACTAGGCACTACTAAGTAATGCTATTAATTAAACATATTGTTATTTTTAAACGTGAATTGCATAAAATTTAATTAGTTTTAACTAGTGTTTTAAAATTATATATTTGTTACAAAATAAGTTTAAATCAATTCTTTATGTGCGCGGCGTATATTGAGTTTATATTATCAAAATTGGTGTTTCAATGTCTGCGAGTGATATGTATCGAGGACTTGTTATTATGTAATGTTATTTATTTTTCAGTTTGTGATTTGAGTGGAGTGGAAAACTTTATAAACTCTCCTATATCTCTTGTGGGTACGCGTTATCTGGATCTCGTTGAGAGTGAGGATCGTGGCCGCGTGGCCTCACATTTGCGAGAGGCTTCCTCGCCGCCCGCGCCGCCCGCTATCAGTGACGCTTTTCGGCTGCGTCTCACTGCTGAAAGGCCTTGGTTACGGGTTAGCGCTCGTTCTCGTCTGTTCCGAGCCAAACCGACCTCCGGTGAACCCGACTTCATTATGTCTACGCATTCTGTACTCAGCGACGAGGACATGGAACTCTTTGACTCTGACGGTGCACGTCAACCTGTCGGTGGTCCTCTAATGAGCTCTATAGCTAATGGAGAGCCCTCATGCGAATCACGATATCAATCCTCAGTGAGTCCTACCGACCCTACATTTTCAATCAACGATTTTGAGTTTGAGCCGTGGCCAGCACCATATCTCGGCGACATGCCCAACGAAGACTCGAAGGATCGTAAAGACGTATCTACGGATAATCCGTCGACTCCCATGACACCACATGCTCCGTCAACACCCGGTGACGGCACAATCAACTCGCAACCCGAAGAGCCTAACCGGCTGCGTATCCTGCTCAGCAAGAAAACGCCAAACGCCACCGATAATTCGAACAATCGTATCCTGAAAGATCTGCTCAAGCAGGAGGACGAAGAAGCTACAGGAAGCGAGACGTCGGCTCCGCACACGCCGCACACGCCGATGACGCCGCACACGCCGCACACGCCGAGCGCCGCGCTGTCGCCGATACACTCTGCGCAGGCGCACGCGCGCCCGCCGCCGCTGCCGCCGCACACGCACGTATCGCACGCGCCGCACGTGTCGCACGCGTCGCATGTGTCGCATGCCTCCCACGCGTCACACGCGTCACACGCTTCCCACGTGTCTCATGCCAGTCAGCACTCTATGCAGCAAACACATCATAATTCCGACGTCTTATTGAAGGTAAGCCATATTTATACACAGTTACCTAAAATTTGGAGCGGCTTATAATTTTGTTCGACAGGAAAATTTGTAATGAACCACAAAATATCAACCGTACCTAGTGTTCAATAACCAGATTCAGTGGAATTATAAAATTAACAATTAAATTTGTGTTTGTGACTATAAACGTATGAAAAACGTTTTCCCAATTAATGTTCTACTATGTTTTTTTTCAAAGCCCCGTAATACGATAGCTGAAATGTGTATTTTCCTATCACATTTTAGGATTTTATGGAGTTCATACGCTAGGACGTAAAAATATATGAAAATAATCTTTTATTAGTGCTTTAGGCGGCAAACTTATAAACCGCCCCTACATTTCGTGTTTATTTTTTTAATATAACATACAATGCTGGTCTTAACAAAATTATTTTTAGATATTAAATGATAAATCCGATGAGGACATGGAAGAAAGCAGAAGAAATTCTGCGGATGGAAATCGTAGTGTAACTCAGCCTAGTGCTCTACTGTCTCAGTTGTTATCGAGCACTAATGGGCCGGCGGGCAACGGCCGTTCCCAAGAGAATAGCGACACCTACCTTGAAAGGATCGCTGGTGTGAAACGCAGATTTGAAGAAGCCAAAGCCATGCCCGGAAATGCTAAGAGGGCTACGCCTGAAAATCAACCGGTACGTTATAATTTATAGTCTACGACGTTAAGGCTATTATTGTAACATCATATTTGATTAACAGTATTTGGCATTGAAGCTCAAATTGTAAATGATTTTGTTTGTTCTCAACCGTTGTCATTAGCACATTACCTAATGCGGACATACATCACAGCAGGTGTCATCGAGTGCAGTTCCAGTGGCTTCCACCGCGCAGTCATCGAGTGTGCAAAGTCCGACAAACAGCGGGCCCGGCATGAGTCCACTTTGCCAGAAGAATCAGATACTTGTGTCTTTGCTGGCTCGCCAGCAAACGACGCCCACTACACCACTGCCGTTGCCGAATCCCAATCTCCGGCCGTACGCGCCCGGCTCGCGGCCACGCGGCCCGCATCCGCCACATTCGCCACACGGGCAGCATCCGCAGCATACCCAGCATCCACAGCATCCACAGCATCCACAACATCCCCAACATCCCCAACACCCACAGCACCCGCAACATCCGCAACATCCGCAGCATCAGCAACATCACGGGCCGATGCCGCCGCACTCGCCACATCCCTCACACGCGTCACACACGCCGCATCAACAGAGACAACATCCTTCAACGCTATCCACGATACTTACCAGCGCTAATCAGTGAGTATTGTAAAGATTAATGAATATTGTAGAAACGAAGATGGGATCAAGACAAAACAGTAATAAAATGTAACATATTTGATGCACAGCGTTCGAGCGGGTAACGTGAATGGCGGGCCAGTGACAAGCGCGGAATGCTCGACGCCAAACTTGCAGGGCACGGGGAGTGGCGCGGGTGCGGCGGGCGGGGGTGGTGGTGGGGGTGCGGGCGCGGGCGGCGGCGCGCACAGCCACCTGCAGATGGTGCTGCAGGGCGGCGCGCTGCAGGGCGGCCCGCGCGCCTACCCGCCGCCGCCCGGGCCCTCGCCGCTGCACTACGCCAACACCGCGCCGCACCACGTCTACAATAACCAGCCACAGTGAGTTCTACTCTACCGCATGACAGCCTCTCTGATTCTGATCTACATGCTACTTAAATGGATCTGTTTGCGTTTTTCCTGATTACATTTCTAATATGAAGTCCAATATTGTAGCTTGTTTTTTAAAATGAAAACGTTTATTCTGTTTTAGAAGTGGTAACACACATGCTCAAGGTGGTGGAAATGGGGATAGTGAAGTACCAAGTGATCAGACTTTGTCGGACATACTAGACGAAGTTATTGAAAACATGCCTGACTCTGACCGGCCACAAGCCGACGTTAATGTGCGTCAACGACAGGTGAGTTGCCGACTATGCACCTTCATTTAAAACACTTTTATGCTATGTTGCATATATAGATATGCAACATATAAAGATAAAGACAGACTAGTGTTCCCTGAGACTCGCCGAGCTTCACCGCTTGGTGTCATAAAATGCGTGCCATTACTGATCCTGGCTTACAAGAGTTGTAGTGGCGGGTGTGAGGGCGGGATAGTCTCTAATCTACGAGAGGGTATTTTGAATTTTATTTGAATCAGATATTATGTAATAAGCGTACCCGATCTTACTATTATCTTTGAACACACCATAATCATGATATATTGGAGGAAGCATAATTTGCTCAATGCCCAGCAATACCATACTTCCCTATTTATTGGGAGCGTGTACGAACACGTATGTGGCAGCACAAAGCCAGCCCAATAGCCACAATGCGGATAAAAAAGAAACTTGGCCTACCTATAATTTTTTATATGAAATTACAAAATATGGTTTCCGGACGATTACTATTTACCAATAGTATATATAGGAAATTTTTAGATTCTTAAATTATTTCATGATCCTGAAAGGATTCTGCACTCGTATGGGAATTGAAAATTTATTATTTTGCAAGTAAAAAAAGGATCTAACTGCTCATAACAAAATAAAAAATAAACGTATTTTTTTACACTATAAAGTCAGTATCAAAAGTTGCTGAACATTTATTGTGTTTATATGGTGCTACACATTTAAAGTGACCTTAATAATCTATGCAACTAAAGTATTCTAAATGTTGTGAGCATCTCATGTTTCAATTATGTCTGAGCACACACATGATCAAATGTAACTAAGCACATTGAAAGTGATTGCTATATAAATAAGTCGACTGTCAACGGCATAATTGCAGTGCAGATGTTCATAATGAACTTTAAAAAATTGCATTTAGACTCATAATTGATTTAAAAAATCCTCTCTATCTCCTTCGTTTTCTGCATGACGTCAGTGACATGTCTTTTGTATCGAATTATTCGAAAACTGTCTGAAATGTAATGGTACGGTAATTGCGTTCTTCATAGTAAAACTATGAACCTTGTTTTATTTTTTTATTGCATTGAATGTCGAGACGAGCTTGCCGTTCACCTGATGCTAAGCGATACGGACACCCATAAACAGTAGCAACACCATTCAGCACCTTGAGTTACAAAGTACTGTGTGGCATTCCACTGCGCTCGTCATCCTGAGACATGTTAAGTCTCATTATGTCCAGTAGTTACACTGGCTACAATGTCCTTCAAACCGAAACACAACAGCGCATGCAAACTGCTGCTTGGCGGTAGAAATAGACATTGCGGTGGTACTCACCCAGACGGACTCTTACATATGAGAGGCCTACCACCAGTAAAGGAGTCATGAATATTTCACGTCAATGCCAAATATTGATAGGGTAAAAGATTTGGATTGCACCACCAGATGGCAGAGCCTTCGTCGTGCACGTTCCTTGTAAGGATAACCTGCCTTAAAAAAGTGTATATGAAACATTTATTTTAGCGGCTTACTATATCAAAACTAATGAAAATAATTGCTGCTGTATTCTCGAAGAGTAGAAGTCCAATAAGATTATATTCCTTATCATCTTAATATTGTCACTATATCAGGCAAATTAATTTGTGTAATAGTAAGTGCACTATTTAATGTTGTTGGTCAACGATTTACAGGGAATGAAGGAAAAAAATGCGGTGATAAACGCCATCAGACGGAGTCTTATGTTATGCGAAACTGTCACCAAGATCCCGATAGTGACGAGTCCCAGTGGTTCAGCAGTGTTCTCCGTTCAAAGTCCAGTAAGTGAGATAATGTTAAGGCTCTTTAACATGACAAGGAGTATCTGGAATGGTTGCAGCATGGTTCTGTTGCGCAGGTGGCGTGCTCCATGGGCGGTGCGCTGTACGGGTCGGCGGGTGGCGCGGGTGGCGCGGGCGGGGCGGGCGGGGCGGGGGGCGCGGGTGGTGCGGGCGCGGCGCGCGCACACGTGCTCGCCGAGCAGCAACGCGCGCGCCTGCTGCAGATGCAGCGCTCGCAGCAGATGCTCGTCTCTCCCGAGGTGAGACAGTTCGTCGATCTACAGTGAGATTCTCTATCGGTTGCTTAGGTTGAGTCGCCGATCGTGTTGTCTATACAATATTTTCGTCTTTCTATGTTTTCCAAGTTTGTTTTATTTTCGAGATTAAGTTATTTGGCCCGTAATACATTGTTTCGTGACAGCTACTTTATTATCCGCAGGCTGCCGAACAACCGCAAGCTGATCTTGGATCCACAATTAATGCTCTGGTTTCGGCGACGCCACCGAACGTAGCGCTGACTCGGACTGATTTTCATCACAATTTGTATCAAACGAGCAAGTATCGAAATCACCCGAATTTTAATAAAATATTTATGAATAAATACCGTGTCTGATTGTGGTTTTTTCGGTGCAGGTCAAATGGGTTCCAATTTTGGTGCGAATAAAATAACGACGTCGCAGCAGAACCCCATGCTGAGCCGGCAGCTGAGTGTAAGTATATTGAATCGCTTGAAGTAGGACAGCGTCAAATGTGCTCAGCTGAATACCCTTTTTGTTTTTTAAAAGACAAAACTTCCATTGTCAGTTAGTAAAGTACGTTAACTTGAGAAATTCGCATACTTGCAATATCTATCTGAGAACATAACATCAGAAGTAAAATGTTGTACTTATTTTTTGTGATGATATTATGATGATAGGGAACGTGCACGTCGTTAGTTCTGCCATCTGGTGGCGCAATCTGAATCTTTCAGCCTATCGATACTTGCCATTGACGTAAAATATTCATATTCAAAGGCTGAAAAATAACATTTAATTTGTTGATTGTGTATTGCTGTATATCTGGATGCTCCAAAACATAAAAATAAACAAATCAAATGGTGTAAAATTCTATTGCGTACCCAAGAATAGTTCCTAAGTACTCACATTCCATGGTTATGTGAAAATCGACAAAAATAATAAAAACTATATAAAACATACATATGTATGAGTTTCAAAAGCCTTAAGAAATGTCTCATTACGTAATTTATAACAATAAAGAAGTTTTGAAGATAATATTCAATAGGAACAAATCTGTAATTAAAGGAACATAACCACCAAATTTTGCTTTAATAACATCAAAATAACTAGCTTCCATCTAAAAAAAGCATATTCTGGCTACGTTGGGTATTAACAATATTCGGGCGGTACACAGATTTTATAATTTTTGTCATATTAAAAGAATATATAAATAAATAATAGATTTGAAAAGTTTCTTTTTTTATCCATATGTGGCTCTTGTGTCGATTTTGTGCTGCCACCTATGGTTCGTGCACGTTCCCTATAGTGTCGCTAAGCCCATATTGTTTCATCCGTGGTCAAGTACAGTTAGCGGTCTTATTACACCGGACGTGCGCGCCTCGCTGTGAATTTGCTTGCAATTCCCCAGTGTAATAAGAGCCTTACCTTTATCTGAGCACGAATGAAAAAACCCGACGTAAGTGTGTAAGCAGCCTAAGGCTCGTGTGGTCGCAGGTGGCGGGGTCGGGCGGCGGGTACGCGCACGCGGCGGCGGCGGCGGCGGCGGCAGCGGCGGCGCTGCACACGCCCGTGTCGCCGCAGCCCTACCATCGCGCGCCGCGTCCGCACCAAGGTAACCACACTACACTCTCCTCACACCACCCCCTCACACTACCCCCTCACACCACCCCCTCACTCTCCTTTCAACTACGACATCATGTCATGGGACTATTTGTGGATATTTTTTTAATTTATTGCGTCCCCGCATACGCGATGATTCCGCCAAGCTATGACTTATTTGTGTTTGTCACGACCAGCGACGATATAACCTCTAGACGTCGAATAACAGGCGATCGGATACGGGAAACACATCTAATAAATCAGATGTAGCTTGTCGTTCAATATCTTCAAGTCAGTTGCGACCACAACTGTGAGCCGTAAACATTTCTACATTATCGATTTAATAAATATTATAATCACCCCTTGCACAAAACCGAGGTTTTATATTAACAAACAGATCTCGAAATTGCAGAAAAATAGCATTACATTTAATATTTATGTCAATAATTTGACTTAAATAATTCATATTTTTAAATTATCGAAAATCATCTTATGGCCGCCACTAAGTTTTTCAAATTTTAGCATTGAGGCCCCGTTACTGTCACATTTACATTTCTTTCTGACTCAGGTGCATTTTACGCTATCTCTATTGCTTAGTTGTTTACGTAAAACGTAATGATGTTGGCACGCCCAATCGTGATGCAGTACCCCGGTTCCTCAAACCTCAGGTAGGTGACAGAATTCATTTAAAGAAAAATATTGGGGATTAGGTGTCTAGGGGCTATATAGTCGCTGGTTACGACGACTATAGGTCGCACTATGACGTTTCCTATGCCGATTATATTTGTCTTTGCATTAGTACAATGCAAATGCCATATTCTGTTTGAAGTATTCCTATAAAACTTTTACTGGTGTGATTTTGTAACCGTGGCCCATAGTATCAAAATAACGTGAAGAATCTTACAATAATAATAAAATCTGCAATCTAAATGTGACAAAGATAAAAATATTATTTGTGCGGTTATATGAAGTCTTTTATTAAACAAATATTGTAATCAGTATTGTAGAATGGATTTAAAATAAAAATGTCGAAACATATTTTGTGATAATTATTTGTGTTATATTGTATAATGATATTTATATGATAGGTATATGGGTTCATTGAGGTAACAATATTTTTATCGATACATTCAGTCTGATCCAATGGTTTCTTCTATATAGTAATGCTATTTTATTTAGAATACTAAAATTTTCCTTTAGTAAGTTATTATTAGAGTTGTCAGTCTATTTTTATATTATATTTTTCATTAAAGCATGACCTTTTATGAAAATACTATAAGACTTCAGCATGCCTTATAGATCTTAGCAATAGCGTGCTCTACGGGAGCTGGTACCAATTTTCCGAGGTTTTAGATAATATTTTAAACTAATTGCATGCTCATGGCTTTATTATTTGACATTTTGGAAGTCTTAAAGTTGGCAAAATTCTATAGTTCTTCAAAACCAGGGTCTAGCCCCCTGTCGACAAGCGTCTCCAGATGAAGGTGCACGTCCGTAAACATCCGCCGATAGGCAACGGAATACGATAATGCTAAGATGAAGTCACTAGGCGAATCTCAATTTAAGTCAGAAAGCGACTCGGACGATGCCGGAGAGAACCGTGACCATTAGGTAGGTGGGAAGTGGCCAAGCGCGTCCCGAGCACAGTATTATATCGCGGCGTGTGTGGCAGTGGGCGGCTACTACGAGGAGGCCGCGGGCGGGTACTGCGCCGAGTATGCGCGCTGCACGCCGCTGCCGCCGCACGCCTCTCACGCGCCGCACGCGACTCACGTGCCGCATCCGCCGCACCCGCCGCATCCGCCGCATCCTCCGCACCCGCCGCATCCTGCGCATGACCACCAACTCTCGTGTGAGTATCGCGGTGTCGGTGAGGCGCTCTCTTTTCAGGTATTGTACAGGCGGGAACGAGTTGCACGACCTTAGATTTGTGTAGATTAGAAGTTTAGTTGGCAACGAAATGTTCAGGTATGACGGGTGCGTGAATTCGCCTCACTCGGACGTATCGTCGACTAGTCGCCTGTCTCTCCACATATTGTTGCATGAATAATCTATTTCTGCGCTTAAGAAGACTTCTGCTTGTACTACTTATTATTATAATTATTTATCGTATCTTATACCGTTTTGGATCAGTCTGTGAGGTGGCGCGCGGGTGGGGTGGTGCGTGGGTTCAAGCGCGCTCGTTTGGTGCAGGTGCGGGCGGAGGCGCGGGAGGGAGCGCGGGCGCGGGTGCGGGCGCGGGTGCGGGCGGGGGCGCGGGTGCGGGCGGCGTGGGCGCGTCGGAGTACGTGCGCAACGAGCTGCGGGCCGTGGTGGGCGCGCGCTCGGCCCGCCCCGACCTGCACACGCTGCAACCACCAGAACTCGACCCTCTCATCACTTTTGAAATGGCGACATCCGGTCAGTAACTTCATGTCTCCTTTTTATATATACAAAATAAGACTGCAAATAGATATTAATGCGAAACAAATATAAGCAAGACACTTAGATTAAGTTGTTGTTTCATTAAAAATAGAGACAATAACGATTTTTTTATTTTGTTGGTAACGCGAAGGTGGTGTAATGTTTTTATTTAGAAGTTCTCAGTTAGTTTGGCAGTCGAAGTTATTTCATATTGATGACATAATGGAATCGCAACCTTAATATAATAAAACATAATATTTTCAAAGGTAAAAATAGATACATACACATTTTTTTTTCGAGAAAACGAGAATACCTCATTCTTACTTACCCTTAATCAGTAAAAATACAATTTAATGTTAGGTCAACGGATTTAATGATATTGCCATTGAGAATTTCACTGGTGCAAACCAGGGATGTGCCGGATTGATCGGATGCCGAACGTATGACCTTGAAACGAAAGTTTACGCTTTAAATTGCGAACACTGCATGTATCGATTTGTACTATTTATGTTTTGGCGACTTTCTATCCTATTATTTCTATCGAATTTGTCCAAATGTTTGGATGTTTGTTACAAGTAAACGCGGAAACCGCTGAACGGGTTTTAATGAAATTTGGCACAGGGATAAGCCACGAACAACATCTATTCCCTACATAAATATAATAAAATCGTACCTACATATTCTGTGTCCGTACATTAACTATTGTTTTTGAAAATAAATACTGGGAGAAGCGAGGACTCTTAGTCCTCAGTCCACGTTCTAATTCTTAGAATTAGAACGTGATTATTTTTGGCTGTTTGTTATCATGCTGAAGGTTCATGGAGTTATCGCAAAATTAAAATCGCGACAATATAAATTCAATCAGTCTCACACCGACGCACGTCGACAGCGGTCCGCCACTATTGAAGCGCGCTAAGAGAGACGCTACGACGGAAAAAAAATATAGGCATATATGCTCTGCTACCCGTGCAAAGCCGGGTTGGGTCCCTAGTACCTTATAAGTTATAACTTTCTATATAGCTAATTCACTACAATAATTGATTTTTGTTCAACAATTACACTTATGTAATATAAATCTGTCAATTACGTTATTTAAAATAATAAATAAAATTTGTTGTCACTATTTCATTGCAATCTTTATGGAGAATTTCTTATACATTATAAAATTTCCTAATGTAAAATAATCGTTCAAAGTCCGCCAAAAAGTTTCGGATACGGAGACAGATTTTTTTTCCTTCGGCGTTCCGCGGTTGCGGATACGGACACGGATATCCGGCACATCCCTAGTGCAAATTTGCAAAAGGTATTGGTAGGTCAGTTGTTAATTTCAAATATTATTTAAAATTCGTTCGAATATTGTGACCGGGCCCTAAGAGTCCAATATGGCAGCATAAGGGTACTTATTGTATTAGATAAAGTGTATAAAACTGTTCTTAGAATCCCACCTAGAACTTTGCAATCTTATCAAATCTGTATTTATTCAACGATGGTAATATAATTATTTTTTGGACTCTATATAACTTGTAAGAAATAATAAATAAATAAAATATATTATATTCCATAAATAACATGATAAAAGATTTTTTTTGACATTAGATGATCCTCTTGCTATTTTATAATATACAGTTTTAATACTTTTTGTAATCTCTAAATTGATTTTTTACGTACTTTTTCTATCCTCCAACGCATGGATAAATATATCGCGTTGTGAATAAAACGAATAATAGCTTGAACCGACATAATAATTTTTGCACGTAAGTTCTAAAGTTAACTAAAACTTGTGCTCTGTTATATAAGTGTTTATACAGTTATCTGAAAACGTATTCAGGATTATTTATTCAAACTGGGACAAGAATTCTGCGTCAAGTAATCCCTTGCGTTATCTATAAGATATCTCTTTTAAAAAAATTATTATAAATGAATGTATGAAATAAAAGAAATGAGGAAAATATTTCAGAAAACTGGAATGTTGGAGTTCTTATTGTTACATATATTTGAAAAATTTCGTGTATACCGTAGTATTTTATTTTTTCAATATTAACTGGTTTATATTACGTCATCTCTCACTAGTCTGTTGTTGGAATTCAGTGGGCAATGCGTACTGCAAACCGCGTCAATAAATCTTATACGTCTATGGTTATATTCCGTCATGAGCAGCCATCAATCGAGTCACTTATAAAATCCTTTAACATATTTTTTTTATATTCTTAATTATACTGGCCATTATTGAAATATTTGCAGTTAGAAGTGGTATACACATTATTTTTCCACCGGCACGTAGCGTTCGCAGAAGAGAAACGTCGTATGGGTATTTGGCACGGGATATTTGTCTCAGTTTGAGCTAGACTTACAAATGTATAATTATTAAATGTTTGTTTTTAAGATTACAACATTGTTGATGCTATGTTATCCGATATTTATAATAATATTCTCTAACTGCCACCTTCTCGCTGTTTTATCAGTAATTAATAGAGACATCTAAGTTAGACCTTTGTTAAGCGCTACGCGGATCGATGAGAGTTGATATAATCTGTGTAACATTGTTTAAATGAGATTGGTGTGACAACTGGAATGAGTCCTTCGACAATGATACATTTGTTTAGTACTAACGCAACGCTAGCCACAATGTAAGTTGTGCGTGTAGTTGTCGGGCGCGTTCGGTGGAAACATTGCCAGTGTCGATGTCAATGTCGATGACCACTGCCAATGTACACGTGTGTACGTAGGTGGCGGCAGTGTGGTGGGGGGCCGAGCAACCTCGGCGACGACAAACTCGTGGGAGACGCAACAGAGCACCCCGGTAAGCTTGGGACGCGATCAGCGAGTACAATCATCTAGTCACTTCACTACCTTATCGGTTTTCATTATTTTTTTGTAGATCTACCTATGAATATCACGTATGAGTCTGCTCTGCTGCGTGTGTTGTCGAATCGATCATCTTGATACTTATACTTAGATGCTGAAAGAAAGAAATGTACCAAAGTTTGCCTTCTCTTGACAAAGTTCCGCTTCTCACGCCTGTTGAATGTTTTTACATCTTATGCTACTCAAAAATTGTTAACTTGAGAATGTTTTAATGCGATATTCAATGTGTGAAATTGGTACATTCCTGAACTCTAAATAAGCTTTTGTGATGTGATGTCTAATAATAATTCAGATTTAACTTCTTAATACTTCAATAAAAACAATATACTTAATATTGTAAGAATAAGCAATCAATACGTTCTATTTTATATTCCAGTTATTCAATCACAGGGGTTAATGATTATAATAGCTTACAATGTCAATGATACTATAGGACGGAGTCGCATGCGCAAACGGAAATTGTGGTGGAGGTTTTGTGACGTTGTAGTGAAAATATAAAAGCAATACTTATATTTTTGCAAATTCCAATAGTTAGTCTGCTTATTGTTTGCTTATAAAACCTTTGTTCTAGACGAAATTATTGCGTATATTGAGTTTTGTAGATTTAAAATAAAACTGCTGCATGACGACGATTATGACTTAGGTCACTACAGTATACATAATATTCAATAAAATGAGCAACGATCAAAACGTGGGTATTTTTCACCTCTTTATATAATCAATACTTGGCTTCCGTCATTTTCTAGTAATAACTGGACTAAATATGAAATGATTTTTCATTTACTTGATTTTAATGAGCTTTGTTGAATGTGCCAGCATTTAACATCCCATTCAGGATATTTTTAGTACCATTCAGGACATTTATGTGTTCAATAAAATAACATAATTTCTATGCGATTTTATGTTTTGATCGTTTCTTGTAATAACTATAACTGAGATTCTTATGTTAACTTAGAAACGTGTGTTTTATGGGTAATAAATAATGATACGTTTTATAATATAATGTTCTTTGTGAGGTTTAATATTTGAAAAGTTATTTATTACTTCAACGACATGTACCTTTTACATGAACACATTTTTAAGCAGTGTTTTAACTGATTGTTTGTTACTTTATTTACTCAGTATTTTTGAAAAGGAGAGAGGCTAAAACTGATTTCTTATATTATCTCCAATCGAAAAAAATTTTTAGAAAACGTGGCCTCTGGGATTAATTTAACGTAGGTAGGTGGAGTAAATTCTATGAAAATGCTGGATGTAAAGTGCGTAAATGAATTCAAGATGGGAATAAGGGTTTCCAGACTTTTTGCTATACAACTATGCGTAGTTTTTGTTTTTGTGACTTTTTTCACTTTATGACATTACGTGCATTTACTCAAGATGACTAATACAAATGATAAGTGTCGCTAATCGATCAGACTCAACGATGAATTTCCCAACACAGAGTACTACGGAGGCGGGCTTGGCGGTGGCGGTGTCGGCGGTGTCGGCGGCGTCGGCGGCGTCGGCGGCGGCCGGTGATGAGGCGCAGCCGGCGGCGGGCGGGGCGGGCGGGGCGGGAGGGGCGGGTGAGGGCGCGGGCAAGGCGTCGCTGCTGCAGAAGCTGCTGTCGCAGTGACGCGGCCGCGCGTGCGTCGCCGCCCACACTTGCATTTATTACATTCTCGTCGCGCCGGATGGACGATAGCCAGGACCGGCTGCCGGACGCTGGACGCCGGACGCCGGACGCCGGACGCCGGGAGTCGAGGCGCGCTGGCGTGCTCGCGCCGAACGTCGTCATTCGCGTTGCGGTCTACGTGGTACCTCTGCGGCTGTAAATCCCACTGCGGTGGGAGTGATGTAGTACATACTTGCACGTATTTATAAACGTCTTTGATGTAGTTTAGTAGTGCTAGTGATATTTTGAGTTGTAAAATTTGTTTCTTCGACGATGTCGCGATATCGGAGAGGATCGTTTAGAAATTATTGATTGATTGGATTGACGTATCTATGTGTATAATGTGTTAAGAACTAAGATTTGATACAAAATTTAAGATAGCTTCCTGTGACGGGAACAAAACGTGATTTACAAAATCCGATTGACTTTTAACATTCACGTTGTACAATAGAAATACAATAGAAAGTGCAATATTTTATAGAAATACACATTATTTTGGCGTTGTGAACGTTATGTATTATAGTATGGAAGTCATATGTTACCTGTTATTACAAAGTAAATTGTATTATAGTATATGATGACAAGACGTCGAGTTTAAAGATTTCTCTTATGGAGAATATTATTTTTACTTGTAAATAATATTATGTTGTTAAATTATAACTGTTGCCTGATTGTAAATATTTTGTTAAAATATTTCATTGTGTTTCATGTATAATATAATTTTTCATTCGATTTTAATACACATTTTTTTTTAATTGATATCGATTAGACCATTATAAATCTAATTCTATTATTTTCCCAATTATAACCCTTTGTTTTGTAAACCGTCTTCTTGATGTGAATATACACATTAGTCGCAAGATATAATCTCGAATATATTATTGTTGCACCCTTATTCTTCTTCAGGCTCGGCTTGTAGTTCAGTTACAGAAATTAAATTTCTTATTTTAACCATTAACGTTATCATTTTATGATATGATCAATTATGTTGATATTTTATATATATATGTTTTTATTTATTTTGCTTGTAACCCGCGGCCGTATATTTGTGATTATATCATGTGCATCCACATGTTCTTTTGTAATAGTTTGTATCTAAAAAATAAATTCCAGCGTGAAGCCGTTATTGACTTTATTCTTTTTCAACTATGATGAGTGTAGAAGAAAGTGTTAGTCATTTTTACCTCGTCGAAGGTACATTTAAACCTTTGTCAACACTATAGATACTCTACGAAAAATACTATATGTACGAGATTTCCGTCTATCAGCTAGAAGTTTGTCTTCATGTACTAAATGGATAAAATGTTTCGCAACATCCATTCGCAGGTTTTATAGACGAAGCTATGAATTACTGCTGGTACGAACGTATCCATTCTGATATATCAATATGTGCAAGCGCAGTTATTGATATATACTACAAGTATTCGCATTTACAGTATCTCTAATCAAGATTATTGATTTACAGTACGATAAATGTATTTAATTTTATCGTATTTAAGCTTTATTAAAGCAAAATAGCAACGCAAGAGTGGTTTAGTTTGATGTGTGCGCTTGGATTGAGGAACTATTTTTAAATTCAAACTGATTAATCGGAATCATTACCTTGATATTGTAGGCCGAATTAAGGAGTTGTATAAAATAATTTTAATGTTACATGAACATAAATGAACGTGATCTTTGACCCAAGAACCCATCTGACAAAGGAAACATCTGACATCTAGAAATATAAAACATGTTTCTTATAAAAATGATGCGGTACTTATGTGTTTACGTAAAAAAAATCGTGTCGTACCGTAATTAAAGTATGCTTAATAGGTTTTTCAAAACCAGCAGTACAATTAATATTAAATATCACTGAATCAAAATGTCGTCAAATTTACGTTGACAGCGGCTGTGCGCCTCGTGGTGAGCGACGCGTGTGTGTCACGCACCTCACCATCATAAAGGGGTACACACAGGAAAAAACACAGGAAACAAGGTTAGGGACTGGGATTTTTCTGGAACCTGCAATGTTAACAGGTCTCGTTTCAAGAATTCAGTATGTAAAATATTTTTTAAGATTTTAAAATCCAGGACTAAGCTTTCGAAACTATTTCACAGTCTACTAAATTCGTTTGGCAAATGCGTTAATTCTAAAGGAATTTCATATATGGCTCCTCAATCCACGCGCAAACTGGTTTCACAACACTAAAATAAGTTAAAGTCGGTGTTTTATTTTGAATGGTGTTTAGTGTTTAATAGAATGCCTTTACATACAGTTTTGAAATCTTCATTCTTATAATAAATAGAAGTTTAGTGATAGTAAAAATGGGAATAAGATCTTCCAATAGTCACAGGAAGACAACATAGCCGTTAGCTTCCAGCCGCTTAAAATAAATAATTGGATATGTATATCACAAACGATATTTTTGGTGCGATAAATATTTTTGAACGAAACAAGATTTACAATACCGTACTGTTTAAATATATGAAGAAGGATGAAGATAATAATATCTGCGCGATGCTATAGGTTCTACTGAAGTATTTATGGTTGTTAAAGCGCGTGACATCTGTATACATCGTGATGGTGCAACTCGTAAGTCTTTGAGTTAAAATTGTATGAATAATGATTATTATGCAAAATTATAATTAAATTCTATGTTAATATACTTAGTGGTTAAAATTAGGCACCATATTATAAGACTTGTTTGTCTCTAAAATTCAGACAGTAACAATGTTAAAAAATTGTTATCAAGTCTCAAGAAGTATGACTGAATACGCTATAAATTTTCAATTTTGACCAGTCAATCGACTATGGCATCGAATTTCAAGGTTAAATAAAAACTATCATTATTGCTGTTTGAAGTAGCGTTTCGCATTGTCGTTTTTTCAATTTAAAATTACTAGGATTGCACAATATGAAATTTAAGTAAGTAAATTTATTATCACTTAATAGTAAGTGTAAAACCTCTTTGGTGTGATGAGTATTTTATAAATGTCTGTTTAATATGTGTAACGTTAATAGTAGGAGGATCTACTTTTAAACAATGGCCAATGCGCCGTCATCCCATGTCTTGTACTCTTGGGACTACGAAGTATGTTATCATTGATACATTGCCAAGGCTATAAGTGTTGAAAGGGAAATAACATTTGTGCGTACCTCAATGCGAGAAGAAACGAATGCGCTACATTGAAAATGTACTGATTGGTACATTAGTTCTCGCTTCTCCTATTTACATGGTTTCAAATAAGTTACCAGCTGCATCAAATTTTGCCAATATAATAGTTTGTATCAATTGTCGATCGGCAGGTGGTAAGAACTTAACCGGACCTAAAGTACTTAAAAATACTATGGGGTCATACACGTTCACAGGTCAAGCTGTATGTATCTTTCTATTAACAATATCTTAGCACACGAGCGTTAAATATAAAAATAGATATACGTGCTCGTATATGAAATAAATTGTAACGTGTTATTATGACCTAGTTGATGAACGTACAAAATGCGTAGAGTATCCATAGAAGCAAGAGAAATGAGTAATCTGTTTAGATAAAATAGAAATATTTTTATACCACTATTGGATGAATAGTTTAAAGTGTAGGCCATCGACCAAATTAATTTTCATTAATATGTAAAGAATTGAAGAACAAAACACTTCGAATACGTTGCCACCAAAATGTGTGATATTATAGCTTTACAATATCCGATTATGTCAACAATATTATTACTACTCATTGCCTTTGGTTTTACCAAAGACAACACCAGTTCATATTGTTGAATAAGCAAACAAATCAATAAAGTACAAGTGAAAGGCCTTGTTATGTGGAAATAAAGACAAGTAGTGAAACTGTAGTCGACTATCTGCTCGTATTGCCTATATTAATACTAAATTTATTTATTGGGTTGATAACGATAGATCATAAATGCGAACTGCAATCGCATGTTTACACCGAGACGAAAATTAAATATATACAAATGCTATATTTTTTGCATATTTATGATATCATACCTGTTTAGTTTTTGCTGTCAAGAGTATATATTATTCTGAACACGTCCATTGTACGAATAAATTGATTTTCTGTAAATAATTATATCATACCATAACGCATAGATGCCTCAAATTATAGATGAAACATATTTTTTCAATGCCAACCCTTTTGGAGTAATAAACGAATATTGACTGTTGATATAGTATTTTATAAAATATAGCTAAAACATATTAAGTAATACGAACCCGTAGATTCCATTTAAGCTTTTCATTCCCTAAAATGAAAAGAAATAAACGTAGCATGTGGCGCTCAATAGTCTCTGCCTACCCCTATGGGATAAGGGCGTGAGTGTGTATGTATGTATGTATGTATTCCCTAAAATTCCGGAAATAATCTTACTTAGTGAATATATTGTAAATACATTTTGATACGGCGTAAATAATAAAATATACGTTGATCGATGACACCAAGATGAATAAGTCATTGAAATATATTTTAGCCTTCAAAATTCACAATATTGTATTGACTGTTTAATTATATTTTCAATGTTAGTCTTCCAAAACCA
Source organism: Sphinx pinastri (assembly GCA_947568825.1). Taxonomy (NCBI): domain Eukaryota; kingdom Metazoa; phylum Arthropoda; class Insecta; order Lepidoptera; family Sphingidae; genus Sphinx; species Sphinx pinastri. The sequence continues at coordinate 10,031,393 of OX387618.1, read as the reverse complement.
GACATGACTACGGTGTACCGTGATTTATATACTAAGGTGCTAGCTAAAGAAACATGATAACTGGCGAACCACGTGTACTTTTCATTTTCTGTATTACATTTTATCATTGCCCCTATGTTACGATTTAACCATTCGTCGATACATTGAGTCACCTTTGTTTTGTTAGGGTAAGCCTTAGTGATGTACACGGTCTCATTGATTTAGTAGCAGCGTGCTAAGACCGCGAAACCAGTGAAGTCTCGGGTTCGATTCCCAGGTTGGTTTATATTTTTTGTGTATAAACATTTGAAAAACAGCTTGTTTGCGGAATTAGAATTGGAGCTCGATATGGCAATAGTCTAACCCCTTTCGCGTTATGAATGGAAATAACCTCTACCAACCATCGTTTTTTTTTTTTTTGGGTAGGCGATCCTGCAGTCAACACCGGGGGAAACCTGCGAATGGGATACTGGAGTCCCCCGGCTTGACGACTGCAGGGGCCTGGGAAGGAAGCGGAAAAGGATGATGGAAGGAAAGGTGGGGAGTGGAGAAAGGTTCTCAGGATGGGCGGAAAGGAAAAGGGTGCCAGGAAATGTTCGCGGGCCCTTTTAGGCCTCAATGTGTTACACAACCAAGAGGTATACACACTGACTGTGTGCCTCGGCCCGCGACTAATGTTCCCCCGCGCATGGGCGTGCATTACCAACCATCGTTGCACTACTCTACCTAGGCCTTAGGAGTATAGTCGTGAGCATACGTTACGTTACGCACACCTTCACATTTCCAATGGTATCAGGATTAACCAAGTAGGTATTGAGTTGGTGAGTTAATATTCAGTTTTAGTTTTCTCTCTATACTTTGCTGTTGAAGTATGTACTATAATTGCTCAAACGTGATTTACAGAAACGTATATATTTGTGAAATGCGTTGCTGTTGCTTCGGAACAACGAAACAGTACTTATCAATTCAACTACCAGTATGTTGTGAAGTGTGGCTGCATTGCAAACTAACCAAACTAACAAACAATCCCGCCTATCCGTTTAATGAAGTACTCTGTGAACATGTGCAGTTTATAGACAGTCCATTTTTATATTAAGACATTCTGTACCTACTGGGCGATTCATATAAATCTTGAAAAGTAGTAACATAATGCGTCAACGAATAAGTATTCCTACAATACGAGTAAATATTTTGATAATATAACATTTATCGTTAACAATTGGCTTTGTAAATAAATATTACTTTATGCAAGGTGTCTAAATAATACGATGATTTAGGGAGATGTTTGGATTTATATGTGCTGTACTGTAAAATATCGATACAGTAATAATTAACGTCGAGGTAAAATGAAGGATTTTAACAATGCTAGGTGTGTAATGTGTGCCGACATAAATATAAGTATTTCACGTGATTATTTTTGGAACGCATACTCGGTTTAGATCGATTCGATCGATCCATTCTGGTCATGTATACTTCCAATATTTTACAGAATAATGGATAAAGTCAGGATATTATAAGAGCATGATAGGTATAACTTATTCAGGAGAAAATTGGTAAAGTATATCGAAATGTTATGTATGGATTTGGATGTTTATATATAAGATGGTTGAAAAAATAAATCATTTTGAATTTAAGACAACATACCTATTGTCACAGAGTAAGTTTACTTAACTAAAATTGAAATTAATAGGGTCCAAAATTCCATCCAATATTGCAGAAAAAATACAAATGAACTGCATTATTAAATGTGATATATCGAAGTGTAATAGAAATATTTTTGTATCAATCTTAAAATTACTCTGTGACAGGGGACGCATATAAGTAAATCACTTGGCATATTATGTGTAGCGAAACATAGATGTGTACGGGAATCTTTGTTTCACAAGGAAGACATAATTAGTTTTAGTCTTACATTTCACCTCATTCTGGACAGTCGTACATTAAGCATAGCTTTTGTTTCCTCCTGCTATGCGTAATTAAATTTCCTCAAAATAGAGGTAAGTTATGTGATAAAATATTTATTATAGAGGATGACAGTTGCTAACACAATCAGGCATTCCCGTACGTAAGTGATTTTATTTTTTGTATAAAATCGTGCCTTTTGTCTTGGCCTGTCGTCTAAGAGCAAGGGTATTTTTCTATTGTGAATATTAAAATTTTAGGTTTAACGTTCTGTTGTAGATTATAATGTTATTATATGGAACTAATTATGTTTTCTCAGACTCTGCCAAGTGATTCTTAGATATATTGGTCACTTACGGGTGAGATTTTAGAAGAAATATCTTTTAATATTGATAGATAGTTCGTAAGACCCATAAATAAACGCTTCTAATTCTCCTTATATTTGATCAAATTAAATTTGTTAAACCTAAATTAATCCTTATGGCTTCAAAGAAATCTTTTGCGTAAGTGGCCGTTAAGTCTGTGTTATTTAGTTCTTCACATAGTTAAGGTCTTTTTGTGTTGCTGTGCATTTCTACGCATTGTATGTATGTATGTATGTATGTATGTTTATAACATGTAAATAGCTAAAAATACATATATTTTTACGATTAGCATACACAACCAAAGTTGTTATAAAGTGATGGTTGATTAAATATTAAATTTAAATATAGGTTGTTATGTTTCTTTTAGAAAAGATTCAAAATAAATCTGTACAGCTATATTATGAGCTCATCAAACCGCTGATCGGATCCTTATAATTATTCTAATATTATCCATTAATAGATTTTATGGTTTTCGTATAAAATTGACACAAAACCATGATTATTTAACCAAGGCTAACAAAGTTGAGGAGTTCGTCGATTTTTATATTATGCTCCTTCGTTCCTAGTAGCTTGTTCCGATTCACCAACCACAACCGATTGCTATTTGTCAATTAATAAAACAAACACACTCTGTACTAATATCTATTTGGTATTAAAATAATAATGGTTTTATTGATTGGAACATCCGACTTTATGAGTAAATTTAAGTTGTATTTTTTGTACATTTTAGATTCAAAAATATATTAATATCTAAATAATAAGCGTTTTATTTCGATTCCGTTTCCTATAAAGCCATGGTCACACAAACGCGTCATGCAGTATACGGGTAGTAGCAGACACGTATCACTTTTATAATTGAAACACTGACAGACAAACAACTATTGCATGTATTTAAAGTGTGCTCCTCAATATTTTTTCCTGAAAGTCTAATATGCCAACACTGTCCGGACCAAGCACGGATGTGTGACCAAAGCTTTATCCATGATCCTATGCAACACTGAAATCCTTAAATGGTTGCTCAATTACGAGTTTTAATTAATTATTTTACAAGCTATGTTTAAAGAACAAGTACCTACATACTTAGTTTACACTAGATTGATTCACTAGAAAATGTCGTCACCTTTTAACGAATACTGCTATCATGTTAATGAGATATAACGTAGATGACATTTTAAATCCGATGAAGATAGTAGTGCACGCGGGACTCTTATTTGTTGAAATAACTTATTCTTAGTGGCTTAGACGGCAAATTTTGGGTCCGCCCCGGGCGGGAAGAACGCGCTACGCCACTGAATTTATGGGACAAATAGCATTTATCAGCAAGCGTTGACATCGGCCTTAAGTTAATCTAGTGCAAAGTTGATAATTGAGTACTTACCTACAATGTGCAGAGGATTGGTGACGTTTGATGAAGCGTTTCTTCAGTCACCCCACAGGAGATAGGTAAGTATTATTTCTATAATTATGTATGATATATGCCGGCAAGGATCCCGACTAGGTGCCTGTATTATCATGACATTCATAATCCAATACAATCGTTGAATTGTCTCCAGGTCTTAATTATTTCTTTCACACCTAAGTGGCTATGTAAGTAAATATAACAACCGACAGAAGTTTTAACGCTAATCAGCATGATGTAGAAACGAGCAGCCAGACTAGAATTCATATTGAAACCTGAGCACTTTCTTGACCTAAGTATTCAAAGAGATTTCCTTCATCTTCTAACGGTAGAATTTGTTTTTGGTATTGTGTGCAAACGGAGGAGAACAAGGCATACAAAAAGTGTACCACACATAGTATTTGGTATAATTTTGTAAGAATTTAATAATGAAACTTACCTTATTTTTAGTGTTTTAAATTTGCTATATCGACTGTTGTATCTATGGGAAAAATAGATACGACAGTCAATGGAGACAGCACTTTAGCCAGTGGCGTAACTACCTACACCGTAAAAGCCCGTGCCAAATTAATCAAATCCGGCCATTGATCTATTAAAAAACCAATCCGGCCCTATATAGCATGAAAAATTTTTAGGTAAGACCTTTACAGATTTTTCCGGCAAACTATTTCGTTAGGTTCCAATATACAAAAAAACTTAGTAAATTTTACAAAAGCCCTCTTAAGCCGGGTCGACGCCAACGGTACCTAAGTAGACGTCGTTAGTCCTTAGCTCGTCTGCCAATGCCAAGAATCAAGAAAGAACAAAACTAAACCTTTAAATTGTAATACTGTAGTTATTTTAATCACTTTAGACCTTAATCTTTATTTGATCAAAGTTGCTCCGCTTGCAACCGGAAATGAATGTTAGGTGTTAACAGTATTTTGTCAACTTTATATTGTACTTGAAATGATTACCTAAATAGGCACATCAGTGATAACTACCGGGCACCGGCTATGTTAATTGAAATCAACGTATCTTACGTGAGCCCAATGTATGCTGTTATTTGGCCGCTCGTATTTCATTCGTTTTGTGTGTGAGCTTCAGTGAGCATGGACATTAGAGTCACAGGGCCTTGCTAAAAGTACATATTATCTATTGTAAAATCAATGTTGTTGATATGATGATATCGTACATTCACCATGGATTATTAAATAATCATTTGACGATCAAAATAGTGGTTTGTGTGGCACTCATATTTTTTAGCATCGTTTTAATCATGAAGTGTTTCCCATGGAGATTTTGGAAAAATAAGAAATTGGAGCACTTTGGAGAGGTAAATAGTTTTTAAATTTAAATGAAGTACAAAAAACTATAAAAGTTAGTTTTACTTTAAGTAATTAAATGTGAGCACAAAGCCTATTTACCTAGTATCATATTGCATAGTATAAATCAAATATAATTTCTCATTAAAATACCTACCTACTATCTACTAGTACCTATGCGAGCATAATATTATTTTAGTAACATTTTGTAGTAGTTCAAATACTTGCAACGAATTAACTTCGTTCATTATCTACCATTACCATTAAACCGACGATGTAGAGAAAACTTACCTTCTCATAGTGCAAAACATACCTACTGCCTGAATGTATACTTGTATACAGATTAATGTACCTAGACATTACATAGCTTCCTTTCTAGTTTTATATATAGATAGTACTAAGAATGTATGGGACCACCTGACTATGAAGTGACCCAACTATTGGTAAATCTGTTTCAATGAACATTATAGTATTGGATAGTTTAAAACGTTTTAATTCGTCTTATACGCTTAAACATAGGTACATGCATGTAGCCTGTAGGTACCGGCAAAACGCTAATGTAGACTAATTAATGAATACATCACCGATGAAGGAAATTAATGGACGAGGTCACATGCAGTGGCATCAATTTTAAATTGGTCTGAATTCGGCGAGGAAGAAGGAAATATAACTACGGCAGTCGGCACTATGTGGATGTGTAACATGTTGTATAATATGCAATAAGAAATGAAAATGTAGAGGTAATACAAAGCTGGTATTTAGTAAATTTGATCGTAATGAAGCTTGGGGCCTAATCCTTACAAAAATCTGTCCAAGACCCAAATGCATATCTAATATAAACCGCGTACCGAGAGTTTCGTTGTCCAAAATAAATTTATCACACACATCATGCGTTTATCCCCGAAGGGGTAGACGGAGGTGCAACTAGCACACCCACTTTTCGCAATATGTATTCCTTCGTATGGTGTGAATGGGGTGCGAGCCACACAAACAAATTCCAGACTCCGTGATGATACTGAACAGAAAACCCAACAACACTTTGCCTGACCGGGGATTCGAACCCGGAACCTCAAAACGGTGTCATACCGCACACGCAATACAACTACGTCACCGATGCAGCAGTACAATTAATTAATTTAATTATTATTAATGAAAAAAGAAATCAAGTTGGGCCAAGCTAGCTTTATAAGCTGTTTTAATGATATGTAATAAAAAATCTTATTTGCTTAACTCCTTCATTTATTCATTAAAATCCTCTAAAGTTAATGCCCCCCTACTTTTTGTACAGCAATGTTTACATATGTACCAGCTGATTTTGTATCGATTACTCTCTACATTATGTTGAGCTTTGATAATATTTTAAAACGAAATAAACAGTTTTTTACGCAACCCTCTTAGGTACTTGCCGGTTTCCATTCGTCGGAACGCGCCCTGGCGGGGGTGTAACGCCCAAAAGTCGGGAATGTTTGATTTTGTAAATCCGTCCTGGAGAGGTGCTCGATGGACTAGTACGGAGGCGCGCGCCCGCCCGTCCGCACGCATGTGAACTCTTGCCCTAACACGCGCGTAATATCTCACCCCGTGCGGTATTATAACCGTTTAAATATTAATTACTTACGTCTGCGCTATTTGCAATTGAATAAACAATAGAGGATTTAACCTTCTTCGGACCCTGTCTGTAACATATTTATATTGTATATGTGTTTACAAATAATATTACCTATCTTTGTAAGAAGACAATACGTCTCAATATCTTAATAGTATGAAAAGGCGTCAGTGGTGAGAACAATCGAAAATTTTGATGTTAGACATGCCGTGGAACTGCCCGTGGTCGCGTGACCGCCAACCTGCGCCAGCGGTCAGCCCTCCAGTGTATTTAGTATTGCAGGTTTGTTTCTGTCAAGTCAAAATGTATGCTCAATCAAAAAAATTACAGTACTTATGTAAAAATATTCAATTCTTTTTATTCATTCATAATAAGCATAATATTATTTCCTTTTTTGAAATTGATTGCTGCAAGTACTTATGCTGATCAACATGCTAAGTAAATAAACAAATTAAAAATTATTTACAATGCCATTCATATTACATTCATTCAGTGTTCTACCACAATCACGAATGTACTATAAAACTATAATAATTATATTTTTTACATGTATAAATTTACGTAGGTAGGTACATACCACTTATAATAAAAAAAATATATATAGTAAACAAATTGGCGTAAAAAATATTACGTGTTCGTGTGTAGGCACGTATTATTCATATTCACAATTTATTTTTTTGTGTTAATACTAAAGAATGGGTTAATATTCCTTGGTAGGTATCTACGTCTAGACATACTTAGTATAGGTATGACGTAGCTGCTTTATATTCGCATGCAAAAATATGCGAATGAAGCTTGGAATACACAAGCTGTTGAAAGCGAAATATTTTGATGTAAGTACTAAGTACCTATAATAGTTCACTTGCATTAAGAATTATTAGGTTATCACGTCAGATAGCTTAGCCGTGGCCATTGTCCAAGAAGATGAGAGATAATTACCTATGTAGCTGTAAGCTGTTGATGACTTAGATAAGTACGATTATCGGATACGTTTAAGATGTTATTGGAATTTAGTATGTTTAAGTTTATCAACATCTTTGCGGGATAGTAAACCGTAAAAGTTCTTAAACGTGATTTTTCATGTTGTAGTTAGTTTGTGACATTCGGTATGTGCATTGTGCAGCTCATCGTCATTTACAACATTATATGGTCATTAACAATAAGTATCTAAGTATGTTGTAAAGTATTGCATGCTCTACAGTCATCGTACCATATGTAGAGTTAGTCACTGAACTCATAATAATATTCATAAATGTTTTATTAGTGCATTTTAACCAATCTGAAAGTTAAGTACCTATAGCTTGAGAATCACTCTATGGTTGTGTTAGTACTTAGTAGCCAGACATCCCCGAAATGTATTTAATGGATCTAAAGTGCTCCACGAGCGTTAATATCACGTCATAGTCACGTCTATAAACTTCTATCTTGATATAAATGTTTTACTACAATAATGTGTTTACGAGTCATAATTATTGTTAGAAATAAAAGAAATTGCAAATTCCAAACAACAGTGTATGCAAAGATTTTAAGGAACGTGGTGAAGATAGTAATTATATTAAATTATACAATGTCCGTGTTTGCTCGCAAGTATTATTAATATTATTCACAAACGAAAATATAACATAAACATACCATATTATTATTGTTATTGTTAAATGCATAGCTAAAATTTCGGTAAGATGGTTAGAGACGCCCAGCCCTTGTGTCAGTTGCTGATGAGAGCTGATCAGCTGGGCATAGAGCGTTATTCAGTCGTAGACCGCCTGCGAGTGCGGCCGCACGCATTTTCACAACCTACTTAACATTTATATTTGACGATCATCTTATATTCGGAAGCAGTGTGTATTTATCAAACATAAAATCTAAAAAACATGTGACTATGCAAGTGCTCTTAACTAAATTAATTTGACAATGAATTAAAATGCCTTGGAACTGTTTTTGGGGGTATGAGCCTCCTCCACCATGCAAAGTGAGTGGACCCTTGAATCTCCTGCTCCAGGTACATTAAAAACTATGTTTTTTTTTTATTAAATTATAGTTATATTTTTAAATACAGTTAGTATAAGGTGCCTTTACAATGTCCATGTTCTATTATAATTATTATTTTACATGGATATCAAATAAAAAAACAGTTATTTTGCTCAATTAAACAATTAAAATAATTGTATTGTTATCACATTTTGTTTCTAATTCTGAAAATATTTTTAATGTTGGGTAATGTAAATTGGAAATATTAGCACTGAATACTGAACAGTACATTACTACGTAATATTAGCACCATAATTGTGTTTATGGTAACGATACACATATCATTACAGCGATAGCCTAGCTCGCTGAGTGGACCTGTCTGCCGCTACGGAAGTCGCGGGTACGGTTCTAGCCCCCTGGATACGCAAGTCCCACTATCCGGAACTACACGTGTATTCATTGTTAATTATCGCCCGCTTTAATTGCGGAGTGTCGAAATTCGCACATTTGAGAATTCTCTGTAAGAATTTTCAAGGTTTCATTAGGTATTAATTTATCAATGGTTAGGCTAGTAGTACCTACTCAATTAGCAAAAATATTTAGTACGATGTATTGTTATAACTTATAATATTTCTTTCTTTATTATATTCATTGAGTAATTTTCTCATAAATAAATAGGTAGGTATTATAATATATTTAGCTAATTATTATAATTGCGATTTATTTTAACACATATTTATTTTTGGTTTACTATGAGAATCTTTAGGAAATACGCACATTCGATATGATTTATTTAATTTCTAATATTCATTATATTGTATATCTCACAAGTTGATAATCAGAAACAAATCCAGTATATGATTTGTGCCAATTATAATGTGTGTCGGTGTCACGTCGCCTCCCTAATAAAGTAATCAATAATAAATAAGATGGTAACATAACATTGAGTTACCTTGGCAGGTAGTAGAGCTAACGGTGGAATGCTAATGCGCTCGTAGCATTGTCACATGCGCGGCTCTAAGCTTCCCAAATAGTTGCGCAAGAACAAGTGCAGTGCAGCGCATGGCGCCGTGCTGCGCTGCACCGCCGCGCCCGGCCGCGGGCCCATCAGCGGAGGCGGCATTAACGGCGCCCCTGTGACCAAATATGCATATTGGGCCGCGAACCGCATATAGAGCTTTGTTGTTACTATTTGATGTCTAGAGATTACTATAGTTTTATTTAAATTGGCTGATGAATCAATACAATATAAACATTGAGTTCAGACGGTTTGTGTATGTATGTACATAACTTTATTTTGCGAAAAAATCTGTTTGGCTCTTATCATGTTTTCTGTTAAAGAAATAAGCATAGAAATGAAAATTAGAGTTGCAAATGCGTGATAGTTACCGATAAATTATAATCGGTAGTCGGAGGACCAAAACCCCGGACCAGGTGTATGAAATTCTTACTGCTTTAGTGGTCCACTGACGCGACGACACTTGAATCAAAATATTGCTACGTACTTATAATAAAGTTAAACAGACAACAAAAAACATTTTTTTTTTTACATTTTCGATGTATTTTGTGAGTGGGGTTATTTAAATGTTTTGTTCAATAAGTTAGTTGAAGTTTAGCGAGTGTCTATTGTAAGTATATATAGGGTTACAATAGATAGTCGAATGTGTTACAGCAGTGTGACCCTGGTATGTGATATTAATAACTTGAAAAACTTGATATGTGTAAGACTTTTTTAAAAAAGGCCTTGATACGTGGATAGTTAGGTATAGGTACTCAGATACAAAATGTTTTCTTACTGGGTCCAGGACACTTAATATCTAGCGACTATGTAATTTCTAAAAATTGCCTTCCTACTAAAGTCTATTTAGCAAATATGTAGTCTATATCTTTGTCTATATCTACACTGTTCACAAAATGTAGTCTCCTAAGTTGGTTTTAATAATTTGAGTTTATCTCAAATTAATTGTTCAGAGTAAATAACTTTGCATAAAAACTAAGTGTAGTATATTCTATATTTATTTTATTTGTAAACGAATGTACGGAACCGAATATTCCACTTGTACTTTTTGGAGTTAATACTTATTTTCCTCAAAATAAAACCATTATTCTTCAGAGAAATATTTATAGCTGCGTGATATTCAGAATTTCTTATTCTTAGACTATACGAGAAAATAAATACAATATAAATATTGTCCTACGTCTGTTCCCACAAATTCCCAAGAGGCATTATTTTGAGGTTGAACTAGGCTTTGAGTAAAGACACAATAATAATATTACGACTGAAAACAGGTGTGTTGTAGTCTAGTCTTGACTCGCAACAGTAGAGCAGATAATTATTGTCATTAAGCGTTTTATACAGGAAAATGACTAATAATAGTAACTATTACAGCCTTCAGTATAACAATGCGTGTAAATAATAACTACTCATTTAACGTAACCTGGCGTTTGTTGACTCTTAAAACTTATAATTTTAGTGACATTGCCAAATATTTCTTAGTTTTGGTATAAAATTAATTTACTGTAAAGCTTGTTAACAAACAAATGTTATGATATAAATACCTGATCATAAATGTTTAAAAAAAATGCATTCTTGAACATCTCAATGTTTGCTTGGTACAGTTTAGGAAATAAAGGACATGTCCAAAATCGGGCCTAAAATTTTAACCAAGATAATTTATATATATTTGGATAGAACGCCGAAAAACTAGCTTTTTACAGTAAATCCTATAATTTTAAATGCCTCCGATTTTGAGATTCATGTAATTTTATTTTACTTAAAAACTACACTTAAAAAGAAAGTTGGTTATAAATGGAGGGGCCTTAAAATATTTTTTAATGGATCCAAGATCCATATTTTTGCCCCTTTAATATCCATAAAGTTTGAGACTGGTTAGATTTTGAAGCCCAGCACCCATACAAAAAGCGGACATCTCCTTTATAAGATAACTAGCTTTTGCGCGCGGCTCCGCCCGCGTGAATTTTTTTTTCCGGGATAGAAAGTAGCCTATGGCACAGTAGTCCCTGAGATTAGCGCGTTCAAACAAACAAACAAACAATTCTTCAGCTTTATAATATTAGTATAGATTTATGCAGCAACATGTGTACATCACATGTCTAAATTAATAACAAAACTGCTCTTGCAAACGGTTTAAAACACATACGTGTGAAAATGATCAAGTTCTCAAGCCTCAAAACATAAACGGCCATATGAATATAAAGATGTATTAATTTATATCGTTTATATTGTATCTACTTAACGTTTATAAGTTAATTAGGACCATGTGGCGATGCGTGTGCGCCTCTTGGCAGACAATAAAACCTTTGATAGGCGGTTTCTTTGACTCCAGAACGTAATTAGTCCGATTATGTATGCGTCAGCTATTATTATCCAGCAATATTGTATAGAATGGCTAGAGCACTTATTGAATAGACACTATTAAGATATCAAACCCGAAGTTCACTTACTTAAAGATATGTTCGTAGGTCAACCATCGCTTATAAATTTTAATGGAATGTTGGAAAGTATGAAGGCAAAGTCAAACCAAAGATTATAATAATATGACTCACAAATCCTTCCGAACTTTACTTTTATTATACCACTAGCATTGCTTGCGGCTCCGCCCGCGTTAAAAAGATTTTCCGAGATAAAAATATTTTCCCGGGATAAAAAGTAGCCTATAGGAGTAATGTAGCTGCCTATTAGTGGAAGATTTTATAAAATCGATTGAGTAGTTCCTGAGATTAGAGCGTTCAACCAAACAAACAAACTCTTCTACTTTATAATATTAGTATAGATTAAAATAATGCATGCTTATTAATTTATACAACACGGATCTAATTACTTCTAAACAGACCATCGTGGTTTTGGTAGAGTGAAGTAAACCTTCATCTTTTCTTATTCATGTGAAGGTCCGAAACCGATGCCTGAAGTGTTTTGCTTTCTGTACACTGTTTGTCATCACCTTCGTAGAAGAATATCATATCTATAGACTACAGTCATCCCGGCATAGTCACATAAATACAATGTTGGTTTACAGGCCGTTTACCCACTGACCCTATTTTCATCAAATTTTGATACTATATTAAATCATGACTATCAATATTTTAATTAAGTTATATAAAATCATCAATTTTAAATAGCGATATATAATAATAGCAGTGAAACGTTAGGTAATAATTGAAAGTTAATAAGCGTTACTAATTTTCAGTTATATTATTATTTAGATATGAAAGTTAATTTTAGATATCTAACATTTCATATTCAAATGTTGCTTTGTAACAATTCCATAAGCATCACTTTCGTAGCACTTAAACCACTAATAAGATTCGTGTCTGAGCATTAGTTGTCAACAATAGAATAATTATTACCACTGTTATGTGTGAGGTTGTCACTATAAACCCAGTTTATTAAGGTTTATTGTGCATAAATATGATTCCATATATATTTTTTAATGTTCTGAAAGCTCGGCCGATGGTTATAATATTTATAAAGTTACATAAAAGGGTAAAAGTGCCTTTTAGGGAGTTTGATTGGCGCAATTGGAACACATTTAAGTTTTAAGTTAGTGCCTATTGGTGACGGATAACAAAATATATCATATTATATGCGACATTGCACAGTGCAAAAGCTTTTAAGTCTGATACACCGTTTAAAGCTTTATCAGCTCATCCTAGGTTAGAATTTCTCCATCTGCAAACACTTAAAAATTTCATCTCATTCTAGAACATAATTATTGTATACAAATATATTTAGGCATAGGTACCACACAATCATACGCAAAATAAGTGAAACCATAAAAAAATTAAGTACCTCAATCAATCTATAGTAATTATTGATATAATACGTACATACATACACTCACGCCTTTTATCTCCGAAGGGGTAGGCAGAGGCGCAAGTGGTGCACCCACTTTTCGCCGTACATATTCCGTCCCATGATGTGATAGGGGGCGAGCCTATCGCCATATCGGGCACAAATTCCAGACTCTGGGATGATACTAAATAGGAAAACCCATTATCACTTTGCCTAACCCGGGGATCGAACCCGAGTCCTCAGCATAGCAGTCGTACCGTAATACAACTACGCCACCGAGGCAGTCGATTATTACTATTATTAGTTGATTTATATATTATTGAAAATATATTCGTAAACATATTCTTATGTCAACCTCATATAGTTAAAATTGGAAAAATAAATTGTGGATAATATAAACATTGTAACTCGATGCCAGCCACAAATAATACTTACGAATATTAAATTTATCTACAACCCAACCTACTGGATTAATCTCTCATATCAAGGGACGAATGACTCAGTTACTTAAAACCCCTTAAAAGATTTATAACAACCCTGCTGTAATGATTTACGGCTTACTGCGCATTCCAACGCGCGGTGCTCGAGGATTCCATTACTGCGCCTGCGTCCCAGTATGGGAACGAGATTACTTTCTCGTATTCAACTGTTGACAGACAGATTTCTTTGTCGTCGGCTTTGTTCAAATCCATCTCAACCCATTCTAACGTACCAGTAAGGAAGAATTAGTCATTGTCTGACGTCGATTACAATCTTAATACCTACACAAGTAGATATCTGGATTTCCAGACCTTAAAATATATTTAAACTTTTTGTATTCATAGCATATTTCTATTACATGTAGTTAACACAAGTAAATAAAGCTTCTGTATAATATTTGTCGGTCTTGAACTTACTATGGTAATGATGGAAATTTACTTTGTAGGCGGAAGTGACGTGTGAGCCAGGAGAATCCCAACGGAAGTGCATCCCGAAAGAGGTAGTGGCTCGCAGTCTACGGGTACTTAATTATTCCACTTATGAACAGGAAAGAAGCGGCACACGGCTCATGTTCGATAATACGCGATTCTCGGCATAAAATTAGGTTAGCTGTGTTCACAGGTTCTAATTGCCGCATTTTAGACAGCGTTGCGTAAACCATAAGCAGTTCCCCGTGAATTATTCAAACCTATGAGGCAAGCATTAGTAGAATTTATTATTAGCAGAAATTACTGTAATTATTTACAAGGCATGCGTCTACGTAAATTGGCGTTTACTGATGGAGTAACTATGATAGTTTGAGTTGCACGCCAATGTCTAACATTGCCTAACTATGACGCGGACTACGTGAACAAGCAAAATTACTTTATTGAATTAATTTATACTGTTTACTGTAGGGGAACCTTACTAAAACATTTTAGGTGTATAGGTGTAAGGTTTCTTGCTGTAATTCAAACAGCGCAAAACAACTCCAGTAAAAAAAGAAACATCACGCTTCGGAGAACATGCTCAGCAGCTGTCAGACAACAGCAGTGCGCCAAAAAAATTCACACTAAATGGTTTCACTTACGTGTTTCTGGTAACACTAACTTGACAATAAAAATAATTTCAAAAACGTTCTTTCCATGAATCAAATTTATGAATGGCAGTCATAAAATAAATTTTACACTTATATTGGGTACATAAACAGAAGTCTAAAAATAGGGCCGACCACCTGGTGCACTCCTGACTAGCATCTCGAGTGCAGGGAGTGTGATTTATGAGTCTATAAGTTCAACACAATGCAACCGCAAAAATAACCCTTGACTGCTCTCTGCATACTATTTCCTAGCGACAATTTGTCCCTATTCACTTTTATTTGAATGATTTATTTTAAGCATTCTTAATGATAAAACATTGTATTTATTGTATACTTACTTAAATAAATGGTTATTTCACATACCCCCGTACCCATAACAGTCGGAATATTTCTAATTTTACGCACTAACTGAATATAAATCTTAGTACCTACATTAGATATGTAAATAAAATACTATGAGGCTGCTTTAGAGAAAAAATATTTTGTTTTGATAAATGCTATTTCGTGGTCTCTTTTCATATAATTAGGTTATCGCGTGCTTATCCATTAATGTTTAAATTTCATTATTTTTATTATGAAAACATGGTATTATTTAGCAAACTAATAATTATTGTAACATAAATTCTATGATACTGGCGTGGTATGTAAATATAATAGTTATATTCGTTCATGATCAAATACAGGCCAATTATCTCAAATGCCCCACACAATAAATCTGTGGACAGGATGTTGAACAAAACAACTAGGCGGGGGGTCAAGTTGTATTATACATACAAGTGCGAGAGAATAGCTACCATACGATTTTTATTACTCGTGAAGATAAGTTTCGAAAATATTTTGTATTCACGAGATCAATATGTAAACGAGGAATATCTTAATATAATTAAAAAAATAGCATTTAATTGGTAATGTAAAAATATACATATTTTTTCTATTACCTATAAAGTTTAATCGAAACCTGTCTGCCGAAACTAATTGAATTGTGTTTTCATAATGATCACCTTATTGTGTAATGGCTACTGATACCAAAATAAAATTCGTTATTTATTAGATTAAGATAATTGACCAGGTAGAGTAGGTAAGTCTTGAATGAGTTTGTGGATAGCAAAGCTCTGTCTATTTCTTATAGAATGGAATTTGTGCTCGGTATGGTGGTAGTAGCGATAGGCGTGTGACATCCCTGATCCCACCGCTTAATTGGACGAAAATTTATTCGGCGTACCGTAGAGGCATCGGCTGCGCATTTGCCTATTACGTGGGTCAACTTAGTACATTATAAAATGATTCTATATAAATTATATAATACATAAATTTTAATTTAATTCATTCCTTTCTGCTTTTACACCGAATTTTAGGATAATCGCTTCACCGTGAATGCTTTCACGTCCTTTATTCATTCCCAGGATTGTGAATGTAGGCATTATCATTATACTGTTATAATAAAATTGCATTCTTTACAACAAAAAGGCACGTTCACGCTCTATCGAGCACTAACCAGACACTGTTCGACAAAGCCATAGTTCCATTTCAAAGAAATTTCGCTATTTTTATGTAACTTCTAAACGTGCACAAAACAGTCTTTGGCCATAGATAATACATTTCAGAATTTATTCTGTGTCTGGAATAAGAATAATTTGCGTCAAAGTATTCGTATTGTAGACACAAGTAGTTTGTATAGAATTTGCATAGTATGTTAAAGTAATTCAATTGGAAAGCACGAATACTAAAATAAAATGTTTACTGTTCGGACTCCGTCCGATATGTGGGGGTATAAGCGTAACATAAATTTGAATCTAGACGCACGAACACTATGTTTAACGTACAGTCAGTTGGCGAACGCCAAATAATCCCGCTCATTCTGATGATTGACATAATTATCATTTTTTTTTAAATATGTTGTCGTCTGATTTAGCGAAACTAAAAAATAACTAACTCCATAAATGCTTTGCAAATTGCAATTATCGCTAGTATTCGAATAGGAACGTAACTTGCAAATAAATCAATGACAATCTATAGCTATCATTAAATCTATTAAATATTACAAACAAATCGCGTACGTGTCGTTTATTTTGAAACTTTGTACGAAGATAAACATAGTGAAATACGGCACATCACTCGGTGGTGTGAGTGACAGCCATCACCATGCCAAATGAGGTGTCGACTGTCGTGTAGGACGCGATCCCCTCGTCAAGCTATTCCTTTCACTCTCTCCATGCGCCGACACATGGAGCAATTAACTTGTCACTGTACTGCATAATCATAAATATTTGAGGTTCTCTATGAATAGGTTACAATTTTGCTAAAACAATTCATAGCCTATAATATGAATGTCTAATAGAGTTTTATTAGGTATGGTAGAGTTCCGTAGTTGCCAAAAATTATGGAACAATACATAATTTACACTTTTTCCTGAACAGTTCTTTGACCCAAAATAGGCGTAACTTATTTTAAATCACTTCATGGGGGTCTCATTATCTGTGAATACGGGATTTTAGCGCTTCTGTCCTAATAGTCTGGGAGTAAACGGTCTGTGACATACGCACGAGCGGAAGGATGCATATATGTGTTTCTTGTTTTGCCACGGAATCCTAAAATGAGAACAGTAGTGATTTTTATGAAAATTACTATACTTTGCGTAAATAATTACAGTTTAGTTTTGGTGATCTCACAAGTGTCGATTGTTCGCTAACGATGGTTTAATTAAGCCCACCTTCGGATCTTCTTTGCTCAGCCTAGAAAAAGCTTCGCGATCACAAGGACAACATATAATATAATTGTCTAAAAGTACTGTGGATCAAACGTGAATACTTAGTTGTTTGGAATTTATGCAAATAAATTCAAATAATCAAACTTTTTATTGTGCATAAAATACGATGAACAAAACCCGTTTAAGTAATATTAGGAAAAATATACCATATAGGTAATAGCGAGAACAACCTACCTATTGTACATTCCTTTCCACCGCAGTCTAATAATTATTAGGCATGATTGCAAGTCAGACCTTTACATATTTTCTCTTTTATGAATCACTCGCGTATCATTTAAGGTCATTTTTCTATGAATCTTTTCAATTAAATGTATTCATGTATTTAAAGCGAAACAAATATTACCAAACTGCTGTTGACATAGGCATGTAGTCCATGACACAACGATGCATCACAATATAAAGTAGTATGTGTATTTGAAAAGATTATAGCCATTATTTATGAGTGCTGTAAAACATTGCCTGAAAATAAAGTTCGCAGCATAGTAATGTATTGCGTAAAGCTTTGAGCACCTACATGTGTGACGTCACACGGGGTTTCGACATCAGGCAAACAAAGCCGCAACCCAGACTCCGCTACACATTGTGTTCTCATTTTTAGTACAAACAAAGAATATAATTTAGGCATCTACGTTTATACAAAAAGTGCCATAGAATTCTGTACTTATAGTCAGACGCATGTCTATATTACAATTTTAACAGCTCGTCTGAGGGATTGGTACTTACAAGACATTTATATCGATGGTTTTAGATTGCTTTAATTCAATTATTTTCAATGCAATGATGATCTACGATTACTTCTTGACTTTACCCGTATTGTCAAGATAATAAAGATTTAATTTCATCCAATCATTTTGTGGTCTTTATTGACGAAGATTTATGACTTTTAGTTAAAAATTTAACTCTATTATTCGTGCTATATTATTTAAATTGTATTACATATAACGTAATCTTAGTTAAATTGTATTTGTTGAAATGGACATGATTTATCTATACGGGTTCATTGTTAGCGCAATACCTTAAACGAGTAAATTTATTACCGAAGTGCATTATTGTATAGGTTCACTTGTAATTTAGATGTTTCGTACAGATAGGTTTTATTATTTTGGCGCAACTTGGTTACGTTGTGTGAGTGAACCGTGAACGTAGACTCCAAAATTACTTTAGGAATAATATGGTTTCTGAAACAAATTATGCTTTAGGGAGTCCTAGAGCTGCCTTTATTTGCTTTGAAGATGGCTCCAGTCTAGAGCTATTTTCTCTTTATCTTGTTGCTACGTTAACTTGATTTTGGCGTACTAGTTCCTCTGAGCCATCTTGGACCGCGTGCTGGTTCGGTGGGTCAAAAACTCCGGAATAGCCCACGTTTCCGTCCAGCATCACTAGCTCTAAAAATGTGTAACCTCCATGCTGTTTAGACGCATGTTCCTCCTCCTTGCGTCGTTCTCCTCAGTTCTGAGGGTCGTGACCTCCTCTCACCAGCTTCCGCCATATGATGTCACGCCACCGATCCCGACTGTTGGCCACCTGTATGGCGTCGTATATAGTGGTGTCAAGTGTGGTGCGGATCTGATCGGTCCAGCGTATTGGGTTGCGTCCACGTGCTCTTTTGCCCTCTACTTTCCCGGTAACCATCAGTTTCTCTTAATTGTCGCTCGTATTCCTGGAAATATGTCCAAAATACTCAAGCACTCGTTTAAGGCAGATGGTAGAAAGCCTAGTAGGGATTTTCAGTTGCTTGAGTATAGAGACGCATGTTACAAAATATGTATTATTTAATACTTAATTTGAAAGCTTTTTATACCGCACGAGCCTTTGCCCGTGGCTCCGCGTGAATGAGTTTTCTCGGGATAAAAGCCCCGCTCTAGATTTTCCCGGGATAAAAAGTAGCCTATGTGTTAATCCAGGACATAATCTACCCGTGTGCCAAATGTCATCGAAATCTGTTCAGTAGTTTTTGGGTGAAAGAGTAACAAACATCCTTAGATTCAGACATCCATACATCCATACTTAGAAACTTTCGCGTTTATAATATTAGTAGGATAACTGATATCTATTTGTACACCTATCATGTATGCAAGGCCGACTGAATTTATTAGTCAATCAATTACCATTCTTAAAATATTTTAAACCAATGATATAATTTTGTTTACACTATAATAAGTTATGTGTTCGGAATTAGACGCGTTTGAATCGTGAGGCGACAGGTCATAGGTCGGCAATTCGACATGTTTCACTTTATAGCCGTACGCATCGTCTCGGGCGCATTATTCAAAGGCAACATACATGGGTTTGCCGACACAAATGGAAGTAACGTGATGTTAACGTATTATTCACGGTTTGGGTGGTCTTTGGGAAATAGTAACAACTACAACATGCGCTGTACTCGAAAATATATAGCATGCCGAATTTTATTGTTCAAATTTAGTAAAAGCTTCATAAACTGAATATAGTAAAATGTAACTATAGAGATATTTTAATTCATTGCGAGAGAGAGAGCATATTGACGCTAAACATTGTTTTTTAGTTTTACCCGACGAGTAGAAAGAGAGCTGCAGAGACAGTAAACACGTTGTGAAACAACCAATTGAAATGGATAACGATCACAGTACGGTTATTAGCTAATTTCTAGTTCATTGAACTTTCCAAATGTGTAGAGTTTGACCACAAGCTCGATATACTGTAATCACATTACAATAACGACCTGTTTACACAGACCTGTAGAAACGATACCTTTCTAGTCACCATAGACGTACTAAAAATAGATAAAAATTGCTACATTATGGTTATAATACAACGTTTTGTTGTTGATAATACGTAGTCATAGCTGCAAGTTTTGATTGTTTATTCACAAGGTAGTATTATATATTTGCAGTTATTTATATGGCTCCCCATGACAATTCTAAAGCAACGGTTGTATGCAAAATATAAACGACTAGACTTCTGCTCGCGGCTTCGCCCGCGTGAAAAAGTTTTTCCGGGATAAAAAATATTCCCCGGGATAAAAAGTAGCCTATGTGTTAATCTAGGACATGATCTACCCGTGTGCCAAATTTCACCGAAATCCGTTCAGTAGTTTTTGGGTTTATTCGTTACAAACATACTTACATACAAATCTTTCCTCTTTATAATATTAGTATAGATAAAATTGAACCAAATTTTACAAGCAGGGCAATAATCTAAATATTCACTCAATTATTTACTGTCCGGCAAAACTTTGGCGACTTTCGAGAGTCATCTCTGTCCTTTTATTTGGGTGTTTAGGTGACATTGAACTTACAGTCAGATCGAGTGTAGTAGCCATGCTGTGCCAGAAAAACAGAAATTAGGTAGTAAAGTAATCGCTGTTTTTAATTTTTATTCTATTAGTAGTCAAGGCATTATAACATATTGCAATACAATGATGTATGTTAAACGGTATAGTAAGGTCAACGAATTTATGTTTGTGTGGGCTTTAGTAGGACAGATCCTAGTAGGTATAGTTCACAAACATACCTAATATGTTGTACAAACATACCGTATCACTCAGGTATTTTGTATATACAAAATACGACATATACTAGTAAAGATCGTGGCTAGACTGCATTGTTATGCATTATCAACACGATAGAAAACATGTCATGTGCGTAATCTCACTATTCTAACTAGAACGAGGTTTTTATATGTATTTTAATGCTTATTTATGCATTACAATACGCCTTCAACCAACTTACGAGCATGTCACATTAATTCTGAAACTTGATACGAAGGTAAAGATCAAACTAGAACAAACTTATTTGTTAGAAAACCTTCAATAGTTTACAGTCGTTTCAAACTTAAGTATTTAATGGAGTCAATTAGTTTTATTGGTGACATGTGTTATTGCCTACCTATTTCCTTTTATTACTATAATTTTAAATCTACAATCATTTTTTAAACAATTTTATTTTATTGATAACATTGTACGTAGGGATTTCAAATCATTGCAAATGTGCCGGTAATAACATGCACATACTGCACTTCCCTTTTCATAAAGTAATAAAGTGTGGAATAATTAATGAAGTAATAAAAAGGTACACCATTTGCGTACACATATGGCACGATACATTAAATGTCTGTTTTCCAGTATACGCACGATGATTAATGTTATAGTTTAGTTTATTTTAGGAACAATGATGAATACCAATACTGTATTAATTGTTCGTAGCTTTTTATTACCACAGATTATATTTTCCTACTACGTTGACTATGGTTTAAAGTATTTGGTACCTTACACTAGAAAACACAGTAAGCGCACCAGAAAATAAATTATAACCTATAGTAGGTACCTAATTGTGGACTATACATAAACTTACATTGATTACATACTCTTGAAGTAGTTTTAAACATTCTTACATTTTTTTTTATACTTAAGGATTGAAATAACTAATGGCTTTATAGTCCTTACATACTAATATTATAAATGCGAAAGTAAGTCTGTCGCGCTTTCACACCAAAACTACTGAACCGATTTAAATGAAATCTGGTACACAGATAGTCTAGAGCCTGAGAAAGGACATAGGCTACTTTTTATTCCCGGAAAAACTTTTTAACGCGGGCGGAGCCGCGGGCAATATCTAGTAAATATTATAACCACATACAATAAAACTACTCTAAAAATATTTCGGTTGCACTAAGCGCTCGTCCAAAAATAGTTAGGTAGAGTTCTAGGTTTTATAAATAGTTAACGGTTGTATGACTTTAAATCTCTTATTTTACTGCGAATTGTTTATGTAATGCATCAGGCCTGATAAATTGGTTCAAAAGTTTATCTACTTGTAGCTGTTTCCCGCAGCTCCACTAGAATTACAGTCTTGGCTTGACGGTCAAAGTAAATATTTAATTGATGAAAAAGAAGGGAGTTCTCAATTCGACGTGTATATTTTTTGTTGCTCTTATCTGACCACGGATATTTTTAACGAAGTAATTTGATTTTGAATCCCATCATATGACTCTCCTTAGCGTTCAAGATATGCCCAAAAAAATATTATGTTGTACCTTCAGTATGTCCATTATCGGCATAGATCTAACAACTACTTTACTTTGTCTGCGATTCTCGGAGTCCATTCTATCGTTATACCAAAAAACAAAATCAATCGTTCAGCAGTTTAATCGTAAAAATGAACAAACCGACATTCAGATAGTTTTTACCGCAATTATAATTTTATTAGCATTGACGTCATTGTTGAAGATGTTATGCATAGCATCATAAAACATGATGCAACTGGAAGAATAGTTTTAATTATATTACGTAACATAAAATTTATTCCAATACCTATCTAATATAATGTTATTGAGAGCCTTGAGCCTTGTGCCGCTGACGTCACATTATTGAGCGGTCGCCGCGTGGTACGTGCGGGCCTGACTTCGCGACATCGACAGCGTCTTGCTGAGCGGCTCGGCCAAGGCAGTGCCGTGGTGTGACGTCACATGACATAACGCCCAATACCAATATAAGGCGACCTTTCGGGAAGCCATTTCATCCTCCTATAATTCCCCCCCTTCCCTCTTTAAAAATTTAGACTCGTTAAATATTTTATTTATTAATAATTTTTAGAATAAAGTTTTGACCGGTACCAGGAGTACCCAATTTTAAAAAACCACGCAGAGATCACTTCGTGGACCCTATACACCCACGAAGCATTTTTATACACTTGACGAGGACCCCCTATCTTGCACCGACATGCCGAGCTTCCACACGCCCGTGAAGAAGCCCCTCTCCCCACCCAGACGTGACGCCGACGCAGGAGCCCTTGTAGGAGCGGGCCCCTCTCGGAGCCAGTCAGTGGCCCAGGTGAGGCGCAGCATCGAGTCACGGCTTGACGCAGCGCCCGAAACTAGGGCCGCTCCACTTACCACCATGCCGAAGAGGAGCACCGCAGCACCGATGACATCAACTGCCCCGAGTACATCCGCAGCACCAACAGAGCGGAGGAGCTCAGCTAAAAGCCAACCCCTGCCGGAGACAGGTTCCGATAGGCAGGATTCCCCCAAAAAAGGGAGTACTGCCTATCTGAACAGGACGGCTGAGGCTAAGGCGTGCCTCCTGAAGGCCCGGCTGCAGATCAACAACAGCCGGAATCTCAAAACCGAGATTAAAGTTGAGGTCATCGATGCAGCGGAGCGACTCTACAGGCTGGTGAAGGACGCCGAGGAGGGCAAGCCCTATAGAGGGCGGCCCGCAGAAGGAGGAAAAGGGAAGGAGTTGGATAGGGAAGGGGCATCGAAGACGGAAACGTTGGATGTCGCGGGCAAAGGACCAGGGAAAGAAGAGAAGGACAAATTAGGAAGTGAACTCCTTCAAAAGCTGGAAGAACACGGGAAGATGCTGCAGGAAAGCAGGGAGGAGATGAAGAGGATGAGCGAGGAGGTGCAAAGACACAGAGAGGAAATGGAAAAGGCCAGGACGTACGCGAGTGTAGCAGCCGGTCCATCTAAAACTGCAACGGAGGTGACAACGGCGCTACACTCGATAGTCGTAACGTCACAGAACGAAGAGGAAACGGGAGATCAGGTTGTGGACAGGATAAGACAGGCAGTGAATGCAAAAGAGGAAGGATTAAGGATAGATAGAATAAGAAAAGCAAAGGAAAGGAAAGTAATAATGGGATTCGAAGATAAAAAGGAAATGGCAAAAGTGAAGGAACGGCTAAGAAAAGAAGGAAAGGACTTAAATGTGGTAGACATAAGGAACAAGGACCCTCTAATAATCCTCAAGGATCTCCTCAAGTGTCATACTGATGAGGAGATTCTGGGCGCAATAAGGGCCCAGAATAAGCATCTTCTGGCCCTTATCGGAAAGGACGCAGACCGGATAGAGATCTGCTATAAAAGGAGAGCCCGGAACCCGCTGATGGCGCATGTCATTCTCCGAGTGTCGCCACAGATCTGGAAGAGCTTCACGGAAGCCGGCGCAATCCACATTGACATCCAGAGGGTCAAGGTTGAGGACCAGTCTCCCCTGGTCCAATGCTCAAAGTGTTTGGGCTACGGCCATGGGAGGCGGTTCTGCCGTGGCTCTCTGGATGCCTGCAGCCACTGCGGTGGGCCCCACCTGAGGGCGGAGTGTCCGGACTGGATGGCAGCTGCAGCACCGACGTGCTGCAACTGCCTGAAGGCGAAATTCGCTGAGACCGGACACAATGCCTTCAGCCAGGACTGCCCGGTGCGCAGGAGGTGGGACGCGCTGGCCAGATCCGCCATGGCGTATTGCTGAGGTGGTCCCCATGGCCTCGGGCTCTGCTGCGACTGACGCAGCTCCCGACGAGTGGTCATACCTGGTGGCGCAGGCCAATCTCCAAAGAAGCTCTCTTGCAACGCAAGAATTTATGCAGATGGCAGCAAAGAGGAGGTTGGCCTTCGCATTAATCCAGGAGCCGTACGTTGGGAGTACCGGCCGGGTGAAGAACTACGGGGCCGCCAGGATCTTCCAGTGCGCGGAACGGGAAGAGGGGCGGGCCAAGGCAGCCATAGTAGTCTACGATGTAGACTTGGATGCCTTGATCTGCCCCCAATTCACCACGACTAATATTGTTGTGGTGAAAATCCGTACCAGCGCCTGGGAGATGGTGGCGGTCTCGTGTTACTTCGAACCCGATAAGCCGGTAGAACAATACCTCGACCATCTGAGGAGCGTCAGCCGTAGCTTGGGCACGAGTCGCCTGATAATCGGAGGGGACACCAACGCAAAGTGCCTATGGTGGAGCCGAAAGATCGACCGAAGAGGAGAGGAGGTGTCCGGCTGGCTGGACGAAGCGGGTCTCCACGTGTTGAACGAAGGCAACACGCCGACGTTCTTCACCGTGAGGGGAGACAGGGCCTACTCCAGCCAGGTGGATGTCACCGCCTGTTCGGTCGATCTCATGGACCGAATCCAGAACTGGAAGGTCGAGGAGGACCTGACGAGCTCCGACCATAATACCATCACCTTCGAAATTACACTACGGAAAGGCCAAGGGATCGCAATAAATAGTACCACTCGAAAATATAACACGAAGAAAGTAAACTGGATAAAATTTGGCGAAAAACTTAAAAATTCTTTTAACGAACACAAAATTAATAAAGAAGAAATAGATAGATTAGATAGTACAGAAAAATTAGAACAGAAAATTGTAAAATACACACAAATCTTAACTAAAATTAGTGACGACGTCATACCAAAAAAGAATAAAAATAAGAAATATGCGATCCCTTGGTGGTCAAAGGAGCTCGACAGGTCCAAACGTGAGATGATGCGGCGTAAACGCCGCATCCGTTGGGCGGCACCCGTGAGGAAGGAGTGTGTCATCCGGGCTTACAAAGAAGCGAAAGCAGAGTACGAAACCCTTGCCAAAGAAGCGCAAACGCGTAGCTGGAAGGAGTTTTGCGGCAAGCAAAATAAGGAGGGGCTGTGGGATGGGATTTATCGAGTAATGGGCAGGCTGACCAAGCGGCACGAAGATGCGCCACTCGTGAGGGACGGACAAACCCTGGGTCAGGAGGAATCGGCAAGATTTCTTGCCGAGACCTTCTACCCAGACGACCCTCACGAGGAGGATAATGAGGATCACCGGCGCACCAGGGAGCTTGCCTCACGCGTGAACGACTGGGTCCATGGTGAGGTCCATGACCCATCGTTCGCGTTGGGGGAGCTCACGGCGGCGCTGGTGACCTTCAATCCTAAGAAGGCGCCCGGGTCAGACGGCCTGACCTCCGATATCTGTTCGCAGGCGATCGCCCAAGATCCGGAATCTTTCCTAGCACTGGCTAACAAGTGCCTAGAACTGGCCTATTTTCCTAGGATTTGGAAGGAGGCCGCGGTCGTTGTGCTGCGGAAACCGGGTAAGGACGATTATTCGGTTCCCAAGGCGCACCGGCCGATAGGACTGTTGCCAGTGCTGGGAAAGATCCTGGAAAAGATGCTGGTGGGTAGGCTAAAGTGGCACATCCTTCCGAGGATGAGCCACCGCCAATACGGCTTTATGCCACAAAGGGGCACCGAAGACTCCCTCTATGATCTGATGAGTCATATCAGGACTAAACTTCGGCAGAAGAAAGTTCTGATTATGATATCGTTGGACATAGAGGGGGCCTTCGATAGCGCCTGGTGGCCGGCCATAAAAGTCCGATTGGCGGAAGAACGCTGCCCACCAAACATCAGAAGGATGGTCGCCAGCTATCTGGATGATCGGATGGTCAGGGTCCGATACGCGGGTGCCGAGTCAGCGCGCAGGACCGTTAAAGGTTGTGTTCAAGGCTCTATTGGAGGGCCAATCCTGTGGAACCTCCTCCTCGACCCCCTTTTACAGGGACTCGAGCGCCGGGGCGACTATTGTCAAGCTTTTGCTGACGATGTCGTCCTGGTGTTCGATGGGGGTTCCACAGGAGAAGCTCAGAAGCAGGCCAATGCGGCACTAGCCTATGTGCGGGACTGGGGTGTCCGAAATAAGCTAAAGTTCGCGCCGCATAAAACGCAGGCGATGCTCATAACAAACAAGTTAAAGTACGACACCCCGATCCTGCGCATGGGCGGAGTCGACATTGGTCTCGCAAACGAGATCAAGCTGCTTGGCCTAACAATAGACCGAAAACTGACCTTTAACGGTCACGTGACACAGGCGTGCGCGAAGGCTATAAGCCTCTTTAAAGTGCTCGCGAGGTCGGCCAAGGTCCAGTGGGGGTTGGGACCCGAAGTGATCAGGACGATCTACACGGCTGCGGTGGAGCCCGTGATCTTGTATGCCGCAAGCGCATGGGCTCCAGCCAGCCGTAAGCTGGGTGTAAGGAAGCAGCTCGGAGCCATCCAGCGCAGTTTCGCGCAGAAGATGACGAAGGCCTACAGGACTGTCTCTCTCAACTCGGCCCTGCTGCTGGCGGGAGTGCTCCCTCTTGACATAAGGGTGCGGGAAACCGCACTCCTTTATGAGGTCAAGAGCGGGCACTCCTGCGAGGTAGTAGGAGACCGGGAGGTGGAGGCTCCTGTGGCCTTCGTCAACTTGGAGCACCCGGCAGAACGGAGGAGCGGGTCGTTCCATTGCCTGGCGGACGGGGCAGAACTGGCTCAGCACGTCGGTGAGGGTCTCAGCATCTTCACCGACGGAAGCAAGATTGACGGGAAAGTCGGAGCGGCGCTGTCCATATGGAACGGCGCCGCCGAGACGAGTACCCGAAAATTGCGGCTGGAGCCGTACTGCTCCGTCTATCAGGCGGAGCTACTCGCTCTCCAGAAAGCCGTGGAGGAGGCGCTTCGAAGCGGGCTTCCTGCGTGCGGCATCTTCAGTGATGCCAGGTCCGCCCTCGACGTCGTCACCAGAGGTGATTCCCTCCACCCCCTAGCGTTTGAAATAAGAAAGTCTTTAAAAATCGCCGAGAAACGCGCCCAGAAAATTGATCTTTTCTGGGTCAAGGCGCACGTGGGGTTGGAGGGAAACGAGAGGGCGGATCAGCTCGCAAAAGATGCCGCACAGCACTTGAAGACCCGTGCGCACTACGACAAGTGTCCGGTTTCATTCGTCAAGCGACAGATCCGACAGGACTCGATTGGCGAATGGAGCCGGAGATACGCGGACGGAGAGACGGCTTCGGTGACGAAGCTGTTCTTCCCGGACGCTGTCGAGGCGCATAGGGTCGTAAGGCGGATTGTCCTGGATCCAATACTGACGCAGGTGTTCACTGGGCACGGCGGGTTCTCTGAGTACTTGCATCGGTTCAAGTGCAAAGAGAGCCCGGCGTGCTTGTGTTACCCTGACGTTCAGGAGACGGTCCCACACCTCCTGCTCGAGTGTCCCATCCACGCAGTGGATAGATTCGAATTAGAAAATGTAATAGATTGTAAGCTAACAAAAGAAACTATACATAGGATAATAAAAAATAGATTAATGATAAGACATTTCTTAGAATATTGTAAGCTTATAGTAAGTAAGGTAGCAAATAGGAACAA
This sequence comes from Sphinx pinastri, assembly GCA_947568825.1. Taxonomy (NCBI): domain Eukaryota; kingdom Metazoa; phylum Arthropoda; class Insecta; order Lepidoptera; family Sphingidae; genus Sphinx; species Sphinx pinastri. The sequence continues at coordinate 10,002,799 of OX387618.1, read as the reverse complement.
GTAGTAATAAGAATTACTAAATATATAATAGATTTTATATAGTATTAGTAATTAGTATAGTATGAAGTAAAATAAACAATATGATAAATAGAATAAGATAAATATATAAGACACACTAAATTAAGATAAATTAAATAAGGTAAATATTATATAAGTTTAGTGTTAATCATTACATGTATAGAAAATAAGTAAGAAAATAAAATCCCTTGTCCTGGATAGGGGGAACGAAGGTGGGACATAGTCCCACATTAAAAAAAAAAAAAAAAAAAAAAAAAATATAATGTTATTTATCCCCCCTCAGCCCTTAGCGAGGGTTGTTCCCCACACGAACCGTACAAAGTAAGGGAGTGTCCGGTAATCATCATCAGTCAAACAGGGGTGAAGAAAATGTCGCTTTATAGCTTAACATTCACGTAAGCAATTTTTCAGAATACCTAGTAATATTTTTAGTTAATTTGATTGATAAAATAAATAGGCGCATAAGAAATTTTTTTTTTCAAAAAGTATGGTTAGCAGAGCGTGGTTTCGATCCACGGACCTCTGGGTTATGGGCCCAGCACGCTTCCACTGCGCCACTCTGCTACAGATGGAGCGTGCGAAATTACGTATTAGATCAATTTGCAACTACAACGCAACTATAGAATCGACTCATTAGCATTGTACGTACAGTATATTTAATAGCCTGGATTCAATTTTTACGATGAAAGGTATACAAAATTCGCGTATTTTTTAAAATCTTAGATAGAATTTAATTGAACTATACAGGCGTAAATATAATATGAATGATACGAAATTCAGACACGAGGGAATAATAATTATAAGATTTAAGTAACTAGTTATTTCTTATTAATTTCTGCACGTTAAAATAAAATAAATAATATATTGATATTAAATGTGTATCGCATATTTTAAATATTATTACATTATATTAACTTAGCTGCATTATAAGTACCTAAACATTATTTAAACACACGGTGCACTAGAAGATCTTTTTTTGTTTAATAATTAATTAATATGTATCCTTTACGTACTTGTGTAATTTTCATATTAAACTTTTAAGTGATCATAACAAAGTATTCCGGGAATTCATTGTCCTTTATTGCAGTTAAATAATCTGTCTACATTCCAATCGAAACTTACATTGCAAACGGCCACAAAGGGTCCGCTTTAATTAGAACTTGTAATTAATTAAAGTCATTGACCGAGCTTCTATTAATTGTTATTGCTAGAAATATTTGACATGATACTATTTGTAGATTTTCTAAAATAGGGTATAAAAACATATAATTTTAAATTTTCTGGTATGAGAACATTTACATAGGTATGTAATTGCCATGTTATCAGGATAGCCGACCACGCGCACCGCACCAATAACTATAAAGATAACAAAACGAAGGTTGCGTTTTATTACACTGTTTTGTTAAATGTTAATAATATAAAAGGTAACAAAACGATCACGATGCTTCGAGTATGAGTTCAAACTCATTCGCCTAAAGTAATCTTGTCACAGTTTGAATTTTCATTACTGAGATTACTCAGGAACTACTGGACCGATTTTAAAAATTCTTTCACTAATAGGAAGCTACATTACTCCTGAGTGCTATAGGCTACGTTTTACCCCGGATTCCACGCGGGCGGAGACGCGCGCATAGCTAGTATTACATATAATGAATAACATTGGGTCTAAAATAGTAGAGTCCCCATGCTCAGCGGAAACAAGCTAAAATATTCACTGGTGGTAGGTCTCTCATATGTAAGAGACCGTCTGGGTGGGTACCACCGCAATGTCTGTTTCTACCGCCAAGCAGCAGTGTGCATGCATTGTTGTGTTTCGGTTTGAAGGACATTGTAGCCAGTATAACTACAGGACATAGTGAGACTTAACATCTTATGTCTCAGGATGACGAGCGCAGTGGAATGCCACACAGTACTTTGTAACTCAAGGTGCTGGATGGTGTTGCTACTGTTTATGGGTGGTCGTATCGCTTACCATCTGGCGAATGGCATGCTCGGCTCGTCATTCAATGCCATAAAAAAAAAAAAATACGGGGTTAGTATTATTAAAAAGCCTCTACAAAAAAATCATTAAATTAGAGAAAATAGAAGAATTTGTTTACAGGGTTTTTGCGGCTCCAATACCTACACTTTAGTTATTGTTCTGCGCTACATAGTTTCAAATAAGGAAAGTGCTTCAGACGGCGATGATGTCACTTTGCAATTTAGCAATTTAAATGAGTTTCTAATCGATCGGGTGCATAAACCATTGCGTTCACGGACTGAGAATTAATGTACACGGGTAAATACATAGAAACAAAGTGTTAATGCCGGTGACATAGTCGATGCCAACTGCCGGGTCGTGACCACGGCGGCCACTGCGTGAAACAATTTTCTATAGCCTCTTATGCCTTCATATCAACGGACGTCACGTACTATACACTTGAGAAAGCATCGATTCCTACACAGATGGCAATACAGCCTACTTAACTATTCGCGCCAAATTTAGTAGGACTTTAAATCACTTATGACTTGAAAGGTTGAATTTGCAAATTCAAGGCAATACGATTTTTGATTTCCTGTTACGGCTTAGTATTTTGGATTTGTAATTTTTGTGTGGTGTTTCAATAAAGTTTAAACTTAAATGGAAACTTTAACGTAAGTGGATGCTAACTTTCGAGTTCAAAAAACTTCGTACGCCATAGAGCTTACGAAAGCGCAGTGTAATTTGAGTGCAAACAGATAAGTGTAAAATTGGAGCATAAACCTATGAGATAATTTTGTATCTTCTTAGTACTAGATCAT